>CM019702.1:69027339-69652339 GCA_009760885.1 Achatina immaculata
TATTAGATCCACAAAGGTTTTTATTATATCCTCCAAAGTTTTTTTATTAGATCCTACAAGGTTTTTTAATCCATCCTAGAAGGATATTTATTAGATCCTCCAAGGTTTTTTATTATATTCTTCAAAGTTTTTTATTACAACCTCCAAAGATTTTTAATAGAACCTCCAAGGATTTTATCAGATCATCTTCGGACTTTTATTAGATCATCCTAAATTTTTTATTACATGCTCCAAGGATTTTCATTAGATTCTGAACGGATTTTTATTAGATCCTCGTGGGATTGTTCTTAGATCCACCTAGGCTTTTTATTAGAACCACCATGGATTTTTATTAGATACTCCAAGGATTTTTATTAGATATTGTTTTTTATTATTTCCTCCAATGTTATTTATTAGATCCTGTATGATTTTTATTAGATACTCCAAGATTTTTAGATTAGATACTGCTTAGATTTTTATTACATCCACCAAGGTTTTTTTTATTAGATTCTCCAAGATTTTTTATTAGATACTCCAAGGATTTTTATTAGATCCTCCAAGGTTTTTTATTAGATCCTCCAAGGTTTTTTATTAGATCCTCCAAGGTTTTTTATTAGATCATCCAAGGTTTTTTATTAGATCCACCAAGGTTTTTTATTAGATACTCCAAGGATTTTTATTAGATACACCAAGGTTTTTTATTAGATCCTCCCAGTATTTTCTTGGATCCTCCAAGGTTTTTATTAGATCTCCAAGGTTTTTTATTAGATTCTCCAAGGATTTTTATTAGATACTCCAAGTTTTTTATTAGATTCTCCAAGGATTTTTATTAGATACACCAAGGTTTTTTTTAGATCCTAGAAGGATTTTAATTAGATCCACGAAATTTTTTTATAAGATACTCCAAGGTTTTATTAGATTCACCAAGGTTTTTTATTAGATATTGTTTTTTATTATTTCCTCCAATGTTATTTATTAGATCCTGTATGATTTTTATTAGATACCCCAAGGTTTTTTATTAGATACTCCTAGGTTTTTTATTACATCCACCAAGGTTTTTTTTATTAGATTCTCCAAGATTTTTTTGTTAGACTCAATAAGGATTTCTATTAGATCCACCAAGTTTTTTTATTAGATCCTCCAAGGTTTTTTATTAGAACCTTCAAAGTGTTTTATTAAATCTTCCAAGTATTTTTAACAGATCCACCAAGGTTTTTTATTAGATCCTCCAAGAATATTTATTAGATACCCCAAGGTTTTTTATTAGATCCTCCCAGTATTTTCTTGGATCCTCCAAGGGTTTTTATTAGATCCTCCAAGGATTTTATTAAATTCCCCAACGATTTTTAATAGATACTCCAAGTATTTTTATTAGTTTCTCCAAGGATTTTTATTAGATACACAAAGTTTTTTTTTTAGATCCTAAAAAGATTTTTATTAGATCCACCAAGGTTTTTTATTAGATCCTCCAAGGCTTTTTATTAGATTTACCAAGGTTTTTTATCAGATTCACCATGGTTTCTTATTAGATCCACCAAGGATTTCTATTAGATCCTGCAAAGTTCTTTATTAGATTCATCAAGTTTTTTTATTAGATCCACCAATGTATGTTATTAGATCCACCGAAGTTTTTTTATTAGATCCTCCAAGGTCTTTTATTAGATCCTCAAAAGATTTTTATTAGATCCTCCAAGGTTATTTATTAGATTCACCAAGGTTTTTTTATTACATCCACCAAGGTTTTTCTTAGACACACCAATGTATTTTATTAGATCCACCAAGGCTTTTTATTAGATCCTCCATGGTTTTTTATTACATCCACCAAGGTTTTTTAATTTTATTCTCCAAGATTTTTTATTCGATGCCCCATGGATTTTTAATACATCCTAGAAGGATTTTTATTAGTACCTCCAAGGATTTTTATGAGATCCACCAATGTTTTTTTATTTCCTAAAAAGATTTTTATTAGATCCAACAAGGTTTTTTATTAGATCCACCTAGATTTTTTATTATATCCTCCAAAGTTTTTTATTAGATCCTCCAAGGTTATTTATTAGACTCACCAAGGTTTTTATTACATCCACCAAGGTGTTACTTAGATACACCAATGTATTTTATTAGATCCACCAAGGTTTTTTGTTAGATCCACCAAGGTTTTTTATTAGGTCCTATAAGGATTTCTTTTAGATCCACCAATGTTTTTTTTTTTAGATCCTCCCAGCATTTTTGTTGGATCCTACAAGGATTTTGATTAGATCTTTAGGACTTTATGGCTCAGTCCAAGAAATTATTAGAATTTTTCTGTCATTGCCATATCCAGAAAAAGTTCTTTGGAAAGCATTTAACCATATCCAAAAAGTGAGCAGCGAAGAGATATTCAGAAGAAAAAAACATGTTACCTCATGTGACAGAGTTACATTAGTACTGTACTTCCTTTTCATCCATATGGTCAGATGGTTACAGACAATTCTTTATCGCCATCTGCCACTAATTCAACCGATACTTGTGACATCGTTTTTGATCTACCTTTAGTAGCATACAAACGGGAACCAAATCTTAAGGACATCCATGTCCATAGCCATCTGAAATGGAACCTTACATATTTTAGCAGCAGAAAATGTAACTGCCCTGATGTGTAACCTCCCCTGTTGTCTGGGAAACGAAAACGATCACTTTTTCCAAAACTATCCTCACTTTCTCCCTTTGTTTTATTCTTTTTTTCCCCATTCCTACTGTTTACATACCATACGTGTGAATTTATATACTATTCAAAAAAAAAATAATAATAAACGCAACACTACTGTAGTCGTAATGGACGCCAAAATTTCAAACGTGTATCAAAATTGTATTTTACGGAATTAGTATTTAAATCTTGGCATAAAGAAACTTTAATTAAGACTTTAACAATGAAATGATGTTTATTAAATTCGGTTTGGACTTTTACTCTTTCCGACTGAGGCATCCGTTTCAATAAGGTGCATGTCCTCCTCTGGCCTGTATAAGAGAACGACATCTCATTGGCATGGATCAGATTAGCAGTTGGATCTGTTGTTGTGGGATGGCTGCCTACTCTTCTTGCAGTGCACGAGACAACTATCGGAGATTGGTTGGGGCCACGTCTCGGTGGAGCTCATCCCATAAGTGTTTTATTGAGTTCATGTCTGATTATATGGATGGCCACGGAATGGTCTAGACGTTGTTGTCAGCGAGAAACTGGGTTGTGAGTTGTGCCATATGAGGTCGAGCGTTATCCTGCTGAAAAATCGACCCTGTTGCAGCCAGAAGTGGAAGGATGTGAGAACGAAGAATTTCAGCGACATATCATTGGGCATTCATGCGTCCTTCAAATTGCACCTGGTCACTTCTTCCCATGAAGTCGATTGTCCCCCACACCAGTATATCTCCACCACCATGTGGAGGAGCCTCATCCACGCAGTTCTGGGCGTTGTGCTCGTGGAATCTGCAGTAAATTCTTCTCCGTCTATCATGTCGCTGGAACAGAAAGACTGATTCATCACTAAACCAAACCCTTCTCCAATCATTCGCAGTGGTCCGTTGACAGTGCTGGTTCGCCCACCGCAGTCGGTTCTGCCGATGCCGGTCCGTAAGAACAGGACCTCTGTAGGGTCTTCTAGCCCAAAGACCAGGGTCGTGCAGCCGGTTCTTGGCTGTTTGATCTGAAATTCGACGAGCTGCTGTCATTGACTGGACTGTTGAAGACGCAGTTGCTAATCGATTCCTGAGGTGAAGCAGTCGTATGAAGCAGTCTTCGGCAGGAGTTGTGACTATGTGTCTTCCACTGCGCGGCCGGTCTACAACTGAGCCAGTTTTTTTTTTTTTTAAATCGTCTCCAAAGGCGACTGTTTCTAACCACATTAAATTGTCTGGCCACTGCACTTTGTGACTGTCCAGTCTGTAAACATCCAACGATGATGAGTCGTTGTTCTGTAGTGAGATGAGCCATACCTGCGCATTGAATTTTCAAATGAATTGATTCAATGAGCGTCAATGTTTTATAGGCATTCAATAACATGGTCAGTGAGTTTTGTGTTCAGTAAATTTCATGGGATTCTCGTGAACCTGTCATGAGTTATTGTCCAAAATGCTGTCTTGACTAGTGTCGCTTTTCTGTGCTATTGAATTATCTGCTGAGTACAATTCTGGTCAGCACGTGAAGTTGATGTCCAAGTGAACGTTTCAGGCAATTTGTCTTTGTCTGATCAGCAAACTTGGTTTAAATCGCAACATCGTATTTGTCGCGGTTTTTTGTTTTTTTTTTGTGAATAGTATATTTTATCTTCCCTCCCTATTTATTCGTCCTGTGTGTTTTTATATGATTAAGGTTCACACTGAAACGTTACAACTGTGTGCTCGTATATGTGATAAAGCTGTTCCTACTTTTTTGTTCGTTTATACATATAAATAATCGTTGATCTTCTTATCAAGAATCGGTCCTAGCAGAAAGCGTCCATATCAGTCCAGATGTGTAATAGATATAGCAGGTCTTTGTGTGAGTTAGAGAGAGAGAGCGAGAGAGAGAGAGACAGAGAGAGAGAGAGAGAGTAAGTAGGGGATGTGTGGAAGACTTCATAATGACCACATCACTCTTCAATGTCTATAGATTAAGAAGATGTTACCTCTATTGCCTACAGATAAGAAAAGATTACTTCCATTATCTACAGGTTAAGAAAATCTAAAATCACAAACATAATATTACCTCCCAGGGTCTACAGGTTAAGAAAAGATTACCTCGTGTCTACGGCGTAAGAAAAGATTACCTTCATTGTCTACACGTTAAGAAAAGATTACCTCCAGTGTCTGCAGGATAAGAAAAGATTACTAGAAAAAATTAGGAGCAGCTTTATTATTTAACGATTACAAAGTTGTGACGTTTCGGCGTGAGCCTTAATTATACAAAAAATATACAGGACGAAGAAATAGAGAGAAGAGATAAAATATAAATTCATATGAATGCTAAACACAAAATTAATAGTGAATAGAGCACTTAGGTGTAACTGTAAGAAGATGTGGCTTGTTCGACGCTGTGTGTCAGAAATGGACAAGGAGACCTGTGATGTGTGGTCGGGTAGGTCGTACCTGGGAGTGGTTGATAGGGAAACCGTGGAGGGGAGAGAGAGTGGTACAATGTTAACCTAGCCAGGAGAAGGTGAAGTAGATGATTATAGTTAGGGTAGAGGCGTTGTAATTTGATAAAAAAATTTATTGAATTCGCCAACTCACTTAATAATAACAACATAAAATTCACTTATGAAATTTCTGACAAGTCTTTCAAGTTTTTAGACATTATATTATTGGCACAGACAGGCTTGTCAGCTTTGTATTTTACAAGCCCATTGACATCCATCCTGAAGCCTGTAAGAACTCCATCCCGTACTCCCAACTCCTCCGTCTTCGCCGCATATGTCAGGATAATTTGGACTTTATAGATCAGTCTAATAAGTTATTAAAATTTTTCCGTCATCGCCACTACCTAGAAAATGTCCCACGTGAAGCCTTCAACCGTATCCAACTAGTGAGCCCCAAGAAGCATTCAGAAAAGAAGCCTGTTACTCCATCTGACAGAGTTAAAGTTAGTAGTGCCTTTTCACCCGCATGGTCAAATGGTTAAGAAAAAGTCTTTATCGTCATCTGCCGCTAATCCAACTCGACCCCGACACTGGCGACATTTTCTCTGATCCAACCCTCTTGGCATACAAACGTGAGCCAAATCTTAAGGACATCCTCATCCACAGCCACTTGAAGCAGAGCCTTACATATGTTGGTACCAGAAAATGTAACCGCCCCCGCTGCGTTACCTGCCCTGTAGTCTGGGAAAAGAAAACGACCATCTTTACCAAAACTATCCTCACTCTTCATGAGGGATTCACGTACGAGTCCCGTAATGTGATATATGTCATCGTTTGCAAAAGATGAAGGATAGCGTATATTGGTGAGGCTGGCCTCAGATTAGGTGACCACATGCAGAAACATCTGTACGATATCGCCCAGCATGCTTCGAAACCAGTCCCATATCATTTCAATGGCCCCAACCACAAAGGCAAATCTGATTTTCTGGTAACAAACAATGTCACACAGATGACACAAGCCGCCTAGCGCTTGAGAACCGCTACATTCGGGATTATGGGACGCTGGAATCACACGGGTTAAACTCGCTATTCAGCTACACCTAACATTCTCCTCTTCAACAATTATAATCCCTCTCCACTCCTTTCTCACTTGTTACACATAGTTCAGAACCTCCTCACAGCATCACATTACAACCCCTCTACCCCAACTATAATAATCTGTTTCACCTTCTCCTGGCTAGGTTAACATTGTACCACTCTCTCTCCCACCCTCCACCCCCAGTTACGACCCACCGACCAAACATCACAGGTCTCCATTTAAACAGTCTCTACTCCCTACCATGCCCATTTCTAACACACAGCGTCGAACAAGCCACATCTTCTTACAGTTACAGCTAAGTGCTCTATTCATTTTTTTTAAATGTAGCATTCATGTGAATATAGACTTTATCTTCTCTCTATATTTCTTCGTCCTGTATGTTTTTGTATGATTAAGGCTCACGCCGAAACGTCACAACTTTGTAATCGTTAGGTAATAAAGCTGCTCCTACTTTTTGTTCTAATTTATACATTCTGGTATCATAGCTTTGCTGCAGTGCTTCGTGTATAATTGTATACTTGTACATTAATTATTGTGCATTACTAAGAAAAAATTACCTCCAGTGTGTACAGGTTAAGAAAAGATTACCTCCAGTGTATACAGATTAAGAAAAGATTACTCCAGTGTTTACAAGTTAAGAAAAGATTAACACCATACTCTCTAAATGTATCCATTATAGGTATGAAACCTTTCATGTTGAATGACTGTGTTAGAATGAGATTAGAGAGATGTTGAATGACTGTGTTAGAATGAGATTAGAGAGATGTTGAATGACTGTGTTAGAATGAGATTAGAGAGATGTTGAAAGACTGTGTTAGAATGAGACTAGAGAGATGCTGAACGACTATGTTAGAATGAGGTTAGAGAGATGTTGAATGACTGTGTTAGAATGAGGTTAGAGAGATGTTGAATGACTGTGTTAGAATGAGGTTAGAGAGATGTTGAATGACTGTGTTAGAATGAGGTTAGAGAGATGTTGAATGACTGTGTTAGAATGAGGTTAGAGAGATGTTGAATGACTGTGTTAGAATGAGATTAGAGAGATGTTGAACGACTATGTTAGAATGAGATTAGAGAGATGTTGAACGACTGTTAGAATGAGATTAGAGAGATGTTGAATGACTGTGTTAGAATGAGATTAGAGAGATGTTGAACGACTGTGTTAGATTAGAGAGATGTTGAATGACTGTGTTAGAATGAGATTAGAGAGATGTTGAACGACTGTGTTAGATTAGAGAGATGTTGAATGACTGTGTTAGAATGAGACTAGAGAGATGTTGAATGACTGTGTTAGAATGAGACTAGAGAGATGTTGAATGACTGTGTTAGAATGAGATTAGAGAGATGTTGAATGACTGTGTTAGAATGAGACTAGAGAGATGTTGAATGACTGTGTTAGAATGAGACTAGATAGATGCTGAATGATTGTGTTAGAATGAGACTAGAGAGATGCTGAATGACTGTGTTAGAATGAGACTAGATAAAGGCTGAATGACTATGTTAGAATAGAGGAGTAGAGAGATGAAGGACAGAATGTTACATGGAACTGTGTGCCAGACTCTTCACCTTTTGATGATAAAGTCCCTTTGAAACATTTCAGTGAAAATATAGGCACTAATCATCTCCTCTGGTTATCACACTGACATGAAGAGGGTTGTGAGTAACACCTTCACCACATCTGTCAGATAATTCTGCGGATAAACATTTCTTAAACTAATTTCTCTTAACCTTTTATCAGCTTATGGACCTCTGAATCACAGATATTTCACTGTGTGGACCCTGAATCACTGATATTTCACTGTGTGGACCCTGAATCACAGATATTTCATTGTGTGGACCCTGAATCACAGATATTTCACTGTGTGGACCCTGAATCACAGATATTTCACTGTGTAGACACTGAATCACTGTGGTTACCTACACTCTTGTGGGCCCTGAATCACTGATATTTCACTGTGGTTACCTACACTCTTGTGGGCCCTGAATCACTGATATTTCACTGTGGTTACCTACACTCTTGTGGGCCCTGAATCACTGATATTTCACTGTAGTTACCTACACTCTTGTGGGCCCTGAATCATTGATATTTCACTGTGGTTACCTACACTCTTGTGGGCCCTGAATCACTGATATTTCACTGTGGTTACCTACACTCTTGTGGGCCCTGAATCACTGATATTTCACTGTGGTTACCTACACTCTTGTGGGCCCTGAATCACTGATATTTCACTGTGGTTACCTACACTCTTGTGGGTCCTGAATCACTGATATTTCACTGTGGTTACCTACACTCTTGTGGGCCCTGAATCACTGATATTTCACTGTGGTTACCTACACTCTTGTGGGTACTGAATCACTGATATTTCACTGTGGCTATCCACACTCCCCCACCACCTGGCATATCTTGTGGTTGACATCATCAAGGCCTTCTACATGGAACCCCACATAAATTTTCACATATGCCAGGTTGGGAAATGATGCCAAATTTACTGCCACCGCTTAGCCAGAAATGCTGACGCACTCAACCTGTGTTGGCAATATCTGTTTAATGAGACAATTCTGAAGCAGACAGAAATAAAGGTATCATCATCTTATCCTGCTTCACCTGGCCACTGGGTATAGAAAGCAGTGCCTTGTCCATTGTGCATTTTCCACCTCTTGACTGCCAATTCAACTCCAGAGGAAGGGCAATGTCCATACATATGAAAAGCTAGAAGAGCTCCAGGGGATGCCTGAAGGTGAGTTAGGCTAAAGAGCCTCGCTACCAGCTCCTTCTAAGTCTCTCCTGTAGCCTCTGACACTCCCAAAGCCACTCATGATGCAGTGAAGGTTTGACAAGAACTGGTATGACACTGTTCCTAAAGTGAAGATTTCTCTGGAACTGGTACTGTGTTGCACCAAGAGTGAAAATGAAACTTCTAAGAATAAATAATAACAAATGAAAATCTGGCATTATGTGCCAAATAGCAACAACTTCAGACTCTCATAGCTCTAATGTAGCAACAACTTCAGACACTCATAGCTCTAATGTAGCAACAACTTCAGACACTCATAGCTCTAATGTAGCAACAACTTCAGACACTCATAGCTCTAATGTAGCAACAACTTCAGACACTCATAGCTCTAATACAGCAACAACTTCAGACACTCATAGCTCTAATGTAGCAACAACTTCAGACACTCATAGCTCTAATGTAGCAACAACTTCAGACTCTCATAGCTCTAATGTAGCAACAACAACAGCAGTAAAAACCTGGCAACTACTACAATCATTTCTACTGTTACACTGTATAAACAAAACATCTGCTGAAGAAACAGTTTTATTTTTACTGACAGCAAGGACATCACATGACTAGTCACAAGACTCTGCAAACACTAAGGACTTACTGTGATGAAAGATAACTTTGTGCACAAAAGTTCAAGAATTATTGAGTTTAAAAATGTACAAATAAACGTATGTTACAAACCACAAGCATCCTCTGTTATGATAACAGATATACATTATGTATCTCAATGAACAAAACCATCTAGTACAAACTAGTTAGATTAAAATATACACTATCATAAGTATGAAAAGTATACCTGAGTTCAGGTAAATGAACAATAAAAATATACTGTTTTATAACACAGTAATCATGGATGATGTTAACATTATCCTATATTAAAAAAGTACTGTGTTCCATTTCTGTAAATTGTTTACTCTTATCATGATTAAGTCTAACAATGAAAAGCTGATAGAATTAATCCTGAGATGCTGCTTGAGAAGATAATGTCTGGCAGCTGCTATCAACATCTAGTACTCATCTATTTTAATATGACTCAATATACTCTGAACATAACAGGAAAAAAGTACTAGATGATGTGGAAGGACAAGGCACAAATTAGCGAAGCCGTGAATAAAAATCAGTTGTCCAAAAGCTAAATGAGTTGTACAAATAAGATTATGCAGAACAGCAAAAGACAAACTGGCAAGATATTAAGTGTGAAAGAACTAAAATGGACGGCACACAAAATAATAAGAACAACTTTCCAGTAAATTATAACATCTTTTTTTTTTCATTTAAAAAAAAGAAAGGCAAATACGTGAGAGAGTAAACAGTGTACATGTTTATGAAACTAGTTACGTGCCAAAGGATTAAAATATATAATCTTTAGTGAAATCGTGAAAAATTGAATATAAGTGAAAGCAAAGCGAGGCTGAAAATAAAATGCTGCATCTGGAATGTTACAAGGACTCCAAAATTATTTCTGATGTTGAAGAGGTTGACTGATTGATCTTTTTTCAAAAGGGTTAAGAATTGTGCATGCAGGCCCATCTGACATTATGCCCTTTATCATACATCTTTCACTGTGTTTCACGTTTGTTTCACACTGAAATAAATACTTCATACTGGTAGAGTTAATAAACCTTGCTCAAACATCTTATAAGTTTCTGTTCATCAGGCTATTAATTTAGTGTATTAAGATTCTTGTTCGCATAGTTGTATATTCACACTTTTTATTAGCTTCCTGCACACACACAAAAAATGTCTTCCCCGTGCTTTGCAATGTCTGACATTACGGTAGCTGAATGATAAATAACCATGGCTTCGAAACAAGAAGCTATCAAAACTCAACAGAAACACCCAAAATAATCAATCAAATTACCTAGTGGGTGTTAGGGATTCTTGTAAACAACCTCGGAATCACTGGCATTAGCTCAAGAAAATGGAGCATCATTAAAATCAGAAACAAAGAACACACATTTTATAGTAAACACTAAAATATACAAATTCTAGATAACAAAAATTCTAGATAACAGCAGAAATGTGGTTTATTAGAAGAATGTTGTGAATCCCCTGGACAGCAAAAATAACTAATGAAGAATGTATGAGAAGAGCTGGAGAGACAAAAAATCTTGTCACAAAAATAAGAGAGAGAGAGACAACGTACTTTCATAGGACATGCAATGAGAAGAGGGGGCATTGAAAATATTATAACAGGAAAAATAGAAGGAAGAAGACCAAGAGAAATGATACTGGACAGTCTGACAGGATGGTGTGAGAGGAAATCATCAACTGAGCTGATGGCTTGCATGAGGGATCATGTACTCTGAAGCAGCATAATAGCTAACGCCAGTTGGCATGGCACATGATGATGATGATGAGATAACAAAAATCTCTGCAGCTATATTGCACTTTGTGTACCCTTTAAAGATGGTTTTTCAGAGTTAGGATAATCTGTTATATATCATTACAAGTCTGCTAATTTGTTACAAATCACCAAAAGCCTCCTAATTTGTTACAAATCAAAAAGTCTGCAATTTGTTAAAATCATAAAAAGTCTTCAAATCTGTTAGAAGATTTAGAAACTTGCTACAAGAAACATCAAGTTTTAATCAAGATCAAGAATTCTAAACATCGTTACCTGTGAGTGATAAACAACCGCAGTCTGAGTGACTGCAATGAGGCAAAGACTTGTGGGGGGCGGGGAGAGAACCCAGAGAGAATAACCCACAGGCATTTACTGGCAAGATTCTTTCTTAGCCTTCATCCAGCATCTCTTGCATCTCTGCTAGATTTTCAAATGTTTGGACTTTTTTTCTTCTTTTGTGAGCTGACCTGAAGAGCTGAGATGGAGGATTTGCACAAGAAATGGAAGGTATTTCCATCACAATAAACTATCCAAGCAAAAAAAAAAGTACATACAGTCGATCCCACTTAATATCACATTGCTTTATGTCACCACATGGATACTGTCACATAAATTTGTATCCCCGAACAACTCCTATGAGTAATTAATGGGCTTTACTCGGGTTAATATCATCCCGCTTATTGCCACAAATCAGTTAATGTCACTGTATTTTTGCACCCAGAGGAGATAAAGACCCTGCTTTGTACCACAGACTGGCCAAGTACAAGCTATAAACATCTTACAATGCGTTATCAGCTTCATGATTCATCAAAGAAGGGGCCAGCTGTTTGATTACCGAGTACCTGCCGCATCAACCTTTTGAACATGTGGGCATCATAACACAGGTGGTATGAATGAAAGGCTTACCACAGCCAAACTTTCGTGATTATAATCTGACTTCTTTCTGCCATTGACTTCTTTATCAAGACTTTGGGAGGTGTTAAGTTGGCAACACGAGTTGATACGTGGTCAGTCGAGTAGTGTACTGTGAATCGTTTAGCCAAGAACTTCTCTCTGGTTCTCATTGTGACAGATAATGACTACTAAAAGCAAACGTATTGATCTTGATTTGAACACTAAAATGGATATTCTAAAGCAAGTTGATGAAAAAGTTACAAGATAGGACACAGCAGATAAATTTGAAATTGATACTTCAACTTTACCAAAACTTGTTATAAACCGAAACAAAATCGAACGAGACTTTCACTTGTCTTTAGTTAGGTTAGACTGTAAACGAAGGTGTGCGAATTCTGACATAGATATTGAGTGTGCTCTGCTGAAATGGTTCAAGCAGACACATTCTGCACAGTTGCCTGTGTGAGGTCCTATGCTGGTGGAAACAGAACATTTTGCTAAAGAAATGGATATGCCTGGAAGTGTTCGAACGGCTTTCTTAAGTGCTTTAAGAAACACCACAACATAACATTTACAGTCACTTCAGATGAAGTGGCACAAGTTAACAGCGATGTCATTAATGATTGGACTTCTCGCTTGCCAAAAATTCTGGATGCCTACAGCCCAGATGACATTTTAACATGGATGGAACGGGCATGTTTTATAAACTGCTACCAAACAGAGCTTTGTACTTTCGTGATTAGAAATGCCATGGTGGCAAACGAACTGAAGATCACTTAACAGCTGTCATGTGCTGTAACATGTCTAACATGTCTGATTTATAGACCAGTTATCACTACAAGACGCAAAATCACATATTTTTTTTTACTACTACTGCTGACAAGTCAGATGCTGCTTGATTTTAGTGTTATCTATGCTGTAAGACTAAGACTTACTGTATTTTGTGGTTAATATATTTTATGATTAGTACATTTTGTGTCCAATGACGATAGCTTTGGCTGTTTGTTATGTGTTTAATACAGAAAATGTGGGGCGGATGGGGGGGGGGAAGGCGATGACAGACACACACACACACACACTGGCCCAGTTAAAGCCCTTATAATGGAACCTGCGTAATGTCACTATATTCTGACCATCCCGATGGTGTGACATTAAGTGAGTTCGACTGTACAAAAAGACTAGACCCAATAAAACAAACAAGTGTAGAGAGACTAGACTTGTTAACATTAAGGGTAGAGAGACTAGACCCAGTAACACTAGCAACTAAGAGTAGAGAAACTAGACTCAAAATACTCTGACCATGTCAAAAAGACATAATAATATACTGAAGACCATCCTAAAGGGAAAGGATGATGGAAAATGAGTGAGAGGTAGACAGAGGTGTAGACGAAAAGATAGCATAAGAAAGTGCACCGTCGAGGCAAGGGAGAAAAGATGCTGGAGATTTATCAACACCAACTCTTGTACTACAGGTGGCACATGATGATGAATCTCATGGAAGTTTTTTTTCCCCAAAAAAAATTCTAAGTTCTTACTGATTTTAATAAATAACAAATTATAATACAGAAATAATAGATTAGAATTTGGAAATAGCACTTCAGAATATACAGAAATAACACACAGCTGTTGCCATGTTGGCATTGGAAATTAAAAGATTAAGAAACTATTTTCTGTTTTTCTTAAGCCCTGTATGATGGAATGAAATACTACAGCATCAAATCTTCAGATCACAAATTTTCACATTTTCCTCATCAGAACAGCTCAAGGCCAGTTTTATAGAGACAATTAAAAAGCTACCAAGATTGCAATTTTCTAAATTTCTGGCGAATCTAGAAATGGCCATACCGAGTTTCACTTCTTTGTAAATGTCTTCCACTCAAACTTCTTTTTCGTGTAGCCAAATTTTACCATCCTGTGCAGCCTCCATAATCCAAGTTGACTGCAACAGACCACATCCACCATCTGATCATCTCATTCTTTCCTCTCACAGCTGTTATTTGGCTTATCTCTATTCCTCTTAATGTCTCCAGAAAGGACTTGAAACTCCCTAGTTCTAGTAACTTACAGAAACTGTCTACCTCTGGTAACTTACAGAAACTGCCTAGCTCTGGTAACTTACAGAAACTGTCTAGTTCTGGTAACTTACAGAAAGTGTCTAGTTCTAGTAACTTACAGAAAATCTCTAGTTCTAGTAACTTACAGAAAATGTCTAGTTCTAGTAACTTACAAATACATCTGTTCAGTTCAAAACTCTTTCAATGCTTTTAAAATTCTTTATTTTATATCCATCAGTTATACTCCAACTTTTTTATATTTCCACGTTTCTCTGTTGTCTGTTTACTCCATACGTTACATACGTGAATGAATGTGGAACATTAGTTTCTGGGGTAAAAAATCCCAAAGACATGACAACATGCGTAAGGCATACATGGCAGAATTTACCATTAGACATGAAGCCTGAGTAGATCTGGCAAAAGACTGTGTCACATGGAAAACATATTTTATGTGTAAATTATTGGAAACAAAAGTTGGATTTGGTTGCTCCAAAAGTTTTGGATATTTTACTAAAAAGCATTAAAAAAAAAAAAAAAGACACAGAGATATTTATTTGGACTCAAATCTCCTGAGATGTGCGATAGTGGATACAAAACACAATATATTACAAAACTCATTACGAGGTGTTGGGTACGGCTCAAAGTCCACAAAATCTGCACAGGCACCTGTTACATATCACAAGTTACAGCCATGTGTACTCTGAACAGCCTGTGTCCAATAAAACTGTATCCATTACAATCCACATCCATGATGACATCTATCTGAAAAGTTTCAGTTTCTCTAGAATGTACTCCTCCTTCAAGTCATCCACGCTTCTTATCTCTATCACCTGCAAATGGAAAGTTCCAGATACTTTTCTTCATGAAAATACAACTTCAACATATTAATTTTAAGCTGTTTTTCACAGAATCCAACTTCTTTTATTTATTCATTTTATTTTCTGCATTTGTCAACTGTGAACCCCATTTTTCCTGTTTTCTCCATATGTCTAGTATGCCTCACCTTGCAGGCAGGCATTCTATTTCAGGGGTAGTCTCCCTAACACAGAACCAGAACTTGTATTTTTATGGCTGGCTGACTGTAGCATGATGAGAAATAAAATTGTAGATCAACCTGAACCCTGTACATTTCACAGACTCAACCTGGACCCTGTACATTTCAGAGACTCAACCTGAACCCTGTACATTTCAGAGACTCAACCTGAACCCTGTACATTTCGGAGACTCAACCTGGACCCTGTACATTTCGGAGACTCAACCTGGACTTGACAAGAGACATGCAGAACAACTCAGATTCAACTTGCAACCTGTCACTTTTACTAGACCAGTTCAGCAGCTCTAGCACACAGCAATGTTAATAAAATATCTAGGACAATACTTATTTCAAAGATGCCATTTTCATCTATACTGCCTTATCTCTACTCTCAATGATATCCTAACTCAAAATACATGTGTCCATGATGCAGTTTGAAACTCATCAAATATCAGAACTGAATGTAGCCAAGCCATGATACTCACACTACATTAAAGTATCAGAAATGTGGCCAGGCCATGATACTAACACTACATTAAAGTATCAGAAATGTGGCCAGGCCATGATACTAACACTACATTAAAGTATCAGAAATGTGGCCAGGCCATGATACTCACACTACATTAAAGTATCAGAAATGTAGCCAGGCTATGATACTAACACTACATTAAAGTATCAGAAATGTGGCCAGGCCATGATACTGACACTACATTAAAGTATCAGAAATGTGGCCAGGCCATGATACTAACACTACATTAAAGTATCAGAAATGTGGCCAGGCCATGATACTGACACTACATTAAAGTATCAGAAATGTGGCCAGGCCATGATACTCACACTACATTAAAGTATCAGAAATGTGGCCAGGCCATGATACTAACACTACATTAAAGTATCAGCAATGTGGCCAGGCCATGATACTAACACTACATTAAAGTATCAGAAATGTGGCCAGGCCATGATACTAACACTACATTAAAGTATCAGAAATGTGGCCAGGCCATGATACTAACACTACATTAAAGTATCAGAAATGTGGCCAGGCCATGATACTAACACTACATTAAAGTATCAGAAATGTGGCCAGGCCATGATACTAACACTACATTAAAGTATCAGAAATGTAGCCAAGCCATGATACTCACACTACATTAAAGTATCAGAAATGTGGTCAGGCCATGATACTAACACTACATTAAAGTATCAGAACTAAATGTAGCTAAGCCACGATACTAACACTATATTAAAGTGCACATGAAACATTTTTTGGATTTGTGTATTTGGTTTCGGATACGTTGTTAGTCATGTGATGGTGACGCAGTACAAAACGTCATTCTGCCAGCATGTGACGCATCAGTTCACGATGAAGAGACAGTGCAGAGGGAGATTCAGTGTGTCCTCTGGCTTGCCAAATTGGAATCTGTGAATCGCGAAACACGTCTAACAAAACTTCATGATTTACTCTTTTATTTCTTCTTCTTCTTCAGCTTTCCGAGCCATGAAGGCTCAGTGCAGCAGATAAAGTTGCGAACTCTTTCATTTACTGTATATTTTCCACATACAATATGTATGGTTATAAAAACAGTTTTCACACCACACCATGACTTTACGAACACAATGTATGTTAGTTATCTTATATATTATATGTCTTCCGCAGGTACTACATGCTCCTACTAATGAATCTTCCTTACTCTCTGATACATGTGTTACCAACAACCCTCTGTGCATTATCTAAACTACTGGTTCTGGCTTTGAAAAACTGAATTTACCAAATTATATTTTCTGAACAAACCTTTGTGAATTCTCCATCTTTGACCGCTTTGGTTTTCGATCCAGCATACATCATCTGCTGCTCTGGGCTGCAACCTAAGGAAAAATGTTTACTAAATGTTACACTAGCAAATCTTTGCTGAACCTGGAAGAAAATCACAGTAGTAAAGAGCATGTTAAATAAAGATCATGCACAAGAGAGCTCTATTTTCAATACTGTTCAAAGCATTTATGGCACGGGCCGTGAAACTTTTGTTTCATTCGATCCTTATATTTCATTTCTGCAGGCACAGTGACAGAGCACTGTGTCTCAGTATCTCAACTGCATCAGCTACAAGGGACACCAGCTCGCCGTTCCAGGGAAACAAAAGAAGAATTTATACGCTCATTCTTATTAAACACTTAAAGTGACCACCATTTTTTTGTCATCCTTGTTGAGTTTTTAAATGAATTCTTTCATCTTTCATTCTCACTGGTTCTATGGGCAAGAAACAAACCCCCAGAAACTAAGACATGAGAACATGCACAAGGTGTACATGACAGAATTACCATCTGACTTGAGGACTGAGAAGATCTGGCAAAGACCGTGTCATACAGAAAGGAACTCTGTTTCAAGGCTCTGGGTCTTTTTTTTTTTTAAGAAATGAGGGCCAAACCTGAAGACGGTTTCCAGCACACAGGCTGGATCTTGTAAGACATAGTAGCTTGCTGCTACCGTAGCCTGTTATGTCAGTCAAATGCTGTCACAGATAGAGGAACAGTTCACGGAAGCTTCCAGAAATGGATGATAATTCCTACTCAAATCACCATCCCTCCAGCGAGCCATTTTGAATCCCACAGCTGAATGCTGGAACATGGTGATGCTGATGATGTTGCTTGGGGTCTTGGGCTTAAAGCTGTGGAGTTGGTATGCCAGACCTACAATTCAAACTCTAATGACTATTTGACTCTAATGACTCTATTTTTCTACTGTCCAACTCCAAATTTATCTCCTTCATAAATGAATCACTTCTGCAGGATCGGGCTCCAACCAAAATTGCCCTTAACCTTGCGTCCTCTAATTTTCTCCCTTAACCTTGCATCCTCTAATTTTCTCCCTTAACCTTGCGTCCTCTAATTTTCTCCCCTAACCTTGCATCCTCTAATTTTCTCCCTTAACCTTGCGTCCTCTAATTTTCTTCTAACTCTGACTCCATCCTAAATGACTCTGACTAAGACTCTATGACTGTGACTATGACTCCATGACCCTGCCTGTGCTCCACAAGACATTCTAATGAAACTAACCTTGTGGTGAGACAAATATGAAGAGAAGGGGGTACGAGACTCTCCCGTCATCATGTTTGTGCACGTAACTCAGAACAACGTATCTGGGCTGCTGAGGAGGAAGTTCATCTTGCAAGTCCGAGATTGAGGTATCCTGAAAAATGTGTAAAGGGATATCTGTCAAACTAATGATTTAAGGGATAGATCTCAAAGAAAACAAAAGCAAAAGGAAATCACTAAAACTGTATTAAGTTTTGATCAAAATAAGTTCACGAATGTCATGGACACAAAATGAAAGCTACTAGTGGATACCATTTTATACTTCTTGTTGGAGGCTTAAATCTATTGGCAGGAATACCATTCTTTATCTCTTGTTGGAGGCTTAAATCTGTTGGCAGGAATACCATTCTTTATCTCTTGTTGGAGGCTTAAATCTGTTGGCAGGAATACCATTCTTTATCTCTTGTTGGAGGCTTAAATCTGTTGGCAGGAATACCACTCTTTACCTCTTGTTGGAGGCTTAAATCTGTTGGCAGGAATACCATTCTTTACCTCTTGTTGGAGGCTTAAATCTGTTGGCAAGAATACCACTCTTTACCTCTTGTTGGAGGCTTAAATCTATTGGCAGGAATACCACTCTTTACCTCTTGTTGGAGGCTTAAATCTGTTGGCAGGAATACCACTCTTTACCTCTTGTTGGAGGCTTAAATCTATTGGCAGGAATACCATTCTTTACCTCTTGTTGGAGGCTTAAATCTATTGGCAGGAATACCATTCTTTACCTCTTGTTGGAGGCTTAAATCTGTTGGCAGACATACCACTTTATACTTCTTTTTGGGAGTTTAAGCCTCTTAGCAGGCATACCACATTATACTTATTTTTGAGAGTTTAAACTCCTGGTAGACATACCACTTTATACTTCTTTTGGGGAGTTTAAGCCTTTTAGCGGGCATACCACTCTATACTTTTTTTGATTCTTGAGAGTTTAAACTCCTGGCAGACATACCACTTTATACTTCTTATTGAAAGTTTAAACAACTCGGCAGATATAACATTTTATATTTCTTGTTTTGAGCTTAAAGTTCTTGGTAGTTCATTTGGAACTGTTTCTGAGCTTGTACTGTCATCATTGAAAACACATGTCAGATGCCACATGTCATACAGTAGTCTGTGAACTTTGCATGACACAATCAAAGTGTAGCATTATTTTTTTTTTTTTTTTGCTGATCAAAAAAAAAAATAAATAAATAAAATTCATTGTGATAAAGTTTGTAAGTTTTTAAATGGATTTATCAATAGAATGAGTAAAGTATAAGAAAAGAAAGAAAGAAAGAAAGAAAGAAAGAAAGAAAACGGTGCTGAAAGAAAGTTTATCCTTACATCATACTGCTCATCAAGAACAATCTTCATCGACGCTTTATCTATCTTCACTGCAGACAGAAACAAAATATTATCAGTTTCAGTCTTTCTTCATCAAAAGATGCTGTTTTTGTAACAAATGCTTAATTTACAGAGCTGTGAAACTACATCATTCCTTGTTATTAAATGAAACTGAAAGATATATAAATAATACACATGATAACATTTAATAAAATATAAAATGTTAAGTGAAAGTTCAGACAAGAAGAAAAAGTTATACACAGAAATCACGGACACTGCAAAATCTAATGGCACAGTCGAAGCATTTTTCAAGTTAATGATGTAAGATCAGGCCAGCCACACACACACACACAGACACATACACCACACACACTTACTTTTCATGTTACAAAATGCTCTGAATGAGATAGTTTCACACTTTCTTCCGTTTGTCTATCAATATCTTCATTAACTAGTAACTTTTTAAAGTTTGTCTGTCAACATCTTCATTAACTAGTAACTTTTTAAAGTTTGTCTGCAACATCTTCACTAACTAGTAACTTTTTTAAAGTTTGTCTGTCAACATCTTCATTAACTAGTAACTTTTTTAAAAGTCTTTTTTTTTTCCCTTTCAATAATGGTTTTTTAAACAAGTACATGGTAACTTTCTGTGGAAGTTGCCTAGAAAAATGTTGCTGAACAGCTTCTCACTTGACTGACTCTATACCAATATCTGAATGGCATAACTGATTACTATACCAAAATTATGTTCCTGCTGAAAAGTCTAGTTGAATTTTTATCTTCAAGTTTATCTTTCATTTCCTCTTCAAACAGCCCCCACTATAACTTTTTCATCACTGTGGATGTACATGTTATAGTAATTATAAACATATACACCATATAGCAAATGAGAACACGTACACACTAAGGCTGCTATGTTCTTCTCTTTTCTCAGCTTAAACTTCTTGACCAGATCCAAAAGCTCTTGTGACATATCACAGACACTGACATTGGTCGACTGAAACAAAAAAGCACAATTTTGTTTCACACTTGATAACAGAAAGAATATAATATACATATTAATTTTATTTGCAAAAAAAATTTCTGCGTTATTTTTGGGGTAAATCTGTCAGCATAATAAGGCCTTGTCATGAGATAAATGAAAATAGAGAATCTGACAAAATGAGATGAATGAAAATAGAGAATCTGACAAAATGAGATGAATGAAAACAGAGAATCTGACAACTGATGGAAAACTCAAGGGAGAAAGAATGTTAAGGAACAATGACAAAAAACTGCTGGCGAGATTCTTCGGCTGCCGTGCATGGGGTGAAATTCCTCCCAGCCAATAAAGAAAAATGCGATTAGGGTTGCCATGTGGTGCCGCTGTGGAAAAGGTGATGGAATGGATTAAGTGAAGTTTAATTTAATCGGTATGGCCAGTAGACTCGCCATGAGGGCTACTCATACCAAGGCACCTCTGCTCTAGAGGCCGGCCACGTCCGATATACACCCATACTGGGACAATACACCTAAACCGGCTTAACCCAGAGGTGAAACTCACTAGTGGCGAGGATTCGTCCTCCTGGACAAAAACTCCGTCCTGGTCACCACCAGGAAGGGTAGCAGCCATGACCACAATATGCTGAAGTTGGAGACACTGGACCGGGGCAGTCTAGATAGGCAACCATCTCCCAGCCGATGGGGATATATTCATATCCAAATCACGCTGAAGTTTTCCGGTGAGAAAGTCCAACTCTGGACTGGATGGACAACCACCTCTCACCCGGCAGGGATATACTGATATCCAAAACACATCGAGGTTTTCCAGTGAGAAAGTCCAATTCCAGACTGGACGGGCAACAACCTCTCACTCAGCAGGGACATATTCATATCCAAACCACGTTGAGGTCTTCCGGTGAGAAAGTCCAGCTCTAGATTAAACTGGTGCAACGAAAACCAGTGTCACAAAATGCCGCTTCTGTGACCCACTGAGAATACAGGCCCAAGCCCTGTGATGCTCTGAGCCTCCATCCTAAATGAGACTATCCCAAGAACCACAGGAATAAATTCAGTATGATCACGGGGCAATCTTGGTGGTAGAAGCGAATGAAGAAGAAGTAGAAGAAGTGACAAAAAAATTCTTTTTGTTCTTTGGGCATTCTCAGACATCAAGCTGAAGGACGAAGCAGTTCACTTCAGGTTGTTGACATTGCTATACAGCTTGGTCTGGATTGACACCGGTGATGGCTGTCTGTGCATTCTTTGGTCTGGACTGACACCGGTGATGGCTGTCTGTGCATTCTTTGGTCTGGACTGACACCGGTGATGGCTGTCTGTGCATTCTTTGGTCTGGACTGACACCGGTGATGGCCGTCTGTGCATTCTTTGGTCTGGACTGACACCGGTGATGGCCGTCTGTGCATTCTTTGGTCTGGACTGACACCGGTGATGGCCGTCTGTGCATTCTTTGGTCTGGACTGACACCGGTGATGGCTGTCTGTGCATTCTTTGGTCTGGACTGACACCGGTGATGGCTGTCTGTGCATTCTTTGGTCTGGACTGACACCGGTGATGGCTGTCTGTGCATTCTTTTGTCTGGACTGACACCGGTGATGGCTGTCTGTGCATTCTTTGGTCTGGACTGACACCGGTGATGGCTGTCTGTGCATTCTTTGCTCCTTATATGAAGGTCTGTCTGGCAGCAGATGCTGGGTTGTCATTTTTTCCAGTGACACTCATTACCTGTGCCTATCTTCAGCTTGTTTTTCCTAATTTAAATTGTATTTTTGTACTAAATCAAGTGTGTGGGAAGAATGAAGGATGGAGTGATGAAGGGCAGAATGTAAGACGGGCCTGCGTGCCCAATTCTTTACCCTTGAAAAATAAAGATTATTCATTCATTTGTTATACATATGATATCTCAGTCTGTTGTGTCTATCTTCAGCTTGTTACACATGTGATATCTCAGTCTGTTGTGTCTATCTTCAGCTTGTTACACATGTGATATCTCAGTCTGCTGTGCCTATCTTCAGCTTGTTACACATGTGATATCTCAGTCTGTTGTGTCTATCTTCAGCTTGTTACACATGTGATATCTCAGTCTGTTGTGTCTATCTTCAGCTTGTTACACATGTGATATCTCAGTCTGTTGTGCCTATCTTCAGCTTGTTACACATGTGATATCTCAGTCTGTTGTGCCAATCTTCACCTTGTTACACATGTGATATAGAAAAATTAAAAAAAACATTCTTAAAAAACTGGTCTAGGTAGCTAATCTAATTAGAAATACCACAACATGAAAATGTATAACTACCAGTGCTTGTCGACACAACAACTTCTAAGAAATGAATGAATTTGTAACTTTGAACTGGTCGAAGAGAAGCTGTCAACATTTCGTGTACCAAAATGGAATTAGAAATGACTACATAAGCCAAAGGAGACTATGTAGAAGTATCACTAGAGAGAGTACAACTTTGGGATTTAACTCTTTCCGTGCCGGAGGTAGAAACACGGACGTGTTGTGGAGTGCCAGA
The DNA here is from genome assembly GCA_009760885.1 of Achatina immaculata. Classification (NCBI taxonomy): domain Eukaryota; kingdom Metazoa; phylum Mollusca; class Gastropoda; order Stylommatophora; family Achatinidae; genus Lissachatina; species Lissachatina immaculata. The sequence goes on from CM019702.1 coordinate 69,050,547, forward strand.
GTAAAAGCGCGGGTCTTGATATGTTAGGGGGTATAGTAATGTGATGTTTTTAGACACTGATTGTACCCAGCTCACCATCGGCTAGGTCTAGATATGCACTACTTACTATCTGAGATGTCTAGATCTACTTGTCGATCTCATATTCTGATTCTTGTTGCATTCTCGCTAAATTAATGTTTGAAATAACCTTCTAACTACTTCTCCCATCGTCTAATATGTCTAGATCTACTTGGGATACATTCAAGAGCAGTGGGGTGGTCACAGGCCATGTCCATACCCCTATCTACATCATCAAAAATTGAAAAATTTCGGTCTTTCTCTTCCTTTTTCTCGTTCGAAATCGCTCGTAACTAGGCACTCTTTCGCCATTTTGAAAAGTGTCACCAGAATCGCGGACGAAATATGTACAATCTAAATGTTACACCAGTTGTTTTATTGAAACAAACCAATGATCATTATAATGACCACTGGCACTCATCGGGTATACCGGAAGCGTCATGAAAGTGACCAAAGGCACGGGAACAGTTAAGTCCATCCAAGACCTACAGCAGAAGGTGGCGAGTCATCAGACATGGAAAGATATGATTTCCGCCCTATGAGCCAACGTTGGCCCTAAAGGAATGTCAATCAATCAAACATAAGCTTCTCCTTAGTACAGTAATACAAGAAACATGGGAACCATGTTAGTGCAGTGGATTAGACACTGGCTTACCAACCAGGCGACCCAGTTTCGATTTCAAATCACCAAGGTGGTGGTCAGACAGTGGCTCATGAAAAACTCCGGGTTCACCTAACCTCAAGAAAAAAATGGGTGCCAGTTTAACGCTCTGGGAAGGAAGAGGAATGACAGGGCCAGCTATGGAATTTGTGCTGATGGCGAGACTAGTCGGCAGTTTCTGGTCAAGTGCTGACCAGGCACTTTTGGTCTGACCGTGTACAACGATACTCGTTCATAGCTCATACCTTTACCTTTTTTTTTACAAGAACCACGCCAGGAAAGTCAGAGAGACTACATCACACACAGACAAGATCTTGGAACACAATAAACAGTAAAGTATGTATCTTGATTTTGTTCCAACATGGTTCCTACGGTTGCAGGTATCATCTTATGGTTACAAATGAAAGAAGAAGGTTGGTACTGTTACTACTAATACTACTACTACTACTACGACAAATATTGCTATCACTACATCTACTATTGCATTACTACCACTATTACTACAACTATTATTACTTTACTATTACTACTACTACTTACTATCTCTGCTATTGCTAATGCTCCTAGTTCTGTTTTTACTATACTGCCATAAAATTTTGAACTGTGGAATTATTTGAAAGGCATACTGGGAGACTGTTTTTCACACTCGCCTTGCTCTGATTAGAGATAAAGCAGAGGAAGAGGAGATTGATTGATCTTTATTTCAAAAGGGTTAAGAATTGGGCACGCAGGCCCGTCTGACATTCTGCCCTTTATCATACATCTTTCATTCTATTCCAGACATTCTACAAATATGCTGTTCATGTAACAAACATAACTAACATTGAAGCTGAGAGACATAAAATAAAATATAACATTTACGTTTCGCTCTTAAACATTCACTCAGTACAGAAGTAACTACATACATTATACATGACTATCTACTAAACAAAATGTTCGGGACTATATAGAAAACAATTAATTGTATTCGGTGTCTGTAAGAGCAGCTTAAGATAACGAGAGAGAGAGAGAGAGAGAGAGAGAGAGAGTGTGTGTGTGTGTATGTGTGTTGAAAGTGAGAAGTGTAGACGACCAAGCTTATGAAGGAAGTATTTTTTTTAAAGGTAATTATAAAGGCTGTGAAAACCAAGTTCGTACAGTCTCCCTTTGTTCTGACCACAAAATGTAACAACTTATAAGAGAGTTCACAATGGGCCTACCATTCTGATGTGGTGGTTCTGTAAAATTCAAGCACAGACAAGAAGAGGAACTGAAGACACCAGCGAGAACTCTCTTACAACAGCTTTCACTTCCCTGATGCCGCACACTCCCCTCTTTAAAAGGCGGAAGCGCGTTTTTATGGTCCATATGATTATGTCAAAGAAGGCATAGTTCTCCAGAAATTAACAAGAAATAACTGCACAAATACTTTTATATAGAATTTTTTAATCAATTCCTTATCTTACTCCTTACAATATACTATTATTTGTCATCGTAATCCTTTACTGAGATGTGGACATATATATTTTATGGCCACCTTTTATTTCCCACATGTTTTGTGTTTCCGGACTGATGACTTGATATGCCTGGATGCACTTTTTGAAGTTAAAATAAGCTGAACAGCTAAGGAAATACAGAGCGAAAGTTTGATCGTAATATGGCTGTGGAAGTTTGCTTTAAAAATTAGTAATATGCAGTGGTACCTCGGGTCACGAATGCCTCTAGTTACGAACAAATCACCCCATTAACACAATTTCCGAACAAAGTTTGACTCGACCTGCGAACAATGCCTCGGTGCACGAACGCACAAACATGGCTTTGTTTTCGGCTCGCGAACAGCATCACTTGTACTCAGGTTTCCGAGCTGTGAACATTGTTTGTCATTGCGTTGTTCTTGGTACAGTTTTTTTTTTTTTTTTTTTTGCTTTTTGCATCAAATGAACCCTCATTATGGCTCCCAAGAAAGAGAAAAGTGTTGGTGACAGTGGTGTAAAGAAGCATAAGCGTAATTCAGTAGAAACGAAGAAGGAAACAATAACTAAACATGAGAATGGTGTTCGTGTTTCTGATCTCGCCAAGCAGTACGACATGGCTAAATCTACAATCTGTACCATCAGAACAAAGATGTGACCTAACAAAACCGTGACTAGCAGAGCAGTGGACATTTTAAATGACAATGTGATGTCCCATTTTCGGAAAATTATCCAACAAAGAAAAAGACAAATGTCTCTGGATCGTTATCTTTTGAAAACACCAGCCACCAAGCCAGCAGTGGAAGCACTTCCCATGATACAAACAAGAGGAAAAAACACCAGAAATACCTACACAGTTGCCCGACATTATTATGGAATGGGACTCTCTTTCAAAGGAGTAATCTTTCTCCTCCTCTATTATCTACCTGTACCAGTAACTATCAGTCACAAACTTAAAGTTATACAGTATAATTTATATTGTATATTTTTGCCACACATAAATCCATAAAAAAAAGAAAAAAAAGCAATATGTTTCGGGGGCGGGCGAATGGATTAATTGGATTTGCATTCATATCAATGGGAAAAATTGTTTCGGTTTGTGAATGGAGTCAAAGAACGAATTAAGTTCGTGACCTGAGGTACCACTGTACTTGTAAAAAAAAACAGAGAAAAATCAGAGATCATTGTGCTTTACTAGAATTTAAAAACATAAAATGACAAACTAATGTCACCCAAATAACTTATTTGCCTCATATCAGTCATTTGCATGTCTCTTGCGGAACTTTGGCTCCCTAACAGCTCTCATGTAGGCCTCTCGTTTGTAAGCAAGATGCCCTGTTGCTCATGTACAGATTAGTGATTAATAGATGGTAAGTTACAATGCAACGGTTCTCAAAAAAAAAATTTTCTTCGCGGACTTTTTCATTAGAGCTTTAAAGTCGTCTAATCATTCATTTATTCATGTAATATGTCCCTTCCAAAACATTGTCTCTCTCACAGCCTCCTTGAATGCAGTACGGTCTTGCGTAAGTTGACCAGCGTCTTGCAATGACATAATCATGCCTTCTAGTATCACTCTCCAAGCTATTGTTTCTCTTGATGTGGCCGAAGTATCTCAGCTTTCTAATTTTTATGGTGTTAACGAGTCAGTTTTCTATGACATTTAGTCTCATCAGTATCTCTTTATTTGATTTTTCATTCTATCCATGGTATTTCTATGTGCCCTTCTATAACATTTCATTTCAAATGCTGTTATTCTCTTTCCTAGTGATCTGTTAAGTGTCTGTGTTTCACATCCGTATGTTGCCACTGGAGAATTTTTCGACCCTTTACCATCATTTTAAATCATCAATCCCTTCATTCATTTGCTTGTTGTTGTCACATGAGCCTGTGTGTCGAGTTCTTCATTCTTTGAAGTGAGAATGCACCAGTTCGTAATATTACTATAAAGAGATTGGCTGAAAACACAATGGCGCAGTCTTTCTGTTTGTCTAGAATGAACTCTTGATGGTGCTACAGAGCACCTGCGGAGATCTCAATCCATAGAAAAACACAAAAGCACAAAGGTCCTGGCCAGTGTGCAGTGACTTCTTATATAAATACTAGACCAGCCATCTGATTGCCATACCCTCTTCCTTCTTCGTGACTAAATAAATACAACACGTTATATGGAGCAACGAAATATTTGGGAAAACACTTGCAGGTGATATACAACCCATTGGGCTGGATCTTTTAGCATTAATAATAGAATCAACGAACCGCAATATTTCTCTACAGAAATAACTTTCTAATTAAAGATGGAAAAGAGCACGGAGATGTGAGAAAATTCAGCAAAACATAATGGTAGAAGAGAAAGAAACCTCAGTCATTATTTATTAATTCTGAAAATGTAAGTTTTCCCTCCATCCTATCGAGTCTGTTCTTCTGTTGCTTCTCTTTAGTTGGTGCTGCCATTTCATGGACGACTGTTCTTAAAATACTTTTTTTTTTTTTTGGTTTAAATCCTTGTTCCTAAAACTCATTCCTATAATTTTTACCTTAGTTACTTTTTAAAACAAAACTTTTGAACTTGTGCATACACTACATCAGTGGTTCCAAAACTTTTTTCTGGCTGGCCCCCAAAAGCCAATGATAATTCACCAAAGTACTTGTGCACAATCCCCGCCATCTGGTATTTAAATTAAAAACATTCACACATTTCTAATACTCAACACAGCCCACACTTGGTCTATGGACCCCCTCATAACTTTTCACTTTGGTAACCACTACACTAAATCACCAGTTTCCTATCTGGAGTCCAGATAGCAAGTTTGAAATTTCAGATTTTTAAAAACAAATTTTTGTTTATCACAAAATATATCAACCTCGTAAATTCTAAAAATCAGAACAATTGAACTTTTTAACTGAATACCAAGTGATGAGGCAGCTTAGGGTGAATTATTACTATCTTTAGACTCTGAAAAACTCTGGATTACTTGATACAGGACACTGAAGGCTGAGACGCTATAAAAAAACTGGAACAAAAGACCTATGTGCCTGCAGCAAAGAGCAACAGACTTCACTTCACAACCTCCAGAGTTGCCAGTTACACAACCCACTCAGGAAGTGAACCTGGCCAGACCTCAGCCCCTTACAAGAGCTCCATGGTGATGCTGAAACCTGAGAAGAAACTGCATTTGTTCGAGAGATTTGTGTCGATGTCTGAACGATGGAGAGGTCTTGATAAAAGCAGCAAGTGGGCCAGACTTTTTGTTACACCCAGGAGTATATATACCCATGACCCATGTTAAGCTTACACCTGTTGACCTAACTCTAAAAACAGAGAAAAATACCAGCTGCTGGTCTGTTAATGTACACCCTCTACCACCAACAGCCTGTTGATTCTGCTGGAATACAGGTACCCCACACAAGTGTTGGGGGGAAGAACTGCTTCTGATATTGTAGAATTTTTCCCTGAAAGACAAAACTGTCACTATATGATATGAAATACAGGATGGTATGTAAAGTGAGTCTGCAAGTCCATATCTTGTGATGTCAGAAGAGCCAGAATACTGTGATTCATCAAACAAGGCAGTAGGTCAGTGATTTAAACAGTTTATTAGCATAATCCAGTATGCAGTTCATAAATATATAGATAAATAAATATTTGTTAAACAATAATCAGGCATTAACTTCAACAATTTGCACATTATGACGTGCTGTCTCATAATCTTGCTAGCACATTTATCCTGTCTGGTCCAAAAGTTGCTGAACTACAGTTACACATGACTTGAACTCTCTCAGTATGCTCCATAGAAACTGACTATCCTAAAACAGGCTTGTGAATATAGTGGAGCTTGATATGTTCCATGTCATAATGGAGCTGACTGAGAAGTCTGGCATGTCAGCCTTGCAGTGAATGCAACTGGGAAATTTCTCATATGCAGGGTGTTTCATAACGATTAAACACAGTTATCTGGGACTGGAACAAACATATTTAACACAGAATGTGTGTAATATATATCTATACAGATGTTCATAACAGTATTGAAGGTTTGAATATCATATCCCTTTGATGTTCACCACTTTGAAGAGAACGTTTCTTTGGATCTGTTTATCATCCCCGTTATAGTGTGGTACAGTACATCAGCTGGAATGATCACTATATCCCTCCGGATGCTTTGTTTGAGGTCCAGAGCTGTATTATGAAACAACCTTGAACGAACAATGTTATGAACTTGGGTATGTATTATACACATTCTATATTAAATGTGTTTGTTCCAATCCTAGATAACTGCATTTAAAATTTGTACCATCATTATGAAACACCCTGTATTTGTTCAGAAATACGGAAAGCCATGGCATCATCATCATCATCATGTCTGGAAGGAACAGCAAACTGCTTAAACTCACAGCAGTCATTGGTAATCCTCCATTGTTATAACAAGGGTTTAAGCCAAATCCAAGATTGACCTTGACATTAAGTTCCATGTAGCAAAGCTGACTCCATCCTACCTCACCACGCTTCTGCTGCTAGTACAGCCAAGTAGTGATCGATACATTTCCAGAACACTTCTTCCTCAGTCTGAGACTGTACAGAAAGCCACAACAGCTTTTTCTCACTTTTAATGATTCTATTCCAAAAATGTTTACCACCTGGCCAGTCACCAAGAACATGTAAGTTCAAAGACACTTTAAGATTCATCACAAACCAACACCACTTGCAAAGGCAATAATATTTTTTAAAAACTGATAATCCCACATCAAAATTAAGTTTTTGGTTTTTTTTTTACATTGGTGCATTTTATTAAATAAAAAATATTAAAAGATTTTAATGACTGTACATTGAGCAGCTCTATAGGTACCCTGATCTCATCTGAAGGAGAATCGCAGCATTTTACACTAATTCCACTGCTCCATGACCAAATGTATTGACTCCAAGAAGGTGCTTCCATATCAGGTCACCACCTTCATCCCCAATGTGCATTTAATAAAAGCAGGCAAAGGCAAAATCTCCAGCTGATAAAACTAGTCTTTAAAACTACGTTCTACATATCCGACAACACGTGTAAAGTCATCTCTGAGTTATAAAACAGAAAACTGTCTTAGATAAACACTTTCCAAAGTCTGCTGGTTATAGAACAAATTTTTCTACTTGCCAAGAATACTCCTTTCTGTTGTGCAGAGAGTTAAGATATATCCACACGTCACTGTTAAATCTGTGCTCAGGTTTAAGAGTTCTTTAAAGCATGGGCTCAAATCACAGTGTGGGCCAGGGATTTTTTTTTTCTCTGCTGGGGACAAAATTAAAAACTCAGCCTGCACATTCCATGGCCACTGCTCTAGATCTCTAGATAAGCAACTGCAACCATCTCAGCATATCTCCCCTGTCTCAGCGCTATCTCCCCAGCAGATACTGTGAAACCAGTCATATGCTTCAAATGACAAACTGGCAGTAAGTTGGTTTTACAAAACTTTTGCTGACCTGCACAGCTGGATGTAGCCTTGAGATCTACATTGATGGTAGAAGCTATGGGGTGCTATGAGAATCTGGAGAATACTGTGGACTTCATTATGGCTCTAGATTAAACATGATCAAGCTCTCGAAAAGTGAAGACGTAGAAAACCTTTACAGACCAATCTTAGAAAGTTTTTAACCAACTTCTGCGAGGCCCTCTCATTTAACTCCTGGCGACACTCAAACTTTTTTTGCTAGTCACTGTGACACGTGACAGCACATGGTAAAATGGAGTAAACAAATATACTCTGCTGCACTTAATTTTACAGCAAGTCTCCTTAAAAAAAAAAAAAAAACTATATTAATTTTTTTTTTAAAAACCTACAAAATCAGATAAATGTTGAAATCATCCATCATTTGTGTCAGCAGTAACAATGGGGTCTATTACTTTTGAAAAGAGAAATATATGGAGAAAGATGATCATGTAAATGTTTCCAGTCTGTGCCATTGCTTTATGTTTCTCTGACTCCTATTTACATGTTACTACAGATTATATTAGACTGGCATAAAGGACAAAATGCTAGTAAAAACAAATGCCATGAAAGACATGATGAGGTATGGAAGAAGTGCAGGCATTCTGACTATTGTAAGAAATCAAATAAAGACTTGGGGGAAACAGCATGAAGCTCCTTCCACAGAGTAAAAAAAAAAATTCTTCATTTAATCGTTGTTATCGTTGTCTGGTAAACACTGGACACTTGCAGGAGACCATGTGTGCACGTCTGCATCTCAAACTGGATGTCTGTGAGGGACTTGAATACAACGATGAAATTTCAGTGTCATGATCTAGATTCTTTTCTAGGTGTCACGAATCGGACAAGTTAAAGACTAGGTTTAGTTAGCATCTTTTTTTATAATGCTTCAAGGTGGCCAAGTTGATAATGAATTGTCCCCTCATGCTAGGTGGCTACTCATTATACTGGAGTCCAGGTCACACCGAATACTATTTTTCTTCCTCTCACATCTAAAGTGCTTTGTCTACAATTTTTTTCTTCCTCTCACATCTAAAGTGCTTTGGCTACAATCTTTTTCTTCCTCTCACATCTAAAGTGCTTTGTCTACAATTTTTTTCTTCCTCTCACATCTAAAGTGCTTTGGCTACAATTTTTTTCTTCCTCTCACATCTAAAGTGCTCTGTCTACAATTTTTCTTCTTCCTCTCACATCTAAAGTGCTTTGTCTACAATTTTTTTCATCCTCTCACATCTAAAGTGCTTTGGCTACAATTTTTTTCTTCCTCTCACATCTAAAGTGCTTTGTCTACAATTTTTCTTCTTCCTCTCACATCTAAAGTGCTTTGTCTACATTTTTTTTTCTTCCTCTCACATCTAAAGTGCTTTGTCTACAATATTTTCTTCATCTCACATCTAAAGTGCTTTGTCTACAATATTTTCTTCATCTCACATCTAAAGTGCTTTGTCTACAATTTTTTTCTTCCTCTCACATCTAAAGTGCTCTGCCTCCTATTTTTGGAGCTAATAACACTTCAACAGAAACAAAAAAGCACATATTTCTGAACATGTTTTTGGTGATATAATCTTGCAGTAAACACAAACAAATATCCCACTGCCCACATCGCATCTTGTCAAATTGCTGCTTGGTAATATGTTGCTGTGGATCATCACGACAGTAAAAAAGTCTTACAGACAGAAAACTGTTACAAGAAACACATTTTTTGTCCTAGCCTATGTTCCTTTTTATGGCATAAGAAAACTCAAATTATAACAGATTATTATGTTATTACTCTGGGCTCGAAATAATAGTAACAGCTGAATACCACGAGACTTGTCTCAGCAGCTACATAACCAGGATGGTGACGCCGCATAACCTGGATGGTGACGTCACATAACCTGGATGGTGACGCCACATAACCAGGATGGTGATGCCAGAAAAGAAGTTAGAATTGCAAAAGCAGCATCGACCTTCAAGATTCTTGAGAACATATGGCACTCAAAAGTTATAAGCATAAAAACCAAGTTAAAACTATTCAATTCAAATGTAATATCCACCCTCATTTATGCATACGAAAGCTGGAAAACAACTAAAGAAATAGACAAGAAATTAGATTCTTTTGAAAACAAATGCCTAAGGAAAATACTTCGCATAAAGTGGAATGAATTCAAGAACAACGCAGAGATAAGACAGATGAGCAATCAGTTTCATGAGTGATTAGGAAAAGGAAATGGACATATGTTGGTCATGTGATGAGAAGAAATAATCAGAAAATCTCAAAACAAGCTATCAAGTGCAGCACAACAGGCTGAAGGAAAAGAGGTCGACCACGTAAAACTCTAAAGAGGACAATGTTACGAGAGGCCAAATTAGTAGGTATAAAATCCCTTGATGAGGTTAAAAAGTTCGCTGAGAACAGGAAAACTTGGTGAACTACCTTGCGAGCCCTATGTGACATCTAATGGCACAGGAAGGACATAAGATATAAGACAGTGGGCTTACAACATGTCTTCTATATGAGAAACATGCAAGTCTCAACAATCATATCTAAGTGGAATTACAGCACTGTAATATAATCATTATGTGCATTATAAAACTAGATTGTATCATTCTTGTGCTGAAAAGCAAAACAGAATTATCAAAAATGAGCAGTTCAGTCTATAATAAAACTAATTTTATATGCTCTTATTTGGCATGTGAATACCATAAAATGAACAATGCAAATTCAATAACTAAGATGTACTGCATTTTTACCAGTGTAAATCTGGAAAGAAAAAATATATTCAGATGTTTTAGATCATCATTGCATGCTGGGTAAGCCCACAGGTGCTCCGATCTCTCCTCTTTGAAAGGTGAATCTCAACACAGTTCCTCTCCAGCACCAGTGGAAGTCTTTAGACTCTGACTACCGCTTCGGAATGTGTAGCAGATCGCTTAGCTGGAGGTCTGTGGCGGTGAAGATCCGTAGAACATGACAAAGATCAAGTAACCTGCACCCAAAAGTATCACAGACACCAACATGCTCTTCCAGTTTTCCCATCGAAGGCTTTTCAGCTTCTTATCTAGCAGTGAAAAGTGAAAAAAAAAAAAAACAAGGAAAAGATATGAAACAAACTAATTTTTAATTTTATGCTGAACATTCATTTCGAACAAATTTCTGGACTGAATTGCAAAATGCTATCAAGAAAATTGCTTAGAGTGATCTGCTTCAGTTAACATGCTTTTTTTATGTTCTCTATCTTCTGCATTTGTTTCTCCAACCATCCAGATATACATTATCATCCTTCTTAAATCATTTTCTCTACTGATTCCAATTTCTCCAGGTGTTTATATTTGCTGTATAAGCAACTGCCATCAAGTCAAATGAAAGAAAATGACAAACATATTTTTTCTTGTAAGGTATAATATGCTTACGAGCTTCTGCAATCTGTTTTTCCAAAGCTGCTTTTTCTTCCTGCAATGTTTTCCTGTTGATTGGAAAAAAAAAAAATCAACAGTGCCATTGTTTCTGGGCAACACAAGGTTTCAAGATTCTGATGATTCAATTTTATGATCCAAAATAGCGGGCTAATTTATTATCAAAGTGTACACTATTAATCAAAATTTATTTCTCCGTCAATTTTAAACTTCATACTACTTTTTTAAAAAGTACAAATAGACAAAGATGTATGGTGCAGTTTTATGACTAAAATAAAAAAAAAAAAGAAAGGTGGAAAAAAAAATATCAATTTTTTTTTCCCCCATAACACTGCACCATACAGCTTTATCTATCTGTAACCAGAGACTGGCAACCCTTCACTCCGGGCATTCCTATACGTGCTCCACCTTCTGTTCCAACATTTACTGAACCAGTTACACACTAGTCATAGGTAATGAGCACTAAACTACTCCGTTCAGAAAAACATCCACTTTCTCTCTCCTCCCCCAACTTGACCATCCTCCTGATGTGATTCTTGTCATTCATCTCGATGTCATCCTCCACATACAGCATATCCAAGGTGACTCTTGCAGTCTCCTCCTTGTCCATTCTTAGGCTTCCCTGAACTGATGCCATGCCTGCCAGCTTGTCCATTTTCTCATTGCTTTTGAATCCCGCATGACCCAGGCAGTGGATCCACATCACAGTGAATAACCAAGAGCCCTTCAGAAGCTTGACCCGCTCCCTGCGGAAGAAATGTAGATTCTCCATAACATGCTTTGAGAGTATGTCACAATGACCCCCATGGAAGTCGTCCTGCTCCACCAACCAGGAAATTCCTTCTGATGCTGCCCGCACCTCCATTCTCATTCTCAAAGTGATGGTTGCAAGGGCTTGCAACCAGTTTACCGCTGAGGTAGACAATATAGCCCATCCACTTTTTAGGCCTCATAGCACAGACTCATCTGGTCATGCGGTTTAGAGTGATGCTGAGTCTGTACCTGCATATGGGCTTCTATTTTACCCTGAGCCCAGTCTCGGCATTCAGGTCACGACCTGACCTCCATTAGATTCTGCATATTTAGCACTTGTGTCCCTTCCAGTTCTAGGGAGATCTGCTTTGTGTTGTATACCACTGACAGTGTCTCTCCTGCCTGTCACCCATGATCTCCTGCGTTTGATATGCTTGTCTTTTGCTGAGTTCAGCTTTGCTAGAAGGGGGTGCTCTGTCGTGCCAGCAATCCTGGAGTATGTCTTCACTTGAGCATACTTTTGCCCTACTTTCATGCTGGGCACACCCAGAAAGAAGCGCATGGCTATGATCGGAGTTCTAAGTCACATCAGGTAAATCCACTAAACAATATTTTTTATAAGATTTATTTTGCGTTTTTTTTTTCTTCAAAAAGTACCATTTCTCCTCCGTCAAGTCTGCTAGCCTTAACTTCCTCTCAATGGCATCCAAGAGACTCTCATATCTCGCAAGCTCAGCCTCCACCTGCTCAATCTGAAACAAAGAGAAGTCTTACACAACAGAGGAACCTTGCTAAACATTCACACAAATCATGACAAAAAAGAAAGTTCCGCAGGACAATCATGAGTCAAACTTTGTACGTGCAAGTGAATGCTGGATTAACCATCCAGTCACAAAGCATCCCTTAAAAAAAAAATTTATTGTAAAATAGGTACTTCATGTAGCAGCGTTATACTATCACAGAAGATATGCAAAAATATATTCACCCTCTTGCCCGACTTTCTAAGTTCAAATACAGGATACTCAATCCACTGGACTGGGGGGTGGGGTTGGAGTGTTTTACCATTAAATTTTAACCCTATGTTTTAATCTGCATGTTAGGTTTAAAATTTCATTTATAAATGTACCAGTCAGGTCAACTTCTTGTACTTCTCTAAAGAGTAAATTTTCTTCAAAACAGCAAAATATCCACTAAGATAATTTTTTTTTTTAAATTTAGGGAATATCTGAACATATGACTGAACAACAACCAGTCTCATGGGTGATCAGGAAAAGGAGATGGACATATGTTGGTCACTTGATGAGAAGAAATGATCAAAGAATCCCAAAACAAGCTATCAAGTGGAACACAACAGGCCGAAGAAAAAGAGGCAGACCGCGTGAAACTGTGAAGAGGACATTATTAAGAGAGGCCAAATTAACAGGCATAAAATCCTTTGATGAGGTTGAAAGACTCGCCGAAGACAGGAAAAATTGGCGAACTACTTTGCGAGCCCTATGTGACGTTTAACGGCACGGGAAGGAGATAAGATAAGATATCTGAACATGTGGTGACCGAAAATGAGAATAAAGGGCAATACGGGACACATTTTAGAAAAGGGGATATTTAGGTATTCTGAACCATAATAATACAATTCCTAGAACAAATTTCTAAAATACATGACTGTCCTGTATTATACGGGTCACATTATCTTTATTTTCATTTACAGGGTTAGAAATAAGCAAACTTGGTCACAACAAAACATTTAGTTTGTATGATTTGCCAGGAGAAAGTGACTGGTCCACAATGTTTCAAGGTATATGGCATGATGGAGGGGGGGGGGGGTGCCGGAAGAGAATAAGGTTTCAAGGCTAATCAAACATATTTGGCCCTAAACTTTTCATTTACAAGAAAGAAGAAAATGACGTTAAGTTTTCGTGGTTGGCTGTGGGGTTAGGCGCTCAGCCTACTAATCCGGTGGTACAGCGTTTAAGTTCCAGTAGTAGGAATTTTTTTCTGGTACCACCATACCAGAAAAGCCCCGGGCTCCATCCAGCATCTAAAAAATGGATAGCAGAGGAATATGGGAAGGTAAATGCAGCAGGCGTGAAACTGACCACATCACACTTTCACGTGCTGAAGGTCTTGGAAATACGGGCCTAACACAGTATCCCTATCCCAAATATGTCTTGATTAATGGCATGGAACATTACTTAGGCTTTCGTGCACTTTCTTTGAAAGAAACGGAATAAAAGAACAGAAGTTCCGGGTTTTTAAATTACACTTCAGATAACGAAACAATTCTGTCTTCTTTATTGCCGGCTTTACAGTGACTCTTTCCATCCAAGAGGAATATAATTTTGTTTTGCAGCTCTTCTCGCGGCTGATTCTACCACTATTCGACTAACAATATCAGAAAATAAAAACATTTATGCTGCAGTTATCCAGTCTCCGCGTTTTCGCTTTTTAGTGCAGGCTCGTAACACAGCGCACCTTCACAGAATCGTTCTTTGTCTGATAAAGTGCCAAAATAATTAATTTAATGCTGAATTAAATACTGTTTATAACCTCCGAGTATTTCGTCTGAAAGGATGAGACTTACCTGTGAGATGATCATCTTCACGTTTTCCGTGGTCCACGTTCCTACTTTCGATTCCGCTACGTGATTACGTGTAGTTCGCCATATTTACTATTAAAATGTTGGATTGCATATGAAACGGACTAAACTTTTCACGAAATAGTTGAGTTTTATACAGAACCAGGAGTTTCAGCAGAATGGGGTACTTACAGTTGAGGATTATCCATTGGGCTGAGCATATCTAAGCCTAGGGGCCCGAAAGGGCAGAAGGCCCAGCGTCAAAGAAATAAAATAAATTTCTGTGCAAATATAGATGACTGTTTTGTCAAATTTATATCACCATCACTACCAACTCTCAAATCTTATAAACTGTTTCTAGTTTATACATTTTGGTATCGCAGTTTTACTACAGTGCTTCGTGTACAGTTCTCTCTCTCTCTCTCTCTAAAATAAAGATCAATCAATCTCTCTCTCTCTCTCTCTCTCTCTCTCTCTCTCTCTTTCTCTCTCTCTGAACCTTACGGGTTTTCCACAAATGCCCGTCCTTTGCTTTTTTTCCCGCTCTTGTCCAGTTATATATATATATATATATACATATATATATATATATATATATATATATATATATACACATATACACTAATTATTGTGTGTTGATAAGGAAAGTGGAGCACAACGCAATTAGAAGTGAACGGCAAGAAATAATAAATGCCACATCAAACACATCACATTAGATATATTGCCCAGGCCATGCCGGAGTCGACGGAAACAACAAAGCCGACCAAAAACTAGCAGCAAGGTCAAACCAGAGGGCCTCATCAAAATAGACCCTTATTAAGATTAGCCTAGGGGCCGGGGTGACGGTTAATCCACCACTGGGTAGATTTTGTAAACATGTTTTTATTCTACCTATGGACAAACTCTGATACTTGGCAGTACTTTTTCAGTGCTCACAAAAACCATATTTGAGAGAAAAGTTGAAGAGAAAACTTGCACGAGAAAGATAATGATGTTGAGGCTTTGCCTGATTATCCATATCCATAGGCTAAACAGACTTAAGCTTTTGAGCTTAGAAGAACAGGGGCCTCGATCAGAAGAATATAACTATTATTGTGAATGTAACAAACAAAATAACAGAAAAAATGGTTCTAAGGGCTGTTATAGCCTGAGGTGGGGTGGGGGATACGCTCTCCACGCCTATTAAATGTCTCCAAGGCGTGCGTCTCAAATAGCCTCTGACAGTCCAGGACCAGCTCCTGGCCTTATCGTGGCGGAACTGTTTAAGCTGACAGGAGAAGGGGCGTAGATGAGAGTCATGTGTGGTAGCTCATCTAGGAGAAGGAAAACTCTTAAAACCCACTGCTGGCGAGATTCTTCAGCTGCCGTGCGTGGTGTTAAACTCCTCCCGGCCAGTTAAGAAAAATGCGACTAGGGTTGCCGTGCAGTGTCGTCGTGGAAAAGGTGAAGGAAAGGATTAAGTAAAATAACCAGTAGTACCGAGGCCAGGACTACTCAAACCACGACACCTCTGCTCTATAGGCCTGCCACGTCCTATATACACCCATATCGGGCGGACTGCCTGAATCGGCTTAACTCAGGGGTTAAACTAAGACACTGCTTGAGAGATTCTTCCGCCGTGAAACTCCTCCCAGCCAATGAAGAAAATGCGATTAGGGTTGCCGGGCTGTGAAAATGTGATGAAAAGGATAAAGTGGAATTTAATCGGTGTGTCCAGTAGTCTCACGGCGAGAGCTACTCATACCACGGGACCTCTGCTCTAGAGGCCGGCCACGTCCGATATACATCCATACTGGTGAAATATGCCTAAACTGGCTTAACCCAGGGGTGAAACTTGATGACTACTCCTGACACGGTACTTCCGCTCTAGAGGTCGGTCACGTCGGATATACACCCATACTGGGATAATACACCTAAACCGGCTTAACCCAGAGGTGAAACTCACTAGTGGCGAGGATTTGTCCTCCTGGACAAAAGCTCCGTCCTGGTCACAACTAGGAAGGGTAGCGGCCACGTCCACAAAACGCTGAAGTCGGAGACACTGGACCAGTGCAGTCTAGATAGGCAACCACCTCTCACCCGGTGGAGATGTATGCGAATCCTAATCACGCTGAGGTTTTCCGGTGAGAAAGTCCAATGCTGGATTGGATGGGCAGCAACATCTCACCCGGCTGGGATATACTGATATCCATAACACGTCGAGGTTTTCTGGTGAGAAAGTCCAACTCTAGATTAAACTGGAGCAATGAAAACCACGGTGTCACCCAATCCCGCTTCTGCGACCAACCGAGAATACAGGCCCAAACCCCGCGATACTCTGAACTTATTCTGGTCCTCTCTGGGATTTTGTGTGGTCCTCTGGGGGACCACAGGACCTATCGAGAACCAATCATTCACTTATTTGCATGTCCCTTGCGGAACTTTGCCTCCCAAATAGCGCTCCTGTAGGCCTCTCGGTTGTGAGCAAGATGCCCTGCTGCTGATTCATCCATTTCCAAATTATCAACGATGTCTTGCAGCCATCTTCGCCTTGGTCTTCTTCTCTTTCTTTTCCCCATTATGTACCCTACCAAGACGGTTTTCTCTAGATTATCATGACGTTTAATGTGTCCAAAATATTTTAAGTTTTCTCTGTTTAATCCTCTTTACAGGACCGCAGGAGTAAATTCAGTAGGATCACGGGACGGTCTTGGTGGTTGAAGCAAACGAAGACGAAGGACAGAAAAAATATAAGAAAGGGAGCACTTAGCTGTGACCACTGTTCCCTGCGCACAGACAAAAAAAAAAAAAAATCAAACAAAATCGCACACAATTTTTGGAGCCACGCAAAAAGAAAAATGAAAAACTGGTACTTTTATTTTCCTGTTTCCAGATGTTACTCCGTGCTATAATTGCGATCAAGAAAAATACAATGATGGTACATGTCTTTCCTTTACTCTTTCTTTCTTGGTGAGATGACTTTCGGATCAAATATTTCAGTTGATCGTTTATCGCGTAGTTAAGGTAATACTGTAGCAGAACAGTGACGAGGCAAGTGGGTACACAGAGAATAGAGGGTAATTAAACGGGCAGATGAATTTCCACTGCTGAAAAGTTCAAATCTATCTTGCTATTAAATGTACAGGCCTTTACAGTTTGTATGTATATGATATATATACTCTTTTGAAAACAAATGCCTAAGGAAAATGCTCGGCATCAAGTGGAATGAATTCAAGAACAATGCAGAGATAAGACAGATGACTGAACAACAACCAGTCTCACGGGTGATCGGGAAAAGGAGATGGACATATGTTGGTCACTTGATGAGAAGAAATGATCAGAGAATCCCAAAACAAGCTATCAAGTGGAACACAACAGGCCGAAGAAAAAGGGGCAGACCGCGTGAAACTCTGAAGAGGACATTATTAAGAGAGGCCAAGTTAACAGGCATAAAATCCTTTGATGAGGTTGAAAGACTCGCCGAAGACAGGAAAAATTGGCGAACTACTTTGCGAGCCCTATGTGACGTCTAACGGCACGGGAAGGATATAAGATAAGATATATATAAATATATATAAAAGAGACAGACCGCGTGAAACTCGACATTGGCTTTAAGGACATTGTTAAGAGAGGCCAAATTAACAGGCATAAAATCCTTTGATGAGGTTGAAAGACTCGCCGAAGACAGGAAAAATTGGCAAACTACTTTGCGAGCCCTATGTGACGTTTAACGGCACGGTAAGGATATAAGATTATTTATATATACAACTGGGCCTGAGAGCGAGTGTGGTGAAGCATTGTGAAAGTTTAAGATTTGTGAGGTATGCAGCCAAACTGACGGTTTGCTAGTAAACAGTGGATAGGGGAAAGAAGAGAAATGGATGCAATGGTTATCAAGTGAGAAAAGGGTGGGTGGAATGGACGGATGTAGATCGGGTAAAGGGTTTGTAATATAGTGCGGTGACAATCCTAGAATATCAGCTGCAGGTGAGGAAAGCGTAGGTGAGAACTTAGAAGGGAGAGAGTGTGTAAGTGTGTGTATGTGTGTGTGAGAGAGAGAGAGTATGATTGTGGAGAAAAGAAAGGTTTAGTATCCTGAGTTCAAATCATGTGGTTCCAATGTCACACATTCCTGTATGTAGCGGTTCTCGAGCGTCAGGCAGCTTCTGTCATCAGCGTGACACTGTCAGTGACTATTACTAACAAGTCAGACGTTCTCTATGGTTGGGACTGTTGAAGTGATTAGAGACCGGCTTAGAAGCACGCTGCGAGATGTCATAGCGATGTTTCTGCATGCGGGTACCTAATCTGAGACAGGGCCCTACAATGTATCAATCTCTACTGTGACATTTTGTTCTTTACTTTTGGGTACGGATCAATCATCGGTTGAATATTTAAAAAAATAAAACTGTTAAAGTTGGTGGGAAATGTGGTGTTTTTAGTTTCTTTTTCCTAAATATTCCTTGCCAAGTTATGGGCGTGTATCGCGCGCCGTGTGTCTGTCGTATAGTGGAAGATATATAAAAAATCCAAGATAAAAAGCACTGGGAAATATTCTAAAGCACCCACGCCGTTTTAAGCCACTCCTGAAAATAAAAATATATATAAATTTGGCCGTTTTAGCCCTAAACACAGACACACATACAAGAAAGTAAAGCCATTAAATGTAAAAATAAACGGATATTTAAAAAATAAGCTCCGAAATGACTGAAAAACTGGCATGCCTTCGCAGAAAAACACTGGTCAAACGGCAAATTCGCAAAACTAGGTCGCTGAAATTAAACACTGGTTCTTTGCTTGAGACAAAGAGTTATGGTGTTTAAAAAAAAAAAAGAAGCTTAACACTGTTTACAGAAGAATGCTTACACTTTTAAAAAATACGAGATAGTTGAGGAACATAGTGTACTAGCTGATTGCCCGACGTTGTCCGGGTATTTATTTACCCCAATCAACAAAGTTCATTTCCACAACCTTCTAGATGGTTCTACAAAGTTCTATTCATTTCCGCAACCTTCTAGAACGTTCTACAGATGTCTATTTAGTTCCACAATCTTCTAGAAGGTTCTACAATGTTCAATTCATTTCCACGACCATCTAGAAGATTCTACAGAATTTAGATGGTCCTACAGAGCTCTATTTGTTCTAACCGAGCGTGGCTGTCACCAGTCAATTTCGCGACCCCGAACACTATGGATTCAACAATAATCTCAGTAATTTGGACATTTTATTTTTCACCACTTCTCACCCCCCCCCTCCCTCTTCTATGCCGATGAGGGCTGAACTTGCGAGTGCCACTATTCATTTCAGCGACTCCAAAAACTATGGATTCGACAGTAATATTGGTCGTTTTCGATCATTTGTACACGTCACTCCATCCCACCCCACCCCTACGACCCTATACCGATTGGGGCTGAGCTTGGACTTAATCGGCATCGGGAATGTCACAATTCATCTCAGGGATCTCGAAAACTATGGATTCGACACTAACATCAATCGTTTTCGATGCTTGGTACATGCCACCCCTTCCCACCCCTAGCCCGAGCGCCCCCCCCCCCCTTTCCTCCAAGCCAATTGGGGCTGAACTTGGACGTAAAAGGCATCAGGTGTGTCACTACTCATCTCAGCGACCCAAAAAACTATGGATTTGACACTAATATCGGTCGTTTTCGACGATTTGTAAATGTCATCCCCATCCATCCTATCCCCACCACTAGCCCCCTCCCCCCATCTATGTGGTTTGTGGCTGATCAACCACTGTATGGGCGCTCTTTGCTATGAAATAAACACTCTGACCATTTTCTAAATGGACGCTGAGGTGAACAACAGTAGGGTGTCTTTCATGAATCAGAAATCTGCTCCGTGTATCCTGTTTCTCGTTGCCTAAGGTTCGGCACACAGATATAACGTCGTCGATTTGTGTGGGCTGACCTTTGTCTGTCACAGTCGACAATCCAAAGCAGGCATAAATATCACGGGAATAACTTCCCGTCGTTCAGTGGGGTATTGTTTGCATAGGTCGGTTTCGATCCCACCCCACCACCCAGGCCCCCCCCCCAAGGGCCCTAGGGATGGTGAATTGTCCAGATTGTAAGTCATATGTGTGCCAAGTTTGGATGAAACTGCTCCAAGCGTTCCAGCATGACTGCTCGAACATACACACACACGTTCAGTTTTATATACAGTATATAGATTCAATGGACATATGTTGGTCACTTGATGAGAAGAAATGATCAGAGTATCCCAAAACAAGCTATTAAGTGGAACACAACAGGCCAAAGAAAAAGAGGCAGACCGCGTGAAACTCTGAAGAGGACACTGTTAAGAGAGGCCAAATTAACAGGCATAAAATCCTTTGATGAGGTTGAAAGACTCGCCGAAGACAGGAAAAATTGGCGAACTACTTTGCGAGCCCTATGTGACGTTTAATGGCACAGGAAGGATATAAGATATAAGAAGATATAGATTCACCAACTAGCACTGGTCGTAAAACACGTGTACTGAGCTTTACTTGTAGCTGTGTGGATGACACTGAAATATAACCAGGATTCAGCAAGACTGGGTGCATCATGAAAGCACGGGACTGAATAAGCTGTAGATCCACTGAAACCAACCTTCCCCCAGGGGAGATGGTACAAGATGGCGCACTGTAAATAAGATACTTACCAAAGTTTGTCCTGTTCATTTGAGACAAATTTATATTGGTGCACCATGTGTCACATGACTGTGGGTGGTCCTATACATGGAGGTTAAACCCATGAACTCATGTGGCTAGACAGGGTCAAAGGTTAGGGATGGATACTGACAGAAAATTCCAGGTGAAGGAATTGGGGTACTTTCCGGCCTAGTCACCGCTAGATTTCAAAACATATGAATCTCACCATCATTAGTCTGGAACTGATAGGGCTCCATGTAACACGGGCAAGATTTGTATACCTCACACCTGCTGTCAACGCTGCGGATACTAATCCAGCTTTGGAAGAATCGGTCATGAAAAGATCAGCATTAAGATGTTTGAGGACTCTCCGAAAAAAGATCAGCAATAAGATGTTTGAGGACTCTCCGAAAAAGCTCGGCAATAAGATGTTTTTGTTCTTTTTTTTAACATGAAGAGATTGTAAAACAAAAGCATTGTCATAATAATAATGGCTCCCAGTCATTGTAGCAAAGATATATTTAGGGTTTTTGTGTCTTCTGTCTTATTACTGGGGAAAAAAAAACAAGACACTCCTATAACTCCTTGACTTGGACACCTCAAGAAATGAGAGGTAGGCTACAAAGAACATGGAGATGCATAATACAAGAAGAACTAAAAGACGTGAGAAAGATGGTGGTTTGAGGTGTCCTGACTTGCTCAAGACAGAACTGACTGGGGAACCTTTGTTGATGTCTTATGCTCCACTGGCAGTTCAGAGAACTGATGTCTGACACCTGTCTTATTTGTTTCTTGCTATACTTCACCAGCTTGACTTAATGTGGATAGCATTTTTCTTTATGTATTATCTCTGTTGTGTACTACTGTTTATTGTTATGTACTGCAGACAGTCTGACCACTGGTGTGTGATATAAAGAGTGGTTCTCAACTGTAGTCCTGGATGCATTATCAAATGGTTCCCCACGTGTTCTCAATTTGGTACAGAATTAAGCACCACCTACCTACTGTATTAAAACAATCAAGTGTTTAAGACATTACAATATTATATATATATGCTGGAGGTCTGCAACTTATATGTAGTTGGTCCTTGTATGTAAAAAAGGTTGGGAACCACTGATACAAATCATATGATGTGGCTTCATATAGATAGCACTTCTCTTCAATATGTTGCTTGCTTACTCCCTCCCTCCATCTTTTTTTCTCCTGAGTTGTCTCCTTTGTCTTGTTCCTGGCATTTTCTGATGGTAAGTTTGTGCTGTGGATGTCCAGAATTCATTCTCATTTGTTAGCCAGATCAGTTCATCCTTTGTCTTTCAATGATCTGCAGCACTGCTGTGGTTAATATGACTGAGCAGATGTTACTGTTACCTCTCTACCTCATGTCCCATTAACTGCTTTCCTCAAGCATCTCATCTTACAAGCCACATTTTGTCTGTCTAGCTCTGGAAAGTGTCCAAGATTAGGACTGGTGTCAGTTTGTTATATCTAAGTTTTCTTATATCTAAGAAACAGAATCCACCAGCATGCAGTATAAAATTAAATGGAACTATTCTAAAGCAGGTGCAGAAATTCAAATACCTTGAAGCAGTAATAACTTCAGATGGGAAATGCAGAACAGAAATTAGGAACAGAATAGGCCAAGCAAAGACTGCATTTCAGAGAATGAGAAACATATTAACCAACACATCTTTATCAATGAATGTTAGAAAACGAGTCCTAAAATGCTATATTGAACCTATCTCGTTATATTGAAGTGAATCATGGACAATAGGCAAGTGCACAAAAATCATTGGAAGCAGCAGAAATGTGGTTTATTAGAAGAATATTGCGAATCCCCTGGACAACAAAAATAACTAATGAAGAATGTATGAGAAGAGCTGGAGAGACAAAAAACCTTGTCAAAAAGATAAGAGAGAGACAATGTACTTTCATAGGACATGCAATGAGAAGAGGGGGCATTGAAAATATTATAACAACAGGAAAAATAGAAGGAAGAAGATCAAGAGGAAGACTAAGAGAAATGATACTGGACAGTCTGACGGGATGGTGTGAGAGGAGATCACTAACTGAGCTGATGGCCTGCATGAAGGATCGGATACTCTGGAGAAGCATAATAGCCAACGCCAGTCGGCACGGCACCTGATGATGGTGTCAGTTTGTTGGAATGACCTGTGGCTGATGTCAAGACTAACCAAGAAAAAAAAAAGTTCTGCATTCAGCACCTTTCTCTTGCATAGTCTGGTTGGCTGACTAGTTAGACTCTTAGTCTACTAATCCAGTGGTACCAGGTTAAAGTCCCAACAGTGGGGATTTTGTTCTGGTACCACATCAAAGAAAAGGCCCAGGGGTCCACCCAGCCTCTAAAAATGGGTAGCAGAGAAATCTGGGTGTGTGAAAGTGACCAAGCAACATACTAACCACACTACACTTTCTTGGAAATATGGGCCTAACACCATATCCCCAGTATGCCTTAATGGCATGGAAAACTGGGGAGGGGAGAAGAATCTGTCTGTTGTGTTAGATTATGCACTGATGAACAAAAAGTTAATCCTAGTCGTTCATATTTGTATAACTTCACAAATGGTAAATTAACCTTAATCAATTTGATTGATTTAAATCTGCAAAGTTCATGCACCGTGCTGATATCCTCCTCCAGTAATGGATACTGAAGCTCCAACAGATTTGTCATGTACACAATGAAATTAACCATTACCACATGTGGCTGGTGGGCTGCTAAAATACACAAACAACTGACTCTATTGCTACTTGTATTAACCACTTTTATATAAGTACACAGGCCTGCCTGAACAGTGATAACAGATTTCAGGACATAGCCTTGAACCCTGGGACATACCTTGACATATCAAGACATGCCTATCAGCATAAACCAATGGAAAGTCTTTAAAGACAAAATTTTAAAATCCTATTGAAGGTGTGGAAAGCTGCACTTCAACAAAAAGAACAAAAAAGGAAATCTGGAGATAAAAAAATTTTTTTTAAATATGAACTGTTTAAATGTCTTTTGAAAATAAAAAAATTACATAGTTGGGGTTTGTAAATTTAAACTACTATATTGCTAAAAATAGGCGTTGCATTATTTTGTGGTAAAGATGGTGTCCATCACTTTTTCTAAGATAAAAATATTCATGCATCAAGGGTGTTGTTTGGTAGGATTAGAGTTAAAAAGATAAATTAAGAATTTTTAAAAATTCGCATTAAAAAATAACAGACAATAGCGCATGCCAATGATGGTGGAAAGATATTCCATCAAAGAATGCGCACACTGGAATCAAAATATAGGACTGTGACATTACTATCTCAAGAATTAGGATTGTGGTGCCACTATCTCAAGACTTAAGATTATGGTGCCACTATCTCAAGACTTAAGATTATAGTGCCACTATCTCAAGACACATTTCTGCTTCCTTCACAAACAGAAATCACAGCCCATTCTCCATTTATCATCCAGTTTTTATCTTTTGCTGCTACTTCCTCAGCCTTACCTGGCTTCAAGCCCACAACCACGTCACTTTTAAGAGTACGAAGCACACAAAGAGGTGCAGGACTAAACTCTCGGAGACTGTATGAGAGTTCTGTTGTTGGGTCCCACTGTAAATCACCCACAAGTTTGCGGTAGTTGAGATCCCCTTTGAAGAAGATGAAGTTGGCTTGTGAGAGATGAGAATACAGTGATGGGCACTGCTCTTGCATCTGGCTGTAATCGTATGGCATGGTCCAGAAATCATTTACCTCAAGGACCCATGTACCATCCTGGAGATAGTTCTTCCACATTTTGCAAAGTTGGCTGATGGCAAGGTGGTTCATGCGTGACATCTGCTGCAGAATCCAGTTGAAGTCTTCTACTGTAACATCAGACACAAACCATGGAATGGCTTTGGCATGAAAGTGAATCTTGGAGGCCAGACCAGAAGCAGTCAAGAAGCCAGCAAAACAAAAATCTGTCACTAGCTCGAAGCCTGCATTGTCTAGAACTATATCAACTCTACCTGCATGAGAAAGATGGGGAGGTAAACATCATAACATATGGATGTAAGTGAAACATTAATACATATAAATATGTATAAATGACACTAGAGATAACTCATCTTAATGTGACTGGAAAAGAAATGAAACTAACATACACCTTAGTGAAACACTTGTTACACAGGAAAACTTTGTGTGCTACAAAACAAAACTAATGGAAAACTTATGAGATGGCAATTTTAAGTTTTTAAAGAAACTGAATATGAAAAGAATAGCTGTTAGGTTGCTTTATGATGTTCTTGTAACTACAAACTGAGCTCTTTTGTTTTGTGATGTTCTTGTAACTACAACCTTAGTTCTTAATTTGTTTTATTATGTTCCTGTAATTACAAAATGAGTCCTTAGGTTAGTACTTAGAAAACTAAATTAATGACAACTGACAAAACAAATAAGGCAACTGAAATATATATTGACGAGGAAAAATTGGAATAGGTGGAGAGTTTTGAATATCTTGGATCATTACTAACTAATAATGGAGGGATACAATGAGGGAAATTAAAAGGAGGACATCTATCGCTCTTCAAAAAAGTAAAACAACTAAAGAATCTGTGGAGAGGAACAGACAGAACTACAAAAATAAGATTTTTAAGGGCATGCATCTTTCCCATCGCAACATATGCCTGTGATACCTGGACACTTAACAAAACAGCTGAGAAACACATAAATGCCTTTGAATGTAAATGCTACAGAAGAGTTCTTCAAATATCATGGACACAAAAAATAACAAATATATTCATATTACAAGAACTTAATATTGAAGAAGGTTGGCTAATAAGGAAGATTAAACAGAGAAAACTTAAACATTTTGGACATATTAAACGTCATGATAATTTAGAGAAGACCGTCTTGGAAGGGTACTTAATGAGAAAAAGAAATAGAGGAAGACCAAGGCAAAGATGACTGCATGACATTGACACTGTGATTAAAAAAAACATGTTACAACTATTTAAAACAAAAATAGGAACAGTTTTATTAATTAATGAGCACACAGCTGTGCACTCCCAAAGACAGCTTTGTGCAAGTCACAGCTAAGTGCTTCCTTATTCCTTCGATTGGTTTTTCATTCTTGTTTGTTATTTATCACTGATATAAATTATATTTCTCTTCTTTTCCTATATCTTTGTCCTGTATGTTTCTGTATGATTAAGATGAAAATTTGAATGTTATAACTGTGTGCTTGTTAATTAATAAAGTTGCTCCTATTCTGTTTCAGTCTTAAATTGTGCTCTACCAGACACTTTTGAAACAAAAGAGTCCAATTCTCACAGATATCAAAACAAAAGAGAAATATGTTGAGAAATATGGGAATATGAGTGCAAAAAAAAATAAAAAGAAGCAGCGGCATCCATCTTGCCTCTAGGACCAGAAAACTCCAGGCTGATTGACAGCTTGTCATATCTGTTCAAAACGATTCCTGGAAACAGGCTTTATCATAACAATCTGACAAATAAGTAAGGACTGACATGACATCTCCATGAAGCAAAATGAGAAGTCATACATGGCAGCTAAGCCATCTTCTCAAAAACATTCCAGGAAAAACAGAGATTTCATATGATATCACTATCACTAAGAACATCACTTCTGAAGACAAAAGTAAACTAGGAGAACCTCATGATATTCATAACAAGATACCAAGTATCCATTTGCGGCTAGGTGGCTGCTCATCCAACTGGAGCCTTGGGTTTGATTCCACTCATTCTCATACAATTTTTTTCTTTCTCCCACATCTTAACTCTTTCCATGCCTCGGGTCGCTATAGCGATCCTTCCGGTTTTCCAGTTTGTACATAGGGTCGACATATCAATCATTTTAATTCTCGAAATCACTCCAATCCACCTTTTGCTCTGAAAGCTAACTTTGCACGTCAGAAATAACCTCCTTCCTTTTTACTCAGCGTAGGCACGTGAAGCGGACATTTTGTGAAGCATCTGTTGAATTTTTTGCAATTTTTTAGAAGTAATTCAAACGTTGGACACGCCCTCCAACATGGCAGGTGTTACAGAATGTACCTAACGTAGCTCTAGTCCTGTTAGAAAGAGTGCATTAGTTTGTAGAAAGATGTTTATGACAGTATTTGGTAGGAAAAGTGTCATTCCTGATGATAAATCAGATTCTGACCATTCTGATTCTGACAATGTTGCTGATTCTGACAATGTTGCTGATTCTGACAATGTTGCTGATTCTGACAATGTTGCTGATTCTGACAATATTGCTGATTCTGACAATGTTGCTGATTCTGACAGTGCTTCTCAGTCTCACAAAGCTTCTGAAAGTAGTGGCACAGAAAGTGACAGTGACTGTTGTCCCTTGACAAGTACTGCTACTTCTGCTCCTCCACCTGCCTAAAGGGTAAAGAGGAATGTTTCTGTAGCTCAAACAGCAGATGCAGAAGAACCAGATTCACCACTGACAGCAGCAGAGATAGATGAAGTAGTAGGTACTGCTACTGAAGAATATGATGGCAGTGGTGTGTTGCTCAATCTTGGCACTGATAGGACACCTATGAGCTTTTTCCTGGCACTTTTCACAGATGATGTTTTGGACAGTCTCATCTGCAGCATAAATGCTGTGAAGCTTAGCCAACCTGTAAATGTAAAGAAGGGCAGAAGACTACAGCAGTGGGTACCTGCTGATCGTCATGAAATGTACAAATTTCTGGCGACACTAGGAGCCATGAGCATTCAACCTAAACCCAAAATCAGTTATTATTGGAGCACCAAATCTCATTTTCACACTGCATTTTTTGGGCAGATGTTTCCCAGGAATCGGTTTCAACTGATATACAACACCATGTTGCATGTCGGTGAAGCTGATAGTGAAGGCAAGTTCAAAACTGAGCCATTTGTCAATCAGGCATTGGCATCATTTCAGGCAGCCTATTACCCCTACAGCGATTTGAGCGTTGATGAGATGGTAATTGGCTACATGGGACGCTGGAAGCACAAGCAGTACAATAAAACCAAACCGTCTAAATATCATACCAAGATGTTTGGCCTTTGTGACTCCATCACAGGCTATGTTTTCAACCTGTTGGTATATTTCGGCTGTAACACCTCTGCCAGTGCTGACAGCAAAGTAAATGCCGTGAAAGTGTTTGATACACTGATGCAGCCACTCACAGCTTTACATCACTTCTATGCAGACAGGTTTTACACCAGTCTTCCACTGATTGAATATTTGCAGGACAAAGGTCACAATTACACTGGCACCTTGAATGTCAGCCATAAAGATTTTCCTCCAGAGCTAAAAGCTCTCACAGTGCCTGTAAAAAAGCCAGTCTACCATGAGAAAGATGTTGAGCAGCAGATTCTTTGTGTCTACTGGAGGGAAAAGCCTAAAAAGAAACCTGTCCATTCTGTGACAACACACAGAAAAGCCACCTCAATTCGTGTTGTCAATGAACAACAACCAGAAAAGGAGGAATATGAAAAGCTTGCCATCATTCACACATACAACCAGTGTATGAATGGCTGTGACAAGATTGACCAAATGGTCTCATATTATGGCTTGCATGGAAGAAAGACAGTGAAGTGGTGGAAAAAGATATTCACCTGGATTTTGCAAGTTGTGCAGGTGAATGCTCACATATTATATTTGTATTGTGAGGAGCCTGCCAGGGAACAGAGATCTCTGGTCTGGTTCAAGGAACAACTTATTGAAGGAATGAGATCCCTGGCAGCCACCAGCACCAATCCTGGTGTTACTATGACATCTCCCATTCCACTGGGAAGGACAGCAAAACCTGCACAACATAACAGGTTCACAGGTAATATTCACCTGGTGAAAATGGGTACCTCACTCACTCGCTATGCCTACTGCAGCAAAAAGGACAAGATAATCCAGACAAAGTTCTATTGCACAGGTTGCTTGTACAAACCTCATCTGTGTCCAGCAGAATTTTTTGTCAGTTACCATCAGCATCCTGAGCATGATGCTACTGATTCCACAACTTCATTTGTCTGTGCTTGTCTGCATTTTCTGTTTGGGCCACTCCTTTCATTTTTCTTTTCATACCATTCTAAATTAGTTATCTTTATTTCTTATCCATTTCTTGGACTGGAAGCAGTAGACAACAGTGTGTTGTAAAGTGTTCGTGTGTTATTCTGTAAATATTTTTTGCTCTCTTTTTTCCCCACTTTTCATGTCTTGTAAATATATTCTGTACATAATGGGTTTTTTTTGCCATTTTTGTACATATCAAATGCATACTGCTTGTTTGTTTTTTTATATTTTATTTGTCTGCTCTCTGCCAGCTGTAACATTCATAAAAAGTCCTGCACATAAATCCACAGTTCTGTTGGTAAGTAGACATCACTTTTATATGTTTTTTATAATTTTTTTTTTCTGGTAGTCTGAAAATTTTTTCTCATTTTCTCAACAGATTTTTTTCCCTACAAAAACTATGCATTTCTATGACCTTCATTCATTTACCTTTTTTTTAATTTCAGGGCCACCCAGTCAACAGCAACCCTTTATCAGTCAGTGCCATGGCCATTCAGTCAGCAGCAGCCCTTTATCAATCAGTAACAGGGCCACCCAATCAGCAGCAGCCCTTTATCAGTCAGTGCCATGGCCATTCAGTCAGCAGCAGCCCTTTATCAATCAGTAACAGGGCCACCCAATCAGCAGCAGCCCTTTATCAATCAGTAACAGGGCCACCCAATCAGCAGCAGCCCTTTATCAATCAGTAACAGGGCCACCCAATCAGCAGCAGCCCTTTATCAATCAGTAACAGGGCCACCCAATCAGCAGCAGCCCTTTATCAATCAGTAACAGGGCCACCCAATCAGCAGCAGCCCTTTATCAATCAGTAACAGGGCCACCCAATCAGCAGCAGCTCTTTATCAATCAGTAACAGGGCCACCCAATCAGCAGCAACCCTTTATCAATCAGTAACAGGGCCACCCAATCAGCAGCAGCCCTTTATCAATCAGTAACAGGGCCACCCAATCAGCAGCAGCTCTTTATCAATCAGTAACAGGGCCACCCAATCAGCAGCAGCCCATTATCAATCAGTAACAGGGCCACCCAATCAGCAGCAGCCCTTTATCAATCAGTAACAGGGCCACCCAATCAGCAGCAGCTCTTTATCAGAAGACCCTAAAGAAAGCTGCAGCTGCCAGGTAATTCCTGCCTAGGCCAGCCATCACGTTACTCTGTATCATAACCAGGTCCTTGTCAGGATCACCCCAGTCTTCCTGGAGATTGTTCTCAAACTGAATAAAACCAAACATTGTTCTGCTTCTTTTATCTTTTCTTGCTAGTTTCATTATTCTGCTTCCTCATCTTTTTTTTTTGTTTTGTTGCTAGTTTCATTGTTCTGCTTCATCTTTTCTTGCTGGTCCATTCCTTCTGTTTTTTTTTTTTTTTTAATTTGTGTAAAAAGTGATATTTCTTGGAAGAACTCATTTTATCTTCAAATTGTGTGTAACAAGTGGATATTTACAGCTCTTGGTAAGTAGACAACCATTAGTTTAGTGTTTTAGAGATTTTTTTGGGGGCAGGAGGGTTAAATATTTTGTCTAATTTTCTCACCAGTTATTTTTTCCTAAAAAAACTATACATTTCTGGAAACTTCATTCATTTACCTTTTTTTAAATGAATATTTAGTATTTTTTAAACATGGAAATAATATTTTAAAGTCACTTTTTTCAATGATATCCCTCAATTATCTAAACACCCGCGCATTTTTACTTGGCACCCAACGGTACGTTCGCATTTTTCCCGCCGGCACGGGAAGAGTTAAGTACTTTATGTACAAATATCTCAAAGACTAATCACACACATCTCACTGCAACACTATGCAGAACAAAAGTGAAAAAAATATACAAACCTCCATTCACTTCATTTGACTCTTTGGCTTTTCTGAGGATCTGGAAAGCCAAATCTATGTCATCTACAAGCAGAAATGGTTTCAGAGTGGTTAGCTGCTCTAGTGGGCAGTGTTCCTGGTTGTTCTCACTACCACCAGATATGGACAGGTCACACTTGTTGCCCCACAGTGATATCTGGAGATTCAAGTATCACTGGTAATGAACAGTTTTATCTGAAGGAATTAAAATGTCTCTGGTAATGTGTGATGAGAAAATTCCAGACCGTTAAGGTTTTCGAAATACTAAAAAAAAAAAAAAAAAGGCGACAGAAAAAGGTCTTGAAGAAAGCCTGGGTTGTTATACAGCACTCAATCTTCTACTGATAATGTGCAAAGATTGTTAAAATGTTGAAGGGCTATCTCCACCGCATATCAGGTAAGTTCAAGAGTGCTCTGATTTCTTCTGTGAAAGAGGATCTCAACTCGGTGCATGTGCTCAGGAGCACAGACTAGGGCTCTGACAAATGGGAGGCAACAGGCAGGATTTTATTCCATGACCTAAGTCCAAGGCTGAGAGGCCACATCAACATTTACTCCCATGATGTGCTATATTATTATTGGAGAACCTGCCAAAAACAATGTCCGGAGGCATCTGACTAAAGTCCTCCATTGATGAAAGAATTAACAAAAAAAACCCCAAAACATTCCATTGGTCACTTTCACGCCCTCTGGATCAAGATTTTCTAAATAGGAGCTATACAAACTCCTACAGAAATGAGCCATTTTCTGGGGCAAAGACTTGTACTTGCTTGTACTTGTACTATCTCCCTGTAACTGCAAGCTGGTGTTCTTTGCAGCTGATGTAGTGGAAATGTTGAAGCACAGAACTGTGTAAGCCTAGGGAGCAGGTTATGGTGGCTATTTTGTCAGTCCATGAGTGCAGGTAACAAGCAGGGAGGGTGTGCAGTGCCTCTTAAGCAGACTCTGCTGCCATGGTAACACACAATAATTAGTGTATGAGTATATAACTATACACAGACCCACTGCAGTAAAGCTGTGATACCAAAATGTATAAACTAGAAAAAAAAAAGGTAGAAACAGCTTTATTATTTAACAAGTACATAGCTGAGGCATTTTGGCGTGAGCCTTAATCATACAAAAACATACAGGACAAAGAAATAGGAGATAAAATATAAATTCACATGAATGTTATGTTAAAAAAATAAATAAAATGAACAGAGCACTTAGCTGTAACTTGTAAGAAGCTGTGGCTTGTCCAACGCTGTGTGTCAGAAATGTGCATGGTGGAATGTAGACAGTATTTAAATGGAGACTTGTGGTGTGTGATAGGTGGGTTATAACTGAGGGTGGTGGGTGGGGAAACTGTGGAGGGGAGAGAGATACCATGGTAATCTAACCGGGAGAAGGTGAAATATGTGATTATAGTTGGGGTAGAGGGGTTGTAATGTGATGCTTTGAAGAGGTTTTGAGTTATGTGTAACAAGTGAGAAGGGAGTGGAACTTAGTGGGGAGGGATTATGATTGTGGAAGAGGAGAAATGTTAGGTGTAGTTGAATAATGAGTTCAGACCATGTGGTTTCAGAGTCCCATATTCCTTATATGTAGTGATTCTCAAGCGCTAGGCAGCTTGTGTCATCTGTGTGACACTGTTTGATGGCTGTTACCAGAAAGTCAGATTTGTCTCTGTGGTTGGGGCCACTGAAATGATTCGGGACTGGTTTCGAAGCATGCTGGGTGATATCTTACAGATGTTTTTTGCATGCGGTTCCCTTACCTGAGGCCAGTTTCACCAATGTAGGTTATTATACTGCTATGAGGACTATGGTGATCCCTGCCCAGTTAGTCAGGCTAGGCCTGTTGCTGAGGGCACTACTGGAGAGGGAGGACAAGGTCTTTGTTAGCTTTGGTTTACCAACTCTAATTGTTAGCATGTCAGTTATGGGTCACTGATTGTCAAATCATGTAGCATCTTCACACTTTCACTTCAGAACTGATAAATCACAGACTGCTATAATGCACAGTGTCAACACACACAAAAAAAGCACAGCTATCATGTGGAAATACCTGGAGAAATTCTGAAAAATATCGCTGGATTTCACTGTCTAGCTTCTTTTCCTTCAAACCTCGAACAGTCTCCAGCAAATACATCGTGAGAGTTGACACTGCCTTGTAGGAATTTGTAAATGCTGTTTGTTTTTGTTCACGAAATACATCGAATTCCTTCAGTAGATTACTAAAAAAAAAAAAAAAAGAAAATAGTTTATTTCAGTGAAAATAATATCTAGTTCCTTTACGAAATTACTATAAGAAGATACTTTTCAGTGAAAAAAATATCTACTTACCTTAGAAAATTACTAAGAATATACATTTCAGTGAAAATAACATTAAATCTCACTAGAAATAGAAGGTTACATGGCATGACTTTTCTAGACATATTTCAATAAAAATAACTAGAATGCATATGGCGTCAAGGGATCTAAATAACAGAATGAAGAGAGTAAGAGTGAACAGAAATACAGTCTTAGTATTAAACTTTAATGCATGGAAAAAAAAAAAAATAATATGGCCATAAGAAAAGGAAACCTACTAGATAGCATACAGCCTCTGTACCATGGCAACAACAATCATAACAAAATCTGAATACAGTGCAATGAATTATACTACACGAGTATTTTCTGTACAGTCAGAACAAGCACAACAAAGAAATTATTTGTCACAAGGTGCATTACACAGCTCTTTCCTGTCCTGTTGAAGACCATACTGTATTTCCAGTGCACTGGCATCCTTGAGAATGTACGACAAGATTTCGAGACCACAGATGGTGGCACTACAGCGCTGTGCTTGTGGATCAAAGCTGACCAACTTCCTGTCTCATTTCCCTGTGATGTATCTGAAAACAGACTGATGGCTAGGTCATTTCGGCCAAAGAGAGCTGACCTGAACATGTTTCACCATAGAGGAAGAATCTGCTTTGTAAGTCAAATCAAGCAACTAAGCCATCAAGCCCAATCCTTATTCAAGATTACTGGGTGAAAACAAAAATTCCATGGTTTGATGGAGATCATCAACCGACAAACTAACCTAACATCAGAGTTATGGAGTCAGTCCATCAAACTTAATGTGATGCTTTGAAGAGGTTTTGAGTTATGTGTAACAAGTGAGAAGGGAGTGGAACTTAGTGGGGAGGGATTATGATTGTGGAAGAGGAGAAATGTTAGGTGTAGTTGAATAATGAGTTCAGACCATGTGGTTTCAGAGTCCCATATTCCTTATATGTAGTGATTCTCAAGCGCTAGGCAGCTTGTGTCATCTGTGTGACACTGTTTGATGGCTGTTACCAGAAAGTCAGATTTGTCTCTGTGGTTGGGGCCACTGAAATGATTCGGGACTGGTTTCGAAGCATGCTGGGTGATATCTTACAGATGTTTTTTGCATGCGGTTCCCTTACCTGAGGCCAGTTTCACCAATGTAGGTATTATACTGCTATGAGGACTATGGTGATCCCTGCCCAGTTAGTCAGGCTAGGCCTGTTGCTGAGGGCACTACTGGAGAGGGAGGACAAGGTCTTTGTTAGCTTTGGTTTACCAACTCTAATTGTTAGCATGTCAGTTATGGGTCACTGATTGTCAAATCATGTAGCATCTTCACACTTTCACTTCAGAACTGATAAATCACAGACTGCTATAATGCACAGTGTCAACACACACAAAAAAAGCACAGCTATCATGTGGAAATACCTGGAGAAATTCTGAAAAATATCGCTGTATTTCACTGTCTAGCTTCTTTTCCTTCAAACCTCGAACAGTCTCCAGCAAATACATCGTGAGAGTTGACACTGCCTTGTAGGAATTTGTAAATGCTGTTTGTTTTTGTTCACGAAATACATCGAATTCCTTCAGTAGATTACTAAAAAAAAAAAAAAAAGAAAATAGTTTATTTCAGTGAAAATAATATCTAGTTCCTTTACGAAATTACTATAAGAAGATACTTTTCAGTGAAAAAAATATCTACTTACCTTAGAAAATTACTAAGAATATACATTTCAGTGAAAATAACATTAAATCTCACTAGAAATAGAAGGTTACATGGCATGACTTTTCTAGACATATTTCAATAAAAATAACTAGAATGCATATGGCGTCAAGGGATCTAAATAACAGAATGAAGAGAGTAAGAGTGAACAGAAATACAGTCTTAGTATTAAACTTTAATGCATGGAAAAAAAAAAAAATAATATGGCCATAAGAAAAGGAAACCTACTAGATAGCATACAGCCTCTGTACCATGGCAACAACAATCATAACAAAATCTGAATACAGTGCAATGAATTATACTACACGAGTATTTTCTGTACAGTCAGAACAAGCACAACAAAGAAATTATTTGTCACAAGGTGCATTACACAGCTCTTTCCTGTCCTGTTGAAGACCATACTGTATTTCCAGTGCACTGGCATCCTTGAGAATGTACGACAAGATTTCGAGACCACAGATGGTGGCACTACAGCGCTGTGCTTGTGGATCAAAGCTGACCAACTTCCTGTCTCATTTCCCTGTGATGTATCTGAAAACAGACTGATGGCTAGGTCATTTCGGCCAAAGAGAGCTGACCTGAACATGTTTCACCATAGAGGAAGAATCTGCTTTGTAAGTCAAATCAAGCAACTAAGCCATCAAGCCCAATCCTTATTCAAGATTACTGGGTGAAAACAAAAATTCCATGGTTTGATGGAGATCATCAACCGACAAACTAACCTAACATCAGAGTTATGGAGTCAGTCCATCAAACTTTGTACTCTGGGTCCTCTATTTTTTTTTTTGTCCAACTCAAATTTCTTCACAAACAAAGTGTACGTTTCTACAGACTCCACACAAAACTGCTTCAGACTCCGGCTCCACAGCCCTACCCACCAAACAAGCAACATATCTGTCTGCCAATCAACCAGTCAACCAATCAACTATTGATAAGTATTGCAGTATTCATATTTATAAAAAAAAAAACTTGACTCACCTCATACTGACCGCTTCCTGAATCCTGCGGTACAAATAACACTCCATCCACAACCATGCACTGTCAAACCACTTCATTTCTTCTCCATTGTGTCTTTCTTTCTGTCGCTCAAGTTCTTTGTTCCACTCCGACGTGTCACTTCTGGCATCTCTCAGAGGAGCTGCTGGTTTGTTAGTCATCACTTCGTAACGGAGCTGAGACAAAGCTCCAATTAGAGCTTTCAACTCCTCCCTTCCCAACTAAAGAGAGATAATACGTTTTTTTTAATAAATAAAATATCAGTTAGCTAAAAGTAATGAAGTTCATAACAAAGAAGCAGGAATGGCATCCTGAAATGAAAGAAAACAATTCCAAGATGGCAACATCTTTTTCAGGACTGTTGCTAGTCCAAATGAATATTGATCTAATAACAAACGTCAATGGTCTAGCACGACTGGAAGGTGCTCAAAATCAAAATAAAACCAATTTTTAAAAAAAATAACAATCACAAGTGGAAGTTTAAAGTTCTAAGGAACTCCCACTGGAAAAACTATAATGTAATTAAGGTCTTTGTCAGGACATCTAGCAGTAAAACATGTTATGTTCATAGCTGTTACCCTATCTTGATGAAGCTATTAGGGTCTGTAATACCTGACAAGATTTTTAGGGCATGCATCTTTCCCATCGCAACATATGCCTGTGAGACCTGGACACTTAACAAAACAGCTGAGAAGCACATAAATGCCTTTGAATGTAAATGCTATAGAAGAGTTCTCCAAATATCGTGGACACAAAAAAGAACAAATATATCTATACTACAAGAGCTTAATATTGAAGAAGGCTGGCTAGTAAAGAGGATTAAAGAGAGAAAACTTAAATATTTTGGCCACATTAAACGTCATGATAATTTAGAGAAGATCGTATTGGAAGGATACATAATGGGAAAAAGAAAAAGAGGAAGACCGAAACGAAGATGGCTGCAAGACATCGTTGATGATCTGGAAATGGATGCAGCAGCAGCAGGCCATCTTGCTCACAACCGAGAGGCCTACAGGAGTGCTGTTTGGGAGGCAAAGTTCCGCAAGGGACATGCAAAGGAATGAATGAATGAATGAATACCTGACACTGGAAACATGGAAACTTGGAACATGAAAACTTTGCTAATCCTCAGCTTACCTCTCCTCCATGCTCCTCCACTATTCTGTCCTTGCTTCTGTTCAGATGGTCAACGATTTTTGCCAAGATGACAGGGATCCGATCCTTCATTGTAGGATAAGCAAAACAGCTGTTGATGAAAAACATGTTATTAAATCTGCTGAATTAAAACAAGATTCAACTCCACTTGTTAGCATGTCAGTTAT
Organism: Achatina immaculata; assembly: GCA_009760885.1. Lineage (NCBI taxonomy): Eukaryota > Metazoa > Mollusca > Gastropoda > Stylommatophora > Achatinidae > Lissachatina > Lissachatina immaculata. The sequence continues at coordinate 69,087,767 of CM019702.1, forward strand.
GGGTCACTGATTGTCAAATCATGTAGCATCTTCACACTTTCACTTCAGAACTGATAAATCACAGACTGCTATAATGCACAGTGTCAACACACACAAAAAAAGCACAGCTATCATGTGGAAATACCTGGAGAAATTCTGAAAAATATCGCTGTATTTCACTGTCTAGCTTCTTTTCCTTCAAACCTCGAACAGTCTCCAGCAAATACATCGTGAGAGTTGACACTGCCTTGTAGGAATTTGTAAATGCTGTTTGTTTTTGTTCACGAAATACATCGAATTCCTTCAGTAGATTACTAAAAAAAAAAAAAAAAGAAAATAGTTTATTTCAGTGAAAATAATATCTAGTTCCTTTACGAAATTACTATAAGAAGATACTTTTCAGTGAAAAAAATATCTACTTACCTTAGAAAATTACTAAGAATATACATTTCAGTGAAAATAACATTAAATCTCACTAGAAATAGAAGGTTACATGGCATGACTTTTCTAGACATATTTCAATAAAAATAACTAGAATGCATATGGCGTCAAGGGATCTAAATAACAGAATGAAGAGAGTAAGAGTGAACAGAAATACAGTCTTAGTATTAAACTTTAATGCATGGAAAAAAAAAAAAATAATATGGCCATAAGAAAAGGAAACCTACTAGATAGCATACAGCCTCTGTACCATGGCAACAACAATCATAACAAAATCTGAATACAGTGCAATGAATTATACTACACGAGTATTTTCTGTACAGTCAGAACAAGCACAACAAAGAAATTATTTGTCACAAGGTGCATTACACAGCTCTTTCCTGTCCTGTTGAAGACCATACTGTATTTCCAGTGCACTGGCATCCTTGAGAATGTACGACAAGATTTCGAGACCACAGATGGTGGCACTACAGCGCTGTGCTTGTGGATCAAAGCTGACCAACTTCCTGTCTCATTTCCCTGTGATGTATCTGAAAACAGACTGATGGCTAGGTCATTTCGGCCAAAGAGAGCTGACCTGAACATGTTTCACCATAGAGGAAGAATCTGCTTTGTAAGTCAAATCAAGCAACTAAGCCATCAAGCCCAATCCTTATTCAAGATTACTGGGTGAAAACAAAAATTCCATGGTTTGATGGAGATCATCAACCGACAAACTAACCTAACATCAGAGTTATGGAGTCAGTCCATCAAACTTTGTACTCTGGGTCCTCTATTTTTTTTTTGTCCAACTCAAATTTCTTCACAAACAAAGTGTACGTTTCTACAGACTCCACACAAAACTGCTTCAGACTCCGGCTCCACAGCCCTACCCACCAAACAAGCAACATATCTGTCTGCCAATCAACCAGTCAACCAATCAACTATTGATAAGTATTGCAGTATTCATATTTATAAAAAAAAAAACTTGACTCACCTCATACTGATCGCTTCCTGAATCCTGCGGTACAAATAACACTCCATCCACAACCATGCACTGTCAAACCACTTCATTTCTTCTCCATTGTGTCTTTCTTTCTGTCGCTCAAGTTCTTTGTTCCACTCCGACGTGTCACTTCTGGCATCTCTCAGAGGAGCTGCTGGTTTGTTAGTCATCACTTCGTAACGGAGCTGAGACAAAGCTCCAATTAGAGCTTTCAACTCCTCCCTTCCCAACTAAAGAGAGATAATACGTTTTTTTTAATAAATAAAATATCAGTTAGCTAAAAGTAATGAAGTTCATAACAAAGAAGCAGGAATGGCATCCTGAAATGAAAGAAAACAATTCCAAGATGGCAACATCTTTTTCAGGACTGTTGCTAGTCCAAATGAATATTGATCTAATAATAAACGTCAATGGTCTAGCACGACTGGAAGGTGCTCAAAATCAAAACAAAACCAATTTTTAAAAAAAATAACAATCACAAGTGGAAGTTTAAAGTTCTAAGGAACTCCCACTGGAAAAACTATAATGTAATTAAGGTCTTTGTCAGGACATCTAGCAGTAAAACATGTTATGTTCGCAGCTGTTACCCTATCTTGATGAAGCTATTAGGGTCTGTAATACCTGACACTGGAAACATGGAAACTTGGAACATGAAAACTTTGCTAATCCTCAGCTTACCTCTCCTCCATGCTCCTCCACTATTCTGTCCTTGCTTCTGTTCAGATGGTCAACGATTTTTGCCAAGATGACAGGGATCCGATCCTTCATTGTAGGATAAGCAAAACAGCTGTTGATGAAAAACATGTTATTAAATCTGCTGAATTAAAACAAGATTCAACTCCACTTCTAGGTCATGTATTGACAGTGAAGTGTTTTCTCATGAAATGTAATAGACTACAAACCAGCTACTGATAACATCCTGTATATCCAAGTATAAAAAATAGGAACCTGACACACCACTGCTGAGGAAAACTGCCTCTGAAGATGAAGAATATCTGAATGTATGGCACTGGATTATACTTTAAACAGGCTGTTGATATATTAAGGAGAAAAAAGTCATGGTCAGACTGATATATCTACCCATCCATGTTGTTGGTTAGTGATCAACTAAGCAATCCCTGCACAGTCAGCCTGATATATCTATCCATCCATGTCATTGGTTAGTGATCAACTAAGCAATCCCTGCACAGTCAGCCTGATATATCTACCCATCCATGTCGTTGGTTAGTGATCAACTAAGCAATCCCTGCACAGTCAACCTGATATATCTATCCATCCATGTCATTGGTTAGTGATCAACTAAGCAATCCCTGCACAGTCAGCCTGATATATCTATCCATCCATGTCATTGGTTAGTGATCAACTAAGCAATCCCTGCACAGTCAGCCTGATATATCTACCCATCCATGTCGTTGGTTAGTGATCAACTAAGCAATCCCTGCACAGTCAACCTGATATATCTACCCATCCATGTTGTTTGTTAGTGATCAACTAAGCAATCCCTGCACAGTCAGCCTGATATATCTACCCATCCATGTCGTTGGTTAGTGATCAACTAAGCAATCCCTGCACAGTCAACCTGATATATCTACCCATCCATGTCGTTGGTTAGTGATCAACTAAGCAATCCCTGCACAGTCAACCTGATATATCTACCCATCCATGTTGTTTGTTAGTGATCAACTAAGCAATCCCTGCACAGTCAGCCTGATATATCTATCCATCCATGTCATTGTTAGTGATCAACTAAGCAATCCCTGTACAGTCAACCTGATATATCTACCCATCCATGTCGTTGGTTAGTGATCAACTAAGCAATCCCTGCACAGTCAGCCTGATATATCTACCCATCCATGTCGTTGGTTAGTGATCAACTAAGCAACCCCTGCACAGTCAGCCTGATATATCTACCCATCCATGTCGTTGGTTAGTGATCAACTAAGCAATCCCTGCACAGCAAACCCTGTTGTATCTTACAGGGCACCAACAAATTCTCTCCATTTCTCATGCTCTGTGGCCAGCCTTTATTTGATGCCCCATCTGTGCCAGTCTGATACACCTGAGTGATAAATACCAGGTCCCTCTAACATTTATCTTATACTTCATAGAACTTCTGATAGGTGTCCAGCGTTATAAGAAGGACACAAGAAGCTTGCTTAAATTCCAGGATTATCATTACCACACTCTGGACAGGCCATAAGTGACCTGTCTCCTTAGTATTTCCTTCTGCATACAGCAACAGATGACACTGCTTCCATGTCGATGTATAGTTCTTTTTATCTCCTCTGGCATTAACACATTACACTCAAACCGAACTATTAGCTCATAATCCTTTTACAACAGAGACATGCAGCAGATTGTACAATATGTTCCCATACCCCTTCTTCAGACTGCTGAAATCACCATCATCATGAGTAATATTACAAAGCACCAGAGATGGCAGTAGCTTGGTTTAACTTTTTATAACAGAACAGCTGAAAGAAAATTCTAATCTGACAAGTTTTTTAAAACAATGTTCAGAGGCAAAGTTCTACATTCCTATCATCTGGTTCCTAGATCCCCATCAATTGGTTCCCATACCCTCATCAGTAGATTCCCACATCAATATCATTTGGTTCATATATTCTCAAAATCTGGTTCCCAATTTCTCAAAATTTGGTTCCCATATCCTCATAATTTGGTTTCCACATCTTCACCATTTGGTTCTTATATCCCCATCATTTGGTTCCAATATCTCCATCATTTGGTTCCCATACCCTCATCAGAAAGAAGATACCACAACAAAGATCCTAGGACAACCAGCCCTTGAAACAAGTGAAACATTTTAAATACCTATGAAGCATAAGACGGACAGCCAAGAAAACCAATGAAGAAGTCCTTAAGATAGACTGGAGTTAAAAAAGCAAAGATCAGAGGCAGACAAACGAGATATATAGGACATTTTCTGAGAAGAGGAAAATTGGAACACATTGTGGCAGCTGGAAAAATTGAAGGAAGAAGAGACAGAGGAAGACAGAGACAGAAGTTACTGGATGGGCTGTCAGTGTGGCTAGGAAGAAAGTCACCGGTGGATCTCATAATCAAAACAAAAGACAGGAAATTGTGGAAAGAAATAATCCCCTACACCATGTGGCATAGCACTTGGACTAGATTAGATTAGATTAGATGAAGCAAAATATTATCCTCAGGGAAGACTGATGCAGTAAAGTGAATCAGGTCACTGGACAAATGATGCCTTTACTGAAAAACATATACATCACAACTGAAACAAAAACAGCACTGTACAACATAAGCTTTTTTCTCCCAAGTCTATGCTACCAGTGTAAAATATAGACACTAATATGCTACCAATGTAAATATAGTCACTAACAGCCAAGAATAACAAGAAAATCATCACAACAGAAATGATATGGAGAATACTAAATGTGACAAGAAGAGATCAAATAAGAAATGATGCCATCAGGCAAGGGCTGGAGTAACACCAGTATTACACTACACCCAGAAACAGAAAGTCAAATGGTTTTGCCACATTACACAACTACCGCCAGACAGTACACCACAGAAGACATTCACACTAAGATTTGCAGGCAAAGGAGGAAGAGACTGCCTACACAATAGATGATGGGAGGAAATTACAGAAACCTTAAATATCCCATTATATGAAGGAAATTGTCGAGCCCTACCAAGACGTCTACTTGTCCCTTCAGCACCAAAAGGTAATTGAGGAAGGAGACAAGAAAAGACCCCCGTCATTTGGTTCTCATATCTCCACGGGGTATTGATGGGAACCCTGTCTAAAAACAGAGATGTCGTATGACAGTGGGTATCAAATTCTTCTGTCCTGAAGAGGAAGTTAGTCATATCTGACAGGTCCAATTTATGTGGATGTAGCTTGCTCATGCACACCATCAATACGGTTAATTATAACGATCTAAAGATTTCAGTTCCATCTCTTCAATAAAGATCAGACGATATAATGCTGGCCAAGACAATGGGAGGATTTGATCACCGGATATCATTGCGCAAATGAAGGTCGCAAGACAAACATTGACCTCATTTAGTTCATAAAAGATACTGACTTGTAAACGTTAATTTATAATCATGAAATAAATGTTTAAAAGCTAAAGGAAAGGTGCAGCCTTACTTTGGATCCTTCGCTGATAACGGAGGGGGATAGTTCGCTTCGTTCATGGTCTCCAGTCTTCACGTCTGCTCAACTTGTGACACAACCTTCCTTTTTTTTTCTACTTTCGCTTTCTGTAGTTCATTTCCGGTTTTATTAAAAACAAACTTGGATTTCTTTAAAAGAAAATAAATTACAGTGGACCCTCGGAAGTCCAACGGTTTGAAACTCGAACAGCTTGAAACTCGAACTAAAAATTGTGAGAAAATCCGGTTTGAAACCCGAACAAAAATTCGAATAAAACAAATGCAGCCATCCAACGAAAACAAATAATCACCTGGTCACATCAGACGGGCCTGCTTGCCCAATTCTTAACCCTTTTGAAATAAAGATCAATCATTCAGTCAATCAATCAATCCCTTAATTAGGATTACCTATCAAATTTCAAAATGTATAAACTAGGAAAAAAGTAGGAGCAGCTTTAGTACTTAACGATTACAAAGTTTCTGCGTGAGCCTTAATCATATAAAAACATACAGGGCTAAGAAATAGAAGAGGAGATAAAGTATATCTCAGAGTTGAAGAGAAATAAGGCACCGGGTACAGATGGAATTGTAGCAGAAGTGCTTCTAGCGAACAAAGAAATAACAACAGAAATACTACTTACTATTTAATAGGATTTAGGAAGAAGAGAAGGTCAAAGAGGACTGGAAGGAGGCTAGTCTTATAAAACTCCATAAGAAAGGAGATCTATTAGAATGTAGGAACTATAGAGACATCTCCCTGCTCTCAATACCCAGCAAGATCTTCAGCAGGATTTTGCTAAATAGAATTAAAACATCAGTAGATAGTAAACTAAGAGAAGAACAAGCAGGTTTCAGGCAAGGAAGATCCTGTACTGACCACATTGCTACAATGCGAATAATAGTAGAACAGCCAATGGAGTTAAATTCTTCACTGTTAGTTACATTCACTGATTATGAGAAGGCATTTGATGGTTTAGATCATAGAATGTTATGGAAACTACTGGAACACTATGGTATCCCAGCCAAGATAACAAAAGTTTATAAAGACCGTATAGGAAGGAACAATTTGTAGAATCGTGCATGGAGGATCTCTCACGGAAAGTTCTAAAGTGGAAACAGTCGTGCGGCAGGGATGTTTGCTATCATCATTTCTATTTCATCTAGCAGTTGATTATATCATGAAGGCTACCACACAAAGAAAAAGAAACGGGATACAATTGACATTGTGGAACCAATTGGAAGATCTTGACTTTGCAGATGATGTGGCACTTCTGGCACACAGCCACACACAAATGCAAGAGAAACTTCAGATCTTAACCAAGAATTCAGCTAAACTGGGACTATATATTATCAGACAAAAAACGAAAACAATGAAAAGAAATAGTGCAAGCAATAGCCTCATGGTAATTGAGGGAGAGCCAATTGAGGAGGTAGAGTATTTCACATATTTAGGAAGCATAGTGGATAAGTATGGGAGAACGGAAAAGGATGTTAAAGCTAGGATAACCAAGGCCAGGGCAGCATTTATCCAACTTAACAAAATATGGTCATCTAAGAACGTCAAAACAAGAACCAGACTTAGGCTTTTCAATACAAACGTAAAGACTGTCCTACTATATGGTTCAGAGACATGGGTTATGACCAAGATAATACAGCAGAGGACACAAACATTAATGAGCTACTGATTGAGGAGGATTTTAAACATTAAATGGCAGGACAAGATCAGGAACGAGGAGGTCTGGGAAAGGGCGGGACAAGAATCTCTCTCTCTCTCTCTCTGAACCTTAAGTGCCCAGGGCACATGGGGCTTCCGCAAGGGTTTTCCACAAATGCCTGTCTTTCGCCTTTTTTTCTGCTCTTGCCCAGGTGAGCCCTCTATTGCTCAACATCCTTTCTGTTGTTCTTCTCCATGTCTATTTTGGTCTACCCTTACTTCTGCTCCCCTGTGGTGTCCATCTTAGTGCTATTTTTGGTAGTGAGTTGTCAGTCATTCGGAGCACATGTCCCAACCATCGCCAGCGTCTTTCCTCAATAATTGTTGTCAGTGGTTTCATCTGCATTTCTGCTAATAAGATGTTATTTCTTATGGTGTTTGGCCAAAATATTTTTTTAATTCTACGTAAACATTTAGTCTGGAAAGAATTCAACTTGTTTTCTATGGTTTTGGTGATTTTCCAGCATTCACTTCCATAGAGTAGTACACTTAGAACATTACTCTTAAATATCCTGATTTTCATATTTATGCTTAGTTTATTTGATTTCCATATATTCTGTAGCATTGCAAAAGTCTGGTTTGCTCTAGTAAGTCTGCTGTTGATGTCCTCTGTGCTGTCTCCATTTTCTACTACTCTGCTGCCAAGGTATACAAATTCGTTGACCTCCTCCACTAACTTGTTATCTACTCTGAGTACATTTCTGTTGTTCACATTTTGCTTCATTAACTTTGTCTTTCCTACGTTGATCTTTAGTCCTATGTTGTTTGCATTCTGGGTTAACTTGTTTATTTTATCTTGCATATCTTTGTGACTGCTTGATAATAGACAAATGTCGTCAGCAAATTCAAGGTCCTCCAGCACTGTGTCAAGGGTCCATTGTAATCCTCTGCGTTTGTCTGATGTTGCCTCCTTCATTAACCAGTCTACTGCCAAGATAAATAATGTTGGTGATAGTACACATCCCTGTTTCACTCCTGTTTGTACCCTAAAGCTGCTGGAGGTATGTTCTCCACAGATAACTTTGCACTGAAAACCCTCGTATAGGGCTTTGATTACATTAACTATTTTATGGGGGAGGCCATGCCATCTTAGGGACAAGAATCTATAAACCTACAAATCATGTCTAGGAAATGGAGGTGGATTGGCCACACTCTGAGAAAACCCGACACCAGCATAGCAAAACAGGCACCGACATGGAATCCTCAAGGAAACAGAAAAAGAGGAAGGCCTAGACTTACTTGGACAAGAGAAATTACGACAGTGCTCAGAGACAAGGGATGCACATGGAAGGAAGCAGAGAATAATTCCAAGAACAGGGATGACTGGAGAGAGCCTTTATCCGTGGCCTATGCTCTCAAGGGAGTGAAAGGCGATGATGATGATGATGATGATGATGAAGTCAGCATTTATGAATATGAAAAATTTACTATGCAATAAAGCTCTGTCGATGGATGCCAGAAACAGTTATTCAGTGCTACATCGAACCCATATTGATATGTGGATGCAAGGCATGAACAGTAACCAAGATCACTCAAAATCTGCTGGAAACAGTGGAGTTGTGGTTCCCAAAAAGAATTGCAATGGACAGCCAAGAAAACAAATGAAGAGGGTGTAAGTGAAGCAAAGGAGAAAACAAAATTATTGCAAACTTCCTATCACAACAATCCAGATGTGTAGGAGATGTTTTGAGAAGAGCCAGATTGAAACACCTAGTGACAATGGGGGGGGGGGGGGGAATGGAGGGACAAAGAGACAGAGGAAGACAAAGAAACAAAATACTTGATGGACTACAAGAGTGGCATGGAGAACTGCCCAACATACCCCTTACAGAAAGTGCAAAGGATGGTTGTGGAAATAATGGCAATCAGTGCCCGATTTGCATGGACCAGAGGAAGAATAAGGGTTTACAAACAAGATAAACTGGTATAAAAGCATCACGAGTTAGTTTATTCTTTACGTACTTTTGTCAACTTCTTTACATATTTTTGCCAACTTCTTTAGGTATTTGGCCAACTTCTTTAGATATTTTTGCCAACTTCTTTAGGTATTTTGGTCAACTTCTTTAGGTATTTTTACCAACTTCTTTAGGTATTTTTACCAACTTCTTTATGTATTTTTGTCAGCTTCTTTACGTATTTTTGCCAACAGATGTTGGTGTTCTTATTTCTCAACGGTGTCTTCTGCCCGGTCGATCTTTTGTACTCCTCTCTGCGTGGCATATGGTTAGTCAGTTTCTCCATTTCTGTTCCCTCTGACTTTTCCACTGTTTTCCCATGATGAGTTCAAACAGTTTTAAAGTCTTTTCCATGATGGTTTTAATCAGTTTTCATTGTTCTCCAACTTCTGAAAGAACATCCATATTTTGTTTGACAAGTGAGTGAGAGTGCAGCGATTGTTTCCCCTTACCTTTCGTTGGCATCTTTTTAGTCGTTATAGAGACTAGTTAAGATGGAGTGTGGGGCTGTTAGAGTTCGCTGATGTTTATTTTATTACATACAATTAACCCCTGTGTCAACTTCACCATTCACCGCCCTGGGGGAGGGGCATATAAGAAGGACAGACCCCTCCCCTAGGACGAGCCTGCGTGTTACTCACTACTAAAGAGTAATATATTTACTGAGAAATATTCATTGTCAAGACACAAGAACTACAGATGTGATCTCAAAGTTTTTAAGTTGTTTATTTCATCACTTCTTTCATTTGTTTATTGTCAAGACTCAGCCTGAATAAAAAGAAGACTGAAGTGATGGTCATCTCAAAGAAAAGAATACCACCAAAATGTAGCATTACCATCGATGGCACAGAACTGCAACAAGTTGATAGATTCAAGTACTTAGGAACAATTATAACATCATCATCATCATCAGGTGCTGTGCCGACTGGTGTTGGCTATTATGCTTCTCCAGAGTACACGATCCTTCATGCAGGCCATCAGCTCAGTTAGTGATCTCCTCTCACACCATCCCGTCAGACTGTCCAGTATCATTTCTCTTGGTCTTCCTCTTGATCTTCTTCCTTCTATTTTTCCTGTTGTTATAATATTTTCAATGCCCCCTCTTCTCATTGCATGTCCTATGAAAGTACATTGTCTCTCTCTTATCTTTTTGACAAGGTTTTTTGTCTCTCCAGCTCTTCTCATACATTCTTCATTAGTTATTTTTGCTGTCCAGGGGATTCGCAACATTCTTCTAATAAACCACATTTCTGCTGCTTCCAATGATTTTTGTGCAGACTTGCCTATTGTCCATGATTCACTTCCATATAACAAGATAGATTCAATATAGCACTTTAGGACTCGTTTTCTAACATTCATTGATAAGGATGTGTTGGTTAATATGTTTCTCATTCTTTGAAATGCAGTCTTTGCTTGGCCTATTCTGTTCCTCATTTCTGTTCTGCATTTCCCATCTGAAGCTATTACTGCTCCAAGGTATTTCAATTTCTGCACCTGCTTTAGAAACAATTATAACAGCTGATGGGAAATGTCACAACGAAATAAAAAGCAGATGTGCTCAGGCCAAGTCAGCATTCCATAAAATGAGAAACATCTTGTGCAACAGATCTATATCAATGGAAACAAGATTCAGAGTACTTAAATGTTACATCGAGCCAATTTTGTTTCATGGATGTGAAGCATGGTCCATGAATAAGAGAGTACAGCGAGAAATGGAGGCCATGGAAATGTGGTTCATAAGAAAGATGTTGAAGGTACCATGGACAGCCAAGAAAACCAACGAAGAAGTCTTAAGAGAGGCTGGAGTTAAAAGGCAAATTAAAGCAAAGATCAGAGGCAGACAAGCGAGATTATTATGACATTTTCTGAGAAGAGGAAAATTGAAACACACTGTGGCAACTGGAAAAATTGAGGGAAGAAGAGACAGAGGAAGACAGAGAGAGAAGTTACTGGATGGACTGTCAGTGTGGCTAGGAGGAAAGTCACTGGCGGATCTCGTAATCAAGTCTAAAGACAGGGAATTGTGGAGAGAAATGATCGCCTACGCCACAGCACTTGATTGATTGATTGTCAAGACACAACAAGACCTACAGATGTGATCTAAAGGTTTTTAAGTTGCTTCTTTCATCACTTCTTTGATTTGTATGTGTCTCATGCTGTTCTTAGTATGCTTAATTCACTGCACACAGCAATTAGACTCTTTTCCCATTTTTCAAATTTCCAATGTCTCTGGCACATTCTTCATAAAGTTTAATTTTTTTAAAATACAATTTCTTTTCTTATCTGTAGTGCATCTCAATCACTGACAATTCTTATCTGGAGTTTATCTAATTCACTGCTGATTCTTACCTGTAATGCATCTCAATCATTGGCATTTCTTATATGTAGTGTATCTCATTCATTGCTGATTCTTATCTTTTGTGTATCTCATTCATTGCTGATTCTTATCTGTAGTATATTTCCACTCATTGTTATTTTTTAAAAAGCTGATAGTGTGTCAGCTTTGGAATGCATTTTGTACCCAACTTTCTTACTAGCAGGAGACTTAAAAGCTGAGTCTATATTTTTCATCCATTTTTCATGTTTTGTGTTGTTTTTGTATGTGATCCTTGAAAAAGGCTTTTGCTGAAATAATGGATTGTTGTACATCCTTCATTTGTATGTGTTCATCTTACTTTCTGCCATTCTTGTTTCTGTTCATTTTCCTCACTCTTTCTATCTTTTTGTAAAACTGAATCATATACCCATCTATTTTCAATTCTAGAACCAGTTTTACTGCACTGTCATCTCTTTTGTTAGATATGGAATAGACAACAATTGCTTGTTTGAAGATCTAAAATAGACCAAAGACATCACTTTCTTAGCAGCCTCCACCACCAAGAGAACCACTGTTAGCACATACCATTAACCAGGATGAAGGAGCTTTGCTTAATAAATGTGTGATAGCATCTTCATCTGCTAGAGTTGGCAACCAGTCAAGCTGTACGGGAAGAGAAAGGGACCTAACTCAGAACAGAAGAGACCACACCTGGAAAATTATTTGTGCCTAAGTAAACTGGCATAGAAGTTGATGATGAGCTATACAGCACTGGCTCCCAACAATATAACAGAATACCCACAAAATATAAATTCCTTCTTCTTCTTCATTCACATTGTCTGTCTATATCTGCAGTCCTGTCTCTTGGATAAATTTCACTGTTTTTTGTAACTCATGTATGGAACCGTAGAGCTTATCTTCTTTAGTGGTTTCACTGGGCCAGTAATTATTTCTCAGTGTCTCGTAGTTGATGCAGTTCTGGAGGATATGTTCCACAGTTTGGGGCACCTGGGCACATGTACATAGATTAGTAGTACCAACCTTAAACTTTGTATACATATGACTTCGGAGTCGGGCGTGTCCTGTTCGGAGACGGATGATGGTGGCTTTTTCCTTTCTGTTTAGCATATGATAGTCATCGTGTGATGGTGTTTGTGGCTTCCTGTAGGTTTTTATCATTTTTCCCCTGGGAACAACTGTGTTAAGAGCACACTTATCTTAACACAGTGTTTGTGAGACAGGGAACATAGATCTGTTTGTTTAAAAACTCTGACCTACCTCTGTAGCCCAGAAACTTGTAGCAATCAACACTAATTGTAACTGTTATTTTTGTAAAATGTAATGTCAGGTTGGTGGACGGATGGGGACATGAAGATCTCTGGCGGGGATGAGGGAAGTCTGGTGTGAAACCAATGAATCCAGGACGTGACAAGCCTATGGGTCTTTACAACAATGGCTATCAGAATGATGTAAACAAAACAGAGCCAGTAGACTATGGGTGGCGGGGAATGGATATCGTTGAAGCACTCATCAGATTCCTCATCTCAAAGTCAGAGTGTCTTTGTGGAACTGTCTCAAAACCATCTGACATGGAGAAGGGGCTTAAGTACAGCCACCAGAGTCTGGAAAACAAAGTTTTGGCCAGGCCAGCCACACTGTCTTCATGGCAGTCCGAGCAAGACCACAGTTTGCCCTAGCAAGGAAAGGTGCTGAAGTCGGAGTTACCCAGCCAAAAGGCACATCGCAAAAATCTGAGTAACACGCATTATCGCTAATGAAATGTATAAATTCCTGTATTCCTTGTTTTATTCATTTTTTTTAATACTATTTTTTTTTTTTAAATTTGCCCATTTTTTTAAACTCATAAATGTCATTTCATTGTACAGTTTTTAATCAGATTCTAGTATCTGAAGAGCCTTTAAATACATTCTGCTATATTTTGGTTTAATACAAAGAAATCTTTCTCCTGTGCTATGTATATTTTGATTTTTCTGTAGTGATGTAATAATCCCAGATTAATTTTTCCAATACTGCACTTCACTGCTTATGCAGAAATGTAATAATCTCAGATTAATCTTTCCAGTATTGCAAGTCATTACTTATGTCGTAATGTAAGAATGAGTTGCCACAGCATGGCCATTATCATTACCGCTGTACAGAAAACAGGAAGATTCATTTTGCTTTTGTTGTCATTTTATCCAGAAACGACTTTCATCTTTGTGGTCATCATGTCTGTAAGTGCTATCATCATCATGCATCAGTGTTTTACCTGTAAACTCTTACATTACCATACAAGATTTATGACACAGAAACAATTTATGTTATTAATCATCACTGCCACCATGATATGAAGCAAGGCCGATTTTCAGCATTCACAGCAGTTTAAAATCACAAACTCCCAATTATAGAATAAAAGTATATTATGACTGCAGTTATTTAAAGAAAAAAATATTTTAATGAGCCACTTAAACTAAGAATAAAAAATGACTAATTCACTCCTGAATTAACATCCTTGCTCTGAAAGAATAAATTCTGATGAGAAGTTTTGGTAGAAAGGAACTGGAAGGAAGTTACTCTATAGCTTAAAAATACAAGTGTGAGCCAGGTTAGAAATAAGCTACTTTTCATTTTATTTAGACTTCACCTAAATATCTCTCTGAGCATTGTCAATAGTCATGCAAGATCTACCAACTCTGCCAACCTAAACATCTCATTCATGCAAGATCTACCAACTCTGCCAACCTAAATATCTCATTCATGCAAGATCTACCAACACTGCCAATCTAAATATCTCATTCATGCAAGATCTACCAACACTGCCAACCTAAATATCTCATTCATGCAAGATCTACCAACACTGCCAAACTAAATATCTCATTCATGCAAGATCTACCAACACTGCCAACCTAAATATCTCATTCATGCAAGATCTACCAACACTGCCAATCTAAATATCTCATTCATGCAAGATCTACCAACACTGCCAACCTAAATATCTCATTCATGCAAGATCTACCAACACTGCCAACCTAAATATCTCATTCATGCAAGATCTACCAACACTGCCAACCTAAATATCTCATTCATGCAAGATCTACCAACACTGCTAACCTAAATATCTCTCTGAACATTGACTGACATAGTGGTGCAAGATCTACCAACACTGCAAGTGTTGTTTAAGAGGGAAAGAGTTCATATCCACTTCATTTCATCACTACCCTCACCATAGCCACAATAGCCATCAACATCATCACAGTCATCAACTGAACAAACAAAACAACACATATTCAACAACAAACAGGTTATAAAAGCTTCAGAAGTGTGTATTATTCTATACTATGTACAGTAAAATAGACGCCTACTGTAAACTTAATGTATAAAGAACTTAATAAATACATTACAAAAACTGGAAATGAAAATTACAGCCATGTAAATAATATGTTTACAGCATTTGTTTACAAAACATTAACATTTCTAACTACAGTAAAATCCCATTATAATGGACCCTGTTTATAATGGAGCTTCAGTAATAATGGACTAGGTCCACAGTTCCCTGCCGCACTCCTATATATACATTAATTCTGGATATAGCTGATTCTGGATACAGCTGATTCTGGATATAGCAGAGTAGTTTGCCAATCCCCCTGAAGTCTGTTATAATGAGATTTTACTGTATTACATACAAATTCAACCTCAGGTATGAATCAGGAGACATTATAATTAGAAAAAAAAAACTATTTTAGAAGCCACAAAACAGAGACCTTCTTTGGCGACTTAAAAAAAAAAATATCAGATAATGTTCGAGATTTTATTTTATACTATTCACCGCTTTCTGCAAACACTGTAACAGAAACAGTTATCTTCCCTTTCACCTGTTTCAAAATGGCAGCTACTCAGTGGCACTGTGACCACAAGTAAAACCAACATTAAGACTGAAGTAAAATTTGAATGAAGATTTTAAAAAAAATTAAGATCTCAGATTTATATCACAGGCCATGTAATGTAATAGGAGCAAGGATGATGACTGCAGAAGGGGATGCCATGGCCTTCACAGGCAAGAGAATAAGATGTAGCAAAGACTCTGAACCACCCTTTTCAAGGTGTACTAGGTTTAGGCGTTTGATTATTTCCACCTGATCAACATGCTAAAACATGATATGGTTGTAGCATAGACTCTGAACTACTGTCTAAGTTATTTGATTATTTCAACCTGATCAACATGCTAAAACATGATATGGTTGTAGCATAGACTCTGAACTACCCTTTTCATGGTGTACTGGGTCTAAGTTATTTGATTATTTCAACCTGATCATCATGCTAAAACATGATGTGGTTTTCAAGATGATAGAATCTTCACGAAGCTTCTTATAGCATCTCAAAGTCTGTACATCAAAATCATCAGTATTGCATAAGGCAACAAATGTACTAATCCAGGGAGATAATCAACAAACATAACATGATCATATGTCTGCTACCTTGAGAAAGGAAAAAAAAAAAATTGGGAAGGAAATGCTCTCCACCTCTTTTGAGTTCACACAAAACATGAATTGTGAAAGAGTGTCAAACCATACAAAGCACTACATCAATAATTTCTTAAGACTGCTGCTTCTTATGTTGTAGACGCTTTCAGAAATTCACATATCATGTAAAAGCACTGGACAAAATGTATGAACTGTCACTCAAAAAATATAAAACACATGAAAAAAAAACTGATTATAAATCATTGCTAAGATCTGATGAGTTTGTTCAAGTTTGTTCCTTTCATTTCATCAGCTGTGTACCTGCGTTTGCATTTACTTTTTGTTTCTGCCAACTGTCGAGAAAAAAACCATTCTTTCAGCACTAAGAACTTCGGGAAGTGTTTCTCTGACATTTAATCAATGTCATCAATGTCATAACAAAACAAAATTTACAATTTATTATAATAAAATAACAAATTTATTGCAAAAAATATATTTCACTGCCTTTTTCAGAACAGAAACAAACTTATCACACTTTCTAGACTTCTCAGAATTAAAATACTAAACATGTGACTCTGCTTGCATTTTCCTGGCTTCTATATAACAACTTGTATTATTACCATCTTCGTTTCCATATAAACCTTGTATTATCACTGTCCGGTGATGAAAAAAACTGAATTCTATTTCCTTGCACTGGCAAACAAAGCACAATCATGCAACTTCTTTCTCAGCCCAGTCCTAAAATTGCTGGAAAACAAACCAGACATGATCTTATCACAGGATAATGCAACATCTAATGATGTTCTGCCTAATGAGAGGTTTTTATCTAAGATCAGAAGACTGAAAGAATTTTGTCATGGCTAAGGTGAATTGAGAACTGGACAACTGTTTCAAGAGATTTTGTCTTTGCAACATTTAATTTTGCTGAACCTTGATGATATATTTAACTTTTCATATGAGTTACTTCAGTTTTAAAAATAACCTAAACACATCATATCTCTGCAAAATACATTTGGGGGGGAGGGGAGGGGAGCATAATATGTATTTTAACACAGAACATAAATGATAGTATTTCTTGGAAAATAGACCACAGGTTCCCAAAGTGGGCAGTCCTGCCCTCCCTTAGGGCACTGGGATGAATACAAAGGCAGTATTGCCCTCCCTCTGGGTGCTGGGATGATCCAAGGGCAGTAATGCCCTCCCTGGGGGCACTGGAATGATTCAAGGAGATGATGAGGAAAAAGACAGTAACAAGGAACATTAGAACCAAGTGAATGAAAAAGTAGTTTCTGTGAGCACTATGGATGTAGTTTGCGAGGCAAAAGCCCAACAAGTTTGGGAATCACTTGATTAGACCATCATCTGTGTCTTTCAGACTTGTCTTGAAGTGGTCCAATTTTCATTTAAATATAGTCCTTAGTGTAAAACAAGTGATGATGCTAGCCATATGTTGACTGAAAGTTCTTCTTGTGCCAGTAACATGGCACTCCACATTTTACAACCAATCTTTCATCCTAGCCAGAGACATTGTATCACAGCATGTCCTGAAATCTTCTATTCTGGGAGCCTTTATTTACTTGATCTGTCTAGCTGCTTCTACAGCCCATCATGACAAAATGATGCATTCCATGATGAAGCAAGCTAAAATCCTTAATCTACCTACATCCCTACACAGGAAGTGTTCTATACCCAAGAATCCTACATCCCTGCACAGGAAGTATTCTATACCCAAGACTCCTACATCCCTGCACAGAAAATGATCTATACCCAAGACTCCTACATCCCTACATATGAAATATTCTATACCCAAGACTCCTACATCCCTACACAGGAAGTGTTCTATACCCAAGACTCTGATATCCCTACACAGGAGGTGTTTTATACCCAAGACTCTGATATCCCTACACAGGAAGTGTTCTATACCTAAGACTTCTACATCCCTACACAGGAAGTGTTCTATACCCAAGACTCTGATATCCCTACACAGGAAGTGTTCTATACCTAAGACTCCTACATCCCTACACAGGAAGTGTTCTATACCCAAGACTATGTGAACAAGTGATGGCAGGAAAAATCCCCAGATTTTGAAAATCAACAATTTAAACTGGAATTCTTTCACAAATTCATCAGTTGATTGTATACAGATCATTAACAGAGGTAAATATGACCATCCATTACTCTACTGATATCAAGAGCAGAAAAACAGAGCAATACAGAATGATATCACACTGCTACTTTCTATAAACAAGATGTTTCATATCTTCAAACACTTCTGCAATCACACTACTATGACTAGCTAAAATGGACCAAAATTAAGATTAAACTTTACAACAACATTAAACTAAACATTTAAATCTGTGAATAAGACCCAGAGCATACTTTGCATAAACATTACAACAACATTAAATATCTAAACTCATTTAAAGCCCTGGTAACAGTTTGCAAAAACTTTCAGAATAAAACTAAACATTTAAGCTCAAAAGTTCAGAGAACACTTTGCATACATTTTAAAACAAAAATGAACAAAATATTCAAATTTAGAAATAAAGCCTCAAGACCATTTGGTAACGGCTAGGAATGAGCAAACAAATGCACATGTGATAAGAATCCAACACTTTGTTGTGAACAAGTCTCATTGCTTCCAACTTGCTCAATGCAAACGGAGTTTTGTTTGGTCTTTTTGTTTTTACTTTTTAACCATACTTTACGAGCAGTGATTTTTTTTAATATTCACAAATTACAAAGTAATTAATGGCTGTAATTCATTTAAAAAAAAGTAATTATGCAGGAGATGATTAAAAAAAATTAATCAAGAATGAGTAAAATCAAATAGCAACGATTCTGTAAGTTCTGAACACCTCAAAACCAGCTGAGAATGATTCAAACATTTCAAACGGGTGAATATCATGCACAAACATCATCAGTCCTGGTTCCTAAAACATATAAGATTTCTTCTTTCTTGTTTTCTGCCTTCTTCATCTCTCATTCATCAGGTCAATTCAACCTACACTCCTACCACCAGAAAAGGGTCTAGCATTTTCTCCAGTTTCTAGTTTCCAGCATAAGATTCTAAGCCTAGTCTCAGTTGCCTAGATCTATCAATAGCTCTATCTTCAGGAGGTAGTCTCAAAGCTTCTACTCCAGTACAAGATTCTAAGATCAATTTTTGTCACCTAGATCTATAAATAGCTCTAGCTTTAAATGGTAGCCTCAAAGCTTCTATTCCAGCACAAGACTAAGGCCAGTTTGGCTGCCTAATCTGTAAATGCTGGCCACTCTTGCAGCACTCAGTAATCTGCATCAGCCAAACTGGATGCTAATTTTACACTCGTTTTTAAACAAAACTGTTGAAACCATTTTTTTTTTCATCTTTATAAAACAGAACATTAAACATGCTTTAAATGAAATAAAACCTGTAAATATATTTTTGGTACAGGGAAATCAATGTACTGTCAGCTTCAAACTTCTTCAAAGAAAAACAATGGCTTCTATGGAACAGGTTATTATTAGCAGTCATTATTAACAAAAGACACTAACATTTAAAAAAAAATACCACAAATATATATTTTTCATTATTTACATATTTTTACATATGCAACATTTGGAGTTGAAACGCAAAATAAAGAAATTATCCATGCAGTTAATTCTTTCACTCACACCACTCATGCTGAAGTGAAATTACTTCTTTTTTTTTTAAAATCAGTCAATCAATCAATTCCTGTCAAATCTGTTCCAACAATTCTCACTACAGTTTATCGGCCTTCATGAATTTGCAAGTTCTTTCTCCCAGTTCTGTTGTACTGAATTTACCAATTCTTTGTTTCAGTTTTTGCACACTGTCAGCTTCTCTGCATTTTGTACACACGAATTTTATTCATCCTGTTGTCGCTTTGGATACTTTCGGCCATGAGGTAAATAAACTATAGTGTGCCTCACCTTGCAGGTTCTATATTTTCAGAAGATGAACTACGGCTAAGTAACAAAAAAAATTGCAGCTTCTGGTGAATCTTCTTATGTGTTCAGTTTTATTAGCTTAGCCCTTCAGACAAGGAGATGGGTCACAACCATGAATCCCATTGTCAGCAAGAGCTCTTCATGTGTGCTCTACAGATTTTCTGCAGCCAATTTGGGGCTTTTAAGTTTCTGTAGAAAGTGCAGATCACAGGATATCTTCTAGAGTAGAAATTCAATTTCTAGCATTTACTGTCAGTGGACAGAAACTAAACCTTTGAGTTATATAGACCTTCATTTTCTCCCTTATTCAGGTCATCATTTCTGACATGATCCATTCAATTTCAGTAATGATTAACTCTTCTGTTCACATTCCTCTGCTAACACTTCTTTATCACAACTAATATCACACAGTAAGAGTTAAACTGCACTTGAGGTTAAACTTTTTTGGACTTCTTCAAGTATAGAGATCAGATTATCGAGCCCAAACAGGTATCCATCTTCATGATTGCCCTCAATCCATGTACTGCGATGGTCAATCTTTACTCCATTTGGAAGAGGTTCAGATTTTCCAAAGTCTATCATCCACACACCGACATTTTCATCAGCATCGTGGACAAACAACAAGGAGCTGCCAATAATCTGAAACATCAAGACATACAACTGATAAGATCGAGTGATATAAAGTTCTTCAACTATGTTAACAAACATAAAATGAGCACGACATTGCTATAATTCTTGGTGCATTGATCTTACATAAAGGGGGTGAAGATGTTGTCCGATGAGGCAATCAGCGACCCATAGCTGACCAAGACCCTGTTCCACCTCTCCGTGGTACCTCCAGTAACAGGTCTAGCCTGGCTAACGGGGCAGGTATCGCCGTAGTCCCCATGGTGGTGGAGTCTGCTACAGAAGCATTGCACACCCCCTGCTTTTTAGCTGTACTCCAGGACTGAAAAAGTAGCCGCCATAACCCGCTCCCACGCCGATATGATGCTGTGCCTCAACGTCTCTACAGCACTGGCTGCAAAGAACAACAGCTCACAGTTAAAGGGAGTTCGTACAAGTACAATCTTACATAAAATATTGTATGTTGGATCATATTTTGCTTCCATACATGTAGTGACAGATTAACTATCACCCAGGGCCCTAGGCTAAACTTAGTAAGGGCCATCACTTCCTTTGACCTACGCAGCTCATCCCTTGATGTCATTATCATCATAAGTCCTCTGTACTCCCAATGGAGCATAAGGCATCAACAAAGGTTCTCTAGACAATCCCGTCTTCTGTAAGTTGGGATACCTCAAACCATATCCTTTAGTTCTTTCTTTAGTTCTTCCTGTAATGTTTGTTTCCATGTCCACAATGCCCTGACCCCTCTTTCTTTTCCCTTGAGGTGTCCAAGTCGAGGCAGTTTAGGGAGTGTCTTGTTTCTTTCCATTCATAGCATATGGCCCAGCCATTTCCATCTTCGTCTTCCCCTCACATAACATTCATAAAACAATAATCTTTATTCATAGTTTTTTTTTCCCCATATGCTGTTCCTACAACACTCTTCTGGCCTCCTGTTTACCCTAACTGAAACACAAGTGCTAAAAAAAAAATCTGTGAAAAGAAGTAATTGGCAGACTGCCCTGAAAGCATGACACAAAAGTCTAGAAAAACTTGAGTGAAGACCTCAAGATCCTTCATGCAGATGCAAATCATTACTTCCAGAATTATACCTGTCACAACTGAAAACTACTCACATGTATGGGAAAGCATGTAACTCAGCCAATGAGAGAGGAGATTAATATTCATGAATTTCATAGATGTCAAGCACATATGTTTTGATCAACATCCTTCTCCATTTTCTACGGTCTCTGGCACATCTAATCTAACTTCTCCCTCCTCCCCAGCTTCCCTAGACATTAAGTCTCATTGCTGCAGATAAAGTTCACCTCCATTCCTCCATATTTTCTAATCTTCTCTCTCCAGTTTGTGTCACCAACATTTTGTGTATCCTCTTTTATGTTGTCTCTCCACCAAAGCCTAAGATATGCAGAAAATCTAATGAAATTAATTTTTTTTAAACTTTTTTTTACTCTTCCTAAGTCCATTCAAAAATATTTTTCTATCTCCTTGCTTTTTTGTTTCAAATTTTCTTGTGATAACAGGCATCACGTCATTCCTCACTATAACATGATTTGTAACAAAAAATGTTCATGTGTCATGGATGTTGTTTGCTGAGAGTTAACTGACCTCGTGGGACTGGAAGAACTCAGATGCTTCCTGTGTGGCCACAAGTTCCTTTAACCGGCTGATGTATTTTGCCTGTTGGGTACAGAAAAGATATGCCACACATTTAACAAATATATTAACATTTAGTATCTGTGACTTGAATCTGTTATTCACATCATCTGATACAGTAGACAATTGTTGAGAAATTAATTAAAATTATGAGTATGGGTGTAGCTGAACTGAGAGTCAACTGAGTTTTCATGAAAAGGCACTAGGCTCAAGACTGACTGCCATGTATTCTTTTGCTGACGTAGTCTTAAAAATGAGTGTCTAACATATGACATATATATGTCTACATACACACAAACAAATTTACATCGAGTTAGGACTTCAAAGCTATGGAAAGCAACTTCAGGGTAATAACTGCCTGAAATACGCTTTCTTCTGAGTTACAGGACAACACAGTGACACTCTGGTTCACAATCTTCATTAGAGACCTGGAAGCAAGATGGCCACTACAAGGGAAGCAAGATGGCCACTACAAGAGTAGCAAGATGGCCACTACAAGGGTAGCAAGATGGCCACTACAAGGGTAGCAAGATGGCCACTACAAGGGAAGCAAGATGGCCACTACAAGGGAAGCAAGATGGCCACTATACGGGAAGAATGGAGAATTTAAAACTTAAAGTACAAAATAAAAACCAATAACTTAATTACTGAACAACTTGAAATTTAAAAAAATACATTCAAGATATTTATAAGAAATAATATTCCTTGCATGGTTTGTCAAGGATTTCAACAAACATGACCAGAAAATATTCAGAACTGGATAGAACGTACTTTATGCTTACACATGTCAGAGATGTTGAGGACGACAAAAACTCACCACGATATTTTCACTGTCTCCGACATAGGCCTTCAGAATATCAACAACACTTTCTCTACATTTGGTTTTCTTGAAATCCTTACTTGAATTTCCATCACTTTTCTGAAATACAAGTCAATGAGGAATTAGATATCTGACATGAGATCAAAAGACAGCTGTTGCTATTTAGATATTGTCTTTAGTTCTTCTTTCTGATTATTCTCTGATGTCAGCTTGTATACTTTTGAAGTAACAGTGGTCAGCTGGAGTTTGTGCACTTCCCCATGCAACTCCTTGAACTGACATAGATGATGGTCACATGTTTTCTCTGAACCTCATATACTGGGCACTCATATACTGAAGAATAGGTTCTCATATCATCATACTGATGCCATATGTGCACATGTCACTTGTGCCAATCTTCAGCTTACTGAAGAGAAGTTAACTCTTGTCAGTTGTGACAATCTTCGCCTTACTGAAGAGAAGTTAACTCTTGTCAGTTGTGACTGGCATGGAGTTGAAAAATGATTACTAGCTCCTCCCTGTGAGACAGTAGTAGGTATAAATTTTCTGGTGGCCATTGTGTTCCTCCGTCCATTTATTCTTGTATGTTATTTTTATCATTGATCTGACCTCCGCATACGTCATACTTGTATCTGTCTTTGCTAATCCTACCATCTTCTTTTGCTAGGATGTCAGCTGCTTCATTACCAGGTTTACCACGATGTGATGGGATCTACTGTATCACCATTCTTGAGAAAGGCTTACGTATCTGGTATCCTGCTGTTCTCAGGTAAGTCTTCAGTACTAGCTTTTCACAATACAAGGATAATCCAGTGCAGAATATATAAAAGCTTGAATCATCTGATTACAGCATCATTTGTGTTGGAATTTTCATGCATTTTCTGTCCAAAATGTATTAGTTCTTTCCACATTTTTAAGATGGAGATATCATCCTGATTACAAATTTGTGATGTTTAATTTTATCTTCTGTCAGCCATAGTGCCAGGCTTTACAGAATGTTTCACAAAAGCTAGAAACATGTCACACTGGCCTGGTGGTAATGACACAACCTGCTGCCAGGTTAGCTTGTACTGACATGACCTGATTAACTGTGCTGAACCCCATGGTTATGCTAATACATGTCATTCTCTATGTGCCTGTAAAAGCAGATGGGGATGTCAACACTAACAATATGTCAAACTATACATGCCGTAGTAAAAATACATGACTTCTATACTACATTCACTACAATTCCTGTTGTAAATATACACAATATTACCATCACATTTTAACCTAGTACTTGTGCTAAAGTAATGAGCTAACATGGCTGAATAGTAATGAATTAACATGGATGCATTTTATTGCGAATATCAGTCGGTGAAGTCCTCCACATTAAAACCACATAACGCAGAATAAACATACCTTGATTCCTTCCACCCTAAAACCCAGCTCCACGGAAGAGCTCTGCTCATCTCTCCACTGCATGTATCGGGGCTTGGTTACTGCTTTCTGTTCATTCTCCTCCATCGTTGGGGCAGTGCTATCAATCTCTATCATCTTCTGGTACATGTCCTGCATGAAGACAAGTAGGTTATATAATATAAAGATGTGACTTGTAGATTTATATCTCTCTCATCTCTCTTTACAGCTCTTACAGCTTTTAATGATCATGACTGCAGACAAAAATCTGTCTATGATCATTTCTGTTCCTGGCTTTCTCTCTCCAGATGTTTACTCTAAGTTCTATTAAGCCTTCTTCAGTGTTGTCTCTCCATCTTTGATTGGTCTTGTCTCTTTCATTTCCTGTACATATGCCAGTTTGGTCTGATAAACTGCATTGGAAAGACAAACAGAAAGAGAGGCAGATGAAAACAGAAAGAGAAGATTATGGCCTGTCTGACATGATGGTATGACAGAAAAATCAACAACCAAACAAAACTAAGCACCACAGGATGATATCTGAGTAAATGGTGCCTGGATGGAAAGTAACCTGGATAAAAGGTAACCTGGATGTAAGGCAACCTGGATGAAAGGTAACCTGGATGTAAGGCAACCTGGATGAAAAGTAACCTGGATGAAAGGCAACTTGGATGAAAGGCAACCTGGATGAAAGGTAACCTGGAAGTAACATGGACAGCATGGGTAACATCTTCACAATTTCTTCATGAAACAACATCACTTTAACAACTGAATTGTAAAGAATATTTTCTTTTCCTTTATCCTTAACTTTGCCTAAAACAGATACAATTTGTGAACAGGTAGAATTTATCTTTCTAAAGTCTGTGATTTGTGAACTGGAAGAATTTATCTTTCCAAATCTGGAAGCATCAACGAGTCATAATTTAAGACACGTTCACTGTCCCAGGCACTGTAAACAAACATAAGTGCTATCCGACATTTATCTTCCACAGGTTGAAAACTGCTGATATGACAAAGCTTCTGACAGCAGACGGGAAAAACTGGAACACTAAGTGTGTGGAGAAAAATATTTAAAGTCAAGTGTTGGCCATCTGTCAAAATTCCAAGTGTTATCAAGTTTTTTTTCTTTTTGTTTTACTTTTTTTCCCCTCTTTTCTGTTCACTGGCCGAAGCTGTTGTGTCCACTTAAAAACCTAAAAAGCCAGTTATAGAAAGATGGTAGTTAGCTGCTCTTTGTCACTTGTAAGATTCTTTCTCTTCTTGTTCTATTTTCTCCTCTCATCACTGTCCCCTTTTTGCCTTGCTCTCACCTGTGCTTTGTCTTTTTCTTTCCGGAAGATAAAACAGTGCTTATCGGGGTCACAAACAGACATCAAGGACATGGGCTTACAGGAATAAAATTCCTTTGTCAACAGATAAAAAATTATAGTCCACTTGGGTTCTTTTCTACGTTACTAATGCTACTCAGAACTCAAGTTTAAGTAATGGAAAATTCAATGAGGGTCAGAACATTTTTTTTTCTTTACAGGCTGTCATTATTGCAGGCCAGAGAGGCCCATGAGTGCTTCGATCTCGGCCTGTAAAGAAGGATCTCAGTAAAGTGCATGCACCACAAAACACCAGCAAGAACCCTGTGAAACTCAAGGTGATGGGCAGGATTTGATCTCAGACTCGAGTCTGTGCTTGACCAAGAGACTGCATGCCTACTGATTCAGAGAAACAAAACTAGGCAGGAGCAATCCACCAAAAATCCACACACAGCATGATGTCTTCACAGAAAGGTGGACTTCTGGAGAATGTCCTTGATCTACTGGAAAAACGGGCTTGTTTCCTTCACTGGAACAATGGGTCTACTTCGTTTTTATTTCTTTTTTCTTTTTTTTTCTAAAAAGGTTCAAGAGCAATCTCGGTATTCAATAAAGTTACAAGCCTAGAAATCATAAAGTCAACTTTGGTTTTTTTTTATTGGTCATTTTCATTGTCTTCCCTTTTTTTTGTAAATAAAAAGTCCTCAGTGCACTCTATGCCTAAATACCACAAATAAAAGCACATGGCATGTGTTATCATAAAGACCAAGCACCCAGAAACTAAAGTAAAAAACATATGACCTTATGTAAGTCAGTACTGGAGACAGATTTTAATGCCATTTGTATGGAAATGGTAGCCACAACAACACACTGAAAGATTAGCTCCAATGAATCCCTGAGAGATTTCCACAAAGCTACAGCTATACTAATATGGATCAATGGAAGAGTAGCTTCCATTAAAGAAATTCAACATGACAACACAGCTAGACCACAACAAGCAAACAGCAGTAACCAGACAACAAATCTCCTCAGGACATCTCACAGATGATGAAAAAGTGGACACGAGATAAGCCCCTCACAAGAATAACTCACCTTTCGAAGTGTGGGTGACTTTCTGGCCTTCTGGAGCTCATCTTCTAAGTATGTTCGCACCCCCATCTTAACATCCATCACACATGGGTGGCTAAATGAACACAACAGGTCTTGGAGTTG
This sequence comes from Achatina immaculata, assembly GCA_009760885.1. Taxonomy (NCBI): domain Eukaryota; kingdom Metazoa; phylum Mollusca; class Gastropoda; order Stylommatophora; family Achatinidae; genus Lissachatina; species Lissachatina immaculata. Next base: position 69,114,744 of record CM019702.1, read on the forward strand.
AATGAAAGCTGAAGAATTAGGTCAAGGACAAATACTGATATGGAAAGGAAGGAGCCAGCCTTCATCTTTCCTCCATACATCATTACACCATAGTGAGAAAATGTAATTAAGTCAAGCGTGTCCTGTATATATTCTTGTGTATATACAAAAGAAAGGGAGCTGTGTGGTTGAAATTTATGAAAAAAAAAAAGATATAAAGAGGAAGCCAAGGAGACAGAAACAGTTGGGAAATAATAAGATAAGCACCTAGAAATTAAAAAAAAACAGTAACAATTCAATATTTCAGCAAAATGCCCTTATCAAGGACAAGGGAAATGACAAAAAAAGATAAGTACACTAAAAAAAAATAATGGTTTAGTTACCAGTCAATGCGAACAAAGAAGAAGAAGAAGAAGTTACCAGTCAGAGATTCTCCTACTTTTAGTTCTGAGCAAACAGAAAATGTTATGAAAATATCCCTTTGTAAAATTTTTAAAAATGACTAGTTTTAAATGAAGTAAGTATGCTATGAAAACATACCTACAAAGCAAGGTCTAGTTTTGAAATTACAGTTTAGATTACAGTATGTATGTCATGAAAAGATCATTATGTAATCAGAAAGTCTAGTTCTAAATAAACCGAGCATGCCATGCAAAACAGTTCAAAGATGTGTGAAAACTAGATATGAAACAGCTACATATAGGCCAAACATCCTGGAAATCGTGGATAATGAAATTCCTAAGCAGAAATACATCCTGTGTCCTCAATCCTGAAAGAAGGGCTGAAAAATATTTCAGACTGAAAACAGTGTGGCATGATATTACAACAATGAAAACAAAAATTCTATAGAAGAAAGGTTTTCAGCCATCATTGAACACTCAGAAATGACTTATGGGGAGGCTACTACATATAGATCATGAAATTAAGAAAGGATACTGTCCCCTTTTTTCTCCACATCTCCTCTGTACTCTGGCACAAAGTCCTTCAAAGTGTCTGACATTAATTTCTCAAAACAGGCCTGCTCTCGAGTGTCCAACTTCTTTAACACTGACCCAGCTTCCCCTGCCTGAAAATTGCCTGAAAACAAATTTGTTGCAATGTGGTAAATTTAAATAAATAAATAAATAAATGAAACTAGTAAACTCTAAAAACAGCTAAACAAAAGAAGAAAGTTGAAAACTCTTTGGAGTTGTTTCTCCTAAAAGTAGATATTTTCCGAGAAGGATCTGAAAATGTACTATATAAAGATAAACTATGATAAATGAAATAAATGTACTAAAATAGTTAAAAAACCAGGATAATATTATAACAAGTAATGAATAAGAAGACCCCATCTCCATAAAAAAATATTAGTTTTACAGAACAGATAGAGAAGCCTCGAAATTGGACGGATAAAAATGGATTACGACCTTGGAAAGTTACCAAGACAGAGATGGAAAGACAACATAGAAGAAGATATAAAAGAAACTGGTGTCAGCAACTGGAAAGAGAAGATTAGGAACAGAGAGGAATGGAGGCAAACTTTGCCCGCAGCAAAGAGCCTTAATGGCTCAGAAAGCTGAAGAAGAAGAAGAAGAATGAATAAGTTATCTTTATATATTACAGAAACAAATATTTGAAAGAAAACTTACAATCCTTTGTATATAATTCAAGATTATGGACTTGGTGCTCTAAAACTTCCACGCCAGCCTCACAATACCTAAATCTTCCCTTCTTCACCACAACATTAGTTCCCTACTAAGTTCTCATCCACATGTTTCTCATCTGCAATTGATATTTTAGGACATTCACCACATTATACTGCAAGCTGTCTACCCCAACCACATTCATCTATTCCATCTACACCAACCACATTCATCTATTCCATCTACCCCAGCCACACTCATCTATTCCATCTACCCCAGCCACACTCATCTATTCCATCTACCCCAGCCTCACTCATCTATTCCATCTACCCCAGCCACATTCATCTATTCCATCTACCCCAACTACCTTCATATATTCCATCTACCCCAACTACCTTCATATATTCCATCTACCCCAGCCACATTCATCTATTCCATCTACCCCAACTACCTTCATATATTCCATCTACCCCAACTACCTTCATATATTCCATCTACCCCAACTATCTTCATATATTCCATCTACCCCAACTACCTTCATCTATTCCATACCCCAACCACCTTCATCTATTCCATCTACCCCAGCCACACTCATCTATTCCATCTACCCCAACTACCTTCATCTATTCCATCTACCCCAGCCACACTCATCTATTCCATCTACCCCAGCCACACTCATCTATTCCATCTACCCCAACTACCTTCATCTATTCCATCTACCCCAACTACCTTCATCTATTCCATCTACCCAAACCACATTCATCTACTTCATCTACTCCAACCACATGCATCCATTCCATTTACTCTTTGCTTATCTTGACAACTACTGTATCCCTCTCTCTCCTATCCACATCCCCTCTTTACTACCAGCCAATCAGACTGCCATCATACCTCAGAAGTCTTCATTTACACATTCACAATACTCACCAAACTCACTCTCGGACACAGGTTCTTACAAGTCACAGCTAAGTGCTCCTTTTTTCTATCGTTTTTTTTCCCTCCTACTCACTCATCATCTTTTTTCTATCTCTCTGTCCTGTATGTTCCCGTATGATTATGGCGTAAACCGAAACATTACAGCTATGTGCTTGTGAATTAATCAAGCTGTTCCTACTTTTGATCTAATTAGTCTTAACATTCAGTTATCACAGCTTTACTGTAATGTTTTTTTTTATACTTATATATTCAGTTTCGTATATATAATTATACCCAAAAAATCATCTTTAGAATGAGAATTTTACTCTGATCTCTGAGGAAGCTTCCTAACACAAGAGCATCAGGTATCCCCTTCTTACTCTGGGCTGACCCCTCCCACCAAAACCTGTCCCACATCTCATCATCATCATCATGTGCCGTGCCGACTGGCGATGGCTATTATGCTTCTCCAGAGTACGCGATCCCTCATGCAGGCCATCAGCTTAGTTGGTGATCTCCTCTCACACCATCCCGTCAGACTGTCCAGTATCATTTCTCTTGGTCTTCCTCTTGATCTTCTTCCTTCTATTTTTCCTGTTGTTATAATATTTTCAATGCCCCCTCTTCTCATTGCATGTCCTATGAAAGTACATTGTCTCTCTCTTATCTTTTTGACAAGGTTTTTTGTCTCTCCAGCTCTTCTCATACATTCTTCATTAGTTATTTTTGCTGTCCAGGGGATTCGCAACATTCTTCTAATAAACCACATTTCTGCTGCTTCCAACGATTTTTGTGCAGACTTGCCTATTGTCCATGATTCACTTCCATATAACAAGATAGGTTCAATATAGCATTTTAGGACTCGTTTTCTAACATTCATTGATAAAGATGTGTTGGTTAATATGTTTCTCATTCTCTGAAATGCAGTCTTTGCTTGGCCTATTCTGTTCCTAATTTCTGTCCCACATCTACAGTTAATATTATTAATTTCTGTCTACTGCACGACTCCAACTCCATTTCCTTAAAAAAGGCAGTTTTCTACCAATCCGCAGGCCCACACTTCAGTGGGTGTTGGAACGGAAGGCGGAGGACATACGGGTATGCCCGGAGTGGGGGAATGCCCGGAGTGGGGGATTGCCCGGAGTGGGGGGGGGGGTGCCAGTCTCTGATTACAGTTTTGTACCGGCCGTGACTCTGACCCCATCCAAAACTGCTTCCTATCCGAATTCATAGCTTTCCTACAACCACTTTCAATCGTCCCCTAACCTACATAGAATAGGTGGAGGAGAGGAGAAGAACCCAGTTATAACAGAAGAACTATAAAATACTGAACAAATGAAATAAATCGTGACAGATCAATAAACTCACTCTCAAACTAACCTTGTATAAAATAGGAAACAAGTAGGAACGGCTTCATTATTTAACGACTACAAAGTGGTGACGTTTCGGCTTATACGCTAATTATTGTGTCAAACTAACCTTGATGCCCAGCAAGCTGTATCCATGGATACCTGTGTTTTTTAAAAACTTGGATGAACGGAGACCAGAGGATGAAGCTGCGAATTTTACGCCATGAACTTTGCTGAAAATAGAAACGAAAAGATGACACGTTTTAATGTCGTAATATGTACGTTAAAAAACAGAAAAAAAAAAACAAACAAGAAGCAGTAGAAAGCAATTCCTAATTTGTTTACTGAAAGATGCAGCACTTAACCTGGACAAACAGACAAAAAAAATGAAACAAATGATGAATTTATTCTTAATCCACTCAGCTGCATCAGTTCATAGACAGCTGTTTTCTGTTACCCACCAAATTAAAATCATGCTCGTCAATCTGATGTCAACGAAATAATTTTTTTAAATCCACTAATTATATCCTTTTCTTTGTTTTATTAGATGTCAAAAACAGACATAAAAGTCTGCAAAGTGAACCGTCACAAATACAGGGAACAAATGTATGACAAAGGATAATGAGATATTTTGTGAAGATTTTTGACAATAACTATCGACGGGTTGGCAAGGGAGATAAACAAAGCGCCAATATGAAAGAACGAACGATTTTTTAGATTTTTATTTTCAAAGAGTGAAGAACTGGACACGCAGGCTCGTCTGACATCCTGACCTTCATCTCTCTCAAATTTCATTCAAACCAAATCATTCAGTATCAGTTTAGTACTAACATTACAAAAAAGTAATACTAAATATGAATTTGAAAATATGAAAATGCATGCGAAAGCTGGAAAACAACTAAAGAAATAGAAAAGAAATTAGACTCTTTTGAAAACAAATGCCTAAGGAAAATACTAGGCATCAAGTGGAATGAATTCAAGAACAATGCAGAGATAAGACAGATGACTGAACAACAACCAGTCTCATGGGTGATCAGGAAAAGGAGATGGACATATGTTGGTCACTTGATGAGAAGAAATGACCAGAGAATCCCAAAACAAGCTATCAAGTGGAACACAACAGGCCGAAGAAAAAGGGGCAGACCGCGTGAAACTCTGAAGAGGACATTATTAAGAGAGGCGAAGTTAACAGGCATAAAATCCTCTGATGAGGTTGAAAGACTCGCCGAAGACAGGAAAAATTGGTGAACTACTTTACGAGCCCTATGTGACGTTTAACGGCACGGGAAGGATATAAGATATAAGATAAGAAATATGAATTGAAAATCATTACATAAAACCTCCTACCCACTTATTCTACAATATACGCAAATAAAACAGAACGATGCTATTTTACACACTCACACATTCCCTACAGCCAAAGTGATCAAGAAATCACGTACATGTATTGTTTCAGCTACTGTTTAATTATACGCTGACTGCTAAGTAAAGCATATGATGACAATAGCTTCCAATCTAACAGTACATATAGAAGGTGGGAGGGGGGGGGAGGTTGTAGGAAAGAGAAACGAACTATAAATAGAACCAGGCATCACATTAAAAAAACTTGACATAATTAATTACCACTACCATGTTACGTTTTGCCGTAGAAATAGTATAGAATTGGCTATTCTCATGTACAGAACTGGGTATTCTCAAGTACAAAACGGGTTATTCTAAATTACAGAACTGGCTATTCTCAAGTACAAAACGGGTTATTCTAAATTACAGAACTGCTGCTCTCAAGTACAAAACGGGTTATTCTAAATTACAGAACTGGCTATTCTCAAGTACAAAACGGGTTATTCTAAATTACAGAACTGGCTATTCTCAAGTATAACCACCATTCAATGCTTGAATTTGTCCAAGTTTGCTCAACAGCCGTGTCTAAACCAGTTTTACTGCAGATCATGCATGACTGATTTATCACCAGATTTACGCAGATTTTATGCTTATATCATTCACATGCACCGCACGACTGACTTTCAGTGGACTTGTTCGCAGACACCGACTGCCAATACCTACGCACATGGTCTCGGAAGACTGATTATTTTGAATGACTTAGGCAGAAAATGGCAGTCATTCAGCTAATGACATTTATATCCTGTACCAAGTAACTTCCTATATCTATCTTACATCATCCAGCCATTTTGTCAGATACTGATATGGTAGGCGCTGCTGACCGAGTTTGAGACTTATTTTTATCACATCACTGCCTGTATATACAACGGTGTGTACAGCGGACTTTGGTGCGCCTAGCTCTGCATGTAGATATATCAGATTTTTAGTGGCAGCTTTCCCAGTACAAACACGAAAGATACTTGTTATTTTAAAGCCCAATCTTGTGAGGCGTGCGTGAAGCCAGTCTCTTGCTCGAAATATTCACATGTGAAGACTGTTTCCTCTCAGTTTTTCATCAAGTATAACCGGAGAGTGCTATAAAAAGAATAACAAAACATGGCTACCGTCTCATTTTATTTTCTCTCCTGAAAAGAAACGCTGCCGATAAACAATACTTTACCGTGTTAAAAAAAAAAAATTCTCTGAAATTTAATCTTGGACATTAACAACCATTACACCGGAGATAACTATAGTTACACCGCATACCGGGGTTTTTACGAAACATTTCCTCGACTCCCCGCTTCAATAAATTTCACATCAACATATTAGATCCGGTACTGAAAACAAATACATTAAATACAAATTCCGCGTTCATTCTAATCAGATATAACAACAGATTCAACAAGACATTTATTCCACAAAATACGACACACAATACCATTTTTTAAGTCACCGGTGTACCTTAATATGAAGCATAAAAAAATAAAACTGAACAAATTTCGAAGAAAATACGCTGAGAGATATCAAACATGGATGTCACTGTTTCAGTTAGAAGGAATTTGTATCAACAGGTGGGGGGAAAATGAAAACTTCTGCCAAGAAAAAGAAAACATCCACATATTGCAGATGAGAAAATAAAACCAATATTCAATATCTGAAAAAGGCCCTGACAACATAGGATATCTTACAGGAGAGTAAACCACCAGCATTATTCCAGAAGATCCATACGCATGATCTCCACAGGTTTCTGTCAATGAACTTCAGGAGTGAAAATGTCTCCAGGTCTTAAAGCTTGTCCAAGCTCCATCAGCGATGTGAAAACAAATTTGATGACCTATTGTGGTAGAGAGTGCAGTTTCTTGCCCTACTACTTCTGTTATGGCAACATGATGATGGTGTATATTTTATATCTCACTGGAGGAAGGCGCGTGACTGAATCGTTGGACTATGCCCTTGTATGTTTTTATTTTTCGTTTCGCTGTAAAATTTCCTATCCAGATTATAAAGCTCTTCGTGTGTTTTACCCCTTACCCATTTATAAAACGAAACAATACTAAAGATGTGATGTGTTCTGAAACTGTTTAATAAATCTGAGAATGTGGATGAGTTTCACGAGAATACTTGTTTACATCCTTCACGCACTGACAGCTGTTTGTATTCTGGCATACCTAGAACTGCAGGCAGACAGTTTCGGGGAGGGGGTAGTCTTCCCTAATACACTACCCCATGTACCCATTTATACAGCAGGCGTGATGATTTCCCCGCATGAGAGCCACTTCACAATAGATCCCAGCCACCCTTTCGCTCTACCGCGTCTTAATATCGTTGTCTTGTCTGTGGGTGCGGACTCCTTTACTGAAAGCGCCAAATTGCAACAGATTAAGCTCATCTCCCCCCAACCTCCACACAAGACGCGCCTGGCGCACGGAAAGGTAAATACTCTTGGCTTCAAGGATAGGCCAGAAAGGAAATTGTGAACCAAATAAAGAACAAAAATACCAGCCAAAATAATATTTCTAAGAAAGGTGACTGTTAGGAACTGAACGTTGTTAGCTGCATATCTCACCCGGAAGCTTAACTACTGTGGCCAGCAAGAGACAAAGAGTAACCAACTATTTATTTCCAGAATAATTACAAACTGGACACGCTTAGAACTTGAACACTTTATCTCTTTATAATCCAAACTATTAAACTATTCCCTCCCCCCCCCATATGTTATCTAAAACACATTCACATAAACATATGACGTAATTTCACGAGAAGATTAGTTCTCGCTAAGTACACTGACACCCTTGTGTACAACGGCCCCCTCGTTTATCACGTCTGTCGGGCTCTTTTACTCTGATTTCTGAGGAAGCTTCCTAACACAAGAGCATCAGGTATCCCCTTCTTATTCTGGGCTGACCCCCTCCCACCAAAACCTGTCTCACAACTATAAATGATTTTTTCAAGCCGGAGTACACAGGGAACACATAAATACATTTTACCAGGGAAGATTTTACATCATAAAGAAGAGTAACATACTCAACAATAGTCATAAAATTTAAACGCGACGTCTAGTTTTTTGTTCCCTCCACTGTTACTGATTCTTTTATGCCGAAATACTGCTTGGTTTTCTTGCTTATTTTCTTCCCTGATCTTCGCACTTTTGGTATAAATATCTTACACAGTGTCTTCCACAAAGCTAGTTTTTTTTTTTTCGAGATGGTGTTAAACCCTCCGTTGGCTTCAAGGCTGGCTGTCTCGCCTTCACCAGTTCCACAAGGAACCAAATGTTCATTTTTGTAGTTGTTTGACTGAGGTACCTCTGGCTGCAATCGAATCACCGATCACAACTACAACAGAGGGACAAACTAACTTGACATTGATACGATCAAACTATTTTATTTTAAAACTATCAAACCACTTTAGTAGGAAATCACTGATACCAGCGTGAGTTTATACTTGTAGTGAGGTCGCTGTAGACATAGCTGGTAAGCTATGGTTGGCTACTACATATACTACTTCTATAGAAGCAGAAGAATGAGTTACTCATTTCTTTAATCTGACTTCATGAAGAAGCAGGTTACAGATGTGTCCTTAAGAGCGACCAAGACAAAATATAACGGCAACTTGGCAAACTTTGGGACATAAAGAAAGCCTTTTAGTCAGCTTCCGATCCAGCCTTATCCTCCATATTTTCAAAATCTTCATCACTTGGCATTTGCTGGCAAGAACTCAAACTTTCATTTATTACAGATCAACCCACAACCCGACACGGTGAAATTCGGGCTGCGCATGTCCAGCATAAAAAAAAGAAAGGTCTTTAAAAAAAAAAAGGTACGTACTCATGTAGTACAGTGCCAGAACACTTGATGTACGACACAGGGAGGAGAAAAGAACAGGAAACTGTCAAACGCTAAGGGAAAGATCTCGAAACTACAATAAAAAACAACAGCAACAACTACAAACAACAACAATATGAGACAGACAGACAGACAGACAAATAGACAGACAGATAGATAGAATAAAGTCCTGTCAAGCCAGACATCGGATAGAAAGAAAGCCGACCCCTCTCACCTTTTCGCCGCATGTCACCATAACCCTAAGCCGGAAACAGGCTGTGGAACAACAGCCTGACGACTGAGATAAACATGAAAGCAGTTCTCGTAGCGGCGGAGCCAGGCAAGAACCGTCATACTGTAGTTCGTTCGGACGGCATCGACCAATGTTTATTTAACGTGCTGAGAAATAAACATAGTCACGGCAATCTTCTAAACATCACCACAACAATCAGCCATCAACACCACCATAGTCAGTACTATTACCATTATCATAATCATCATCATTATATTTAGACAGGATATCGAAAAAACCACATGCATCCACGCTTTGAGACCTAAGAAAACAACAACAACAATAACAACAACAACAACAACAATCTTTTACAAACAAACCTTGGAGTAGGTCATCCTGTTGTTATTGTCATGACTACTGTGTATCCACGGCAACCTGGCAAACAGCTTCCTCAAACTAAGACAATCATAGCAACTCATATTTCTGCTTAGCTCCAAGAAAATGTTCGAGGCGGGCTCCAGACTATACATTTATAGCACTCAGAAAACACTTCCACGGGGAAGGGTAAATGAAGCCGCTAGATCGAATATTCCACGAAGATTTCTGTGTATGTCAGGTCTATGGAGAATTATGTTCACTTTCTTCTTTTTAAGTAGCAATAACGTATAGGAAATATGGCGAAGTCAGTGATTCAATGTTACCAGTAACACACGTAGATAAACTGTTTAGGATTATCAAAGTTCTGAGTATTCAAGCAAACTCAAACAGTAAAAATACTTCAGGTCCTGGCTGTAACACCGTACCAGCTCGTGCTAATGAATGAATGCTTCTCCCCAGAAGAGAATATATAGGTCTACGCGATCCTCGTGCGCGCGGACAAACGCTGGCGTGTATGTCTCGTTCTCGGCCTGATAGTCAGGAAAAATACACTGAACAACGTCAACAACTGCGCAGTCCAAGGTCCAGAGTTTTTGCGGAGTGACTAGGTATCGGGATTTCAGCGCTCGAGTCGCGTTACCGGTACTTTATCGTAAGGTAAAATGTGTAGTTGTCACAGGACAGGACAGCTTTCGCACGCTGATATGAATCGAAGTATCCGAAATTTATAAATAAACATGGAGCAGCATGAAACCCCCGCGCGATGGAACAGTAACGTAAGGGATGTAAACACTGTTGACGTCAGTTCTCAACTTCTTCTTCTTCTCACTTCTTTACCCGGACGTCTTAACGGAACCAGATGAAGAGAGAGAGAGAGAGAGAGAGAGAGAGAGAGTGAGAGAGAGAGAAACTACCTGGGCAAATGTTTGCAAACATTTTCATACAAGGAAGAGGAAGAAGAAGGAGGAAGAGGAAGAAGAAAGAGGGAGAAGAAGGAGGAGTAAGAAGAAAGAGGGAGAAGAAGGAAGAGTAAGAAGAAAGAGGGAGAAGAAGGAAGAGTAAGAAGAAAGAGGGAGAAGAAGGAGGAGGAGGAAGAAGAAAGAGGGAGAAGAAGGAGGAGTAAGAAGAAAGAGGGAGAAGAAGGAGGAGGAGGAAGAAGAAAGAGGGAGAAGAAGGAGGAGTAAGAAGAAAGAGGGAGAAGATGAAGGAGTAAGAAGAAAGAGGGAGAAGAAGGAGGAGGAGGAAGAAGAAAGAGGGAGAAGAAGGAGGAGGAGTAAGAAGAAAGAGGGAGAAGAAGGAGGAGGAGTAAGAAGAAAGAGGGAGAAGAAGGAGGAGTAAGAAGAAAGAGGCAGAAGAAGGAGGAGGAGTAAGAAGAAAGAGGGAGAAGAAGGAGGAGTAAGAAGAAAGAGGTAGAAGAAGGAGGAGTAAGAAGAAAGAGGGAGAAGAAGGAGGAGTAAGAAGAAAGAGGGAGAAGAAGGAGGAGGAGGAAGAAGAAAGAGGGAGAAGAAGGGGGAGAAGAAGAAAGAGGGAGAAGAAGGAGGAGTAAGAAGAAGAGGGAGAAGAAGGAGGAGGAAGAAGAAAGAGGGAGAAGGAGGAGTAAGAAGAAAGAGGGAGAAGAAGGAGGAGTAAGAAGAAAGAGGGAGAAGGAGGAGTAAGAAGAAAGAGATAGAAGAAGGAGGAGGAGGAGGAAGAAGAAAGAGGGAGAAGAAGGAGGAGTAAGAAGAAAGAGGGAGAAGAAGGATGAGGAGGAAGAAGAAAGAGGGAGAAGAAGGAGGAGTAAGAAGAAAGAGGGAGAAGAAGGATGAGGAGGAGTAAGAAGAAAGAGGGAGAAGAAGGATGAGGAGGAGTAAGAAGAAAGAGGGAGAAGAAGGATGAGGAGGAGTAAGAAGAAAGAGGGAGAAGAAGAAGAAGGAGGAGGAGTAGTAAGAAGAAAGAGGGAGAAGAAGAAGGAGGAGGAAGAGGAGTAAGAAGAAAAAAGAGGAGGAGGAGGAGGAGTAGTAAGAAGAAAGAGGGAGGAGAAGAAGAAGAAGGAGGAGGAAGAGGAGTAAGAAGAAAAAAGAGGAGGAGGAGGAGGAGTAAGAAGAAAGAGGGAGAAGAATGAGAAAAAGGAGGAGGAGGAGTAAGAAGAAAGAGGGAGAAGGAGAAGAAGAATTAGAAGGATGAGGAGTAAGAAGAAAAAGAAGAAGGAGGTGTAAGAAGAAAGAGAGAGATGAAGAAGAAGCAGAAAGAGGAGGAGTAGTAGTAAGAAGAAAAAGAGAGAAGAAGAAGAAGATGGAGTAAGAAGAAAGAGGGAGAAGAAGAGGAGGAGGAAGGAGGAGTAGGGAGAAGGAGGTGGAGGAGAAGGAAGATGAAGAAGGAAGGAGAAGATGTAAGAAGAAGAAGAAGAAGAAGAGAAGCAGAAGAAGAAGGGGGAGAAGAAGGAGGGAGAAGAAGAAAGAAGATGAGGAAGAGGGGGGAAATGGAGGAAGGAGGAGAAGGAAGATGAAGAAGGAAGGAGAAGATGTAAGAAGAAGAAGAAGAAGAAGCAGAAGAAGAAGGGGGAGAAGAAGGAGGGAGAAGAAGAAAGAAGATGAGGAAGAGGGGGGAAATGGAGGAAGGAAGATAAGGAAGGAGGAGGAAGAAGATAAGGAAGGAGGAGGAAGAAGAAAGGGGAAAAGGTGGAGGAAGAAGAAGGAGGAGGAAGGAGAAGATAACTCTGGCCAGGCTGAATCAAAGCAGATACTTATTTCAAGGAGAAAAAAAAAAATAGAAGTTTCAGAACGGTCGGGCTGGGTCATATCCACAGTGCAGTAGCCGGGATAATCCTGCAAATCCTACCCCAGAAAACGAAGACGCGGAAACGTTTAACAACATTTTTATCGCACACAGTGCGCCCGGTGCAGGGTGCACTTGTCGACATTTCATTATCTCGACGTGTTTAAGTCGCAGAAAGATGTAAAAAGCGATGTTACATAAAAAAAAAATTTTTAAATGATGCAAGTATGCACTGATATTAACAAAACAACACATATTTGGGATTCAGTTTTATAAGAGGAGAGAGAGAGAGAGAGAGAGAAAGGCAGAGAGAGAAAGAGGCAGAGAGAGAGAAAGGCAGAGAGAGAGAAAGAGGCAGAGAGAGAGAGAGAGAGAGAGAGATATCAGATACTTTAAGTGAAAGAATAGAAGAAATAACAATTTCGGTAAAACTGGTTCTAGTAATGAAAGCAGATAGAGGTGTATGGTTCAGTTTTACAAAACTTTCCTACAAGGAGATCAATAAACTAAGTCTATGTTTTTCTTTTTTTCGTGTGTTGTTATCCCATGTGTTGTTTTTGTATGTAACACCTGAAAAAGGCTTTCGCCGAAATATTGGAGTATTGTATGTTTTTCATTTGTATGTGCTCATCTTACTTTCCGACATTCTTGTTTCTGCCCACTTACCTCACTCTTTCTATTTTTTTTTTTAACAGAATCATCATACATCTTTATCTACTTTCGTTAAGTGAAGAAAGGAGAGTTTACAAGAACATGCGATGAATAATAGCGACAGACTGTTGTTCTCTTTCACTTTCATCTACTGTTTATCGTTGTCCCGCGGTTAATGTATGTACACTTGTACACGTAATATTTATGACTACAGCATGTACACCTACAAGTATTATTCTCGCCAATCATCCTAACTTTCCCAATCATGAATCATCTTTACGAGAATTCTGAGACTTAAAATCAATGCAGCGAACCCGTCTTAAAAGTTCGGACAAACACGCGTGAGCAAGGGCGTGAACTCTGACGACAAAGAGTGGGACGAAGGAAATGCGACAATGTGCGCACTATTACGGGACGACAAATCCTGATTCGCATGAGTACCGTACGTGACGTTAGTACAATGTTTATGAATGAACACGAATCCCTTTAAATCTCACGAACTAGATTCTACACTACATACTACTCTATACAGTAACCGGATTTATGAAATATAACACACATAATACAGCAAAATACACAAGCAGCTTTGTCACGGTTCGCTGTTATGTGTAATATTTGACAATGAAGACTAACACAGTTTCGAACGAGCAATCATTTAATGACAAATCGGCGGACAAGACCTACCGAATCTCAGGTAATATTGTCCCAGAAAGACTTCCAAACTGACCGGAAACAGCCATAGTATAACAAATACTCAGGAAACAAAAGCTTTGAACAGAATCAGACAAAGGTGGGCCTATTATGCCATGAAGCATCTAGTGGGGAGATGGTGTGCATCACCAGACTGGAGGGTGATGTGGTCAGCTGCCTCTCCTTATCCGACTATATAAGAAGTCGGGTACTCATCTTTACAGCTGGGTGGCTGGCGTGCCGTCCGGCAGATTCGAACAACCTACCTTCACCAGAGAGGCTAGTGAACTAACCGCTTCATCACTGGTGCGCCTTACAAAACCAGGTGAATTAAAAAAAACAACACAAACAAACCACCTGACTAGATGTTTGCAAACATTTTCATACAAAAAGGTACAAAAGACAGACACCAAATAACTACCTGCGGTAGAAAATAACTACAACTGTAAAACTGATCGCGAAAGAGGAAATCAAAATCTGACTATAAGAGAGAAAGAAAGAATCAGACTATAGGAAAAAAAAAAGAATCAGACTATAAGAAAGAAAAGGTAGAGACTCTAACAAGCAACATTTCGCTATCAGAAAAGTCTGAGGGAGACAAGAAACAAAGTTTTGAAAAAAAATGTCATGTGTCAGCACGTCTCTGGCGAATTCTTTGTGGCCAAAATATTGGCTGCTTTACCGCAGAGAGGAAATAACGCTGTACCATACTGGTACAGCAAAGGCTGTGAAAGCTGAACGAACGAATGAATGAATACATGCTGATCAGCAATTTCCCCGAAAATACAGGTTGGACACCTCTTTTGATCAAGAAACAATTAAAACATATAGATCAATGGGCGACTACCAGTTGCCTGTAGTACGCGCTGCGCTTTCTGTCACAAGACTCTTCTTCTTCTTCTCCTCCTTCTCCTTGTTCTATCTCCCTGCGAGCTGGTGTTCTTTGCAGCCGATGCGGTGAAGATATTGAAGTACAGCATCTTGTAGGCCAGGGGGGCGGGTTATGGCGACTATTTTTTTTCAGCCCCTGAATGGAGCAAACAAAGCAAGGGACGTGCAGTACTTCTTTAGAAGCTCCACCAACATAGGCACTAATGCGATTCCTGTCCATATATATTAGTCAGTCATTTGCATGTTCCTTTGTCCCTTCTGGAACTCTGCCTCCCTAACAGCTCTCTTCTAGGCGTCTCGGTTGTGAGCAAGATGACCTGTTGCTGATGCATCCATTTGCAGATTATCAACAAAGTCTTGCAGCCATCTTTGCCTTGGTAGTCCTCTCTTTCTTTTTCCCATTATGTACCTTTCCAAGGAAAATATGGGCACTAACACCATATCCCTATGTGCCTCTAAGGCATGACAGGATTACCTTTACCTTTTAACTTTTTTTTACCCTTTCAAGACGATCTTCTCTAGATTATCATGACGTTTAATGTGTCCAAAATATTTAAATTTCTTCTTCACTAGCCAGCCTTCTTCAATATTAAGTTCTTGTAGTATGAATATATTTGTTCTTTTTATGTCCATGATATTTGAAGGACTCTTCTGTGGCATTTACATTCAAAGGCATTTATGTGTTTTTCAGCTGTTTTGTTAAGTGTCCAGGTCTCACAGGCATATGTTGTGATGGCAAAGATGTGTGCCCTTAGAAATCTTATTTTGTAGTTCTGTCTGTTCCTCTCCACAGCTTCTTTAGTTGTTTTTTTTTTTTACTTTTAACTTCCCTCATTGTATCTCCATTATTAGTTAGTAATGATCCAAGACATTAAAAACTCTCCACTTCTTCCAATTTTTCCTCATCGAAATAAATTTCAACTGCCTTATTTGTTTTGTCAGTTGTCATCAATTTAGTTTTCTTTACAATAAGATAAAGGTTTTGCTCTTCACTATTCTTACGGCCTGACATAATTAGTTTTTCCACATATCAGTTCTGCCTTAAACAGAATAGCTAATTCAGAAATGTTTAGAAATTTAGTCTACCTGAAAATCAGTAAACAAATTGTATAGGTCTGGATATATTCACACTGGAATTCACGTGATCTGTGAAATGGATCGTTAAGGTAAGATTCAGAAACGTGATGGAGATGATTAAGTGTCCGACAAGGACAGCTCGAGTTGCAGAGTGAGTCAGGCAGTCACACACTTGATTGAGATAAGCACATTCTGTTTGGCTGACTGCACCATTCCCCCTCGCCCCGCCCCCGTTTCTTGCCTGTCAATCTTATCTACTCCAATCCATTGTCACCAGTTTATTTATAGAACACATGTAGAGTCCTAAAATAGCATCATGTTGACGAAAATAGAATCTAAAAAAGGTGCGGATCGAATATTGTTAGTTACTCATCGACCAGATTTTTTCATTGGTAGCAGCCAAACGCACTAATTTTATCTCGAATAATATATACTTGTCAATTTGTGTGCGCCAACATATTTTTCTTGCTTGGTAACGAGTGGAAATAGGAGATCTCTTGTGAGCTGACGTTAGTCTGGAGTTGTGCCTGCTCTCTGGCAAACGCTAGCTATCTGTAGCTATCTTAAGCTTACTTGCTAAACTAACTGGCAAACATGTCACGTTAATTTTAGATCTTTGTAGGCACGAGTCATACTATGGAGGCGGCTACGATGGGAAAATGGGAATTGCCAGGAAACTTCGGGAAAGTAATACATACTAAAATGGGAATTACCAAAACAAAAAAAATGAAAGAGAATGACATGACAAAATGCTAATTATCTTCAGAACTGTATATAAAAGTGTTTAACATTTCGACATATCCATTAAAAAAATGAATATAAACAATATTATATATATATATATATATATATATATATATATATATATAACCTGGATCAGAAGATAAGATGTTGCTACATTAAACGCAAGACATTAACAGCGTCAATTAACGGACAGAAAAAGAAACCTGCAAGTTTGACGAACAATGTGTAAAGCAAAGGAAGACCTAATGAACATACAAGAAATATCTGATAAGATTCTAAGGGCCCATGACCAACATTGATGAACAGTTAATTAAAGTGTCAAGTGAAAAGATCGCAAAACAGCAGCCGATGTTGAAAAAAAAATGTGTTTCACTTTCAAGTCTCAGACATCTAGACAAAGAAAGGGGTTGGCTCCACAAGTCTCGCCGCCAGCAAGAGCTCTTCATGCACTGTCATTTTTTTTCCTCGTTTAAATATACAAATGACTACAATGAGGAAGAGCCGCTGGTTATGAAATGTTTCTGTGCTGAAAACTGGTAGACTTCGCTGGGTGCCTGAAGAGCAGGTATCACGGCTGGTTCTACCACAGCGGAGTACACACCGCCCATTTGCTGTTGATAAGGCTGTTGTCATACAACAGGACTCTTCTACAAGCAAAGTGTGTAGGTAAGACCACTCTTCGCCTGGCCTCAATGTGTTCTGACAGTCACATTCCTATCAGCTTCCTGTATCGTCTTTTTAAACATAAGTTAACCTGCCCTAGCCCGCCATTATCATGTAGGCTAGTATACAGGAAGATGTCCTGGTACACGGCATCTCTGCTGGCAAAGAAAACCCGGGAAGAGGGTGGTGGATGTTGCGACACTAGATGTCATAACTCTGTCACTAATCAACACAAATTTGAAGACCACATATAACATTTATAAACACATCCGCCATGTTTTTGTCGAGAAAACGCTGATGGTCAATGTTTAGCTTTAACGAAAGTTTAAAATTCCAAAAGAAAGAAAAAAAAAACACATTCAGACTTCTGTTTTACTTCTTTTCTACTAGTGTGTGGATCTCTCATGACAGCGAATGAGTTGATGGAAAGAACAGAACTACAAATCAACACACAGCTGGTGTTATGCCATCTTGTACTCACAGCTACATACGGATCATTAAAAAAAATATTGTATAGTCTGATATGGTGTTTTACATGTGCTAAAACATCTTGTGAAATGATTTTAGATGGTACTTTATTACAATTTTATATTCTGTAAAGGTGATTAATGCTTTATCGTTCTTCTTTGATTTGTTTTAAGATGTTCAGCGTCTGCACGCATAATAATTTCAGTAAAATGGTTTGGAGAGTCTGGTCACTTTGTCGTGGATTTGTTTTCATTGGATTCTTTTTACTTTGGGAGCATGTTAAAATTGTTGATTATTCAGCAAAACTTCTGCCTTCAAATGATCTCAGCCCTGGAGCTATTCATGTGAGTTAGACTTTACTTACTTAACTCTATCCTTCCTCTTATTCCGTGAGGTGCTGGGGGATGGGGGGGGGGGGGGGGGGGAGACACAATTGCCGTTCTGGGCCATACGAGTGGGCTCGATGATGTTCATGCCGTAATTCGTAAGTGTTTCTGTAACTCATCTGCCCATCGTTTCCAGGGTCTTCCCCTTGATCTGTGTCCTGTAGCTCTTTGGTTGAAGGCTCTCGCGGCCGGCTGTAAGTGTGTCATTCTCATTAAGTGGCCGAACCACTTAGTTCTTTCTCTATGTATTGTAGGCATGATGCAGGTCCTACCAATTGTCTTATGTTGTCATTTCTTATCTTGTTCAGTCTAGTGACGTCTGCTGCTTTTCTTACGTGTCTCACTTCGCAGATAATTTATTCTGCTGTTTCTTGGTTAATCCCAGTGTTTGCTAATTGTAGCACGTTGGTATAAATATGCTATTAGTTAGTTGTCTCTTGCTTTCGAGTGGTATGTTAGGTTGAGAAAGTTGCAGGGATAGCTGGTATGTTAAGGTGAAGGAGTAGTAGGGATAGTTGGTATGTTTGGGTGAGAAAGTAGCAGAGATAGCTGGTATGAGAGGGTGAAAAGGTAGGGGAGATAGCTGGTATGTTAGGTTGAGAATGTAGTGGGGATAGCTGGTATGTTAGGGAGTGGAAGTAGCGGGGATAGTTGGTATGTTAGGGTGAGAGTGTAGCGAGGACAGCTGGTATGCTAGGGTGAGAATGTAGCGGGGGACAGCTGGTATGCTAGGGTGAGAATGTAGCGGGGAACAGCTGGTATGCTAGGGTGAGAATGTAGCGGGGACAGCTGGTATGTTAGGGTGAGAATATAGCGGGGATAGGTGGTATGTTAAGGTTAGAATATAGCGGGGATAGCTGGTATTTTAAGGTGAGAATGTAGCGAGGACAGCTGGTATGTTAAGGTGAAAATGTAGCGGGGACAGCTGGTATGTTAAGGTGAGAATGTAGAGGGGATAGCTGGTGTGTAATGACATTAGCTCTTTGCATTCTAACTTTAGTTTCTCTACCAAGCTAGATATCTTCTGAGGCAGAGCATGGAAATAAATTCAGGAATTAAACAAGGATATCGGAGCTGCTAAAAGAATGAAAGAGTTAAACGATGATATCGGAGCTCCTAAAAGAATGAAAGAGTTAAACGAGGATACTGGAGCCCCTAAAAGAGTGAAAAAGTTAAACGAGGATATTGGAGCTCAGAAAAGGGTTAAAAAGTTAAACGAGGATATAGGAGCTCCGAAAGATTCGTCCCATTTGCAAATTGCGACTTATTCCAGCATCTAAAGTATACCATAAATATGTCCATTTATCTTAGGAGTGGGATTTGATTAAATTTTTGGCGGAGTCGGCGTAGTTGTACGGTTTATGGAGTTGAAGTTTAAGAGAAAAGGAGAACAAGAGAAATGGAAGCAAATGTGGGCGGAGTTTGAGTGGGTAAAAACGTATCATTTATGTGGAAGGGTGGAAGGAATAGAAGTTGGAGGGTAGAAACGTATCATTTATATGGAATGGTGGAATGAATCGAAGTTGGAGGGTAGAAACGTATCATTTATGTGGATCGGTGGAATGAATCGAAGCTGGAGGGTAGAAACTTATCATTTATGTGGAAGGGTGGAAGGAATCGAAGTTGGAGGGTAGAAACGTATCATTTATGTGGAATGGTGGAATGAATCGAAGCTGGAGGGTAGAAACGTATCATTTATGTGGAAAGGTGGAAGGAATCGAAGTTGGAGGGTAGAAACGTATCATTTATGTGGAAGTACTAGAAGTTGGAGGGTAGAAAAAAAAACAAATAGTAGTCAGGATTCAGAGTCAAGGTCTGGCATCTCAAAGTCTTAACACGGACAATATCATCATCATCATGATATCACATATCACGCCAAGAACAACAACAACAGCCCTGGTGACGCCATCATTGAGCCGAAAGGTCAGAGAAGGCACAAGAAACAACCCAGCGGGTGGAAGACTCGAGTGCGTCATCCAGGGCGCATTCACCTGGGAAAGAAAAACAACAAATTGCACGTAGAAAGCGCGGCCGCGTCGCCATTACAACTTCAATATTTTACGACATGCCAGAAACGAGCTCAGTTTACTGAATCTTTCACACTGCTCCGGTAGAGACCAGGATTTCTGACAGCCCATGTGGGTGAATGCACTAGCGCAGCGAGCGAAGACCAGGCCACTCAAGCTGATCAAGACCCTATGCCACATTCTACTGCTCCATCTTGTATCAGTCTGTTATGCGGTTTCAAATAGTCTGACTGGACAGGGGTACACTTAGTCCCAATAATGGAGAGTTGTAATGAAACATCTGCTTCCTGGATTTACTCCTAGATTCTTAAGCAGCGACTACAACCCACTCCCAATCCGACAGCCCTGTTTTTGTACATCACCATGGCAACGGCGACAAAAATGTTATTTTTTTCCCCATTTAAAAATGTAAAAGGCAGAAGGTAAACTCCCAGTCTCCATGCAATTAAGACATATCTGGGATACGGGGTTAGGCCTGTATTTCCAAGACCCTCATCACATGAAAGCCTGATGTGGTCAGTATTACGCCTGGCCGCATTTACTTTCCCAGATTTCCCAGGCACCCATTTTTAGAGACTGAGTGGACCTCGGGGCCTTTTGTTTTAATCTGGTGTGGTGGTACTGGAGACTTGAACCCGGCACTACCGAATTAGTAGACAGAGCACCTAACCTCTCACCCAACGAGGCCACTGTGAACTGCCTTACGAAGCCCAGAACAGTGTACGGATTTTGAACGGAGAGATGCAGTTCACGTGATGCGGGGGTGGAAGACCTATATAAAGGAAAAAGCGTGCGGGATAGGAGACACTGAGCATAGCCAGCGGGGAATTGGCGGGGCAAGTTCGATCTCGTCTGTTGTGTTTGATATGGAAATACTTAGCCCCAGCCGCCCTGAACATTGTATATATTGGTGATTCATGACGAATCATGTCCAATGTTGTGTATTCGCATACATTGTGTAAAGTGCAGAATAAGCATGTGTACTGCGCAACCGCTGTTGAGAAGTATCTTGGTGATTGATTCTAATATCGTTCTCTTGAATGCTACTGTGATGCTATCATGCTGTTAATTTCACGTGAACTTCATGAAGCTATGGAGGAATATTAGGGCGCTGGCACATGTGAACTTCATAAAGCTGTGAAGGAGTATTAGTGCGTTAGCACATGTGAACTTCATGAAGCTATGGAGGAGTATTAGTATGTCAGCACATGTGAACTTCATTAAGCTGTGGAGGAGATTCAATGCATAGGCACAAAAGTGGAAATATGCATTCAGCGCATTTCGCACAAGTGAAAATAGGCTATTCGGCGCATTGGCATTGGGGAAGCTTTATGTGAGATAGGGGGATGGAGATTTCATGGCAGTGACTGAAATGTGTTACCAGTGCATCGGCACAATATTGCGATATATGTATGCTTGCTTATGAAGGCCAGGGGAGCCCAGACCTATCTAGTCCACTGAATTAGTTGTTACTTAGTTAAAGATAATACAATATATTTATGTCATGTCTTGTTATTATCATGATGATACATGTTGATGCCCTGTGCATGTAACGTCTGTGATACGATGGTATATGTAGAGGGTGTTAATAAACGGATGTAACTGATTTGATGACTTGGCAATATGTATTTCATGTTGATGTGATGTGTGGATGTAAATGATGTTTTGCATGACTGGCATACAGTATCCTGGGGGGGGGGGGCGGAATCCTGGGTTGCAGACCTGGTTTTAGGCATGGCCACCCCAGTACGGTAGTACATTGGGCCATGGATCTGTGGGTTTAAGCTGAGTTTTGGTTCATGTCCCTTCCCCAGATTGCTCCCAGTTGTAAGCCTAGCACCCAGCTTAAGTTTACACCGCCTTCCTAGGGAGAGTCGAAATCAATCACGTGGATTCTTGTACCCTTGTGACAGCTTGAAGAAGTGTAGAAACTGAGGACTGTCCTAAGATTTGAAATAACAAAATCTCTTAGTAACTGAGGACTGGTGTAAGGTCTGAAGTGATAAAGGATTCTGGTAGACGAGGACAGTTCTAGGCTCCGAACTGACCAAACATCCAAGAGAATGACTATTTTAACGTTCAGGCTGCCAACATCTTCCAGCAAATTAAAACTTTTTTAACGTCTAAACTGACCAAACGTCCCAACAATCTGAGAACCGTTGTAAACTAACAAAGCGTCCAAGCATCTCTCTCTCTCTCTCTCTCTCTCTCTGAACCTTAAGTGCCCAGGGCACATGGGGCTTCCGCAAGGGTTTTCCACAAATGCCTGTCCTTCGCCTTTTTTTCTGCCTATTCTTTGCAGATCCTGGGTCCCACACGGGGGCGTCCAAGCATAGAGGAGTTTAATTTGCAACAATGAAAGGCTTATCAATTTCTGACATGCCGGTATAACAGCACCTGTGACAGCTGGTTCGAATAACTCTATCAGAGGAAAAGAAAACACAAAGTTGCTTCTTAAAAGAACCGGAAGAGTTGGGGTAAACGTTTTTTCCCCAATGATACCATGAAACCTTGACCTTTCTGCTGGAGCTAAGAGGACACAGAGATGGACTTCACATAAAAACATTTGGGTGTCAAACGAAACTGGGTACGGAAACTGGAACTTGTTAAACATAAACTATTTTCAGAGTTTGGAGGGAACTTGTTAAACATAAACTATTTTCAGAGTTTGAGGGGGCTGGAGCACTCTATTCCTGTGCTAATTTTGGTTAGCAAACATCAGGATTGAGTTTCAAGGCTTGACGATGTAAACTGGAATTACATATTACATGTCAGATTATAGGTTTTGTAGAGCAGTTTCAAGTACAAACCTGGAAAACATTTCAGGTTTATGTTTGCTCGCAAATGTTGACCGCGATCAAAAGACTTGGAGAAACACAGATTGAGTGTACCGGGAAAATAATTGAAAAACATACGTAAAAAGTGGAAAGAGAAAAGTGGAGTCATCAGTTTACTCAAATTAGAGTTAACAAATACAGGAAAACTGGAAAAAACATGGAATAAATGTTGTCCCCAAATGGACAGCGGTACGTTTCACCCAGCCTAAGACTAGACCACATACAGATGCAACATTTACAGATGTTTATCTGTGGCAGATCTAGAACAACAGCAGCAACAACAGCAACAACAACAACAACAACAACAACCTGTCGTATTGAAGTGAAAACATTTTCTTTCCATTGTTCTATTAATGGCTGTGTTCCAAAAGTGTTGAGTTCGACTCTTCATACTGCACTAATCCCACCTACATGGCCACAGGTCAAGAAAGGCATAAGTCCTCTTTTGTTCTGAACCTGTATCCTATGTGACGCTTAACTGAACCTCCACGAGACATATCTGAACCTTCACTATACATGAGACTTATCTGAACCTTGCATGAAATTTATCTAAACCATCCTATACGAGATATATCTGATTCGCCATCCTACATAAGACATATATGAACCTCTAATCTACATGAGACTTTTTAAACATATATCCTATCTGAGACTTATCTGAACCTCTTTCCTACCTGAGACTTATCTAAACCTCTAACACTTTGCTGTCCACACCTTGTGTGTGTGTGTGTCTGCGCGAGCGCGCGTATGTGTTAACGTTAAAGTGCAGAGAATGGGCCAAAGCTGAGAACGCCCATAATGAGACACAAACCTCATCCGGAAATATTTAACTCTTATGCTCCAGACTAACACTGGCAATGATGGTAGGTCTTGCAGGCATATACATACCAATGCTCAGGGCGATATTCAGGCGAAGTCCAAATAACATGAAAAGTAGCACATTTCTAACCCATCCCATATTTATAAATTACAGAGAAACTTCTTCCAGTTTCTTTATACCAACATTTATTTTTTGGCAGAGCTTGACACTTAATTTAGGAGTGAAAGAGTCAATCCGACCTGAAGCTGTTTACCTTCTCCATACGGCAAGAGTTGAGAAACACATACATGCCTTTGAATGTAAATGCT
Source organism: Achatina immaculata (assembly GCA_009760885.1). Lineage (NCBI taxonomy): Eukaryota > Metazoa > Mollusca > Gastropoda > Stylommatophora > Achatinidae > Lissachatina > Lissachatina immaculata. The sequence goes on from CM019702.1 coordinate 69,138,742, forward strand.
ACAGAAGAGTTCTTCAAATATCATGGACACAAAAAAAGAACAAATATATCTATACTACAAAAACTTAATATTGAAGAAGGCTGGCTAGTAAAGATGATTAAACAAGGAAAACTTAAATATTTTGGACACTTTAAACGTCATGATAATCTAGAGAAGACCTTTTGGAAGGGTACATAATGGGAAACAGAAAGAGAGGAAGACCAAAGCGAAGATGGTTGCAAGACATCTTTGATGATCTGCAAATGGATGCATCAGCAACAGGGTACCTTGCTCACAACTGAGAGGCCTACAGGAGTGCTGTTAGGGAGGCAAAGTTCCGCAAGGGACATGTAAATGAATGAATGAATGATATATGACCGAGGTCCTACAAGATATAAAGAATAAAATAAAATGTTGAGTATATACACGGTAAAACAGTTTCGTTTCGGCACTGTTTCCTTTATTTTCCACTTCCTATTTTGCACTGTCTCGTCATCGCCAAGCTTTTAACTTGTGAAGTGATGCTTCTTTAAAATCTACAGTTATCATGGCCCTTTCTTTAAAATCTACAGTTATCATGATCCTTTCTTTAAAATCTACAGTTATCATGACCCTTTCTTTAAAATCTACAGTTATCACGGCCCTTTCTTTAAAATCTACAGCTATCATGACCTTTTCTTTAAAATCTACAGTTATCATGACCCTTTCTTTAAAATCTACAGTTATCACGGCCCTTTCTTTAAAATCTACAGTTATCATGGCCCTTTCTTTATAATCTACAGTTATCATGGTCCTTTCTTTAAAATCTACAGTCATCATGGCCCTTTCTTTAAATTATCACGGCCCTTTCTTTAAAATCTACAGTTATTGTGGCCCTTTCTTTAAAATCTACAGTTATCATGACCCTTTCTTTAAAATCTACAGTTATCACGGCCCTTTCTTTAAAATCTACAGCTATCATGACCTTTTCTTTAAAATCTACAGTTATCATGACCCTTTCTTTAAAATCTACAGTTATCACGGCCCTTTCTTTAAAATCTACAGTTATCATGGCCCTTTCTTTATAATCTACAGTTATCATGGTCCTTTCTTTAAAATCTACAGTCATCATGGCCATTCCTTTAAATTATCACGGCCCTTTCTTTAAAATCTACAGTTATTGTGGCCCTTTCTTTAAAATCTACAGTTATCATGACCCTTTCTTTAAAATGTACAGTTACCATGGCCCTTTCTTTAAATTATCACTGCCCTTTATTTAAAATCTACAGTTATCGTGGTCTTTTAGTTAAATTATCACGGCCCTTTATTTAAAATCTACAGTTATCGTCGCCTTTTCTTTAAAATCTACAGTTATTATGGTCCTTTCTTTAAAATCTACAGTTATCATGGTCCTTTCTTTAAAATCTACAGTTATTATGGTCCTTTCTTTAAAATCTACAGTTATCATGGCCATTTCTTTAAAATCTACAGTTATCATGGTCCTTTCTTTAAAATCTACAGTTATCATGGTTCTTTCTTTAAATTCTACAGTTATCATAGCCCTTTCTTTAAAATCTACAGTTATCATGGTCCTTTCTTTAAAATCTACAGTTATCGTGGCCCTTTCTTTAAAATCTACAGTTATTATGGTCATTTCTTTAAAATCTACAGTTATCATGGCCCTTTCTTTAAAATCTACAGTTATCATGGTCCTTTCTTTAAAATCTACAGTTATCATGGTTCTTTCTTTAAATTCTACAGTTATCGTGGCCCTTTCTTAAAAATCTACAGTTATCATGGTCCTTTCTTTAAAATCTACAGTTATCATGGTCCTTTCTTTAAAATCTACAGTTATCGTGACCCTTTCTTTAAAATCTACAGTTATTATGGCCCTTTCTTTAAAATCTACAGTTATCGTGGCCCTTTCTTTAAAATCTACAATTATCATGGTCCTTTCTTTAAAATCTACAGTTATCATGGTCCTTTCTTTAAAATCTACAGTTATCGTGGCCCTTTCTTTAAAATCTACAGTTATTATGGTCCTTTCTTTAAAATCTACAGTTATCATGACCCTTTCTTTAAAAGATACATTTATCATGGTACTTTCTTTAAAAGATACAGTTATCATGGTACTTTCTTTAAAATCTACAGTTATCTTGGGCCCTTCTTTAAAATCTACAGTTATCGTGGTCCTTTCTTTAAAATCTACAGTTATCGTCGTCCTTTCTTTAAAGTCTACAGTTATCATGGTCCTTTTTTTAATCTACAGTTATCATGACCTTTTCTTTAAAATCTACAATTATCGTGGTCCTTTCTTTAAAATCTATAGTTATCGTGGTCCTTTCTTTAAAATCTACAATTATCATGGTCCTTTCTTTATAATATACAGTTATCATGGTCCTTTCTTTATAATCTACAGTTATCATGACCCTTTCTTTATAATCTACGGTTATCATGGCTCTTTCTTTATAATCTACAGTTATCATGGCCCTTTCTTTATAATCTACAGTTATCGTGGCCATTTCTTTAAAATCTACAGTTATCATGGCCCTTTCTTTGACATCTACAGTTATCACGGCCATTTCTTTAAAATCTACAGTTATCACGGCCATTTCTTTAAAATCTACAGTTATCATGGCCCTTTCTTTAAAATCTACAGTTATCGTGGCCCTTTCTTTAAAATCTACAGTAATCACGGCCATTTCTTTAAAATCTACAGTTATCATAGCCCTTTGTTTATAATCTACAGTTATCATGGCCCTTTCTTTAAAATCTACAGTTATCATGGTCCTTTCTTTAAAATCTACAGTTATCATGGCCCTTTCTTTAAAATCTACAGTTATCGTGGCCCTTTCTTTAAAATCTACAGTTATTATGGCCCTTTCTTTAAAATCTACAGATATAATGGCCCTTTCTTTAAAATCTACAGTTATCATGGCCCTTTCTTTAAAATCTACAGTTATCATTGCCCTTTCTTTAAAATCTACAGTTATCATGGTCCTTTCTTTAAAATCTACAGTAATCGTGGCCCTTTCTTTAAAATCTACAGTTATCATGGCCCTTTCTTTAAAATCTACAGTTATCGTGGCCCTTTCTTTAAAATCTACAGTTATTATGGCCCTCCCTTCTTTAAAATCTACAGATATAATGGCCCTTTCTTTAAAATCTACAGTTATCATGGCCCTTTCTTTAAAATCTACAGTTATCATTGCCCTTTCTTTAAAATCTACAGTTATCATGGTCCTTTCTTTAAAATCTACAGTAATCGTGGCCCTTTCTTTAAAATCTACAATTATCATGGCCCTTTCTTTAAAATCTACAGTTATCATGGTCTTTTCTTTAAAATCTACAGTCACCACGGCCCTTTCTTTAAAATTTACAGTTATCACGGCCCGTTCTTTAAAATCTACAATTATCATGGTCCTTTCTTTAAAATCTACAGTTATCATGGCCCTTTCTTTAAAATCTACAGTTATCATGGCCCTTTCTTTAAAATCTACAGTTATTGTGACCCTTTCTTTATAATCTACAGTTATCATGGTCCTTTCTTTATAATCTACAGTTATCATGGCTCTTTCTTTATAATCTACGGTTATCATGGCTCTTTCTTTATAATCTACAGTTATCACGGCCCTTTCTTTATTATCTACAGTTATCATGGCCCTTTCTTTATAATCTACAGTTATCATGGCCCTCTCTTTATAATCTACAGTTATCACGGCCCTTTCTTTATAATCTACAGTTATCATGGCCCTTTCTTTATAATCTACAGTTATCATGGCCCTCTCTTTATAATCTACAGTTATCACGGCCCTTTCTTTATAATATACAGTTATCATGGCCCTCTCTTTATAATCTACAGTTATCATGGCCCTTTCTTTATAATCTACAGTTATCATGGCCCTCTCTTTATAATCTAGTTATCATGGCCCTCTCTTTATAATCTACAGTTATCATGGCCCTCTCTTTATAATCTACAGTTATCTTGGTCCATACACGAGCTCATTTGGTAAGCAAAGAAGTATGTATGTGGGTGTGTACGCAATATGTGTATGCACATTTTAATATCTATTAATGAAATATTATTCTCTCTCTCTCTCTCTCTCTCTTTCTAAGATCCCTGCTGATAGACATATAATATCATGTCCTTCGACAACCCTTCATCCCTTGTGCATCACAACAGGATTGTCACTGGGCGTTTCCCCTGCCAGTATGCCAGATTATCAAACATCTACCTCTGTCTCTTCTACTCGTACCTTCAATCTTTTTGTCTCTCTGTCTACCTCTGTCTCTTCTACTCGTACCTTCAATCTTCTCGTCTCTGTCTACCTCTGTCTCTTCTACTCGTACCTTCAATCTTCTTGTCTCTCTGTCTATCTCTTTCTCTTCTACTCGTACCTTCAATCTTCTTGTCTCCCTGTCTACCTATGTCTCTTCTACTCGCACCTTCAATCTTTTTGTCTCTCTGTCTACTTCTGTCTCTTCTACTCGTACCTTCAATCTTTTTGTCTCTCTGTCTACTTCTGTCTCTTCTACTCGTACCTTCAATCTTCCATACTGCCCTTAGGTGCTCTAGTCTGCCTCTCCTATAGACATACCCCACAAATCTGGACTGTCGTTTTCTGATCTTTGTTACAATTTTCCTTGTTTCATATGCCCTTCACAACTTGCTCCTTCGATTTTCTCGATGTCCCTGGTACCTTCATCACTCTTCTTAAGAACCAAATATCAGCTGAAAACTTATTAGACTTCTTTGTTTTTTTTTAATTTAATGTGCTGTGATTCATATTCTGTGATTAATCTCCGCACAGATACTCGGTTAATCTGTATCCTGATATCATTTTAAAGTGGTGTCTATTCATCTTGTAACATGTTACATTAGTGAACTGTAGTGCCTGACCTCAATATGTAACGACCGACACACGACCAAATCCAATTCTCATCAGACGGTCCCAAATATGGCCCTAAGTCAGCTCATGACTGTAGAAAGTGACCGAGATTTCTCACAAGTCAAACATGTCGTACAGCACGATTTCATGTTTAACTTCCGTTTAGCGTGGTTCTCCTTAAAAAAAAAGAAAGATAATGACAAGAGGGAAATAATCATCGTTTAGTCATAAAATTTTCACAAAGTTTTTGACAGTTGACTTAGTGTATAGGTCAAAAGCTATGGCTCTTAATCTGGGCTATACAGGTCGTGTTTAGATTCTGGGCAAAGATTCTGAACGAGAATATGAAGAACTAAAGAGGACATTTTCTGGAGGAGATTTCGTACGTTTTTTTTTTTTTTTTTTTGTTGTTTTTTTAGGGGAGGAGGGAAAAGAAAGAAGACAAAAGAAAGAGAAAGAGAATAAGAAAGAGAGAACAAAACAGAGAAAAACAGAGAGAGAGAGAGAGAAAGAAATGAGAGAGAGAGATAGAGAGACAAAGAGAAAAAAGAAAGAGAGAAACAGAGAGAGAGAGAGAAAGAAAGAGAGAGAGAGAGAGGGAGAAAAAAAGAAAGAGAGAGACAGGGAGAAAAGAAAGAGATAGAAAGAGAGAGAGAAAACAAGCGGGAGAGAGAGAGAAAGAAAGAGAGAAAGCAAGAGGGAGAGAGAGAGAAAGAAAGAGAGAGATAGAGAGACAAAGAGAAAGAAAAGAAAATGAGACACAGAGAGAGAGAGAGAGAGAGAGAAAGAAAGAGACAGTAAAGAGATGTAAAATAAAAAGAGAGAGAAAGAAAGAGAGAGACGGGGAGAAAGATAAAGAAAATGGGAGAGAGAAAGAGAGGGACAAAGAGATGGAAAAAGAGAGAAAGAAAGAAACTGAGAGAGGAACACACATAGAATGAAAGAAAGAGTTTTGCTAATCTCAAACAAAACATTGGTTTTCATCCAATAATTTTGTACACTAGGAACAAAATGGCATTTAGACTCCACAAAAACTGATTAATTGCGGTAAATGTCATCCATACACACATTACATACAAGACAACATAGCGTTGGCGACCATACATCTCTCTCTCTCTCTCTCTCTCTCTCTCTCTCTTGTGCGGTTCTTGGTGTTTCCAATTAATTCAGATGTTTTTCTTTTTTTTTTCTGCCACTTGGTCAGTCCACTAAGATATTTTTCTAAAGGCCTTCCTCTCTTCCTTTTTTCTCTTGAATTTTCCAGTGATTACTGGATTCTCTAACTTCTGTCTTCTCATGGCATGTCCAAGAAACTCTGACTGTCTTTTCCTTATCATTTTAACTAGTTTTCATTGTTCTGAAACTTCGTTGAGGACCTCTTCGTTTGTTTGTTTTTTTCTGTCTCTCTAGGATATTTGTGGTATCTTTCGCCACAACCACATCTCTGGTGCTCCCAGTTTCTGTCATCTTTTTGTTGATGGTCTGAGTTCCACAGTCATGTATCACTACTGGTTCTATATAGCACTGTGATACTCTTTTCCTCACTTATCACTGTCGAAAGATAAAATAATATCCCAGTACAGGGCAACTATTAGCGATACAGTTTTGTGAGGAAAACTAAGCTATTAAATTTTGTGAGGGAAAGCATTATCTATTATAGTTTTGTGGTGGAAAGTGTCTGCTATTAAATATTGTGAGGCAAAGTATAAGGGATATAGTTTTATGGGGGAAAGTATAAGCTATTACATTTTCTGAGAGAAAGCATTATCTATTATAGTTTTGTGGTGGAAGGTATAAGCTATTAAATTCTGTGAAGTAAAGTATAAGCCATATAGTTTTGTGAGGGAAAGTATATTCATTTATTCATTCATCTGAATGTCCCTTGTGGAACTTTGCCTCCCTAACAGCACTACTGTAGGCGTCTCGGTTGTGAGCAAGATGACCTGCTGCTGATGCATCCATTTGCAGATTCTCAACGATGTCTTGCTGCCATCTTCGCCTTGGTCTTCCTTTCTTTCTTTTTCCAATTATGTACCATTCCAAGACGGTCTTCTCTAGACTATCATGACGTTTAATGTGTCCAAAATATTTAAGTTTTCTCTCCCTAATCCTCTTCACTAGCCAGCTTTCTTCAATATTAAGTTCTTGTAGTATAGATATATGTTTTCTTTTTTGTGTCCATGATATTTGAAGAACTCTTCTGTAGTATTTACATTCAAAGGCATTTATGCGTTTCTCAGCTGTTTTGTATAATTTTTTTTTAGTATAATCTATTAAATTTTGTGAGGTAAAGTATAAGCCAAATAGTTCTGTGAGAGAAAGTGTAAGTTATTAAATTTTGTGAGGGAAAACATTATCTTGCTGTTGTTGATACTGTTGTTATTGTTGCTACTGTTATTGTTCCTGTTGTTGCCATTACTGTTGTTGTTGCTGCTACTGTTGGCGTTATTGCTGATGATGTTGCTACTATTGTTCTTATTCCTGTTGTTGCTGCTATTGTTATTATTGCTGCTGGTGTTGTTGCAGTTATTGTTGTTATTGCTGTTGTTGTTGCTGCTTCGAGTGTTGTTGTTACTGCTGTTAGTTATTGCTGGTTTTGCTGTTGTTATTGGTGTTGCTGCTGTTGTTATTGCTGCTGATGTTATTGTTGCTGCTGCTGCTGTTGTTGTTATTGTTGCTGCTGTTGTTGCTTTATTGTTGTTGTTGCTGCTCTTGGTGTTGTTTCCGTTATTGTTGTTACTGGTGCTACTGTTATTGTTCTGCTGCTGTCGTTGTTGTTGTTGGTGGTGTTGCTGTTGTGTTTATTGTTGCTGCTGTTGTTGTTATTGTTGTTGTTGTTGTCGATTTTGATGTTGTTCCTACTGTTGCTGCTGCTGTTATTGTTCTTGCTGTTGTTGGTATTGCTGTTGCTATTGTTGTTGCTGCTTCTGAAAATGTTACTGTTGTTGTTGCAGATGTTATTGCTGCTGCTGTTGTTGCAGTTGTTGATGAGTTTGCTGATGTTTTTGCTGCTGATGATGTTGCAGATGTTGTTGCTGTTGCTGATTTTGCTGCTGATGTTATTGTTGTTGTTACCGTTGTTGTTCCTACTGTTGATGTTGCTACTGCGGCTGCTGATGTTGTGGCTGATGGTGTTGATCACCTGCTGATATCTGTCCGAAGCATCCACAAACATGCAATACCTCACTGCTTCTCAAACCGTCTCTCTTGGCAAAAACGCGCCATTACATTATAATATTTTGACAAATTATGTTTCCTTGCGCTACATTTAAAACACGGATTTTTTAAACAATAATTTCTGAACATTTGTTTGAGGATAGTCCACAAGTTATAGTGGACCCAAGTGTAGTCTGTGTCACACATTAACTTAAGAACCTTCCATCTAGCTCCATCTCCAACAACACGGCTTTGGCAGGTCACAAAGACCGCTTTGAAACTCTTCAAGTCGGTCGATCAACACCCACATCCTGAAATGTGTCATTTCTCGGTCCACCAACTCACAGATGAAGAACTCAACCTTGATGATCAATATCTGACAAATTTCCACTCAGAACTCAAGTGAGCCATCTGCTCCTTAAACTGATGAAACATGAGAACCCAAAGTGGGGGAATTCCAGAGGCAACTATCGCCAAACAAATCTAATAATTCAATGTCAGTGATCAGGCAGTTTCACATGAAAACATGACAGTCAAGTGAAGATTCTAATTGGATCAGACTCAAAAAATAAAGAGCATGCACAAATCAGGATCGACAAAACACATTCGTAAACAGAGCTTTGGAAAACACATATGTGATCTGTATGTACGCCTCCACATAGCCACAACCTGAAAACTTCATCCACTTAAAACTTCTTGAAGTATTTAAAATCCCACCGCCTACCATTGGAAAACAAAAACTACCATGACTCGGGCCACTTTTGTGACCCTTCCTTGTAGGTTTTTAAAAAAAGATTCTGAGTTGTTATCACTTTCTATTTTGTCTCACGATTTTCTCTCACACAAACCCAGAAAAGTGGTTCTCAAAATGCGGTCTGCAGACCCCTGTGGGTTAGCGACGGATCAGGAGCGGGTTTAGATTATGCAGAACAAACAAAACCGCTTGCAAAAGAAGAAGGCAAACCAAAAACTAAAGACCAAAATACGAAACTAATCAATACTTGCTCTGTAGGTATAAATGTATAACAAGGTTTACACGAGCTAATAGCTTGAGTCACACAGACTATAGCAACTATGGTTAGTCAGTGTGCCACGGGACACTGACGTGCCGTGAAAGGTCTGCAGGAGCATAAATATTAAGAAGAGCTGAAAAAGTGGGTTTAGCTAGTTTTAAATGATTACAATCTCATCTTAAAAAAAGCCATGTGGTTTAGAAATTTTTTTTCGCTTTATCTCGTGTAATGTGAAATAAATCAAACTGGTGAGATAAATCAAACTAACAGTGTTCTTCTTCTTCTTCTTCTTCTTCTTCTTCAGCTTTCCGAGCCATTAAAGCTTAATGCTGCAGATAAAGTTCGCTTCCATTCTTCTCTATTCCTAATCTTCTCTCTCTATTTGATGACACCAATTTCTTTTATATCCTCTTCTACGTTGTCTTTCCATCTCTGTCTTGGTCTACCCCTTGGTCTTGTTTCCCTCATCTCTTGTGCGTACATCATTTTCGTTTGCCTGTTCTCTTCCATTCTTTCTACATGTCCCAACCAGCGTAGTCTGTTCAGTTTCAAGACATTTATAATTCGTTGGGATTTAAATAAGCTGTTCAGTTCAGTGTTCTCTCTAGCTCTCCATTCTCCATTGTTGGTATCCTTTATCGGCCCAACGATTCTTCTTAGGATCTTGTTCTCAAAGATCTGCAGTTGTCGTTCATCTTTCTTTGTTGTACTCCAAATGTCTGATCTATACATGACGGCTGGTCTTATTATAGTTTTGTAGGTTGTTATTTTGGTGTTTTGGGACAGGATTTTGGATTTTAACAGATGTTGCAAAGCGAAATATATTTAACAGGTGTTGCAAGGCAAAGTATATTTTATTCCTTATCTTTAAGTAAAAAAAAAAGTAAAGGTAACCCTGTCATGCCTCAGAGGCACATAGGGATATGGTGTTAGTGGCCATATTTTCCTTGACCTGTCGGCACACTAGAGGGTGATATGGTCAGTATCATGTCTGGCCGCCTTTCCTTGCCCAACTCCAGAAGAAGTCGGGTACCCATTTCCACAGCTGAGTGACTGGGGTGACCCCGGCCGGATTCGAACCCCCGACCTTCGCCATGAGACACCAGTGCACTAACCACTTCGCCCTCGCGTGGAAACTAACAGTCACTGGCCTATCATTTTAGAAAAAATCTACGTTGTTCTAAGTATGAAATTACAGTATTCACTGACGTCATTTATTTTCATTTATAAATCTGCTTGCTTTCTGGCTTAGTTGAACCAAACTGGCAAGTCTCAGGTTCAGCTGCACGTCACAACCATCATCATACTGCGCGTCCAGTCTGGTTTGCTGCTCCTTATCTTTCCAGTCGGATCCAAGTAGTCTCCACAAAGACTCGAATCAAAGCTGGAGTGAACCAAGACTACAACGTTCAGGTCTAAAGATCACATGCATCGAAAAGAACAACTTTCAAACTTTGCGAACGCGCCGGCAGTCAAATATATACAAAGACACGTGTTCTTTTTGTTACGATTATATCAAGTTCAGCCGCATACAGAACAGAAGACAAGACAAGCATTTGAGACACAGAAAAGAAGACAGACATCAGAGACAAAGAAAAGAAGACAGACATCAGAGACAAAGAATAGAAGACAGACATCAGAGACAAAGAATAGAAGACAGACATCAGAGACACAGAAAAGAAGACAGATATCAGAGACAAAGAACAGAAGACAGACATCAGAGACAAAGAACAGAAGAGGACATCAGAGACACAGAAAAGAAGACAGACAGAGACAAAGAACAGAAGACAGATATCAGAGACAAAGAACAGAAGCAGACATCAGAGACAAAGAACAGAAGACAGACATCAAAGACAAAGAACAGAAGACAGACATCAGAGACAAAGAACCAGGGTGCTGCACTGCTCCCAGAAACTTGATCGGAAAGACATCGTGCTGGTAATTTGATCTTCAGGATACTGCCAGGCTGTATTCTCATCCGTTGAACTTTTTTTTAGGCTATAAATCCGGATATTTCTAGAGAAAACAGCTTAACAGGTTAACCGACACCCTTGACTGACACGAGAGATGAAAGATATTTCATAAAACAGGAACTTAATGTCGATGTTTTTCCGCTCGACATTCCTCAGCTGACCTTTGCCCCATCGACTTTCCGGGTGACCTGTGCCCCATCGACTCTCCGGCTGACCTTTTGTCCCATCGACTTTCCGGCTGGCCTTTGTCACATCGACTTTCCGGCTGACCTTTTTCAGGTAGACTTAGTCGACTTTCCCCTACCTGACCTTTATTCAGTCCAACTTCCCCGGCAGATCTTAACGCGGTCTATTTTCCCAGCTGACATCTGTCTGGTCAACTTGGACAGCACAGATGTTCAATCTTGCTCCATCCCTTGGTAAGACAGAAGCCAAGATCCTATTCTCACGTTCACAAAAACTTTGCTCTCAAACAGGCAGAGCCACAACAGCCTGGAGACTGACGTAAGAACGGCCAAGCCAGGCGTAAATACTCACTACATGGAGGATATTCGCTGCTCTTTCGACGTGTGCCTCGAAAGATATAAATGAAAGCAACACCGACAAGCTACTATCATTTATAACATTGGTCGAATTTTTCAATATCTACAGATTTTCTCTTTCCCATATACTCTGACTTAGACTTGCCTTGTACTGTGTATACCCTCACAAAATGGTTGAAAGATTTCTGTTAATGCGTTGTAGTTTCTGTCCTAATTTACCTGTAATTTACTGCAATTCACCTATGATTTACCTGTGAGAATGCGGAAATAGTTTGGATGGATTCTGTTGGTTTAAAGTGTTGAATGCGTGGATAAGGCATATATTGTTATAGCAACAGAATTGGTTTTCTTCATTTTATATTGTATTGTTGTTTGCTATATGTATACAACAAAACATTGTATTAAACAAATGTTGAATGTTTGTGATAGAATGAATGTTGGAGGGGAAGGAAAAAATGTCAGATGGGCTTGCGCACCCAATTTTTGTTTTTACAGGTTCGTTAGTTCGTTCATTTCATCATCATCATCACTCGTCAAAAAAAAAAGAAACATTCATTCATGAAACATTCATGAAATAATGTGAGGATGATAAATAAGCCAGCGGGGAGTGGAGGAGAGAGAAAGAGAGAGAGAGAGAAAGAAAGAGAGAGAGAAAGAGAGAAAGAAAGAGAGAGAAAGAAAGAGAGAGAGAGAAAGAAAGAGAGAGAGAGAAAGAGAGAGAGAAAGAAAGAGAGAGAGAAAGAAAGAGAGAGAGAAAGAGAGAGAAAGAAAGAGAGCGAGAGAAAGAAAGAGAGAGAGAAAGAAAGAAAGAGAGAGAAAGAAAGAGAAAGAGAGAGAAAAAGAGAGAGAGAAAGAGAGAGAGAGAAAGAGAGAGAGAAAGAAAGAGAGAGGAAGAGGAGGAGGGAAATACTGATTTGGCACAATGAACAGATGTGGCTGTACTTGCTAATTATAAGCACACCAATAACAAAGCTATACTGAGAAATCAAATGACGAATTCACCTGGAGCTAAACATTAAAAATACATAACTGGATCATACCATACACCCTGACAGCCGGCACGTATGACCCTCCGCTGAATGCCTGGCTGATTGTAAGTGTCATGAAAGACATGCATTTAAAACCGAGCATGCGTTATATCGGGCACATGTCATATCACTCGCCTCAGACCTATCCTGTGAAGATTTGCCTGAGGATAACTTGGTTTTCTGAATCAGTGATTAAGGAAGAGATTATAGCCATCCGGCGCTGCGTAGTTCAGTGGTGAGGGGTAGTTTGCTGTTATCAAAGTGTGTATTTGTATGTCCAGCGTGGGCGTTGGTTCATGGGGGGGTCAAAGTTCAAAGATCAGCGGGTTACATGTGGCACATTATGAGATTTTCGACTTTTTGTCATCAAGTATAATCATCTTGTGATGCCATCATAAATCTTGGCCGGGGGGGGGGGGGGCGGGGGAACGAAGACGCTGTCAAATCTGGTAGTCAGATACCCACAGGTAATATGTCAGCGTCAGGGCTGGTGAACCAGAGCCAACCAAGACCCTGTCCAACCTCTCCGCTGGTGACCCCAGTAACAGGCCTAGCCTGGCTGACGGAGCAGGAATCTCCGTAGTCGGCACGGTGGTGGAGTCTACTAAAGAAGCTCCGCTCACAGACTGAAAAAAATAGCCGCCATAACCAGCTCCCAGCCTGACATGATGATGTTGTGCCTCACCATCCTCATCGCATCGGCTGCAAGGAAAACCAGCTCGCAGTTCCAAGAAGAAGAAGAAGCTGCACATGGAGAACACTGTCTGAGGTCCATCTGTCGCATTGATGAAACCATGACGATGGGCTTTGATGGACGAAGTCCGGTGGTCTGTGTGTTAAAGGCTTTTCTGATGCCTTCTGATCTCCAGCTCTAACCTGACCGTCGAAGCTGCCGGACACAACATCCGATCAGCAGAGAGGACATGCCATGATTCTGCCAGGATGTCAGTCAACTTGTCCAGAGAATGCAAACGAATGTACAAAGCGGGGCCAAAGTTTGATTCTATAACATACAATTCCTGGTGTTGCCTGCTTGCATTTTTGACAAAACATGTCCCACTTTGTTCCCGCAGCTTCGGCCTTTCAGAAAAATGATAAAAAGGGCAATGTAACAGATAATATTAGGGTGAAGGGAAGAAACGAACCGTGCGGTGATAGTAATAGCTTTTGGGGGGTAAAAAAAAACCCACTGTTATTGACATTCCCTGGCAGGCAATGGCCGAGGAAAACTGAGAAACAACTGAAGCGAGTCGGCTTAAAAATATCTACCGTGGCGTGATATATGGTAAGACCCCTACACGCTGACGCAAATGACCCAGTTTTAGGCCAAAGTGCGGATTTCTGTGAGCTCGGCTGGCTACCGTTTGTAAAAGAGTAAAACAGATTATCTTTCTGTTAGATCGGGGTGGTTGCCTGACGCTGGTTCGTACAGTCTTGGCAGTCACGAGCAGTTCGCTGGCGTGAACAGATAGTGTAAATTCTCTTAATAGGGATATTTACCTTTTTGCACGATAACAAAGTCATCAAGTCTAAATTTTCAAACACATGGCCCGTGCTTCAAATTTGGCCCGCCAAAGACTTATGCGACCTTCAACATTTATTTCCGTTTCCCTCATAACAAACCTATAAAACTGCACAACTTTTTTTTAAAAGAGAGGTGGGGGCAGAAAGGGGCGACTACTAGATATGATGGCGACAGAAAGGGCGACTACTAGATATGATGGCACCAGAAAGGGGCGACTACTAGATATGATGGCGGCAGAAAGGGGCGACTACTAACTTGATATGATGACAGCAGAAAGGGGCGACTACTAGATATGATGGCGACAGAAAGGGGGCGACTACTAGATATGGTGGCGGCAGAAAGGGGCGACTACTAGATATGATGGCGACAGAAAGGGACGATTACTAACTTGATATGGTGGCGGCAGAAAGGGGCGACTACTAGATATGATGGCGGCAGAAAGGGGCGATTACTAACTTGATATGATGGTGGCAGAAAAGGGCGACTACTAACTTGATATGATGACAGCAGAAAGGGGCGACTACTAACTTGATATGATGACAGTAGAAAGGGACGACTACTAGATATGATGGCGGCAGAAAGGGGCGACTACTAACTTGATATGATGACAGCAGAAAGGGACGACTACTAACCTGATATGATGACAGTAGAAAGGGGCGACTACTAACTTGATATGACGACAGTAGAAAGGGATGACTACTAGGTATGATGGCGGCAGAAAGGGGGCGACTACTAGATATGGTGGCGGCAGAAAGGGGCGACTACTAACTTGATATGATGACAGTAGAAAGGGACGACTACTAGATATGATGGCGGCAGAAAGGGACGACCACTAACTTGATATGATGGCGGCAGAAAGAGGCGACTACTAACTTGATATGATGGCAGCAGAAAGGGGCGACTACTAGATATGGTGGCGGCAGAAAGGGGCGACTACTAACTTTATATGATGACAGTAGAAATGGACACTACTAGATATGATGGCGGCAGAAAGGGGCGACTACTAACTTTATATGATGACAGTAGAAATGGACACTACTAGATATGGTGGCGGCAGAAAGGGGCGACTACTAACTTTATATGACAGTAGAAATGGACACTACTAGATATGGTGGCGGCAGAAAAGGGGCGACTACTAACTTTATATGATGACAGTAGAAATGGACACTACTAGATATGATGGCGGCAGAAAGGGGCGACTACTAACTTTATATGATGACAGTAGAAATGGACACTACTAGATATGATGGCGGCAGAAAGGGGCGACTACTAACTTTATATGATGACAGTAGAAATGGACACTACTAGATATGGTGGCGGCAGAAAGGGGCGACTACTAACTTTATATGATGACAGTAGAAATGGACACTACTAGATATGGTGGCGGCAGAAAGGGGCGACTACTAACTTTATATGATGACAGTAGAAATGGACACTACTAGATATGATGGCGGCAGAAAGGGGCGACTACTAACTTGATATGATGGCGGCAGAAAGGGACGACTACTAAATTGATATGATGACGACAGAAAGGGACGACTACTAACTTTATATGATGGCAGCAGAAAGGGGTGACTACTAACTTGATATTCTGGTTCTTGCAGGAGACAAAGCTGCACTAGGTTTATAGTATGCAAGAACTGTCAACAGAAAATGCTTTTTCTCACATCAGATCATCCATTTTCCCGGACACAATGAGAAATTATTCTAAAGTTTGCAGCAAGGGGGCAGCAACATCAAGAGGTGGTCAGGAATCTGTATGGCCAGGCGCACCGTGAAAGCAAGGGTGAGAACAAGATGGAGATACAGTGCTGGGAGATGGTACAAGACGAAGAAGACTGCAGACTGCTTTATAATGTGAATACCACGTGGTTCAAATGTGCAACTATTCTTAAGTTTCTGCTTCCGTTGTAACTTTCTCTCTCCTCTTACTTTCTCCTCTCTTCTATGTTTTTCTCTGCTCTCTCTCTTCTTACCTTCTCCTCTCTTCTGTTTTTCTCTGCTCTCTCTCTTCTTACCTTCTCCTCTCTTCTATGTTTTTCTCTGCTCTCTCTCCTCTTACTTTTTCCTCTCTTCTGTTTTTCTCTGCTCTCTCTCTTCTTACCTTCTCCTCTCTTCTGTTTTTCTCTGCTCTCTCTCTTCTTACCTTCTCCTCTCTTCTATGTTTTTCTCTGCTCTCTCTCTTCTTACCTTCTCCTCTCTTCTATGTTTTTCTCTGCTCTCTCTCTCTTCTTATCTTCTCCTCTCTTCTATGTTCTTCTCTGCTCTCTCTCCTCTTCTCTCTATTCTTTTTTTCTATTTTTTGTTTCCGCTCTCTCTCTCTCTCTCTCTCTCTCTCTCTCTCTCCCTCTCCTATTCTTTTTCTCAACTGTTTCTCTCACCTACCTACCTATACTCTTTCTCTGCTTTCTTTCTCCCACTCTCATTTATCTCTACTCATTTCTCTGATATATATTTGTTTATCTCTAATCATTCTCTGCTCTCTCTCTCTCTCTCTCATCTCTGCTTTTTCTCTGCTCTCTCCTTTTATCCCTCTATTCTTTCTCTCTACTCTTTTTTCTCCTCTCTCTCTCTCTCACTCTCTATCAATTCGTTGTCTCCATGCTTACTCTGCCGCCTTCTCTATTCTGTATCACTACTCTTTCTTTGTTTTCTCTATCTTTCTCTATTCTCACACTGTTTTTTTCTCCCTCTAATCTATCCATTCTTTTTCTCTATTTTTTCTCTCTACTCTTTCTCTGCTCTCTCTATCTTTACTCTTTTCTCTTCTCTCTCTCTCTCTCTTTCTCTTTGCGTAAGTTGTGTGTCTGCATACTCTTTATCTCTACTTTTTCTCTACTCTCTCTCTAACTGTAATTTCTCTGCTCTCTCTCTCCCCCTTTCTTCTTTATCTCTATTTCTCTGCTCTCTCTCCCCCTTTCTTCTTTATCTCTAATCTTTCTCAGCTATCTGTCTGTCTTTTCAACCTCTACTCTTTATTTGCTCCCTCTCTATCTATCTCTATTCTTTATTTCTCTCTCATCTCTCTTTACTTTCTCTCTCTCTCTCTATTCTTTATGCCTCGCTCTGATCTCCGTGTCTCATCTATCTCTACCCCATCTCTCTCTTTCTCTCTCTCTCTCTAATCTCTACTCTTTTTTCCGCTCTGTTTTCTTTATCTCTGTTCTTCCTGTGCTCTCTCTTCTTTATCTTTATTTTTTTTATTGATACTCTTTCTCATTCATTCATCCATATCCATTCATCCATCCACCTCCGTCCATACATCCATCCATCAATCCATCTATCCACAGCCGTTCATCCACATCCATCCATCCATCCATCCATCCATTGACATCAATCCATCCATCCATCCATCCATGTCTGTTAATATCTATTTGGAAGCTGCTGTTTCCTCCACGCTCATAACAAGCTAATTACTGCCCCCCTCCCCCCCATCCTCTTCCCGTTCCTCCCCACAAAATAACCCTAATTACCAATTAGTGTGGCCCTAATTGCAGGTCAGCAGAGATAAGGCCCCAGGCTCTGACGTCACGGCGAGTCGCCCTACATGTGACACAAACACAACGACCGATGTGAATGTGCACAGGGGACGCGAACCCCAGATTACAGAGCCAGATAGCCAGGTCTGTACCCAATGACCCTGGCATCTTGGGACGCTAGTGGCTCTGTGCACAGGTCGAGAGAGATTTCACACGCAGGATTGGCTGGAAAAACCAGGTCAAGGTTGATGATTTGTGCTTTTTTATCGTAAGAGAGACCGGGAGAAAGAGAGAGGGAGGGAGAGAGATGATCTAGATTTGATGGAAGGCAACAAAAAATAAAACTAGGCAACAACAACAACAACAAAAAAAACTAGGCAAAGAACATTGCAGGACCATAGTACATAATAGATATAATGCTATAGAGAAGACTGAAACGACGATTGATGAACAATGGAATATGCTTAAAGACTCTATTCAGCAAAACATCTATCGAAATCCTACCTCCAAATAAAAGACACACTAAACAGGGATGGATGACAGAAGAAATTTTGCAACTAATGGATCAGAGAAGAAGTCTTAAAGAAGATAAAGATGATTATGACAAAATAAATAAAGAAATAAGACAGAAATGCAATAAAGAGTGGCTAAATAATAAATGTAGTGAGAGACACACCATCATGGAAACAAGAGTTATGTACAAACAAATAAAGGAGTTAACAAACAAAAGGACATACCACAAGACTGGTTGCCTGAAGTCAAAGTAGGGGCATACAATAATGGACAGAGATGAAATAATTGCAAGATGGACCAAATACGTTAGAGAACTCTATGAGGACAACTGAAACGAAACAGATATACGAAATAATAATGAAAGGGCCCACATATTAAAAGCAGAAGTGGAATAAGCCATCAAACACATGAAGAACAACAAAGCACCAGGACCAGATAAAATCACCAAGGAAAAATTAGAAGCATTAGGAGAGCTTGGCATAGAAATAATTACCAGATTACTGAATGACATCTGTAACAGTAACTATGTCCTATCAGACCTTTTGCAATCAGTTTTCATTGCCCTACCAAAGAAAAAAGGTGCCGTTGAATGTGAAGACCATCGAGTCATTAGTCTTATGTTACCAATATCCTGCTTCGTATTGGCATGAGAAGAGTCAGGGGCAAAATAAAACCAGAAATCGCTGAAGAACAGTGTGGCTTCGTCGAAGGAAAAGGTACAAGTAATGCCATATATATAATAAGAACATTGATGGAAAGATCAATAGAAGTAAAGACGGACCTATACTTAAGATTCATAGACTACTGTAAAGCATTTGATAAAGTGACATACACAGAAATTATAAGAAGACATCAACATAGACAGGAAAGATCTGAAACTCATCAAGAATATATTTTGGCAGTAACCAGCAGCAATGAGGGCTGAGAACCAAATACAAGCATTCCAGGACATAAAATTGGGAGTGCGACAAGGATGTGTTCTATCTCTTTACCTCTTCTCCTTGTACAGCGAAAACATAATGAGAAATATAGAGAATATGCCAGGAATATCAACTGGCGGGTATAACCTTAACAACTTAAGATATGCATATACGACACATTTTTGATTGCTAAAAGTGAAAGAATGGAGACTCTTCTGGACATCGTGGTTCGTGAAAGTAAAAATAAAGGTCTCAGCCTGAAAAAAAGAAGATTGAAGCGATGGTCATCTCAAAGAAAAGAATAGCACCAAAATGTAGCATTAACATCGACGGCACAGAACTGAAACAAGTTGATAGATTCAAATACTTAGGAACGATTATACAACTGATGGGAAATGTCACAACGAAATAAAAAGCAAACATGCTTAGGCAAGCCAGCATTCCAGAAAATGAGACACATCTTGTGTAACAGATCTATATCAATGGAAACAAGATTCCGAGTACTTAAATGTTACATCGAGCCAATTTTGTTTTATGGATGTGAAGCATGGTCCATGAATAAGAGAGTACAACGAGAAATGGAGGCCATGGAAATGTGGTTTATAAGAAGGATGTTGAAGGTACCATGGACAGTCAAGAAAACCAAAGAAGAAGTCTTAAGAGAGGCTGGAGTTAAAAAGCAAATTATAACAAAGATCAGAGGCAGACAAGCGAGATTTATAGGACATTTCCTGAGAAGAGGAAAAATGGAACACATTGTGGCAAGTGGAGAAATTGAGGGAAGAAGAGACAGAGGAAGACAGAGAGAGAGAGAGAGAAGTTACTAGTCAGTGTGGCTAGGAAGAAAGTCATCGGTGGATCTCATAATCACCTCAAAAGACAGGGAATTGTGGAGAGAAATGATCGCCTACGCCATGCTGCATGGCACTTAGAATAGGCAAAGATGTTCTTTCATCTCGCTAGAACTTCCAACAGAATATTCTTATTATTAGATGATGTGAAGATCTTGGGGTCCTTGTATTGGTTCAATTATAAGTTGATACCAGTAATGCGTTTGAAGACTCCAAGGCGGACGCAAAAAGTGAGCTTCCTGGCAGGCTCCACCACCATGATGACCTTGGCGAGCACTGCCCTGTTGGCCTGACTGAGCCTGCAACTAGGGGCACCAACAGAGAAGAGGGATAGCTAGCATGTCAGCATTGGTTTTGTACGTTCTGAAGACTGTTCTGTTCCTCTTGCACAACTATCTGTACTGCTAAATCCAGGAACTGGAAGGAATCAACCATGCAGCATGAAAAACGGGCAGAAAACAGACACATGTTTTGTATGACCCATCCTTGGCTCTCACAAATCCCATCTCTGGGTCTCAAAAATCCCATCTTTGGGCCTCACAAATTCCATTCTTGGGTCTCACATCTTCCATCCTTAGGTATAAGTAGTTACAACTCATACAACAAAAGCTATACCATACAAGATATAAGTTACGTTTTTTAACAAAAATTAACCCTTTTGGTACCAACTAGCTTTTAATTACGCTACAGTATACCAAGAGGGTATATGATCCCACTTTATACCCCAGTGGAATATACAACCCAAATTATTTTCAAAGCTAACACCTTATCTAAGTCTGTTATTTTTTAACAACTTTTTTCTATTACACTCTTACTAAATGATAAAACGGAATGTTTTCAAAGAAAACAAAACTTGCCTTAAAAGGGTTAACCACAAATAAAGGAGCAAAGAAAGACCACATGTAACTTCACCTGCGTGAGATGCCAAGAAAACATACGTAGAAATATGTAGAAAGCGTCACGGGTAAAATAATAAAAACTACGTATATTCTGATCTCCTCTTCTTTTCTTATTTCTTCGTCCCGTTTATTTTTGTAGGAACAGGGACGGCATATCTGCTTGCGCTGTTAATGAATAAAGCTGTTCCCAGCCGTTTAAAATAAATCAAACTACCGGCCGCGTGCCGAGGTACGGTCGTTGTTGCGGGACATGAGACACTCAACACACTTCACTACTATAACATGTTATTAGATGAACACACATGTTTACCATCACTTGAAAATACTAACAAGATACAAATTAGCGTAACAACTGTGTGAAAACTAATCACAGAGTATGGCGTATGACTCACAACGCCTTAGAAAACGAATGAAGAGATAATTTTTTTTTTAATGTTGAAAGGTTGCCATCACCGCACATCGGACGAGTCCAGAAGAACTCCGATCTCTCTCTCTCCCCCCCCCCCCCCCCCCCACGAATGAGAATCTCCGTATAGTGCACGTGCTCCGTAGCACCAGTGAGAACCCTGACGAAATGGAGGCGGAAGTTTGGATAACGAATCATATTGTGATATATTTTCAACGAACACACACACACACAAACCGCATTTGCAACCACCCACATACTATATTCACATGATGATGATGGAGCGTGCTTGTTCGTATCCGGTTCTTGTTTTGTGTGAGTTTGTTCTGTGTACACAGAAGTGAATGTTTGAAAATTAGTCATGGAAGGAATCACAACACTCAAATTTAAATTTAAACTGTTTTCGATGAGGCCTCAACCGTAAGTATGAAAGATCGTAATTCGGTCGGCTGTAAATCGGGGCACGGCTGTATTACCAGTTTTATTCTGGTGCCTTCTACTTTTAGTTGTAACTACTTATACCCAAGGATGGGAGATGTGAGACCGAAGGATGGGTGACGTGAGACCCAAGGATGGGAGATGTGAGACAGAAATAAAGAAAATAATAAGAATGGCAAGACAGACATTCATCTCCATGAAGGTAGAACGTAAAAAGGTAAAATGTAAAAAAAAAAAAAGGTAAAAAGTAGAAAGGGTAAAATTCTCGTGTCCATGCCATTAAGTCATATTAGGGAATACGGTGCTAGGCAGTGCTGCTGTCCATGAATCTGTCCATAAAAACAAAAACGAGATTTGTAGAATGTTATATCTGTTCTGTTTTACTGCATATAGCAGAAAGCTGGACTCTAATTTAAAAAAACAAAAAGTCGGAGAGAAGAATTAATGCGGCAGAAGTGTGGATCTACTGGAAATTATGTCACATATCAACAGGAATGAAACGAACAAATGCACAAATTTTAGAACAGCTTCAAGTGTAATGTTAACTACTCAAAGAAATAGGTAAAAAAAAAAAAAAGGTAAAGGTAATCATGTCATGCCTTAGAGGCACATAGGGATATGATGTTTGTGCCCAATATGGATCAAGAAAACAAAAATAGTTTGGCCACGTCAAAAGACACAACAATATACTGCAGACAATTCTAACAGGAAAGGTGGAAGGAAAATGAGTAAGGGGAAGACAGAGATGTAGACAGGATGATAACGTATGAAAGATGGAAGGATTTAACCTGGGTGAGTAACAGCGTCAAGGCGAAGGATAGAAGAAACTGGAGATACATTACCGTCAGCCTTCGCTCTGAAGACAGCACATGATGATGATGATGATGATGATGACTTGTACCCAAATGCTCTGTAACACAATAAGATGATGCTTCGAAAACTGAAACAATTTATCTGGTCACCAGAAAACTAAAACCACACTTTATCTGGCCACCAGGAAAACTAAAAACTTAACAAATGCCTTATCTGGCTATTAGAAAACTAAGTTCATTATATATATATATATATATATATATATATATATATATATATATATATATATGGAAAACAATACATTAGGAAAACTTTGCAGGAAAAAAAAGAGCGAATGAATTTAAAGATACAGTCCAGAATGGGCTTTCTCCCGTGTACCAGAATGCTGCAAACTTGATGACCTCTGTACTATACCTTCTATGTGGTAATGACACATAATGATGATATGACATAGCTTAACCTGGACAAGATGGACTGGGTTGCCAAGGTCAAAATGTTGCCACACGTCGATAAGGAACAAACTCTTTAAAATGTAGCGCACGTCAAGTTAAGGGGAACTAACAACGTAAAATACACAGCATTAAAATTGTCACTATCTGTATTCGGTTGCTTCCCTTCATTAAAAAAATTTACAAATCTAGAAAAACTGAAGATTGAAAACAGGAGGGTAAAATGACTGGATAGTGAAATAACTGGCTGTTGTAGCCGACTGCGTCAATGAAATACTGACAGAATCATGAACTCCAGAAATTAATTGCTCGATCTGATGCTTTTCCGTTGTTAGAAGCACCGGACTTATTTCACTTTCAAAACTGTCTTGTATAGACTATAAGAATGATTACAATGAAACAAAGCTTTGTTTACCAGTGTCGGTCCTCTTAGCTCATGATCAAAAACTGTCAGTTAAGGGCTTCTTAAAAGAGTCCCGCCCCTGGTACACACGCTTCTGATTACTTTTCTGACCTTCTAAAACAGGGGTGTGCAAATGATGGCCCGCGGGCAGTATGCGGCATTTAAACCATCTTAGGTTCTAGCCGATTATGAAAACGTAGTTTATTTATTTTTAAAATTAATATTGTTAGCTAAGAAGTGATGACTTTTAGCTCTAATCACTGGTAAAATTCCCCAAAGCATGTTATGAAATTCAGCCACCCCTCCCCCCGCCCCCACACAAAAATGGTTGATTTTCATGGGGCCCGCCAATCATCATCATCATCATCATGTGCCGTGCCGACTGGCGTTGGCTATTATGTTTCTCCAGAGTACACGATCCTTCATGCAGGCCATCAGCTCAGTTGGTGATCTCTTCTCACACCATCCCGTCAGACTGTCCAGTATCATTTCTCTTGGTCTTCCTCTTGACTCGTGAACAACTGTGGTTCTCGGGCCTTCTGGAGTTGAACACCCCCTTGTTCTAAACCTAAAGCGCGGCATTTCTTTGTCTATGCTTTGACGCAAGCATGTGTTGCTTGTCCAGCACCTACTTATTAGTGCACTACTGTACAACTAAACACGTGTTTCACATGTGTATCGGCTTGGTGCTGACCTACTGAAATGTATACGATGGGTGTATGTGATGGTGTGTTACACACCCAATGAAAGAGTAATTGACTCGTGAACACTTTAAGTCATAATTACAGACGTAACTATTTACAGAGCAGATTTACTTGACTGCTACACATGCGTGACACAACGGGCGCTACATTGCTATACACCATGCAATTGCGAAAACTCAGGACAAACAACCACTACAATTCCGTACACGAACATGGCCAGTTTACAACTCATCACAATACCACAGTTGTGACACTCAACATAGATCCAAATAGCACAGAATTAGCACCAGTTACAAAAAGATACTTTAATGATGAACCCCCATTTGTAAGCGAGTGTTGTAAATTAATGGAGTGAAAAACTGATGAACAATTACAATGAATAAGGAAAAGCTGAACATCGCCAAGGGACAAACACAGCCAGACAACGTGAAAAAACATTCTAACTTCTTATATATAAAAAAAAACTGCAACCTAACCTTTCAACCTAGAATCTCAACCTTCTGTCTAAGAATGGACAATACACTCGCACACACTACATGACAAATCTCATGGCAATCTTTGTCCCGAAAAGGACAAAAACAACTAGAACAGTATTTTGCCCTAAAAAGGACACATTAACCACAAATAAGGTACATAGAGGTGTATGGTGCAGTTTTACAAAGTGAGGGAGGAAGTGAGCAAGGTGAGAAAAAAACGAATAGAAAGTATGAGAATGTATAAATGAAAAACATACAACATCCGATATTTCGGCATGAGCCTTATTCGAGGATACATACACAACGAAATACAAACATATAGAACTTATCTGAAGTGTCTTGCTCCCAGTGAAGCAGAAATGTGTGTGGAAGAAGGAGGAGTAAAAAAAGGAGGAGAAAAAAAAACAAACCCACGCTGCCTACAGACAAAAGATTCCCGATAGAGCCAATCATAACGAAGAAGCGGAGAGAGAGGAGGAGAACAAGTGGGAGAAAGGGGTGGGGGGAAGGCAATAGAAACATGATAGCCGCTAGAGGAGTCGGGGGGGGGGGAGGGGGAGAGGGGAGGGAAAAGGGGACGCGGAGAGATAATGAATGAAGAACTTAAACACCTACCGGGAGAAAATGGGAAACTGGTGGATAGGACAAGACCAGTATGTTGGCAGAGAAGGAAATAGGATGGTGGTAGGGAGGGGTAGCATAGAGAAAGAAACTAGAGTATAAAAAAGGCCAGTGGAAAAATAAAGAAGTTACAGAAAGCTGAAGACATTGTTAATTCCAGCTGGGTGGAGACAGCCAGTCTGGAAAATAAGGCGCTGTTCTAGGACCCTCCGAGATCGTACATCTGCGGAACAAGAGCGGATCGCACTAACCGAAATGTCCTGTTTGCCTCTGTGGTTACCAAGGCAAAAATGTTTAGCCAGATGTTGTCGAGGCCAGCCAGATCTCTTTCCCTAAATCCACGTTATCAGTACAGGAGGGTTTCACATGTACTTCACGAAATATCATTTATGTTATCATGTGCAAACGTTGCGGTTTGAAATACATAGGGGAAACTGGCTTACGGTTAGGAGATCGATTTCGCCAGCATCTCAGTGATATTTCTAAGAGGGCCTGGACACCTGTGGCTAAACATTTTTGCCTTGGTAACCACAGGGGCAAACAGGACATTTCGGTTAGTGCGATCCGCTCTTGTTCCGCAGATGTACGATCTCGGAGGGTCCTAGAACAGCGCCTTATTTTCCAGACTGGCTGTCTCCACCCAGCTGGAATTAACAATGTCTTCAGCTTTCTGTAACTTCTTTATTTTTCCACTGGCCTTTTTTATACTCTACTTTCTCTCTCTATGCTACCCCTCCCTACCACCATCCTATTTCCTTCTCTGCCAACATATTGGTCTTGTCCTATTTACCAGTTTCACATTTTCTCCCTGTAGGTGTTTACGTTCTTCATTCATTATCTCTCCGCGTTCCCTTTTCCCTCCCCTCTCCCCCTTCCCCCCTCCCCGACTCCTCTAGCGGCTATCATGTTTCTATTGCCTTCCCCCCACCCTTTTCTCCCACTTGTTCTCCTCCTCTCTCTCCGCTTCTTCGTTATGATTGGCTCTATCGTGAATCTTTTGTCTGTAGGCAGCGTGGGTTTTTTTTCTCCTCCTTTTTTTTATTTCGTTGTGTATGTATCCTCGAATAAGGCTCATGCCGAAATATCGGATGTTGTATGTTTTTCATTTATACATTCTCATACTTTCTATTCGTTTTTTTCTCACCTTGCTCACTTCCTCCCTCACTTTGTAAAACTGCACCATACACTATCTACCTTATTTATTTAAACCAGTTTTACTGCAGTCGCCATCCCTCTTATCTGTCACATTAACCACAACTACTACATACTAGACTCAACAATAATTTTGTCCTGGAAAGGACAACGAAAGACAAAAACTTACATTATGAAACAAGTAATCACTAGCAGACCTTCCAGAAACAACCAACATATCCTCTCACTTCAACATCTAGAACAGAACTAAACTTTTCATCCATCCCGCCCGTCAGACCACGTGACTGAGTGTAAACTTAGCTGGCGCTAAATCTAAATTTTATGGATAGATTGGGAAGAAACAGATCAACCCAGCTGTTTCAGGCATTCCCTTGGCATGTACTACTGTGTAGCCAAGATCTCCCGATCCCCGTGACCGCCAACCCAGATTCTCCCCTCCAAGGATACTGCATGCCAGTTAATTCAGCATCTTACACACATTCATACATCACATCAACATGACATACATACCACAAAGCCAGCCATTAATTTACATCCATTTATTAACATTCTCTACATATATCATAGTAACGTCACCACAGACATTACATACACAGGACATCAACATGTCTTATCAAGATAATAAAGGCGTGACATAAATATAATGTATAAAACTAAGTAACAACTAAATCAGTGGATCCGACTGGCCTGGGCTCCTCTGGCCCTACTAAGCAATTTTACATTATCTCAATATTGTGCCGATGCACTGGTAACACATGTCAGCCGCTGCTGCCATGAAATCCCCATCCACTATTTCACATAAAACTTCCATGTGCCAATGCACTGAATAATATATTTCCACTTGTGCGAAATGCACTGAACACATATTTCCGCCTTTGTGCCAATGCACTTAATAACATATTTCACTTTTATGCCCATGCACTGAATAACATATTTCACTTTGTGCCAACGCACTGAATAACATATTTCACTTTGTGCCAACGCACTGAATAACATATTTCACTTTGTGCCAACGCACTGAATAACATATGATGGACCTAGGCGTGCCAATCTAAATATGACATGACTTAACGGAATCAGTGAAATCTTCAGGTGCGACGAAAGTGACGATAATCCAACAGCACAGTATGATTACGACACATCATATAATCTATAGTACATTTGAATCAAACATTGTGAGGTCGGCAAGGCTAACCAGATGAGACAAAATAAGCTCCATGCCCTATCTTTTGGTTTTCTGCTCTCCTCTCAGCTTTATGAAGTTCACATGAAATGAACACAATGATGTCATCCCCCGTGCCTTTGAAGAGAACACTAATCATCATGAACCACCAATATACATATATAACACGCAATATTTTGGGCGGCTGGGGCTAAGTATTTCCATATCAAACAACACAGAAGAGATCGAACTTGCCCCGCTATTTGCCGGCTGGCTATGCTCATTATGACCGTTCCTGCACGCTCTTTCTTTTATATAGGGCTTCCGTCCCCGCATCACGTGAACTGCATCTCTCCGTCCTGGATCCGTACACTATTCTGGGCTTCGAAAAGCAGTTCACGTGAGCTCTCCCTCGCAACACGGATAACTTTTCCCCCGTGCTCGTTTAAACAGGTGAGTTGTGGTCATAACTGTCTGACCACAACACAGCGACCTTCCCGGCATTCTGCAACAGAATAAAGATTCTGTTAGTCTTACCAAAGAGCTCATGTCATGACTGATTATATCAACGCCGAATCTGCACATCAGACTATAGCAGCAGCAGCAGCAGCAGTAAGTGCCTTTATTGTCAGGGTCTCCTAATGTCTATGTCTTTTGTCTTAAAATCTGGCTCTAGTTTCCCCCTCAAGAAATACTGCGTCATTAGATCGATCTCCACGTACTTTGATCTTTTATCGGTTCTTCTATCACTCTGCACATGATTTGATCTTTTATTGGTTCTTCTATCACTCTCCACGTACTTTGATCTTTTATCAGTTCTTCTATCACTCTGCACATAATTTGATCTTTTATCGGTTCTTCTGAGTCCTCGAAGCTGACAGAAAAAAAAATCTCTCGTGGATAATGTTAAGCCATCTTTGTATCTCAGGTCAAGCCTACCACGTGACCCCCTTCCCGCCACAAGTTCGGCAGGTAAACTCTGCCAGAGGAGAAGGCTGTTATAGTTGTTTTTTTTTAATACATGCTTCAGCCATCTCCATCATCTGCTGCTCTAGTGTTGTCAACACTGCATGGTAGCTTAGTACACAGAACAACATCGAAGTCTGCACATGATGCTCATATACAATCACATATGACCACATATTATTGCTGGAACAGCCGTACAGAGGTTATCAGAAGAAAGACAGGAGAAGTCAGCCAAGGAAATAAATACTCCAGCTGAAAAGAAGTACACCATGCTACCATGAGGAAAAAGCTAGCTACAGACAAAGAGAAGTGGAGAAATTATGCCAAAAAGACTACTTGATGGAGATGGATGAATGCTATCAATATATCATGATGTTTTCTTTACAAAATCTGAAAATCTTTTTACTGTTTTCAAAATAAGTAATATGTTTGGATACATGAAAGAAAACATAAAACATATTCCACAAACTGGCGAACCAGACGACATTTATTACGTTCTTCCTTAGCTCAGAACGCCTGAACCCATCTACCAATCAAATCCTCTCTCTTACCCACGTGACGCCATTCTGCTTAAAATCTCATGCAAATGTTTACCAGTTTTTTCCCCCACAGACCCAACTTCACAGAAACACACATATGTTTCAAATATTTCAAATTACAGGGGAAAATATGGGCCACAATATGGCAAACGCCATATCACTAGGCCAAAAACGAACCCTGACTACGCCGTAAATCAGGTTATCTCCCAACTCCTACTCATTGCACACTGACAAAACAACGTAACAAACAAGCTGTAATTTGAAGAAAGGAAGTAAAAACAATAACTGGGTTTACCTATGACTATACAATTTACGTCAAGCTATTAAGACATTCATTAGGGACCCCCCACATCAGACGGCCTCCACTTGAAGGCCCAAACTGTCAGATTATTCCATCATGTAGCAGGATTCTTTTGTCAAGTGTGTGTGTGTGTGTGTGTGGTGTGGTGTGTGTGTGTGTTTTTGTTTGTTTGCTTTCGCTGTCGAAAACGAAGATTAATGCACCGATTAGATGTCCTCAGAAGCTCATTGTAACGGGCAGGTCTGGAGAACCAACCCCAACACTGATTCTGTCTCACTCAGAGCTCTTTTGTGTCACAACAGCCTGATAAATGAGGAGATGGGTGGGGTGGGGAAGGGTGAAGAAGCTGTCTGTTTTGGCAATCAACGACCCATATCTGGCGGGTTGGCGTCAGGGTTGACGAACTATAGCTGACATGTTGGCGTCAGGGTTAGAGAAATATAGCTGAAATGTTGGAGTCAGGGTTAGAGAACTATAGCTGAAATGTTGGCGTCAGGGTTGACAAATTACAGCTGAAATTTTAGCGTCAGGGTTAGAGAAATATAGCTGACATGTTCGCGTTAGGGTTAGAGAACTATAGCTGAAATGTTGGCGTTAGGGTTGGCGAATTAAAGCTGAAATGTTGGCGTCAGAGTTAAAAAACTATAACTGACATGTTGGCGTTAGGGTTAGAGAACTATAGCTGAAATGTTGGCGTCAGGGTTAGAGAACTATAGCTGAAATGTTGGCGTCAGAGTTAGAGAACTATAGCTGAAATGTTGGAGTCAGGGTTAGAGAACTATAGCTGACATGTTGAAGTCAGGGTTAGAGAACTATAGCTGACATGTTGGCATCAGGGTTAGAGAACTATAGCTGAAATGTTATCGTCAGGGTCAGAGAACTATAGCTGAATGTTGGAGTCAGGGTTAGAGAACTATAGTTGACATGTTGGCGTCAGAGTTAGAGAACTATAGTTGACATGTTGGCGTCAGGGTTAGAGAACTATAGCTGACATGTTGGCGTCAGGGTTAGAGAACTATAGCTCACATGATGGCGTCAGGGTTAGAGAACTATAGCTGATATGTTGGCGTCAGGATTAGAGAACTATAGCTGATATGTTGGCGTCAAGATTAGAGAACTATAGCTGACATGCTGGCATCAGGGTTGATGAACTATAGCCGAGCAAGACCCTATGTCGCCTCTCCGTTGACCGCCCCCCCCCACCCCAAGTGACTGGCCTGACCCTCGGTGTTGGAGTACACGACCTTATCTTTTAGCTCCATCCAGGGACTGAAACAACAGCCAGCATAACCCGCTCCCCATCCGACACGATGCTGTGACTCAAAATCCTTACCAGCTGCAGAGAACACCAGCTCATTGTTCTGGAAGAAGAAGATGAAGAAGAAGAAGAAGGAAGAGAAGGTAATGATAATAAGTTTCATATTTGTAGTGGAGCTTATTATGAATAGGATAATGTGTGTCGTTGCTGAGACATCATCATCATCATTATCATCATCATCATCATCATGTGGCATGCCCTCTAGCCTTGCTCTTTTGATGGTCAACATGAATACCTTTCACTGTCTAGCCAGGATGCCTGTTTCAGTGAGTGTGGTGTTTAGAATGTCACTGATATACAGGGCTCATCACCTCTTTGACTGCTTTAGTTAGCGAGGGAAAAAAAGCAACCACAGTCAACCATGAACTCAATCATCATGAAAGTACAAGAGACAGCGTTCGATCCAAGAAAAGTTCGATGTTTTCACATGGTAGTTATCTACCTTCTGTCGACACGCCTCTCTATCGGCAAGATACGACCAAGTGCAGTAACAAGGAAGGAAGGAAGGAAGGAAGAGAGGAAAAAAGAAAGGGAGGAAGGAAGGAAGGAAGAGAGGAAAAAAGAAAAAGAAAGGGAGGAAGGAAGGAAGAAAAGAAGAGAGAAAAAAAGAAAAAGAAAGGGAGGAAGGAAGGAAGGATGGAAGAAAGGAAGAGAGGAAGAAAGAAAGAAAGAAAATAAGGATGGAAGGAACGAAAGGGAAGAAGAGGGAGGGAGGAAGGAAGGAAGAAAGGGAGGGAGGAAGAAAGAAAGAAAAGAAAGGCAGAGGGAAGGAAGGAAGGATGGGGGATGGAGGGAGGGAGGGAGGAAAGAAGGAAGAGAGGAAAGAAGGAAGAGAGGAAGGAAGGAAGGAAGGAAAGGGAAGAAATGAAAGAAGAGAGGGAAGGGAAGGAAGGAAGGAAGGAAGTTACTTACTTTATTTTTCCTGTCAGGTGGATCTGCTAGATCAATCTCCACAGGGCTCTCCCAGTCGCTGAGGTCATCATCCATGTCCACAACAAACAGGAGGTTGGAGGACTGCACGCCTGTCATTGTACACTTCCGGTCCGCAAAACGTCTGCAGTGTGGACTTAACGTGGCCCGAAAATATTTAAAGTCCAAGCTGCCGGTTGTAGACTAAATACAGCACGTTGGTGGAGATGGATAGAAGGATGGAGTTCCAGAAAAATCTAGATATGTGGATACATGGGTGGATATAACACCACTGGATGTACTGGGTTTGTTAACGATGTATATTTTAACTAAGCCCTTGGTCACGATGTGATGACAGATCACAATCGAAGTATCGATCTACTTCTAACAAGTTTTTTTTTCCCCCGCTGATATATCAGTTTCTGGTTGTAAACGAAATTCTCCCTGAGCGTCGAACGATAATGAAAGGCGATTTCAGCCCAAAACTGTCTGCTGCGAATATCTGTCCAGTCTTAAATGTTTGTGGGAAAACTTCCCATAGGAGATTTAGAATTTGTTGAAGTTACTTAATGGAGATTAAAAATCCGAATTCGTGTCCAAAAAAAGGTCTTTATAGAAATACTGGATTAGCTAGTGCATATATAGATAGCCCGAAGGTCTTAGGCACTCCGTAGGTCTCAGTTAGCCTGTAGGTCTTAGTAGAAACACTGGACTAGTTAGTGAACCACAAGGTAGCCTCAGGATTTTTGCTGAAATACTGGGCTAGCAGTTGAGCCTCAAGATAGTCTCAGTTATCTATAAACTATTCCAAGAACGTCACCGATATCACACCGCTCCATGTTTGGAAGATTTTGACAGCACTGTCCACTGACCTTCATGGAGCTCTTACGACATCCGAGGTGTGTTTACGACATCCAATGTGTACTTACGACATCCAAGGTATGTTTACGATGTAGCACGTCGGACTGACGATAGTGAGCGTGGTTTTCGACCTTCCCTTCTAAGTCCCACTAAAAAAAGAATGGGGTCGAATTTAGAATTCCATAAAGCAGGCACGCTGTAATGAGAAACTATTACCTTTTTTTAATGCTCGGAAAAAAAATGTTTGTAGATTAAGCAATATTTGTAGATTGTGTAAACTGTCAAGAAACAGATTCACCGGGTCATGTCAAGACATTGATGAAGATTCGACAAAAAAGTGCCACACAAAACTCGACTATCCAAGCCGCTCACCAGAAAAATACCTTTCTCGGTCATTTAAAAATAGTCGACCGCGCACTTAACAACGCGATCGACCATGCCATTAAAAAAAAATTGACTTTCCGAAACTGGATCTATGTGTCCTATTACGATGCTACAAGATGTTAAATACAGGGTGTTTCAAAAATTCATTTACACTTTCCGGACGGCAACTTTATGTGGCTCCTTATGTAGCATAGCCTTGTAAGTAATGATTATAGTTATTATTATTATTATTAGTGACATGATCAGGAATAAAGAATGTATTGGGGGGCAGAGAAGGGATAGTTAGAAGGACGAAGAACGGATACTCGGTACTTCAAAGACCTGATCAAAGGTAAACCGAATCGACATGGGTACGCCGATAGATCGTAACATTGCGACTTCACGCACACCTGCAGTAGCCGAGGGGGAACAATTGACCAGTAGATCAAAGACTGAACAGAGAACGGACTAGGTCCCGAAGCAGATAACATGAAAGAGATGGTGGACTTGTTTAATTGGAGGTAACAATTGGACAGACGGAGATGAAAGCGACTAACGTGTATAGGGGTGTGGCTAACTCTAGGACGCTAGTTGCGACTGGTTTTGGGCAACAAAGGATGACCCAATGACCGATACAACAATTGGAGGCGTGGTCTATGGAACGGAATTTACGAATATAAAAGGAGAGGTAGACAGGTGGAAAAAAAAAAGGCCGGCGAAGAGCAGATAGGGGTTCTGATAGAGAGAGGAGAGCAGAGGAGCATTCAGGAGGCAGGGGGAGGTGCAGGCAGCTGCAGGTAGACAGATTAGGACTCAGCTGCAGGTAGAGAGAGGATTCAGCAAGAGAGATGTAGAGATAGAGACACAGTGTTAGACTGAACCAGTGTATTAAGAGATTGTGTAGTAATTATTACATGGAAACTTCGAGCACCGAGTTTTTGTTCTATAGTAAGAAAAATGATATTGTGAGATCTTGAGATTTCGTGCTACAATGATGAAAACAATGAACTGTATATAATATTGCATATTATTCTAAGCGAAGTGATCAGCTAAACGTATTGATCATGTTTGACATAATAAAATGATGTCAGTGAAATGTTTTATGAGGCCTCCTCTATTGCCATGTATGTGAAACTTCGACGTGTGATGTACCAAGGTGAGATGTGATGATAATAGAACATTCAATAATAACAATAATAATGAACAATATAAATGAACTAAAACATTGTTATACTTAGATCCCCTCACCAGACTTTTTTTTTTTACTTTTTTCATATGCGGGTACATTAAAAACAATGTTTAGGAAATCCTCCCCTCCCCCACTTCCAAAGGATCTGAACTTTCTGAAACAACACATTACGCACGTCATTGCAACTGTGACTTCAGATACGCCACATAAAACCTGGGAGGAACTCGATAACCCCATTGAAGTGTGTCGTGTCATCAGGACGGCTTACTCTGTAAGGTATGCCTAAAAACAAAGATGGGAATTTCTCTACAAAACAACACTCACGCTTTGTTCATGTGGCTGAGTTTGCTTTCCTACAGTGGGGCTCCTGAAAGTGTACGGTAACTTTTGAAACACCCTGAAGTTTACTCGTGGAAATACACAGCAGATCTGCGTCATTATACAGACGTCACAACAGCAGACGGCATAGCAGCAGACGTCACAACACCAGAAGTCACAACAGCAGATGTCACAACAGCATACGTCATGGCAAGAACAACAAAACGATCGACAGAGACAGGTCTTTGTGACTTGTCTATTACTTCAGTCTGTGCCTGTTTTTAAGTGCAAAGCTCCTATTTTATTATTATTTAAAGATGACAACACTGATTGTTATATGACCTCAGACTGCGCGTAAAAAAATAAACATTTTTAAAAAATACATTTCATATCTACATTCTAACGATGGTCTAAAAAGTCGATCCTCCTTATTGAGTGGGATTATTCCAGCCCAGCGCAGGCACATATACAACATGCAACAGTGTTTTCTTTTTTTTTTTGGGGGGGGGGGGGTGTACTGTTTCGGAACCAAATAATTGATTCGAATTCGTATTCGGTCGAATAATGATGAAATGTTCGCATACAAAAGCACTTTCAAATAATAAAATTTAAAATATTCAAGTGTTCGAATAATAAAATTTTGAATATTCAAGTGTTCGAATAACAAAATTTTGAATATTCAAGTGTTCGAATAATAAAATTTCAAATATTCAAGTGCTTCTCTTGGACTGTAATCTCTTGCACCAAATTATAATTTCGGACAGAACAATCTAGAAACAGAAAATATCAAACTAGTTATTTCGTGATTTATATCCACTGCCTCATCAAAAATCTGTAACAGTCAAGATTATGTGCCTGCAGGAGATTATTCCAAACCTTATGTCAAATTTATACTAATAATACCTGTACCATCATTTTACATTTTCAGGTTTAGCAAGTAATCATCTTACTATGAAATACATCAGAGGATACAAACGTTCATGAACTACTGCTTGAGGAAGATTTTTAACATTAAATGG
This sequence comes from Achatina immaculata, assembly GCA_009760885.1. Lineage (NCBI taxonomy): Eukaryota > Metazoa > Mollusca > Gastropoda > Stylommatophora > Achatinidae > Lissachatina > Lissachatina immaculata. The sequence continues at coordinate 69,173,895 of CM019702.1, forward strand.
CAGGACAAGATCAGGAACGAGGAGGTCTGGGAAAAGGCAGGACAAGAACCTATGAACCTACAAATCATGTCTAGGAAATGGAGATGGACTGGCCACACTCTGAGGAAACCCGACACCAGCATAGCAAGACTGGCACTGACGTGGAATCCTCAAGGAAATAGAAAACGAGGAAGACCTAGACTTACTTGGAGAAGAGAAATTATGACAATACTCAGAGACAAGGGATACACATGGAAGGAAGCAGAGAATAATTCCAAGAACAGGGATGACAAGAGAGCCTTTTTCCGCGGCTCATGCTCTCAAGGGAGTGAAAGGCGATGATGATGATGATGATGATGATGATGATGATGATGATCTTACCATGAATTTTCTTTTCTTATCCAAATTCAGCCTTTCATGAAAACCGAATTCTTAGAACTCAGTATTCAACCTCAGTTCTTGCTCAAGTTATATGAAAAACAGCCAGACATAAATAGAAAGACAGGCAGATAAAGGTCAAAGAGATGGCACGAAGAAAATAAGAAACCAGTAAATTACCCACATGAAAGATAAATAAGAGCAGACAATTGTGTCTGGAATTTCGCAAAAGCCCGACTGCGGGATAGACTCTGAGATATAAAGAGCACGCAGACTACACAATGAATAAACAGAACTCTCACCCACAGAAATTCAAAGACTGTTTACTTTAGGTGCTAGTCGACGCTTCAGAAGCCAGCACACGAGCTTGCTGACCAGAGACTCCACAAGCTGCCACCGCAAACCTTCTCATTGTACAACAACGGCAGTCAATATCCCCAGTATTTACAGCACACCCAACACGAACAGGGCACCCGAGTAGCAAAGAATAAAGTACACTAACCTCCCACAGCCAAGGCAGCTTGTTCTAATCCGGGCGAAGACGGCCCTGTAGTTCAAGTGTGGAATTGAGCACCTGACCAATCTGATGTTGAGGAAGGAAAGAAGGTCAGGCTTATCACATGACCCGTTATTGCCCCGACTGGTCATGGAATATAGACACTATTACCACATCCCACAGATTCCGTTAGGAGATAACAGAGCTACCATAACCTTCACCAACACGAACAATCTATCCCAGGACAGTATATGCGACTCTATTCCACATACAATAACACAAAGACAACAAATACTCTACTTATATGACAGTTATAAAGACGCTAGACAATGAACTCAAGCATTCTATAAGGGCTGTGTTGTCCAGTGTTCCATGTGGCACAGCATCGTCAGATATCAGGCGAAACCTTGAACATGACATAGAAAAAAAATGGTAGGCGGACAAACGTGCAGGGAGACAAACAGATCTACGGATCAGACAGACAAACAGACATACATACAGACAAACGTAGCTATGGATCAGACAGGCAGGTAGGTAATGGACATATATACAGACAGACGGACAGCCAGACAGATATATAGAACAGATAGACAGATACAGGCAGATATATAGAACAGACAGACAGATACAAACAGGCAGGCAGACAGACAGGCACAGAGACAGACAGATAGATAGAGAGACAAACAGACAGACAGATAGACAGAAAGTCTACACGACTTTAAGAACCTAGAAAGAACGTTGAAAAGAACCTATTAAAAGAACAAAAGGCGTGTATACCTGGCTCTAATAGAACAACAAAATCAACAAGATCCTAACATTACCTACTACCTGCGTTTACCTTTCCAATCGAACAATCCCAGAATGAAAAGATGATTAAACATGTTTGATACACAAAGATGGGCAATTACCAGGCAATGTTTCAGACAAGACTACGCTTGTTTTTGAAGAGTTTAGTTTGTCTGTAGGTTGCAGGGTGCTTCATCGGTGATTTCCAGCAGTTAAACAAGCAATTTGTACCCGTTTGCCCTTATAGGAGAGTAATCTTAAAAATTGGATGATGATGGAACAAAATTACCTATGACAAACATCGATTTCTGAAATACCGTTGAATTCTTCTTCTTCTTCTTTTTCTTCGTCTGCATTAAGCCTCAGAGGTGCGTTGGTTTCGTTGTGCCACGCTTTTCAGCTAGGCTGTGATATCTGCGGCTTTCGGTATGGCATACCCGTCTTCAGCTTAGTGTATTCTCAGGACAGGATATGTATTCCCGTTTTATTCTCTGTTCACTCTTGTCTGTTACCAGAGGCGTCACTGGCAGACAGAACAGGGCCTTCGTTAAATATAGTTCACCAACCCTCACGCAATTATTGAGGGTTAGGTGATCATGTACCCCTATTCGGTCTGAGCACTGCATCTCCGCCCCTGCTGAAAACATCTGATACTAAACACAAACTAGAGACAAACAGTTCCTGTTGTTTCTTCCTAGCTGTGGACTTGGCTAAAGTTCTTCATTCACGGGACAAGCCATCACATACGGTCTCTTCTTTCACTGACCTTCACGCAGGGTCACCTTAACTCACTGACATTCACGTACAAATGTAAGGACTAATATTAGAATTCCTTTCTGCCTTACAAGTACAGTTTAGAAGTAGGTAGATGTTAGTTGCTCGCAGAAGCTGCCAGACACTGTTTTGCTGTGTAGCTTCTCTCATGGCTGATGCTATCAATCTCTGAATGGGCATAAATGGCCACAATGTGAACAAAACAAGTTTATAAAACTGAGCTTCTTTGTAGCTGCATTTTATATCTTCATATCCAGCCTTCATTTCCTTCATACCTTACGCAGCGTCACCATGAAGACCCGTTCTCCATATGGCACTGTCTTTTGCCAGTCCTTCAAACTCAGCGTGACCGGAAGTGAAAACTTCTCATGCACGTCTTTCAATATTCCTGGCTCTCAGTTTAGGCCTAGCTCACGTCTCGCTAGAATAGTGGTTCTCATATCTTTAAATATCCCTGGCTCTCAGTTTAGGCCCTGTTCTCGCTAGAACAGTGGTTCTCATATATTTTTTTCAGGCCCGGAGCCTGAAGCCATTAATATACCTCGCTGCGGCTCTTCTACGCTCAAGTAATTTGGTTTTAAATTACAACCTTAACATGTCTAATATTTTGAACAGCCCTGATTGCTTCCCAGAGGATTTTCTTTCCCAATAGTATTTTTAAAAAGCTATTTAAACAGTTTATAGGCAGAAGTACAGGAGTTTTTAAAAAAAGATGATTACAATATCACGTGACCTGTTAGAAAATAATGAATAATTATCATAAAAATCGACGTCTTTGAACTTAATGACTGAACATAAACACCCTGCCTGACCTTTAGATATAAAGAAGTGATTTTTTTAAATATTTTTTTTTTGCCCTTTATCTACCTGGATTAACAAAGATTTCAGAAACGTTTAATTTGCCAAGCAGATAAAAGAAAAAAAAACGATTCTTCTAAAAACAACTCTAAAACGATTTAACATTTCAACTACTGCAAAACAGAATTATCAAAATAACAGACCGACATGGCGTACATGCACTGTGACATTTCAGTTTCCTAAATAGAGCAGGCGGAAAATGTTACGGCAAATAATTAGGGAATTATTTCCACAAGAAAAAAGAAAGAGAGAGATCTGATGAAAGTCTATCTGGACTATTGATGTTTCCAGCAAAACAGATATAAAGAATTCCTTGATAGGGCACAGATTAAATAATCGAAGCATGAAACGCCGTCAAATTATAAGAAATTAATAACCGGTCTCTTGAAATAAATTATTTTATATCTGTGGTATACTGTCCCCGTAAGGAGACGGCGAACAAGGAAGTGGTCGATGCCTGCAGCATCAGATTGTCTTAAATGTCAGAGCTCTTGCGTAAGACCAGAGCTATTCAACCTGAGCTCCTGACTCACAGTCAGAAAGCTCTCAATACAATTGTTGATCAATATGCCACCCAAAGGCTGTGCGGACAAACAGGTTCAGTTAGTCTGAGTGACTGTTGGTAACAGCTACCAAAAACCAAGGCAAACCGTTATTACTTTCAAACACGTGACAATTTACAAGATGGACGCTCGAACTAAAAACTGGACGTAAGAAATTTATATGAAAAGATAAATCCAAGCAGGGCACCACAAGAACGGAGTGCTATTGTGCCACTGAGGTATACTAGCACTAACATAAAAGGGATATGTTGTCAGCGCTCAATATTTTTCTTGACTGCTCCAACAAAAGTCATGTGGCTCAGCGCTCAATATTTTTCTTGACTGCTCCAACAAAAGTCATGTGGCTTGCACCATATTGTCCGCTTTTCCTTCTTCAGTTCCAAAAAAGAACTAGGTACCCATTTCTACAGCCTGGAGACTGGGGCTTAGACCATCTATCTTTTCGTGACAGACAACCGCACTAGCTAGTACGCCACCTGGACCACCAACACCTGGCAGAAGACAAAGAATATATCTGGAGGGACATTTTTTCAGCGACGAGTCCTCGCCTTGGGCCACAGTTCTCAGATATTATGAGTGGTCCACAGGCCCCGTGTACTATAACCAGCAGCCAACCATATGTGACAGACCCTGAAACATCAAATTACTGTGTGACAGAGCCTGAAACATCAAATTACTGTGTGACTGAGCCAGAAACATCAAATTACTGTGTGACTGGGCCAGAAGCACAAATTACTCTGTGACTGAGCCAGAAGCATAAATTACTCTGTGACTGAGCCAGAAGCACAAATTACTCTGTGACTGAGCCAGAAGCACAAATTACTCTGTGACTGAGCCAGAAGCATAAATTACTCTGTGACTGGGCCAGAAGCACAAATTACTCTGTGACTGAGCCAGAAGCATAAATTACTCTGTGACTGAGCCAGAAGCACAAATTACTCTGTGACTGGGCCAGAAGCACAAATTACTCTGTGACTGAGCCAGAAGCACAAATTACTCTGTGACTGGGCCAGAAGCACAAATTACTCTGTGACTGAGCCAGAAGCATAAATTACTCTGTGACTGAGCCAGAAGCACAAATTACTCTGTGACTGGGCCAGAAGCACAAATTACTCTGTGACTGAGCCAGAAGCATAAATTACTCTGTGACTGAGCCAGAAGCATAAATTACTGTGTAATATGAACCAGAAACATCAAATTACTGTGTAAATGAACCAGAAACATCAAATTACTGTGTAAATGAACCGGAAACATCAAATTACTGTGTGACTGAGCCAGAAACATCAAATTACTGTGTGACTGGGCCAGAAACTATTATTGTGTAAATCAACAAGAAACATCAAATTACTGTATAACAGAACCAAAAATATTAAATTTTACTGCGTAAAAGAGTCAAAAACAGCCAGTCAAGGTGCAATATAACACACAAAAAAACAGTCAATGCTGTGTATAACCAGAAACAGCCAATCCTTATGTAAGAGAAACATCGACAACCAGTTACTATATACACCACAGGCCAGGAGATTTACATATAAGCTTACGTGTGCTAGTTTTATGTTATGGCGTGGAGTCTAAAAACAAAATTCCTGGCATGCTCCACTATCACAGATACCAGGTAGCGCAATAGCCCATTAGCCAAGCAGATGAAAGACAAGAGACTATTACTGTGTGGGCACTAGAAGGTGGAGAAACGATCTATCTGAGGTGGAGAAAAGATCTATCTGATGGGCTTCATAATTATGTCATTACTTCTGCAGATTCATCTGTGCCACTGAGTCACCCTTTCCAGGATATGAAAGTTACCCTTTCCTTGATATGAAAGTCACCCTTTCCAGGATATGAAAGTCACCCTTTCCAGGATAGGAAAGTCACTCTTTTCAGGATAGGAAAGTCACTCTTATCAGGATTCGAGAGTTACTATTCATAAAGAGCTTCACTCAAATCCTAGCTCACGCTTCATCATCACATAAAGAGCTTCATACAGATCCTAGTTCACGCTTCATCACAGCATAAAAAGCTTCATACAGATCTTTGTTCACGCTTTATCATAACATAAAGAGCTTCATACAGATCCTAGTTCACGCTTCATCACAACATAAAGAACTTCATACAGATCCTAATTCACGCTTCATCACAGCATAAAAAGCTTCATACAGATCTTTGTTCACGCTTTATCACAGCATAAAGAGCTTCATACAGATCCTAGTTCACGCTTCATCACTGCATAAAGAGCTTCATACAGGTCCTAGTTCACGCTTCATCACAGCATAAAGATTTCATACAGATCCTAATTCACGCTTCATCACAGCATAAAGAGCTTCATACAGATCCTAATTCACGCTTCATCACAGCATAAAGAGCTTCATACAGATCCTAGTTCACAAAAGAAATTCGAAAACGGAATTTGATAATAAAATAAAGGCAAAATTTAACCAGAACTGAAGAATCATATCTCAGAAAATACGATAACTTCCGTACATTAAACAGAAAAAAAATGTCAACGGCAGAAATTTTTGAGAGAAGTAAGTTTACAGCTATTTCTCCTTACATCCCTCCCGCCCCAACTACATCTTCTCTTTCTCTCACTCTCTCTCTTTCGTCCTTCCCACTCTTCCCCGCGGCTCCTCTAAAAAAGCAGTTACGTAACAGAACAGTGTGACACACGAAATTATGTTTACAGATAAAACGACAGGAAGTATTTCCCTAAACGAAACGAAAACGACTATGATCCTGGTTGATGATAACGAAGAAGAAAGAATAGGGAACCGAACGTTTATCATCATCACTCAGTAAAGATGATTCTGGGCAACAACAATTTAATATTACAGCATAATGAGTCGAATTGAATAATATCGAATTTTACTACAGTGATAACAACTTAATGATATAACATTATACCTTAATGAAATGAACCTCAAAAATGTAATATTATATCACAATGAAAGGAACCTCATAATGTAATATTAGACCATAATGAAAGGAACTTCATAATGTAACTTTAGACCATAATGAAAGGAACTTCATAATGTAATATTAGACCATAATGAAAGGAACTTCATAATGTAACTTTAGACCATAATGAAAGAACTCTCATAATGTAATATTATACCATACAGAAACGAACCTAATAATGCATTACTATACCAAAATGAAAGTTACCTCATTATAAAAGAAACATAAAGATGTAATAATATACCATAATAAATGGAACCTAATAATTTAATATTATATCATAATGAAAGGGATCTAATAATGTAATATTATACCATAATGAAAGGAACCTACCTATGTAATATCATACCATAACGAAATGAAAATAATAATGTAACTGTAACTTTTGGGAAAGTTCAAAATAAAAAAGCCAGAAGCTGAATATGAAATCCACGTATAGATAAAAAAAAATAAACAAACTGTTCAGATAGAGACAACGGGCGTTTGGGAAATCCACCACTGACTTCACTGTAAACACGGCACATGATGATGTCAGTCATGATTTCTGAAACTAAATGTCGTTAGAGCTGTACATGACTTGTCTAATGTTGACCAAACCAGTGCGTCACTAAACCACTCAGGCATACACCGTTGCCATGGTAACAATCGAACAAAGTCGTGGTAGCTTTGAGGCCTACAGCAGATGAGGCGGTACAGAAGAATTTAAACAACCATTTGAAAACTACGTCATGCCATATGCCATGTGTCATATTTAAACGTGTCATATGTCGGACATGGAAACGCTGATGGTGTGTGTGTGTAAACTATCTTCTCAACTTCCACAGTGCTAGCATTTATCTAGTTCAGTGGTTTCCAGACTTTCTACAAAGTAAGGTAGTAAGAACAGTTTTCCAAGTACATATAAATGGCAGGACATTTTTCTAAGTACTATACATATAACTGGCGGACCACTTTTTTAAGTACTGTATATATAACTGGCCGACCACTTTTCTAAGTACTGTATATATAACTGGCCGACCACTTTTCTAAGTACTGTATATATAACTGGCCGACCACTTTTTTAAGTACTGTATATATAACTGGCCGACCACTTTTCTAAGTACTGTATATATAACTGGCAGACCACTTTTCTAAGTACTGTACATATAACTGGCGGGCCACCATCTTATGTGTAATATCGCAAAGCCATGAACGTTTCATTGTTGGTAGTAGCACCAAATTGATAACGCTGTCAAGGACCACCTGATCATGCTCCAAGTACCACATTTTGGGAACCACTGTTCTAGTCGATACATTTGTCAGAAGTTAGAAAAGACATTCATTCCTAGCACGTCCATAGATGCTCCGATCTCCTCTTCAGTATCTCCTTCAGTGGCCAGGGTGATCACATTCGCCCAGTGCGACTGGCTATTCTTCCGGTGTTTTCAAGAAGTTACTCGTCTTTTGGAACTATTTAACTCCTTGACTCTAGAACATATTTCCATTCTCTCTCTCTCTCTCTCTCTCTCTCTCTCTCTCTCTCTCTCTCTCTCTCTCTCTCTCTCTGAACCTTAAGTGCCCAAGGCACATGGGGCTTCCGCAAGGGTTTTCCACAAACGACTGACCTTTGCCTTGCTCTTGCCCAAGTGAGCCCTCTGTTGCTCGAAATCCTCTCCGTCCTTCTCCATGAATCCTTTGGTCTACTCTTACTTCTGTTCCCCTGTGGTGTCCATCTTAGTTTCCATGTTCCTCTAGTATAAATGTTAATGAAAAATTCAGGCAGAATGAAACAGGAAGTTGCTCTATAATTTTAAAAAAATTGGTTACGTTAGAAATATGCTACTTGGCTCTATGCAAGACTCATATAAGCGCGTAAGATTTACCAATCCTGCCAATGTTATTTTGAAGTGAAAGAGTTAAGTTTTACTCCAAGCCTGAAACATTATGTCAATGTTCACTTTAAGTTGTTACTGATCAATGTTCACTTTAAGTTGTTGCTGATCAATGTTCACTTTAAGTTGTTGCTGATCAATGTTCACTTTAAGTTGTTGCTGATCAATGTTCACTTTAAGTTGTTGCTGATCAATGTTCACTTTAAGTTGTTGATGATCAACAAATAAATGAACTGCTACTTTTATTTTGCAATTTCTTGATATTATCCTGTGCTATAGTAACGCTGACGAAAACTGCGATAGCGCAACTTGAGTTTCTTTTCCTGATTTCTTTGGATTTTAGTATCTTTCTTTGTATAAGAATTTTAAACTATAATATGTATGTGATATTTTAATATTAAGATGCACATTTACACACACAATTTTTTGCAAACTATATTTGCACAAGTCTTGAAAATTTTGGCTACGAATCGCAAAATCTTGGTGATATCTGAGGATTTCCATGTTGTTGATATTCGAGGAATACTATGTGATATCTAAGGAATACTACGTTTGTGATATCTGAGGAATACTATATTTTGCGATATTTAAGGATTACTATGTGATACCTGAGGAGTGCTATGTTTTGTGATATTTGAGGATTAGTATGTTTTGCGATATCTGAGGATTACTATGTTTTGCGATATCTGAGGATTACTATGTTTTGCGATATTTAAGGATTATTATGTTTGCGATATGGCCATACATCATAAGAAATACATCTTGTTGACGGAAATGCAGATGAAGCCACTGACAGCAATTATTGAGGAAAGACGCTGGCGATGGTTGGGATATGTGCTCCGAATGACTGACAACTCACTACCAAAAACAGCACTAAGATGGACACCACAGGGGAACAGAAGTAAGGGTAGACCAAAAGAGACATGGAGAAGAACTACAGAAAGGATGTTGAGCAATAGAGGGCTCACCTGGGCAAGAGCAGAAAAAAAGGCAAAGGACAGGCATTTGTGGAAAACCCTTGCGGAAGCCCCATGTGCCCTGGGCACTTAAGGTTCAGAGAGAGAGAGAGAGAGAGAGAGAGAGAGGAGAGAGAGATGTTTGCGATGTCTAAGGTATACTATGTTTGTGATATCTGAGGAATGTTATATTTGTGATATCTGGCGAAACTGCTTTTGTGGTCTTTTGGGAAAATTACTTTCATCGTTTCTATTGCTTCTCTGTAAAGAAACCTAATGGACCACCATAAATAGCCTTAACTGTTATAGTTATTTTTTCTTAATGGTGAGCTCTACTGCACTTGCCCTGCGAGTAAATATTCTGTTTTCAGAGGCGGTTTCCTCCAACCTGGTCGTGTCAGGTACTCATATGTACATCTGTGTCGAGGATCTGTGAGTGGCAAACTAGGAGCGCCTTGTTCACGGCTCCAGAAAGGCGCCCAGTCAACACAAGCCTGGTGAAGATACAGAGATAGAGATGAGAACATCTTTGGGCCTGACCAGAGTGGCACAGATGATGGTCCTTCATACCTGCCTCTCATCACTCCGCACGGTTACGGAGTTTGTGACGTTTTCGCCAGAAATCTGTGATTTTAAGGAAGGGCAGTGACTGTGATTTATGGAACTATAGTGACTCTATGGATAGGTAGTGATTTATGGAACTATAGTGACTCTATGGATAGGTAGTGACTCTATGGATGGGCAGTGATTTATGGAACTATAGTGACTCTATGGATATGTAGTGACTCTATGGATGGGCAGTGATTTATGGAACTATAGTGACTCTATGGATATGTAGTGACTCTATGGATGGGCAGTGATTTATGGAACTATAGTGACTCTATGGATAGGTAGTGACTCTATGGATGGGCAGTGATTTATGGAACTATAGTGACTCTATGGATAGGTAGTGACTCTATGGATGGGCAGTGATTTATGGAACTATAGTGACTCTATGGATAGGTAGTGACTCTATGGATGGGCAGTGATTTATGGAACTATAGTGACTCTATGGATAGGTAGTGACTCTATGGATGGGCAGTGATTTATGGAACTATAGTGACTCTATGGATAGGTAGTGACTCTATGGATGGGCAGTGATTTATGGAACTATAGTGACTCTATGAATAGGTAGTGACTCTATGGATGGGCAGTGATTTATGGAACTATAGTGACTCTATGGATAGGCAGTGATTTATGGAACTATAGTGACTCTATGGACAGGTAGTGACTCTATGGATGGGCAGTGATTTATGGAACTATAGTGACTCTATGGATATGTAGTGACTCTATGGATGGGCAGTGATTTATGGAACTATAGTGACTCTATGGATATGTAGTGACTCTATGGATGGGCAGTGATTTATGGAACGGCAGTGACTCTATGGATATGTAGTGACTCTATGGATGGGCAGTGATTTATGGAACGGCAGTGACTCTATGGATATGTAGTGACTCTATGGATGGGCAGTGATTTATGGAACGGCAGTGACTCTATGGATATGTAGTGACTCTATGGATGGGCAGTGATTTATGGAACGGCAGTGACTCTATGGATATGTAGTGACTCTATGGATGGGCAGTTACTCGTGGAAGGGCAGTTACTCATGGAAGGGCAGTTACTCTATGGAAGGGCACTGACTCTATGGAAGGGAAGTGACTTATGGAAGGGAAGTGACTTATGGAAGGACGGTGACTTATAGAAAGGCTATGATTTATGGCAGGGCTGTGACTTAGGATAAGGCTGTGGAGTAAATATACCAAAATTCTTCTCTGCCATTTTTCTATTCTCCGACTCCATATTAAATGGCAGATTTCTACCGACAACGTCTTAGCCCAGCTTTGCTTAAACTCTGGATCTTCTATTTTTATATATCCTGAATCAGACTGTATAAATGGTACATTCCTATAGGATTCCTATAGGTTATGACTGTATAAATAGCACATTTCTGTGAACTCTGATCCTATAATATAATAGGATAGGTAACTGGGTTGGACATAAATAGTAGTCTCCTCTGTAGAGAGTTAATTTTGGATATTTATAGGCGTGCGCGCGGGAAAATCTGTTATAAAGCTCGCATGTATTTGCACTCATAGTGAACGAATTTGGAAGAGACGCACAGAAAATAGGAAGACGAGAGGATTAACATTGGAGATGGGCAAGGGAGGAGGTTCCAGAAATGTAGGCATGCAAGTTTTTCTTCACAGTCAGTACTTTAGTTGGGCTTCGAAATAGCAGAATGTAGATTGTAGTCTGCCCTTTGTATGAATGCTTAGTATTGGTTCAGGTCAATTTCTTCTGAATTCAGTTTCTGAGAGAGTGTGTGATATTGTCCGTTGTAAGAAGCAAAAATATCCTTCAACATCTTTCCCGGGCGAGAGGTCGCCCGGACACTGTTTCATGTATTTTGTGAATTCCCTCAGTCTTTTCACGCCACTTCCATTTGGCAACATCCACCAGCAAACGTGGTTTCATCAATAACTCTGTTCTATTGTAACGTCCGGAGTTGGGGGATTATTGATTTATGTTTTGTATCGCAACTGTGGACTTGGAATGATCAGTTAATTTTATTTATATATACTACTGGGCAAATGTTAAGGGCTGGTCATTAATTTCAAGTATATGTTTATTTTGATTGCCGTACTAAAATTGTAAATAAATTTATTGTGGAATCTTGATTAAATTGCATTCTCGGGTAGTCCTCTAAGCAGCCTGGACCTAAACAACACCAACTGCTCATCACAACAAGTGTAAAAATCGCGTGCAGTAGCATCGTTCTAGACAAAATGTTAGGGCATTTTAAAAACGTGTCAACATGGCCAAGCAGGTAATTAAATCGTGCAGATTTGTGCTGCACCTGCATGAGGCATCCTTAGTGAACACTTCTCACCTTCCATTCATTTTTATTAAAGCGGTTTAGGGCTATTTTTGTCATTTGAAAAACACTGCCACCGCGAAGGCGTTTAGTACCTTTGAGCATCATCAGGTCATAGCCTTGGCTGAAAGCAGTTGATATGGCCGTGAAGTTGCACGGCGTTCGGAGATGTCCCGTTCTACCATCTAAAGGCATTTGGAGCGATTTCGCGCAACCGGAGGTGTAGAAGACAGGCATCGTTCAGGCCGACCTCGTTGCACGAGTAGACAAGATGACGGATACTTGCGGCTGTCAGCACTTCGCAACTGGACAGTAACGTCTTCCACTCTCAGAAACCAGCTAATGAATACAGCAAACGTCAATGTTAGCGGCAGAACAATTCGCAGGCGTTTAAGAGAATCTGGGCTGGCTTCACAGCAATAAGAATACCTCTTACTCCAGATCACCGCAGAACTAGAGTTGCCTGGTGCCGGCAGCACATTCGTTGGACGAGGTGCCAGTGGGGTGAAATTCTTTTCACTGACGAATCTGGTTCTAAGGACTGCAAACGCGCCACAAACAGCCTCTGGCAGTCAAGTCCAGCTCCTGGCCTTCCCGTGGCAGAACTGTTTAAACTGACAGGAGAAGGGGCGAGGGCGAATATCTGGCGCCTGAAAACCAGTTACTTAGGGTAGATGAGTGGCACGTTTGGTAGCTCATCTGCCGCTGTTGGCGAGATCTTCAGCTGCCGTGCGTGGAGCGGTGCTCCTCCCGGCCAATGAAGAAATTTGCAAATGAGGTTGCCGCGCAGCATCACTGCGGAAAAGGTGGTAGAAAGGATAAAGCGAAGCAAACAGTCAAATCACGGCACCTCTGGTCTGGAGGTCGGCCACGTCCTGAGTGCAGTCATATCGGGTGAAATGCATGAACCGGCTTGTCCCAGAGGTTAAGACACTGCTGGCTTGACTCTTCAAATGCCGTGCGTGGAGTGAAGCTCCTCCCGGTTAAGGAAGTAAATGCGGAAAAGAAATAAAGGTTGCTGTGCGGCGCCGATGGGAAAAGGTGGTGGAAAGTGAAGTTTAACCGGTATGTCCAGTAGTATCGCTACGAGAGCTATACCACGGCACCTCTGCTCTAGAGGCCGCCCACGTCCGAAATACACCTACACTGGTGAAATATGCCTAAACCGGCACACACCAGAGGTGGAACTCGATGGCTAGACATGTCATGCCACCTCCACTCTAGAGGTCGGTAACGCCTGATAAACACCCATACTGGTGAATTTTGCCTAAACCGGCTCATACCAGGGGTGAATCTTGAAGGCTATGCGTGTCACAGTACCTCTGCCCTAGAGGTCGGTCCCGTCCCAAACACGCCCATACTGGGAAATGCCTAAACCGGCTCAACCCAGGGGTAGAAGTCACTAGTGGCGAGGATTCGTCCTCCTGGACAAAAGCTCCATCCTGGTCACAACTAGGAAGGGTAGCGGCCACGACCACAAAATGCTAAGTCGGAGACACTGGACCAGGGAAGTCTAGATAGGCAACCACTTCTCACCCGGCGGGGATGTTTGCGTATCCTAATCACGCTGAGGTTTTCCGGTGATAAAGTCCAACCCTGGACTGGATGGGCAACCACCTCTCACCCGGCGGTGATACACGGGTATCTCAAAACACGTCGAGGTTTTCCGGTGAGAAAGTCCAACTCTGGCCTGGGTGGGCTACCGCCTCTCACCCAGCGGGGATGCACTGATATCCTAAACACGTCGAGGTCTTCCGGTGAGAAAGTCCAACCCTAGACTAAACTGGTGCAATGAAAACCACGGTGTCACGCAATCCCGCTTCCGAGACCCACCAGGAATATAGGCTAAAGCACTGTGATACTCTGAACCCCTTGTGGTCCTTTCGTGGATCTCGTGTGGTCTATTCTGGACCACACAGGGGACCACGGGACCTAACGAGGACCACAGGCGTGAATTCAGTAGGTTCACAGTGCGGTTTTTGGTGGTAGAAGTGAACGAAGAAGAAGAAGAAGAAGACTGACGAATCTCGCTTCAGTATGTCCTTCAATGATCGCAGAACCCGTGTTTGGAGAAAGCCATATTCCATGACGCCACTATCTAAGACAGATGCTTATTGTCTGGAGACCACTCTTGTGAATTTCTGGACGAGGGGTGAGTGATTTCCCCAGCTTGCTGTATGTGTATTCCTATTCCGATCTGCAAATGAAATGACTGAATTCGTTCAGTTTTAAATGCTGTTTTCTTTGGTACTAATGGCTTGTTTGTTAGTCAGTTGATTTTGTTTTTTGTAAGAATTGAAAAAACCGGCTCTTAACTTTTGTCCAGTTCACAAATGGTGTATGAACTCTGTTTAGTGATCCTGGGTTACTGAAGTTGCATAAAACGTATCAATGTAACGAAGTGTAACAACTTCATGATGTCATGTAAGTTCCCTAAAACGTTAAAGGCATTCTACAGCCATCAGCATTAAGAAAAACACCATTTTAGTGATGCAAGTAACAGATTAGTCAAATTCTGTTTACACTGTTAACTGGGTCGTATACCAAAAAAACTTTTTAAATCCCATAAACATTTCATTTCTTTAGATTTTGAATCCGTAAACTGTACATTTCTATAGATTCTGCCTCTAGAAATGGTACATTTCTATAGACTCCACCAAATAACTGGTATATTTCTATAAACAACGCCACATAAATAGTATTTCTATAAATTCTGACTCAATAAATGGTACATTTTTACGGATTTTTACTCTAGGCAAAATTATGTTCGACTCAACAGCCCTAGTCTATAAGCTTCCGTTGACAGAAACAAAATTACAGTAGAATTACAGAAGCTGTTACAAGCAACTGGGGACAGATAGTGCAAATCGTGTACAGAAGAAACAGAAAACTTTAAAAAGACCCGTATTCTTCTATGCTGAACTAACGGGGTGTTTTTAAACGACACAATAATGGCCATACAATCGTTAAGTTTGGAAACTCTTTATGTCTGGGACAAGAAACAGGACTTTTTTTCTCTACATAACCATAGCAACGTTTGTAAAATGCTGGACTTCTCATAAACCCAGTTGTGTGGAATACTGGAAAACTCTGGTTCAGATGAATATTGCAAGACATCAAGTTTAGTAGAATGTTTGGCAACACAAATTAAAATTCAGCAGTATGTCTAAAAACATAAAAACTCAGTGAAATGATGGGGGAAACTACAATCTGAACAATACCGCAAATCAAAAACAAGAGAAGACCAGAAATCACTAAATTCAGCTGAATTCTCAAAAACAAATATTAAAACACTGAAAATTAAATTTAATTTTAATGAACACCAAGACCAGCGGTTCTAAGGACTGCAAACGCGCCACAAACAGCCTCTGGCAGTCAAGTCCAGCTCCTGGCCTTCCCGTGGCAGAACTGTTTAAACTGACAGGAGAAGGGGCGAGGGCGAATATCTGGCGCCTGAAAACCAGTTACTTAGGGTAGATGAGTGTCACGTTTGGTAGCTCATCTGCCGCTGTTGGCGAGATCTTCAGCTGCCGTGCGTGGAGCGGTGCTCTTCCCGGCCAATGAAGAAATTTGCAAATGAGGTTGCCGCGCAGCATCACTGCGGAAAAGGTGGTTGAAAGGATAAAGCGAAGCAAACAGTCAAATCACGGCACCTCTGGTCTGGAGGTCGGCCACGTCCTGAGTGCAGTCATATCGGCTGAAATGCATGAACCGGCTTGTCCCAGAGGTTAAGTCACTGCTGGCTTGACTTCTCAAATGCCGCGCGTGGAGTGAAGCTCCTCCCGGTCAAGGAAGAAATGCGGAAAAGAAATAAAGGTTGCTGTGCGGCGCCGATGGGAAAAGGTGGTGGAAAGTGAAGTTTAACCTGGTATGTCCAGTAGTATCGATACGAGAGCTATACCACGGCACCTCTGCTCTAGAGGCCGCCTACGTCCGAAATACACCTACACTGGTGAAATATGCCTAAACCGGCACACACCAGGGGTCGAACTCAATGGCTAGACATGTCATGCCACCTCCGCTCTAGAGGTCGGTAACGCCTGATAAACACCCATACTGGTGAATTTTGCCTAAACCGGCTCATACCAGGGGTGAATCTTGAAGGCTATGCATGTCACAGTACCTCTGCCCTAGAGGTCGGTCCCGTCCCAAACACGCCCATACTGGGAAATGCCTAAACCGGCTCAACCCAGGGGTAGAAGTCACTAGTGGCGAGGATTCGTCCTCCTGGACAAAAGCTCCATCCTGGTCACAACCAGGAAGGGTAGCGGCCACGACCGCAAAATGCTGAAGTCGGAGACACTGGACCAGGGAAGTCTAGATAGGCAACCACCTCTCACCCGGCGGGGATGTCTGCGTATCCTAATCACGCTGAGGTTTTCCGGTGAGAAAGTCCAACCCTGGACTGGATGGGCAACCACCTCTCACCCGGCGGTGATACAAGGGTATCTCAAAACACGTCGAGGTTTTCCGGTGAGAAAGTCCAACTCTGGCCTGGGTGGGCTAACGCCTCTCACCCAGCGGGGATGCACTGATATTCCATACACGTCGAGGTCTTCCGGTGAGAAAGTCCAACCCTAGACCAAACTGGTGCAATGAAAACCACGGTGTCACGCAATCCCGCTTCAGAGACCCACCAAGAATACAGGCTAAAGCACTGTGATACTCTGAACCCCTTGTGGTCCTTTCGTGGAACTCGTGTGGTCTATTTTGGACCACACAGGGGACCACGGGACCTAACGAGGACCACATGCGTGAATTCACTAGGTTCACAGTGCGGTTTTTGGTGGTAGAAGTGAACGAAGAAGAAGAAGACCAAGACCAGCATCATAATTGAGAAAATCAAATTCAGCTTAATACAGGGAAGAAAGCAATTCACTATAATGTCAAGAAATAACAAATGTATGCAGTGTTTCGACACATTCAACAGAATACAACAAATTCAGAATAGTACTAGAAACACAGATCCAGTCAATTTTTGAAAACACAGCTCCAAGCACGAAAAGAAATATCCTTGCTTCAAATTCTGTCAAGAAAATAAATGCCAGGTAGAAACAGAATCCTAGAACTTGACTACACAACAAAGACCCCCCCCCCAAAAAAAAAAGGCGCAAGAAAAACAAACAAAAACAAAAGTTTGCTGGACAAACTTAAAATGCTCCACCCGAGTTTAGCCGTACTACATTACGTCACTTCCTGTGTTGCAAGACAGCTTCCTTTTCGTTCATCTTACCCAGGGGTCGACAACCTGTTGCCTGCGTCACAATAATGAACGTATTAGTAATAAAATATAAACGTATTAATACTTAATTAAACTTGATCTAATTTACGTAGTATTATGTAAAGTTAAATCGAGTTTAATTAAGTATTAATAGGTTTACAATACTTTATTACTATTAAGTTCATTTATTGGACACTAACAGCCAAGAACAAAAGAAAAATTATCACGACAGAAATGAGATGTTTACGAAGAATACTAAATATGACAAGAATAGACCAAATAAGACATGACACTATCAAGCCAAAGATTGTATCCAGAAACAGCAAAGTCAAAGAGACCGGCCATGTTACACGGTTACCACCAGACAGTATATCACAGACAACATTCACACTAAGATTTGTAGGTAACAGAGGAAGAGGCCGCCCACGCAGGAGATGGAAGGAGGAAATTACAGAAGCATTAAATATCCCATTATATGAAACAAATTGCCGAGCCCTGTCAAGATGTCTGTTTGTCCCCTCAACACCGAAAGGTATATGAGGAAGGAGACAAGACAAGACAACACAACGTTAATTTATTAACTGTATACATGAACGTGGCCCGCCGGCCACTCACATAAGTGAAATCCGGCCCATTTATAGAAAATAAGTTTGCCCACCGGTTCACTCCTATTAAAAAAAGTAATAGTTATGTCCCTTTAGATCTTGAAGCTTCTGCAGTTTGTCGATCCCTGATTTCTAGAGACCATTAATTAGCTGGTGTTGATCGAGATGTTGATGGCAGAACTCCATGACTGGATACGCGATCATGACCTTAATTAAGTTTCTAAACTAACATCACTGATAGAGGGTGTGCTACGGTGCTCTCCAAAACTTTTCGTCCTACACTGAACTCGCTTCCCAACAAATACAAATTAGCACCGCAAGACAGTGCATCCTTTGTCGCTAAGCTTTTCCGTGGGTGGCATAGTAAACATTATCTAAAAGATAAAACATGCTGGGAAAAGAAATGAAAATAGGAATTTTCTCAAAGTGTTTGTAAAACCATTCAAACACATGAAAATAGGAATTTTCTCAAAGTGTTTGTAAAACCATTCAAACACAAGAAAAGAATTACTTTCTCCATATTTTCCAGACAACCACGACCAGTTCTTCAATGCTACTTCTTGCAAATGCTATTCTCCCTTTGTAAACAATATTTTTAAAAGATTGTCACGAAAACCAAAACACACACACACACTCACTCACTCTCTTCCCCCTCCCTTTCACTCACTCTCTCCCCTTTCTCTCATACTCTCTCTCTCATGTTGTATCTTTAAATGTGAACGGGAATGGAGAAATAAAACACTGAATTTCATAAACTTGTGAGTAGTCATGCTACTGGTTACTTCTTTGTTCACTATACTCCGATACGGCGGAAATAAGACATGTGAACAGAGTTATAAACAGAACATATGAAGCTCACGTATACTTTAAATGACACTGGATATTGCTGAAAACTCAAAGGTATACTGAAATTTTTTTAAAAATCACTATATTTTTAAAACTACATCGCACGGAATGTGTTCTTTTATTTAAATGTGTTGGTAATATTCGAAAATGTATTTAAAATGCCCCTAAACTGGGGAAATGATTCTTACATTGCTATATAGAGCCAGTACTGCTATACAGAGCCAGTACTGCTATACAGAGCCAGTATTGCTATATAGAGCCAGTATTGCTATGAGGTTGTGACAGAAAAACAAACGAAGAGGTCCTCAAAGAAGTTTCAGAACAACGAAAATTAGTTAAGACGATATGAAAAAGGCAATCAAAATTTCTTGGACATGCCATGAGAAGAGAGAAGTTGGAGAACCTAGCAGTGGCTGGAAGATTCACGAGAAAAAGGAAGAGAGGGAGACCGATAGAGAATTATCTTATCTCAGAGAACTGACCAAGTGGCATGGAAAAGAAAAGTGCCTAAATTAATCAGAAACACCACGGACCGCCTAAAACGGAGATGATCGCCAACGCTAACCGGCACCACACATAATAAAAATAATGGTAAAGGTATATTCCCCGTTTCCACACCATTAGGGCAAACTGAGGAATACGGTGTTAGGCTCGTATTTTCCATGACCTTCGACACATGAGAGTGTGACGTGGTCAGTATCACGCCTGGCCGCTTTACCTTCTCAGATTCCTCTGGGACCCATTTTTAGAGGCTGCGTGGAACCTGGGGCCTTTTCGGTGTGTGCTAGAAAAAAATCCCAACTGCTGGGTCTGAACCCGGTACCACCAGGATAGTAAACCGAGCGCCTAACCACTCTGCTAACCAGGCCGCTAATAATAATAATAATAATCTATATTAAATCAATGCACATTTTAACACTTTCTTCATCAGAAAAGAATTAATCAACGAATCAATCGATCAATCAATACATCTAGAATAAAAGTAATGGCACGAGAACACCCATGCCACAGACGGACAAAGAACAGCAGCCCTCATCCAGTTCCACATAATTTTTTTTAAATTTTAAATATCTTCACCAAACCTCCCGGTAAGAAGGTAAAGTTGAAATATTTTTTTAAAAAACTAGAATATCAATCGAGTAACTAACAGCCAAACAATCAAGCAACCAGTGAAGCAACTCTGCAACCAAACAATCGAGAAACAAGCCAGCCAGTCAGACAACCAGTCAACAAACCAAGAACCCACAAAATCAACAAAACAAGCAAGCAGCAATCCAAAGAAATAATTCAGCCATGCAATCAACCAGACAACCCAAACAGTCAATCGAAGAAGCAAGCAGTCAATCAATAAACCAAGAAATCAGTCAAAGAACGAAGCAACTAAACAATCAATAAAAAAATCAATAAAAGAATCAAGCAACCAGTCAAGAACGAAGCAATCAAACAACAAGCTCAGAAGTCAATCAAAGAATCGAGAAGCCAGTCAAACAGCCGATCAGTCAAATCAAGCAATAAAACAGTCTGTGAAACAAAGTAAGTTATCAAGAAACTAACAAATCAAATCAAGCAATAAAACAGTCTGTGAAACAAACTAAGTTATCAAGCAACTAACAAATAAGCAAATTAACTTAGCAACAAATCAACCGGCCAAGCAAGCAGATTAAATTTATCACGCTTTGTAGCTGAAATACCCTAACTGGTGATAGAAATTTATTGAAATTAAACTAAAGAAATAGTTACTTTTTTTTCAAAAAGCACATTAATTTATAAACACTTAACAAGTCTTCCAATAACTAAAAAAAAAGAAGCGAAAAGACTCGCATTTCTGTACCGATTTTGAAGAACTATGTCGCCCAGCTGAAGCCAGCACTGATTAAAACACAGGACAGGAGTACTGAAAAATGTCACAAGCGGTGAAATGGCGTGCGCATGAATACATTTTCAAAACCATCAATCAGAAATGAAGAGTATCGATCCAAACACCCTGCCCTGTCGTGCAACGTCCCTTGCATTTTACTCAGCTTCACGATGCCAGTATTCGATACTATGACACAATCGACACTTAGACAAGATGGCTTACTTAAACAATGTCCAAATCTTGTAAAGAATAGGAATCGTTGAAGCAAAAGGGACACTATAAGTGGGTTATTCTGTCTCCTCTTTTATGCACCGAAAGCGATGATGAAAACAAAGAAAGCAAACAACAACCACGAATATTAAAAAGAATGAAATGCTGATTGATACAATTTTTTTTAAAAAAAGAGCTGAATGAAATGTATGGCATCGTTCGACAAAAAAGTTTTGGATTCGGTACCCCAATCTTTCCACTTCGATCCATGTACTGTTCTTCTCTCCGACTACATCTCAATGAAGTACTTATGTCACTCCCCTTTCGTCATGACAGCCGGAATAAATATTAATATCTTTCGACGTGCGAAAAGAAAGAAAAAGCAAATGTGATAAGGAAGAAATAGTACCTGGTGATACGTGAAAAGGAAGAAATAGTATCCGGTGATAACTGAAAAGGAATAAACAGTAATTGGTGATATGTGAAAAGGAAAACATAGTAACTAGTGATATATTAAAAGGAAAACATAGTAACTGGTGATATATGAAAAGGAAAACATAGTAACTGGTGATATATGAAAAGGAAAACATAGTAACTGTTGATATGTGAAAAGGAAAACATAGTAACTGGTGATATATGAAAAGGAAAACATAGTAACTGGTGATATATGAAAAGGAAAACATAGTAACTGGTGATATATGAAAGGAAAACATAGTAACTGGTGATATATGAAAAGGAAAACATAGTAACTGGTGATATATGAAAAGGAAAACATAGTAACTGGTGATATATGAAAAGGAAAACATTGTAACTGGTGATATATGAAAAAGAAAACATATTAACTGGTGATATATGAAAGGAAAACATAGTAACTGGTGATATGTGAAAAGGAAAACACTGTAACTGGTGATATGTGAAAAGGAAAACATAATAACTGGTGATATGTGAAAAGGAAAACATAGTAACTGGTGATATGTGAAAAGGAAGAAATACCTGGTAAAACGTGAAAACGAAAATATGAAATTTCACATTAATCAAGAAGAAAAAAATATATACAGAAGGAAGAACTGTTGAAAATGTAAACCTCGACAGCAACACAGCACATGATAGTGCCGCCAGGAAACCAGCACTGAGAAAATACGGCAACCAAAACTATGAAAACAAAGTTAAGATTATTCATCTCAAATGTAACATCCACCCTTACCTCTGCGTGCGATAGCTGGAAAACAAGTAAAGAAATAACAAACAAACAAAAAATTAGACTCTTGAAAACAAATGCCTAAAGCAAATACTCTATATAATGGAACGAATCCCAAGACCAACTCATAGATAAGGAAGATGAGCATACAGCAACCTGCCTCATCAGTGATTTAAAGAAAGGAGATGGACATGTATCGGCTACGCAATGAGAAGAAACAATCAGAGAATCCCAAAACATGAAAAATATTACACACCGAGACAAA
This sequence comes from Achatina immaculata, assembly GCA_009760885.1. Classification (NCBI taxonomy): domain Eukaryota; kingdom Metazoa; phylum Mollusca; class Gastropoda; order Stylommatophora; family Achatinidae; genus Lissachatina; species Lissachatina immaculata. The sequence continues at coordinate 69,196,626 of CM019702.1, forward strand.
GAAAAAAGAGGTCGACCACGTGAAACTCTAAAGAGAGCATTCTCTAGAGAGACTAAATTAGTGGGCTTAAGATCCCTTGACGAGGTTGAAAAACTTGTAAAAAATAGAAAAAAAAAACATGTAGAAAATGGAAAAACATGTACAAAATAGAAAAACCTGGCGGAACAAACAGTATTACATTGGTGATATATGATAAATACGAAATATTATCATGGGATATTTGAAAAGTAAGGTATACAGGGTCCGGCATAAAGCATAGCTGGATTTAACTGACGTAGTGGGCAGAAACTGAATACGTCTGAAAAAAACATGACGTCAGAGATGAAGCAGATAAACTGTCATTTTTAACAATGGCTTCTTGGCTAACACAACATCGCGCATTCACCGTTGAAACTTATTTTAAAAGTGGAGAATCATCTATTACTGTACAACGAAAGTTTCGTCGCCATTTTGAGTTGCATCCCCGTGATAAAGTTCCCGATCGGAGGACAAAACAGTTTTGAGGTGGGTCAAAAAATTTATGGAAGCCGCTAATTGCCTTAATAACAAGTCTACTGGTCGTTCAAGAACTCAACAGACACCTGAACGAATTCAAGAAGTCCCCAACGCACTGCTGAGTAGCCCTCGGCGATCAGCTGTTAGGAACGCTTTGGCACCTGTCATCCTCTTACAGTTAACAGTGATCTTTATATGCAGATGCTAACTGAATACTTCATTCCAGACTTGGCCAATAGAAATAAGAGACTAATATGGTTTCAACAAGATGGAGCAACTGCCCATACAGCCCGTCAGTCCATGGCTATGTTGCGACAAGCACTTCCCAATCGTCTTATTTCCAGATTTGGGGATACTCATTGGCCGGTGAGGTCACCAGATTTATCGGCCGCAGACTTCTTTTTGTTGGGGTATCTCAAGAACATGGTCTATGCTAGTCGACCACAGTCAACTGCAGACATAAAAGATCGAATCCAACACTGCATTCAAAATATCCCTTTGAACATGTTAAATGATGTTATGCAGGAATTTTCCAGACGTCTGGCTGAATGTATCAAATGTAATGGCGGTCATCTAACCGGCGTAATTTTCAAAACCTAAATATTATTGTCAGTAATAAAAAAACACCCACTTTTCTGAGTTTCATTTCACTTTTTTAACCTAAAATATGTACAGCGCTTATTTATTTTCCATGTTTAAAATCCAGCTATGCTTTATGCCGGACCCGGTAATATTGTTGGAGGTTGTGCGAGAAGAAGGAAAAGAAGCTAGTGATACATGAACAAGAAGAAATAATACCTCGCAACACGTTAAAAATAAGAAATATTACCTGGTAACACGTTAAAAATAAGTTGTGGTATGTGATAAAGGAGAAATAGTTGGAGGTAATTGACAAAGACAGAGACTGTGATAAAGAAGAAATAGTTGGAGGTAAGTGACAAAGACAGAGGCTGTGATAAAGGAGAAATAACTGGAGGTAAGTGACAAAGTCAGAAGCTGTGATAAAGGAGATTGATTGATTGATCTTTATTTCAAAAGGGTTAAGAATTGGGCATGCAGGCCCGTCTGACATTCTGCCCTTTATCATACATCTTTCACTCAATTCCAGACATTCTACAAATATGCTGTTCATGTAACAAACATAATTAGCATTGAAGCTGATATACATAAAATAAAATATAACATTTACGTTTCGCTCTTATCCATTCACTCAGTACAGAAGTAACTACATACAAATCTCTCTCTCTCTCTCTCTCTCTGAACCTTAAGTGCCCAGGGCACATGGGGCTTCCACAAGGGTTTTCCACAAATGCCTGTCCTTCGCCTTTTTTTCTGCTCTTGCCCAGGTGAGCCCTCTATTGCTCAACATCCTTTCTGTTGTTCTTCTCCATGTCTCTTTTGGTCTACATACATACCAATTGTATACATACAAATACTTGGAGGTAATTGACAAAGACAGAGACCGTGATAAAGGAGAAATACTTGGAGGTAATTGACAAAGACAGAGACTGTGATAAAGGAGAAATACTTGGAGGTAAGTGACAAAGACAGAGACTGTGATAAAAGAGAAATACTTGGAGGTAAGTGACAAAGACAGAGACTGTGATAAAAGAGAAATACTTGGAGGTAAGTGACAAAGACAGAGACTGTGATAAAGGAGAAATACTTGGAGGTAGAGTACGAGACTAAGAACTAGGTACAGAAAAATCCCCGTTAGAGAGAACATTAATATTCATCATCTTGTGCTGCGTCCGCAGAGAATACTGACTGCACTGGTCTCCAACTTGCTCTTTTGCTCCGGACTCTTGTACCCTGGTCAGGGAGAATCCTCGCTGTTTCTTGACGGTGTACTGTCTTTTTTCTTCTTTTTCCTTTCATTTTTTCCCCTCACAAACATGAGTTTTCATTATAAACATATCTTATCTTATATCTTATATCCTTCCCGTGCCGTTAAACGTCACATACGGCTCGCAAAGTAGTTCGCCAATTTTTCCTGTCTTCGGTGAGTCTTTCAACCTCATCAAGGGATTTTATGCCTGTTAATTTGGCCTCTCTTAACAATGTCCTCTTCAGAGTTTCACGCGGTCTGCCTCTTTTTCTTCGGCGTGTTGTGTTCCACTTGATAGCTTGTTTTGGGATTCTTTGATCATTTCTTCTCATCAAGTGACCAACATATATCCATCTCCTTTTCCTGATCACCCATGAGACTGGTTGTTGTTCAGTCATCTGTCTTATCTCTGCATTGTTCTTGAATTCATTCCACTTGATGCCGAGTATTTTCCTTAGGCATTTGTTTTCAAAAGAGTCTAATTTCTTTTCTTCTTCTTCTTCTTCTTCGTTCACTTCTACCACCAAAAACCGCACTGTGAACCTACTGAATTCACGCCTGTGGTTCTCGTTAGGTCCCGTGGTCCCCTGTGTGGTCCAAAATAGACCACACGAGATCCACGAGAGGACCACAAGGGGTTCAGAGTATCACAGTGCTTTAGCCTGTATTCTTCGTGGGTCTCGGAAGCGGGATTGCGTGACACCGTGGTTTTCATTGCACCAGTTTAGTCTAGGGTTGGACTTTCTCACCGGAAGACCTCGACGTGTTTAGGATATCAGTGCATCCCCGCTGGGTGAGAGGCGGTAGCCCACCCAGGCCAGAGTTGGACGTTCTCACCGGAAAACCTCGACGTGTTTTGAGATACCCGTGTATCACTGCCGGGTGAGAGGTGGTTGCCCATCCAGTCCAGGGTTGGACTTTCTCACCGGAAAACCTCAGCGTGATTAGGATACGCAAACATCCCCGCCGGGTGAGAGGTGGTTGCCTATCTAGACTTGCCTGGTCCAGTGTCTCCGACTTCAGCATTTTGCGGTCGTGGCCGCTACCCTTCCTAGTTGTGACCAGGATGGAGCTTTTGTCCAGGAGGACGAATCCTCGCCACTAGTGACTTCTACCCCTGGGTTGAGCCGGTTTAGGCATTATCCCAGTATGGGCGTGTTTGGGACGGGACCGACCTCTAGGGCAGAGGTACTGTGACATGCATAGCCTTCAAGATTCACCCCTGGTATGAGCCGGTTTAGGCAAAATTCACCAGTATGGGTGTTTATCAGGCGTTACCGACCTCTAGAGCGGAGGTGGCATGACATGTCTAGTCATCAAGTTCCACCCCTGGTGTGTGCCGGTTTAGGCATATTTCACCAGTGTAGGTGTATTTCGGACGTGGCCGGCCTCTAGAGCAGAGGTGCAGTGGTATAGCTCTCGTAGCGATACTAATGGACATACTGGTTAAACTTCACTTTCCACCACCTTTTCCCATCGGCGCCGCACAGCAACCTTTATTTCTTTTCCGCATTTACTTCCTTAACCGGGAGGAGCTCCACTCCACGCGCGGCATATGAAGAGTCTCGCCAGAAGTGTCTTAACCTCTGGGACAAACCGGTTCATGCATTTCACCCGATATGACTGCACTCAGGACGTGGCCGACCTCCAGACCAGAGGTGCCGTGATTTGACTGTTTGCTTCGCTTTATCCTTTCTACCACCTTTTTCACAGTGATGCTGCGCGGCAACCTCATTTGCAAATTTCTTCATTGGCCGGGAGGAGCACCGCTCCACGCACGGCAGCTGAAGATCTCGCCAACAGCGTAATTTCTTTTCTATTTCTTTAGTTGTTTTCCAGCTTTCGCATGCATAAATGAGGGTGGATATTACATTTGAATTGAATAGTCTTAACTTGGTTTTTGTGCTTATAACTTTTGAATTCCATATGTTCTCAAGATTATTGAAGACTGATGCTGCTTTTGCAATTCTGATCCTAACTTCCTTTCTAGTGTCACCATCCTGGTCTATGTAGCTGCCAATGTATGCAAATTGATTGACTTCTTCAATATCTGTCCCTTCTATGTGTATTTTTCCATTTTGATTGAGGGGAATTTTCATTATTTTTGCTTTGTCCTTGTTAAGATTATAAACATAGATTATAAACATAAGATTATAAACATAAGATTATAAACATAGTATACAAGTATATCTGTTAATATGACCAAACTATTTTACTTGCCTCCTTATGTTTCTCATCACTGCTTTCTTTCTTTCTTTCTTTCTTTCTTTCTTTCTTTCTTAACCCGAATGAACCCAACCCTAACTCCTATACACCTACGCAAAATAAAACCTTATCCACAAGCCGGTGTTTATCACATGGTGTGTACGTTATTTATATCGCAAATGAATATTATCTGAAAGATGTCATCGATCTAGTCCACGGCAGCTCCCATATCAATGTCGTGAGATGATTATTTGGATTCTGTATTTCCTAACTTAAACCAGAAACAACAATTCTTTTATCTTTGTTCCAGTATGTAACAAAGCAACCAATGTTTTCTATTTGTTCCTGTATGTAACAAAGCAACCAATGTTTTCTATTTGTTCTTGTATGTAACAAAGCAACCAATGTTTTCTATTTGTTCCCGTATGTAACAAAGCAACCAATGTTTTCTATTTGTTCCAGTATGTAACGAAGCAACCAATGTTTTGTTCCTGTATGTAACAAAGCAACCAGTGTTTTCTATTTGTTCCCGTATGTAACAAAGCAACCAATGTTTTCTATTTGTTCCTGTATGTAACAAAGCAACCAGTGTTTTCTATTTGTTCCTGTATGTAACAAAGCAACCAGTGTTTTCTATTTGTTCCTGTATGTAACAAAGCAACCAATGTTTTCTATTTGTTCCCGTATGTAACAAAGCAACCAATGTTTTCTATTTGTTCCCGTATGTAACAAAGCAACCAATGTTTTCTATTTGTTCCTGTATGTAACAAAACAACCAGTGTTTTCTATTTGTTCCCGTATGTAACAAAGCAACCAATGTTTTCTATTTGTTCCTGTATGTAACAAAGCAACCAATGTTTTCTATTTGTTCCTGTATGTAACAAAGCAACCAATGTTTTCTATTTGTTCCTGTATGTAACAAAGCAACCAGTGTTTTCTATTTGTTCCCGTATGTAACAAAGCAACCAATGTTTTCTATTTGTTCCTGTATGTAACAAAGCAACCAATGTTTTCTATTTGCTCCTGTATGTAACAAAGCAGCCAATGTTTTCTATTTGTTCTGTATTGTTTGCTGTTTTCTGACTTATAAATGGTGATATTATGAATGGTGTTGCTGGTATTAGGTGATGTCTATGCGGCGTTTACTGGTTAAAGGTGATATATGTGTCACCGTTTACAGGTGACGTTATGGCTGTGTTATTGTTTATAGGCGATTTGCCATGGTTGAGTTATTATTTTTAGGTGATGTCTTGGCTGTGTTACTGTTTATAGATGATGTTTTGGCCGTGCTATGGTTATAGGTTATATCATGAAGGTTTATGTATAGGTGATGTCATGAATGTGCTATTGGATATAGGTGATGTCATGAATGTGCCACTGGATATAGATGATGTCATGAATGTGCTATTGGATACAGGTGGTGTCTCGAATGTACTACTGGATACAGGTGATGTCATGAATGTGCTATTGGATATAGGTGATGTCATGAATGTGCCACTGGATATAGATGATGTCATGAATGTGCTATTGGATACAGGTGGTGTCTCGAATGTACTACTGGATACAGGTGATGTCATGAATGTGCTATTGGATATAGGTGATGTCGTGAAGGTGTTACTGGATATAAGGGATATCATGAAAGTGTTACTGGTTTCAGGTGACGTCACGAAGGTATTAATGGATATAGATGATATCATGAAGGCGTTACTGGTTACAGGCGATATTAGTGTAACTGTCTCAGTATCCTCTATATGTATTCCCCCAGTATTCTCTATATGTATTCTCCCAGTATTCTCTATAACGCACGACTCACAAACAAAGACAAAGTGCTCCTAAAATCATCATCATCTAAATCTTAATTTACTCACTTACGACAGGAACTAAGTCGAGTCTCTTTTCCCTCCCCTTCTCTACAGTGTTTTATTCCATGGACTACATCATGGGAAGCAGGGAAGGGTCTTGATCGGATTTAGTTTGGACAACACTAGCGTTCAAGTGGATGTCACTTGAGAACCTCCTATCGAATTTTTCATTGGCTGATGTTACAGAGCAAAAAAAAAAAAAAGTTTTCATTAGCTGACGATGTATAAAACTACATACTTCATTGGATAACAGTATATAAATCGCTTTCATTGGCTGACGATATGTAAAATGCTTTCACTGGCTGATGGTATACAAAACTCTTTCATTGGATAACGGTTTACGAAATATTTTCATTGGCTGAGGATATACAAAACTCATTGAATGTCTAAATCGCTTTCATTGGCTGACAGCATACAAAACGCTTTCATTAGATAAAGGTATACAAAACCATACCAGTAACAGAAATGTATTGGGGGCTGGGGGGGGGGGCACACAGGAAGCCGGCTAAAAGGCAAACTTTCAAAACACGTCAATAAAGATAAACGCACGGTACACCACACTGTGCCCTAGAAACTCTCCAGGTGTTTTTACTTCCACGTGCTCTGATAAAAATGATTTAATACTTCTACCCTGGAACTATCCCTCACAGCTTCCCGGCTTCCTCTGTAGCCAGGCCGTGGGAGCCGCCGTCTGGGTGGAGATTATTAACTTCAGCACTCAATATTCCCCCCCACGAGCCTGGCAAACAGTTTGAAAGCACTTTGGAATTCATCGCCTTCTTTAACGTCAAACTCCTCAGTTACGGTGCATTCATAATGTGTTGTACTATCTCAGAGCAAGGGTTCTCAGAAACTTTTAATCGTGTGGACTCATAAGATGAATTCTTCTCTGAAAAAGCTATGTAGAATTGGTCAGGCATCTCATGCCTTTAACAAATTAGCAAACATGGAAATCTCCCATTCTCCATACAAGCCTCAAGCTCAGAATCTATAAATCTACTGCTCCGCTCCATTTTATTACAAGCAGCCGAAACATGGAGAACCAATCAGAGAAGTGAAAGCAGACTGAGAGAACCAATCAGAGAAGTGAAAGCAGACTGAGAGAACCAATCAGAGAAGTGAAAGCAGACTGAGAGAACCAATCAGAGAAGTGAAAGCAGACTGAGAGGATTTGAAGGAAGATGCCTCAGGAAAGTTTGAAGAAAATACTGGGAAGAACACGTGGCAAATGAAGTAACAACTAAACGAACAGGCATTGAGAAAATCACTAAAGAGGTCAAAAGATGAAGATGAAGATGGAAATGGCTGGGCTACATGCTACGAGTAGAAAGAACAAGACACCACTATACCGCCTTGACTTGGACACCGCATGGGAAACGAAAGAGGGTCAGGCCATGGAGAGATAACACAGGTAGAACTAAAGGAAGCAGGAAAGACATTGTTAGAGTTATCCCGACTTGCTCAAAACAGAATTGGTTTGTTGATGCCTTATACTTCACTGGGAGTACAGAGGACTGATGATGATAAATAAAATGTATACAACTTTTACTTGAACAATAATTTTATACTAGATTTATGGACGTGAAAAATATTTAGAGATCTATAACACGAATGTTTCTTACATTCATTTGTTTTTATGTAAAGCTACATATAGAAACCAGGTTAACAAACAAAGATTTACAAGTTTTTGCTTGCTTTAAAAAAAACTATTACAAATTTGTAATCTATCCATGACATATTCTGCTGGGTCAGTAGACTGTATGACATCCTTCTGTGGGTCTACAGATTCCATCGTTTGTTTTGGTGGGTCTGTGAGCTCGCTCCATGACATGCTTTGGTGGGTATGTAGACTACATGACAGTCTTTGGTGGCTCTATATAAACTCCATGGCATATTTTGATGGGTCTACAGACTCTGTGACATACTTCGGGGGGTCTATTTACACCATTCTGTACTCTGGTGGGTCTGTGGACCCTATGATATACTTTGGTGCTCCCGGAGACTCTACACATATTTTGGTAGTCCAGAGACTGGAGGCATATTTTGGGGTTTAGGAAAATACATGCCATATTTTCATGGACAAGGAGTCTCCATCATTTATTTTGCTTGGTCCGGAGTTTCCATCATATATTTTGTTGGTCTGGAGACTCCATCATTTATTTTGCTTGGTCCGGAGTCTCCATCATATATTTTGCTTGGTCTGGAGACTCCATCATATATTTTGCTTGGTCCGGAGTCTCCATCATATATTTTGCTTGGTCCGGAGACTCCATCATTTATTTTGCTTGGTCCGGAGACTCCATCATTTATTTTGTTTGGTCTGGAGACTCCATAATTTATTTTGTTTGATCTGGAGATTCCATCATATATTTTGTTTGGTCCAGAGTCTCCATCGTATGGAAAGCTTGGTCCAGAGTCTCCATCGTATATTTTGCTTGGTCTGGAGACTCCATCACATAGTTTGTTTGGTCCGGATACTACATCACATATTCTGCTTGATCCGGAGTTTCCATTATATATTTTGGTGTGCCTAGAAACTCCAAAACTTGTTGATGGGTCCAACGACCTCAAAATGAGAACCGCTGATTCAGATAAGGGATCTTGCACATGTCATGACCCATGGATATTTCGATCTTGCACATGCCAATATCCACTGATATTTCCAACCTGAACCGATCTGTCTTAAAAAACATTATAATTATTTAAATGGGGAAATGGCTTTAAAAAAAACTGCACCCTGGTGGTTACAAATAAAATTTAAAGGGCATTTAAATCCTATGAAAGAATATGGAATATACATTTTAAGATGAAAATGTATATTTACCAGCTATTCATTCAATTCGAAGAAAAAAATATGTTACTTCTTTTTTCACTAGCAACATGAAATGCCAGGAGAGATAACTCAATGAACTAAATACACGGGATCCTAAGCTAACGTTGGTGGATGTTTCACAAACTGTACGTAAGTCAAAATATACATGCTGTGAAGCACACTCTATACTAGTCTGCGACAAAGGCATAACAATAAAAATAGTTATATTAAAGAACAAACATATTAAAAACAGGTTATATTACAGAAAAGACATATTAAAAACAGGTTATATTAAAGAACAAACCTATTTAAAAACAGGTCTGACTCCAGTTGCACAGCGTTAATTTCAAGCATTATTTCGTGTTTTTGTTTTATAACTATCCTTAGCTTTCCGTAAATTTCCCTCGTAAATTATGGATCCAATATGTAGGTTTGGATATACAGGATCTACTTAAGTCGAGGATCGATTGTATTCTGGTGATCTACTCGGAATGTCTATGGTCCAATCAGTTCTCTGTTTCCAGACCATGAAGGCATATGTTATAGAGAACAAAAAACTTGGAACATATTTGGTTAAATGCAGGTGGCCAGTCTTATATCTCACTTGGCATGCTGTATACTTTCCACGAATGTCTCCATAGAAACAATTCCACATCCCATATCTTCTATCAAAAACTCCATCGACCATCCTACATTTCAAGCCACTATCTTTGGACAATTCCACATCCCACATCCCATATTTTCTATCAAAAATTCCATCGACCATCCTACATTTCAAGCCACCATTCTTTGGACAATTCCACATCCCATATCTCATATTTTGTTTAAAAAAAAAAAACTCCACCGACCAACCTACATTTCAAGCCACCATCTTTGGACAATTCCACATCCCATATCTCATATCTTCTATCAAAAACTCCATCGACTAGCCTACATTTCAAACCATCATATTTGGACAATTTCACATCCTATATCTCATATTCTCTGTCAAAAACTCCATTGACCAGCCTACATTTCAGGCCACCATCTTTGGACAATTCCACATCCCATATCTTCTATCAAAAACTCCATTGACCAGCCTACATTTCAGACCGCCATCTTTGAATTTTCCAAACCCGTAATTTGAATTAAACCCCCCCCCCCCCCCCGGCTTGAAATCTCCTTAACAACCAGTCCAAAATATTCTCTAGACTCCCATGAGCTCAAAGATCGATACTGTAATCAAAGGAAGCTGATCTCTAGACTCTCATGACCTCAAAGATCGATACTGTAATCAAACGAGGCTGATCATTAATCTGCCCTGGACCGTTTCAGCAGGTATTTTTGGTTCTGCTATTGTGTGGCAGTCTTCACGATAAGCCAGTTGGGTTCCAGACCTAGAGTCTGACGTCAGCTGCTGCCAGCACGCCTGATGTCATGGCAGCCACGATTAGAATTTTAATCTGAAACGTTTTAAAATGTATATGTTTAACCTGGGGAGATTATAGACTGCCAACAGAGGAAACTAACACACAAGAGAATGTAATGCCAATAGAGGAAACTAACACACAAGAGAATGTAATGCCAACAAAGGAAACTAACACACAAGAGAATGTAATGCCAATAGAGGAAACTAACACACAAGAGAATATAATGTCAATACAGGAAACTAACACATAAGACAATGTAATGTCAATAGAGGAAACTAACACATAAGAGAATTAATGTCAACAGAGGAAACTAACACACAAGAGAATGTAATGTTAATAGAGGAAACTAACATATAAGAGAATGTAATATCAACAGAGGAAATTAACACCCAAGAGAATGTAATGAAAATTGAAGGGAGAAAATAAAACACAGTCATATTCTGCCAACTTTCTTGTATGCCTGCACATCTGGACAACTAAGGCAAAGATGATAAAAAAAAAAACTGAAGACATCGAAGATGTGGTTTTCGAGAAAGATGTGAAATAACTGTGGTAGATGATGATGTGTATGATACACGATGTGGCTCTCTCTGTCAAGAGTTACCCAGATCATGGTGAAAGAAATCAAGGTAAACTGACTGGCACTAGACTAGCGCAGATTCTGGCTACATCAACCATCAATCTTAGCACTAGACTAGCGCAGATTCTGGCTACAGCAACCATCAGTCTTAGCACTAGACTAGCGCAGATTCTGGCTACATCAACCATCAATCTTAGCACTAGACTAGCGCAGATTCTGGCTACATCAACCATCAATCTTAGCACTAGACTAGCGCAGATTCTGGCTACATCAACCATCAATCTTAGCACTAGACTAGCGCAGATTCTGGCTACATCAACCATCAATCTTAGCACTAGACTAGCGCAGATTCTGGCTACATCAACCATCAGTCCTAGCACTAGACTAGCGCAGATTCTGGCTACATCAACCATCAATCTTACAATCACCCAGAGTGTGCCGACCATCATCGAGCAAAGAGAATGTGTGAGTTCAGAGATTTCTCCATTTTCAACTAACGAGTACCCCGCAGCACTGAGATAGACCGGGCATGCATATTTTGAGGAGGCATGGGAGCGTGGATAAAAGACAGAAGAGACACTCACAGCCGTCCACTGCAAAAACGTTCATGTTCACGTTTAAACAGTCATCGCTCTCTCGTCCCATCCCGTTCCGTTATACTGAGGTAAAATCCTCATTTCCATCCCATCAAGGCATACTGTGAATAAAGTCTTCGCAAGACCATCGGCACATGAAAGTGTGATGCCAGTATCATGCCTGGCCCCATTTACCTTCTTACATTTCTCCGGTACCCGTTTTTAGAGGCTGGGTCGACCCCGAGGCCTTTTTTTATACATAATATTAGGGATCTCCTGCAATATTCCTCTAAACTCTTCAAGCAATCCAAACACTGGAGTTGCCCCCATTCTGTCTAGTCTCACTTCTGCCCCTCTCATCTCACTGCTAACTTTACAGCCTCTTAAACGGGCTAAGTAAACTCATCTACTCTCTTTATCTCCCCTCACTGCCAACTTTACAGCCTCTTAAACAAGCTAAGTAAACTCATCTGCTCTCTTAATATCCCCTCTTGGTGGGTACTCAATTCACAAATATTCTCCCCATGTTGTCCCAGTCAGTCCCAGTCAGTCCCAGTCAGTCCCGTCCCATCCCCGCCATTATGTCAGGTTTGCTGATCTAAAGTCAAGCTCACTAAAATCTCCGTATTCTTTTCTGTCTATGTCTTTCGTGCTACTAGCAATTTACTTCACTGTTTATGAAATAATTTCTCACCGACCGTTCGTCTTTTCTGCAAACTTCTACCAGGAAACTCACCTTTACTTCCCTGTCCATCTTCTTGCTTTCCCGCCACATGTGTATGCTCCCCTGCGCTCGCCAGTTACCTGCCCTTGACTATGACATCATTTATATTTCTCTCTAATTTTAGCCACGAAGTGTCTCCGTACAGTTTCCGGTGACAAAAAAAATACACGTGAGACGGTTAGAAAAACATTTAAAGACTTTCTCAGAGAGATGGAATCAGAACTTAAGATTGGCTACGATTACAAGAAAAGAGAAACGAACATCTGTACATGCCAGGAGAAGACTGGAAACTTGGTAACCAGTGGAAAGCTCAGGGGAGAAAGAAGAAGACGGATTCCGACAGAAAATTATCTCAAATGGATGGGAAAAGAACAGGATCCGAACAGACTGGAAACATCAATGACCGCACAGGGTGGGGGGACTATTGCCAACGCATGGCACACGATGTGTGTGGGTGTTTGTGTCTGTGTATACTCGTGTGAAAGAAATCGACACGAAGTAGTAATACTATCATTCATTCATTCATTCATTTGCATGTCCCTTGCGGAACTTTGCCTCCAAAACAGCTCTCCTGTAGGCCTCTCTGTTGTGAGCAAGATGGCCTGCTGCTGATGCATCCATTTGCAGATCGTCAACGATGTCTTGCACCCATCTTCGTTTTGGTCTTCCTCTCTTTCTTTTTCCCATTATGTACCCTTCCAAGACGGTCTTCTCTAAATTATCATGACGTTTAATGTGTCCAAAATATTTAAGTTTTCTCTCTTTAATCCTCTTTACTAGCCAGCCTTCTTCAATATTAAGCTCTTGTAGTATAGATATATTTGTTCTTTTTTTGTGTCCACGATATTTGGAGAACTCTTCTGTAGCATTTACATTCAAAGGCATTTATGTGTTTCTCAGCTGTTTTATTAAGTGTCCAGGTCTCACTGGCATATGTTGCGACGGGAAAGATGCATGCCCTTAAAAATCTTATTTTTGTAGTTCTGTCTGCTCCTCTCCACAGATTCTTTATTTGTTTTACTTTCTGAAGAGCGACAGATGTCCTCCTTTTAATTTCCCTCATTGTATCTCCATTATTAGTTAGTAGTGATCCAAGATATTCAAAATTCTCCACTTCTTCCAGTTTTTTCCTCATTGATACATATTTCAGCTGCCTTGTTTGTTTTGTCAGTTGTCATCATTAATACTATCAGGTAGATAAAAAAAAAAGATTCAACACCAGGAAGAAAAATGTTCTTATCCAGGAATCTCCCCATGAGAACAAAAGTGAGATTTATAAAATGCTGTATCTACTCTGTATTACTGCACGGAACAAAACCTGAACACTAAGCAAAATGTAAAAGAGAAGGATAAATGTAACAGAAATGTAGATCTACAGGAAACTAGGTCATATATCATGGAAAATGAGGAGCACCAATGTACAAGTTTCAGAACAGCTCCAAGTGCAACGTGAACTTCTCAAAGAAAAAAGGATCAAGAAAACAAACTACTTTGGCCACATCAAAATACATAACATACTAAAGACCATTTCAAAGGGAAATGTTGAAAGAAAAAGAGCGAGAAGTAGACAGAGATGTAGATGGGAAGATAACATACGAGAAGTAGACAGAGATGTAGATGGGAAGATAACATACGACAGTGGACAGGACACAGCCTCGCTGAGTGCACCATCAAGGCGAGGGAGCGAGGGAAATGGAGGTTCTTTACCACCAACCTTCGTACAGAATACGACACATGATGATGATGATGAAATAGAAAGAGAGAGATTGAAAGTATTCCCTTTTTTGCCATAGTAAAACGGTTTTAAAGGAAGTATATGTTATCTGTTGGTGCAAATATCCAGCATCATCCTGCTGATCAGCTTCTCCAGCGGCTGCTTCTACCAACATTTTATCAGTATAATCTACCCCCCAGCAACAACAAACTGTCCAGTGATCGCGTTATGACCTTTTTTGAAACCAGCACAGCCGTCTTTCACTTTACTGTGGACGATACACGCTTAGATCGAGGGGTGTACGGCCTTGACCGAAGCGTCATCGTCCACGTGATTTGGTAGTTGGTTTCGGAGTGAAATATACTGTATACTAAAACACTGGCTTGCATCATATTAGATTGGGAGGAGGGGGCGGGGGGAACAAGGCTGGCTATATAGTGCTTTCGTTGTGCTTATACTGTTGTGCGTGTTTAGTATATTCTGCCGAGCCCGCCTCATGTGGTGTAGATGATATAGTTGTGAAGTAACCTGTGATGTAGGGTTCTTGTATTTCCGTATAGATATGGAAATTCTGCGTATAATTTCAGTGTGATTTATCAGTATATTGGACGGGCAACACGTATGATTCGGTTATTATGCTTTTCGTGTAGACTGATCGTGTGCTGCAGAAACACAGTTATATGGAGGTGTGCCACGGCACTGATAGCTGCGGGGAATAAGTGCTATTGCACATCAGACTCGTAGTGCAGGCTACGTATAGGGCCATGAGAGCCCGGGATCTCAGCCCTATCAGGTTTCAACATGAAACATGAGAAATCATTATCACGTGATACCAAGTTTAATTACCCCGCACTGCACTGACATTGTTCATCAAATGGCTTTTCTATTGTTGATGATTGCTTGAAGTATTTTGCTTGCACTGATCTTGTCCATCCAACTGTTTGTCAATTACGATGACACATGTCTAGATGTCATGTTGATGTCAGTGTCAGTTCTATGTGCTGTTGTGGCGTATAGGGAGATTAAAATGCTGTGTCCTTAATTTCAGACTTGGCGATTTGTACTGCATGTCAATGTATTGTTGTGTTGATTGAATGCTTGAGGAATAGGCAAAATTAGCATAAAATATACCAAGGAGGGGAGAACCTGGGTTGGCGGTCATGACAGGGAAGCTATATTGGCCTCGAGTACGGTAGTATATTGCCAAGGGATTGTTGGTCTGTAACCATCCAGAGAAAATACTCCTCCCGATAGCTTTAAGGTAAACATGCACCAAACAAGTTTTACATTACATCAAGTACTTTCCACATACCGGTTTTGTCAATACAATGTTCGGTACTCTATACTTTTATCTTTAATGTAAAATTAAACATACTTTACAAACATCAGGGGAAAGTAAATGCTCGTGTGAAGTTTTTGGTCTTACTTATTACCAGCGGCCAGATTTAATCTTCACAAAACGCTCTCATGCTGAACCAAAGTTAAAAGTTGCTGATTCTCCTTCACTTGAATATCATCAAACCTCTAGCATGATTATCTTCCAACCGGTTTCGCTTGTTGTTTTTACTAGCGTGTACATATGTATGTATGTTGTTGTTACTAGCATGTACATATGTATGTATGTTGTTGTTACTAGCTTGTACATATGTATGTATGTATAACCGATCACCTTCAAAACCTTCCCTTTTTTTCTCGTTTTCAATCGGTAATTTACGAGTAATTGTCGACTAACGCGATCACTGGACAAACCATGCATGTCTTACAAGATCCAGTTTATTTGTCAACTCTATGTCAGTGTATGGCTGGCTCTATCAGGCGCACAGTTCAGTGACAGTGTATGACTGGCTCTATCAGGCGCACACTTCAGTGACAGTGTATGACTGGCTCTATCAGGCGCACACTTCAGTGACAGTGTATGGCTGGCTCTATCAGGCGCACACTTCAGTGACAGTGTATGACTGGCTCTATCAGGCGCACACTTCAGTGACAGTGTATGGCTGGCTCTATCAGGCGCACACTTCAGTGACAGTGTATGGCTGGCTCTATCAGGCGCACACTTCAGTGACAGTGTATGGCTGGCTTTATCAGGCGCACACTTCAGAAACAGTGTATGAATGGCTCTATCAGGCGCACACTTCAATGACAGTGTATGACTGGCTCCATCAGGCGCACACTTCAGTGACAGTATATGACTGGCTCTATCAGGCGCACACTTCAGTGACAGTGTATGACTGGCTCTATCAGGCGCACACTTCAGTGACAGTGTATGACTGGCTCCATCAGGCGCACACTTCAGTGACAGTATATGACTGGCTCTATCAGGCGCACACTTCAGTGACAGTATATGACTGGCTCTATCAGGCGCACACTTCAGTGACAGTCTATGACTGGCTCTATCAGGCGCACACTTCAGTAACAGTGTATGACTGGCTCTATCAGGCGCACACTTCAGTGACAGTGTATGACTGGCTCCATCAGGCGCACACTTCAGTGACAGTATATGACTGGCTCTATCAGGCGCACACTTCAGTGACAGTGTATGACTGGCTCTATCAGGCGCACACTTCAGTGACAGTGTATGACTGGCTCCATCAGGCGCACACTTCAGTGACAGTATATGACTGGCTCTATCAGGCGCAAACTTCAGTGACAGTATATGACTGGCTCTATCAGGCGCACACTTCCGTGACAGTATATGACTGGCTCTATCAGGCGCAAACTTCAGTGACAGTATATGACTGGCTCTATCA
This sequence comes from Achatina immaculata, assembly GCA_009760885.1. NCBI lineage: Eukaryota > Metazoa > Mollusca > Gastropoda > Stylommatophora > Achatinidae > Lissachatina > Lissachatina immaculata. The sequence goes on from CM019702.1 coordinate 69,213,580, forward strand.
GGCGCACACTTCCGTGACAGTGTATGACTGGCTCTATCAGGCGCACACTTCAGTGGGTATTGGAACGGAAGGCGGAGAACCTATGGGAATGCCAGTCTCTGATTACAGATTACAGTCTCGTCTGCCTCTTCTATCTTTCAGTCTCTCCTATCTCTTTTGTCTTTCAGTCTCTCCTGTCTCTTTTGTCTTTTAACTATGTTCCTGTGCCTTCTCAAACGATATAACCTACGCAGCCTCTCTCCATGTTGCACGGTCTTTCGCTAAATCTTCCCAGCGTTCTTGACTCATGGGCAAAAGTAAGCACCAGATGAAGCCTTTCAACTATCCTTCTACCACAGTTTAAATCTCGCTTTTTTTCCTCCTTCATCTCGCTATTTAAGTAATATTGTCATGGCGATACCTTCGAACTTCTGGTCTTCTATTTGGCGGGCAAAACTTCGGTAAAGAATTATCAGTAAGACCTGAGACAAGCGGAAGTAAATATACGGTAACTGACAGTAAACATGATTCATGTGATAGGTAGTGTGCGCACAATCTACACTTAAGATGATAATATGAAGCTGGCATTCAATGTCATATTAAGATTACAAGAAGAAATGTAGGTCAACAGTGAACACAGAACTTGCCTAATCAGTCTATGAGCCATGAAAGATAATCAGAGGTGAAAGTCAGAACACCAGCAAAATCTCGTATTCCCGATGATAATGACGATGATGATTCAACATCAAGCACTCACTTTTGAATGAATGTAATTTGTACAAACTTAACTGGTAAAGACCCTGGTTCTACGCCCCAGCGTGCTTCCAGGAATGCTGCGCCACAACAGCCTGGCAGAACGAAGCAAAGACTGGCATGGCAGCAGTGGTTACGGAGCTGAATGTGAAACCTGATATTTAGCTCGATGTGATGACACGGGCTCTATCTCTTGTAAAAGCCCCATCAGATCAAAGAAAGCCACGGGCAACCTACTGACATCAACTACAAACACTAGGAATGACATCATTATCATCATCATCATCATCGAACAAAACATTTGGTGAAGTATCTGCATCCGATATGACTTGGAACAACAACTTCTATAAACATCCATGAATCTGTAATTTCATCAGTTTTGGACAAACAAACAACCAACATTTTGTTTTCAGTGTTCTCCGCTAAGATGAACATGCAAGTGCTGGAAAAATACTTTTTCCGACTGGTATCTATATAAAATCTATGCCCTGAAACTGAAAGCCAGACAAAATCGATAACTGATTCCTGGAAACTAAGATTGAAAATCAATTGCAATCCATTCCTTGAAGCTGGAAAGTACAGTCTGCTTCTTGACACAATATGTGGAAACTGGAATCCAGCTTATATTTTAAAAAAAGGTAATGTAAAGATTACTTATCTTGCCATCAAGGCACCTAGGACATGTGGTGTTAGTGGTCATATTTTCCTACAACCTTCAGCACCCTATAGGCTCATGAAGTCAGCTTCACACCAAGTGAAGCCAGGTATCTATTTCTACAGTTGAATAACTGGGGGCGCCTTTGGCAGGACTCAAACCACCCACCTCCATTATGAGATCAGTGCACTGACAACTTCGCCACTGACTCGCCCTTGTGCCTACAATCCAGACAGAACTTCATCATGCGGGGTAGAAAAACGATGAAAACTCTATGAGATCAGAAGGTGGGTAAAGTATATTTCTTGTGACTGTAATATAGATAGAATCTATTCCTTTAGCCTACAATCCGAGCACAGTCTACTCTTCAAGTATAATCTTAGGAAACTGGAAGCAACAATACTTGGGTACAGGAAGGAGACAAGGCACGGTATGTAACATCACCAGGAAGGGCAGCCTTGCAAGGTGGTCGAGTTGGCAGGGCCTTGTCCTCTCATAGTTCCTTGTCCTGAGATTGACTCCATGTGGCAATATAATCCAGAAAGAACCTACTCAGTTAGACGGAATCCAGCGAGAGATACTACGCAAAAAAATATTTTAGCAAGACGGAAACTACAAGTAAAACATCAATTACAAACATCTTATAAAAGATGACTGTTTCTGTGTTTGTATGTGTGTACTGGTGTTTGTTAGGCGATGTTGTTTCATAGTTTGTCTGTGAAGTCAGCAAGTAGCATTCTGTATGACAGGAGGTAAGCACAACGCGACCGGTAAACTCCAACAGCACACTACATTTGCTTGAGTCACAGCATAGTACGCGCCACGGCAAAGTACATCAATGATTCTCACACTCTTTTCTCCACGCATCTCTACTATATGTGGGTGCCCGCGACCCTAACCATACAAATGAGAGATTTACCATACATTCTACATATTTTCTTGCTGATTTTTAACCCTTGTTAATTTAACTCATAAATGTATTTCTTAAATTAACAACTTATATATATATATTTAAAAACTTCCGGCGTGACGTGCAAGATGGCGGTCGTTTTTAAAACGCTCTGTCCGGCATGCAGAAATCAGCGGAATTCCGCTTGATCTGTTACATATCATGTACCGGGAGTTGGGCATAAGGCTAACAACCTTATCCTGGGACCTATCTAGAGGCAACTCCAGATGGGAAAAAAAGATATCGTTATGAAAACTCGCAGAGAAACCAACCGAGCATCAGGGATGCCAACTTCGAAAAGCTCATTCGTCGGCCCCAAACATGTGACAAGGATTGGATTCTGGAATGTGAGAACGATGGCAGCACCAACAAAAACTACTCAGGTCATCAAAGAAATGGAGAGATACCATCTAGACATACTGGGCATCAGCGAAATGCGATGGCCAGAAACGGGTAAAAGATCGGCGGAAAATGGTAAGTTAATAATACATTCAGGCAGAAATGACGGTAAAATCCGGGACGGAGTGGGCATTATTATGTCAAATGTAGCTGCAAAGAGCCTTGTAGAATGGGAACCGGTGAACAGTCGTATAATAAGAGCACGATACAACCTACGACACGGAAGAATGACAATAATACAGTGTTATGCACCCACGAATGATGCAGATGATGATGTGAAAGACGACTTCTATCGCCAACTACAACAAATCATCAACAAAGTCCCTAAACACGACATCTTAATTGCTATGGGGGACTTCAATGCTAAGGTAGGGAAGGATAATACCGACATTGAAAAAGTGATGGGGAAAGAAGGAACTGACATGGTTAATCAGAATGGAGAAAGATTAATTGAAGTATGTCTAACAGAGGGCATGGTCATTGGAGGCACAATATTCCCACACAAAGAGATACATAAAACAACGTGGATATCTCCAGATGACAGAACTAGAAACCAGATAAACCATTTTTGTATTAGAAAGCAATACAGAACATCTCTCATGGATGTAAGGGCTTATAGGGGTGCAGATGTCAACAGTGATCACAACCTGTGCATAGGGAAAATAAAACTAAAATTGAAAAGTCCACACAAGAAATCAGTACACAGAAAGATAAACAGCCACAGCCTACAAGAAGAAAATATTAACATTAATTTCAATCAGGAACTTGCCAATCATTCCAAAACACCCAGTGAAGTTGAGGAGATAGGTATAGATGAGTTATGGAATTCTTACAGCACAGCCATAATCACAGCAGCAAAAGTAAGCGCTGGATTGGAAAAACCAAACAGAAAAGATTAGATAAAACATGGAAGTATATACATGAAAGACGAGCAGTCAAATTAGACATGTTGAATGCAAAAACAGATCATGAAAGAGATTTGGCAAAAGCAAAATACAAAGAAATAGACAAGAAAGTAAAAAGCTCAGCTAGAAGGGATAAAAGAGAATACATAGACAATATGGCGAAAGAGGCAGAAAAAGCAGCAAAAACAGGAGACAGAAAAACTTTATATAACATACAAAAGAGGCTAACAGGTACTATTACATCTAAAGAAAGACCAATCCTTAGCAAAACTGGAACACTATTAACATCAAATAAAGACCAAAAGCAAAGATGGACTGAACACTTCCAAGAAATACTCAATCGACCACACCCAAAAGAATTGTTAAACCTTGAAACTGACTTACCAGCCCCACAACTAAATGTCAACCTAGATGAAATTAAATTGCATGAAATTGAAACAGCAGTGAATTTAATGGCTAACAACAAAGCTGCATGTGAAGATGAAATAACAGCCGAAATGCTAAAAGCTATCAATAATGACAACATGAGACAACTACAGAGAATGTTTAACAAGATTTGGAAAGAAGAAAAGGTCCCTTCTAATTGGAAGGAAGGAATCATTGTTAAAATACCAAAAAAGGGCAACCTTAGTGACTGTAACAACTGGAGAGGAGTAACCTTAATATCAGTTGTGTCAAAAGCATTCTGCAAAGTCATTTTGAATAGACTCAAAGATATAGTGGATGCTGCAATGAGAGAAGAACAAGCAGGATTTCGAAAAGGGAGAAACTGTCTCGACAAGATCTTTACTCTCAGAATAATACTTGAAAAACATATTGAAAAGCAGAAACCATTAATACTGAACTTCATAGATTTTAAAAAGGCATTTGATAGCATACACAAAGATTCATTATGGAGAATTTTAAGTATATATGGAATACCACCTAAAATTGTCAACATCATTAAGGACTTATACAATGGATATGTTTGTGCAGTCAAGATAGAAGAAGGGATGAGTGAATGGTTCCAGATTGAAACAGGTGTGAAACAAGGATGTATACTATCTCCTTTACTTTTTGGGATTACAGTAGACTTCATAATGAACAAATATTGCACAGGTAACACAGGTATTGACTGGGTACATGGGACCCAACTGGAAGATCTTGATTTTGCTGATGACATAACTCTTAATAGTAATAACGTGAATTTCATGCAAGAAAAAACAGATAGCCTGTCTTCACTGGCTAGCAAAATAGGACTTGAAATTAACAAGGACAAAACAAAAATAACGAAAATTCCTCTCAATCAAAATGGAAAAATACACATAGAAGGGATAGATATTGAAGAAGTCAATCAATTTGCATACCTTGGCAGCTACATAGACCAGGATGGTGACACTAGAAAGGAAGTTAGGATCAGAATTGCAAAAGCAGTATCAATCTTCAAGAATCTTGAGAACATATGGAATTCAAAAGTTATAAGCACAAAAACCAAGTTAAGACTATTCAATTCAAATGTAATATCCACCCTCATTTATGCATGCGAAAGCTGGAAAACAACTAAAGAAATAGAAAAGAAATTAGACTCTTTTGAAAACAAATGCCTAAGGAAAATACTCGGCATCAAGTTGAATGAATTCAAGAACAATGCAGAGATAAGACAGATGACTGAACAACAACAAGTCTAATGGGTGATCAGGAAAAGGAGATGGACATATGTTGGTCACTTGATGAGAAGAAATGATCAGAGAATCCCAAAACAAGCTATCAAGTGGAACACAACACGCCGAAGAAAAAGAGGCAGACCGCGTGAAACTCTGAAGAGGACATTATTAAGAGAGGCCAAATTAACAGGCATAAAATCCTTTGATGAGGTTGAAAGACTCGCCGAAGACAGGAAAAATTGGCGAACTACTTTGCGAGCCCTATGTGACGTTTAACGGCACGGGAAGGATATAAGATATAAGATATATATTAAAAAGTTACTTAAAGTGTATATATGAGACTATCTTGAAAACACCATTTTAACACCGTAGATCCTGTGTTACATTTCAATTTAAAATTTGATTTCAATCTCAAAATACCTTTGCGGTCTAAACACATCAACCTGGTAGTTGAGGGGAGCCACAACGTGAAGACCGCTGAAATATAACTACCTTTCGCAACACAAATCCACGTTTGTGAAACCTCAACACACACAAACACATGTACCCAACTGTGCTGTATATTCGCCACGAGCTTACTAGTTTAAACGGGGCACACACTAAATAACATTCCATCGATCTTTCTTACAGGGAAACATACGTCCAGTTGCGATGGAGCTACCGTGAGACTTGCGTGCTGCCACAGATAACGTCACCACACGCCAGGTAATGGAAAACCCCCCAGTGATACATAATGAATACCGCACGACACAAGTTTATCAGCACGACAATAACTTAAGTACTGCCCGACACGTGGTGTGTGTACAACACATCAACAAAATGCGTGTAGCCACCCCACCCTCTCTCACCCCACCCCCCCCCCCACACAAACTTACCTTGTCAACACAAGTTCACATTTAAAATGTCACACTGTGACGAAGCGGTCACAAACACAACCAGCATTTCAAACGGCACCAAGCTGACAAAGGTGACACATTTTAAATCTGGCACCCTTCTTATCAAAACAAAACTACATCCGGTTGAACGCCATATCCAGAACATCTTATCTATGCAAAAGCATGTCGGACTATGACAGTCTTCGGCGAAAAATAAATGCTATATTTTAAATAAATGACTGTTAAACATTCATCCATTTTCTTTCCTCTACAATTAAAAAAAAGGAAAGGTTTATATTCCTGTACCAGCTTTACAAAGGTTAAACAATGTTTTAAATTCAATTTATTGGCTTTTAAAAGGTTAAATCATGCTTTAAATTCACCGTACAAGTATTTTTTGCCCTCTCAAAAGCTATTTTAGTTCATTTAGTAATCTGTTCGGTATTCCCGCCAGTTCGGTCGCCATTAGAAACATTTTTTAAACACAAGTAATTATAAAAAAGAAGATTAAATAAACAACTAGAACAAATTATTTGTTTCATTATGTACTCCATACATCTATGACGAATAGGGTCTAAATGAAAAAAAAAGGAAAAAAAAACTTTGACAAGAATTCGGAACGTCAAAAGATCGTTGTCCAAGAATGATTTGACACGGGAATAGACAAAGAGATCTGATGGGGTGGGTCAAAGACATATTATGTCAATGGACAGACATCTGGAGGGGGTGGGGCAACCAAAGCTAAAGAGTCGGAGGCGGTAGAAAATTACGAATGAGTCGCAGTCATAGGTTTGCCGACTCCACAACGTGACAGTCAGTCACTCAGTCGTTTGCATATCCCTTTGCGGAACTTTGCCTCCCTGACAGCTCTCATGTAGGCCTCTAGGTTGTGAGCAAGATGCCCTGCTGCTGATGCATCCATTCGCAGATAATCAACGACGTCTTGCAGCCGTCTTCGCCTTGGTCTTCCTCTCTTTCTTTTTCCTATTATGTACCCTTCCAAGGCGGTGTTCTCTAAATTCTCATGCCAACCTGATAACAGAGGGCAAAATGGGTGTGGCTGGAGGAAGTATGGATGTACTAGGACAGGTCTGAAGAAACTAGCCAAAAGCAAGAGCCACATGCGATAAAACTTCTGATGTTTGAGAACCGCAAGCAGGGGACGACGACAGCTGGGGAGGGACGGCGAATGTAGGAAAGCCCCAGGCTGTTGAGTGAAATCTCAACTTACACCCAACAAATACTTACAAAGCTTCCATATTAATTGTGATGTTTATAAAAAAATTCTGCCAATATGATTCCGCGAGCCGCATGTGTCCCGGTAGACATGGTTTGACCACCCCTGTACTAGTATATTCGTTACTATAACATAACTCCGAATTGAAAGATCTTTCTGCACACATGATGATGATGTTATTTTTAAAAAATATGTTCTAATCATTTTTCCCTTCTCTTTGCTTTTTTTTCCCTCTGACTGACGCGAAAACAAAGGGAGAGAAATCTGAAGAAGCTGTTCTTAAGCAAAGTTACTGGAACAGCAGAAGAAAAATAACAGACATAAAACAGGTAGGTTATGAGTTCACGCAGCGAGGTCTCCTCCACCCAGACCAGTCCCGGGCCTAGCATCCCATAGAAAAAAAGTGGCGGCACAATGTGGCAGGAAAAGCACTGTAGATTAATTTCATCGGTGAAAACAATGGTAGTTCAAAATGTTGGATGTTGGCATCGCGGCTTGAATGTTGGGTGTTAGCATCATGGCTTGAATAGTGGATGTTAGTATCACGGCTTGAATGTTGGATGCTAGCATCACGGCTTGAATGTTGGAATTTAGCATCATGGCTTGAATGTTGGAAGTTAGCATCATGGCTTGAATGTTGGATGTTAGCATCACGGCTTGAATGTTGGGTGTTAGCATCATGGCTTGAATGTTGGATGTTAGTATCACGGCTTGAATGTTGGATGCTAGCATCACGGCTTGAATGTTGGAATTTAGCATCATGGCTTGAATGTTGGAAGTTAGCATCATGGCTTGAATGTTGGATGTTAGCATCACGGCTTGAATGTTGGAAGTTAGCATCATGGCTTGAATAGTGGATGTTAGTATCACGGGTTGAATGTTGGATGCTAGCATCACGGGTTGAATGTTGGAATTTAGCATCATGGCTTGAATGTTGGAAGTTAGCATCATGGCTTGAATGTTGGAAGTTAGCATCACGGCTTGAATGTTGGATGTTAGTATCACGGCTTGAATGTTGGATGCTAGCATCACGGCTTGAATGTTGGAAGTTAGCATCATGGCTTGAATAGTGGATGTTAGTATCACGGGTTGAATGTTGGATGCTAGCATCACGGGTTGAATGTTGGAATTTAGCATCATGGCTTGAATGTTGGAAGTTAGCATCATGGCTTGAATGTTGGAAGTTAGCATCACGGCTTGAATGTTGGAAGTTAGCATCATGGCTTGAATGTTGGATGTTAGCATCACGGCTTGAATGTTGGAAGTTAGCATCATGGCTTGAATGTTGGAAGTTAGCATCATGGCTTGAATGTTGGATGTTAGCATCACGGCTTGAATGTTGGATGTTAGCATCACGACAAGGGAGAGGTAATATAAAGCAAGCTCGCAAATTATACTGACACGCGAATAGTTTTTGTATATAAATACAGTCACCCAACTGTAGAAATGGGTACCCGACTTCTTCTGGAGTTGTGGAAGGAAAGGCGGCCAGGCGAGATACCCTCTAGTGTGCTGACAGGTCAAGGAAAATATGGGCACTAACACCATTTTCCTGCGTGCCTCTAAGGCATGACAGGATTACCTGTACCTTTGTTTACCTTTATATAACAATATATACAACTGAACATAAAAATATACCTAAACCCACTGTTGTAAAGCTGTGATAACAAAATATTAAGACTATTTAAAACAAAAATGTAGGAACACCTTTATCAATTAACTAGCACACAGTGCAATGTTTCTGTTCACATCTTAATCACACAAAAACATACAGGACAAAGAAATAGGAAAAGAACAAATATAAATTCACATGAATGATATTCATGTCCTTTCCAGAACGTTGTCCCTCTCACAGACTCCCTGACTGCAACACTGTCTTGCGCAAGTTGGCCGGCGTCTTGCAGTGACACACCCAGACTTTCTGTGTTGTCCTGAGTCCACCTGCAGCGAAGTCGTCTCTTTTCTCTTTCTGATGGCCACAATGTCTTCTGCTATCAAGTACCTCTTGGTGTAGCCGAAATATCTCAGATTTTTAATTTTATTAACGATATACAACATATAAAAATGTAAGTAAAATAATAAAAAAAACCGGGCAGTACTTAGCTGTGATTTGCAAGAAGCTGCATCAGAGCACGGTCTCAGATTAGGAGATCATTAGCAGAAATATCTTTATGACATCTTCCAGCACGCTTCTAAGCCAGTCTCTAATCATTTCAACGGACCCAACCACAGAGGCAAATCTGATTTTTTATTAACAGCAACTGAACAATGTCACTCTGATGACAGAAGCCGCCTGACGTTCCAGAACCGCTACATACAGGAATATAAGACCTTGGAACCACGTGGCTTGAACTAACAAGTTAGCTATACTGAGCCCTCCCTATCTCCACAATCATATTCCCTCCCTGCTGAGTTCTAATCTGCTCTTTCCTCACATGCAACTCATATTTCATAATTGTCATCGAACTACATTACAAACCCTCTACTCCAGTCACGTTCATCTATTCCACCACCTTCATCTATTCCACCACATTCATCTATTCAAACCAATCACTTTCTCGGTTTGACAACCGCCGTATCCCCTTCTCCCCTTTTCGCTTTCCGGCCCCTCTTTCTACTACCAACCTATTACGTCTCACAAACCTTCATTTAAACATTTACAAAACTTGACCGCACGCACTCTCTGGTGCAGCTTCTTGAAAGCGACAACTAAGCTCTCTCTCTCTCTCTCTCTCTCTCTCTCTCTCTCTCTATTATTATTATTATTATTATTATTATTATTCTTTTCTCATTCCGATTTCTTGTACATCATTTATATGAATTTATATTTATCTTCTTTCCCTACTTCCTTGCCTGTACGTTTTTGTATGATTAAGATGTAAACCAAAACCCCACAACTGCGTGCTAGTTAACTAATAAAGCTGTTCCTACTTTTTGTTGTAAACAGTCGTAACATTCCGCAGTAACAGTAAGTTGTTGGAACCGAGTTCATAAATTGCAGCAAATTGGTGGAACATAGTTCACAAATTGTAGCAAGATGTTGCAATCAAGTTCACAAATGATAGCATGTTGTTGGAACCAAGTTTACTACATGATAACAAGCTGTTAGAAGCAAGTTCACAAATGATAACAAGTTGTTGGAAACAAGTTCACAAATGATAACAAGTTGTTGGAAGCAAGATCACAAATGACAGCAAGTTATTGGAACCAAGTTCACACATGATAACAAGTTGTTGGATGCAAATTCACAAACTGTAGCAAATTGGTGGAACCAAGTTCATACATTGCAGCACGTTTGGGGATGACAACGGTCTATTTCGTATGAATGTCACTCGTCTCTCCATCGTGACAATACAAGAATGTCATTCGTCTCTCCATCGTGACAATACAAGAATGTCATTCGTCTCTCCATCGTGACAATACAAGAATGTCATTCGTCTCTCCATCGTGACAATACAAGAATGTCATTCGTCTCTCCATCGTGACAATACAAGAATGTCACTCGTCTCTCCATCGTGACAATACAAGAATGTCATTCGTCTCTCCATCGTGACAATACAAGAATGTCACTCGTCTCTCCATCGTGACAATACAAGAAAGTCATTCGTCTCTCCATCGTGACAATACAAGAATGTCATTCGTCTCTCCATCGTGACAATACAAGAAAGTCATTCGTCTCTCCATCGTGACAATACAAGAATGTCACTCGTCTCTCCATCGTGACAATACAAGAAAGTCATTCGTCTCTCCATCGTGACAATACAAGAATGTCATTCGTCTCTCCATCGTGACAATACAAGAAAGTCATTCGTCTCTCCATCGTGACAATACAAGAAAGTCATTCGTCTCTCCATCCTGACAATACAAGAAAGTCATTCGTCTCTCCATCGTGACAATACAAGAAAGTCATTCGTCTCTCCATCGTGACAATACAAGAATGTCATTCGTCTCTCCATCGTGACAATACAAGAAAGTCATTCGTCTCTCCATCGTGACAATACAAGAAAGTCACTCGTCTCTCCATCCTGACAATACAAGAATGTCACTCGTCTCTCCATCCTGACAATACAAGAATGTCACTCGTCTCTCCATCGTGACAATACAAGAATGTCACTCGTCTCTCCATCGTGACAATACAAGAATGTCACTCGTCTCTCCATCGTGACAATACAAGAATGTCACTCGTCTCTCCATCGTGACAATACAAGAATGTCACTCGTCTCTCCATCGTGACAATACAAGAATGTCACTCGTCTCTCCATCGTGACAATACAAGAAAGTCATTCGTCTCTCCATCGTGACAATACAAGAAAGTCATTCGTCTCTCCATCGTGACAATACAAGAATGTCATTCGTCTCTCCATCGTGACAATACAAGAAAGTCATTCGTCTCTCCATCGTGACAATACAAGAATGTCACTCGTCTCTCCATCCTGACAATACAAGAATGTCACTCGTCTCTCCATCCTGACAATACAAGAATGTCACTCGTCTCTCCATCGTGACAATACAAGAATGTCACTCGTCTCTCCATCGTGACAATACAAGAATGTCACTCGTCTCTCCATCCTGACAATACAAGAATGTCACTCGTCTCTCCATCCTGACAATACAAGAATGTCACTCGTCTCTCCATCGTGACAATACAAGAATGTCACTCGTCTCTCCATCGTGACAATACAAGAACGTCACTCGTCTCTCCATCGTGACAATACAAGAATGTCACTCGTCTCTCCATCGTGACAATATAAGAATGTCACTCGTCTCTCCATCGTGACAATACAAGAATGTCACTCGTCTCTCCATCGTGACAATACAAGAATGTCACTCGACAGAACAAAAGCTACCGCCTGCTATCCCTTACATATGCTACAGCCACGTATTCCTCGTATTCAGATATTCTTGCTGCATCGCTATTATCCATCAACTTATTTACACTGCACTTATTGTAGCTCCCTCTGTGGAAGGGAGATAATTATATTTAATCACAAACAAACGATTACTTCCTCCTGCCGCTTTTACTCAGTGATTCCATTTCCTAGCGCTCAAAGGTTCGACCAGTTCGTAACGAGTCTAGTAATTAAGACCGGTCTTTGAGCAGCCTTATCAATAGTGTGTATATAAAAACTAAACACAAAATGCCATTTCTAGTTATCAACTTCAGTGTCTTTGGATATTTGTATTATTTGATTTGCATGCACTGAACAGCTGAAACAAAAGAATCGCTTTTTTTTTTTGGCTTCGAATAACTGCCTGAACAATTTAGTTTCCATGGATTTAACATAAGAACGTGATGATCTGAACTCAATTTACGTCATGCATTTGTACAGAACGTGCGACAGTATCATTATTCTTAAAGGGCGGTGAATTGAGCACGCTGGCACGTCTGATTTTCATCTCTTTATCTTTGGCATGTTTGATATTTATCTCTTTATCTCTGGCACGTCTGATATTTATCTCTTTACCTCATTGCTCGTACATTTGGTACGGCCGTACTTTACTCAGAACTGAACACAAGTATACATTGAGTATAAAATTATGCGTCCATCATCACATTCTGACACGCAACAACAGGCAGAAAACAAACTGCTGATAGGGTCGGCAAACTGTGGCCCCCGGACTGCAGACTGCCAGCCCTTGACGTAAATGAAAAGTATTCATATTATTATTATTATTATTGCTGTTGTTGTTGTTCTTATGAGGTAAGTATGGCCCACCAGCCACTCAAATATATGGTACCCGATCCTTGAGTGAAAGAAGGCTGCCGACCCCTGAATTACAGTGCTAAGATGTACCAAATACCGAAATTTAATTTTCGGTTCGGCATTAGTATTTGACTTCCTGTGCGACTGAATAGGAATTTGAATACAAATAATAGACTCATAGAAACTGCAGTGCTGGATAAAGTATTAAAGTTGAAGCCATACTGTAGTTACTAATCAAAGTCTGAAACTAAATTAACGTTTAACAATTTTTTCTTATGCACAATCTTTGAACAGTTGAGCAATTAAATAGGTCAATTAAAAAGTCAGTCCTGGACTTTAAAAAATTTTGGCATGTAAAAGAATTCAGCATTTGATGTGACTCAAGACTACGGTAAAAGAATTCAGCATTTGGTGTGACTTAAGATTCCAGTAAAAGAATTCAGCATTTGGTGTGACTTAAGATTCCAATAAAAGAATTCAGCATTTGGTGTGACTTAAGATTCCAGTAAAAGAATTCAGCATTTGGTGTGACTTAAGATTCTAGTAAAAGAATTCAGCATTTGGTGTGACTTAAGATTCCGGTAAAAGAATTCAGCATTTGTTGTGACTTAAGATTCCAGTAAGAGAATTCAGCATTTGGCGTGATTTAAGATTCCAGTAAAACAATTCAGCATTTGTTGTGATTCAAGATTCCAGTAAAAGAATTCAGCATTTGTTGTGACTTAAGATTCCAGTAAGAGAATTCAGCATTTGTTGTGATTCAAGATTCCAGCAAAAGAATTCAGCATTTGTTGTGATTCAAGATTCCAGTAAAACAATTCAGCATATGTTGTGATTCAAGATTCCAATAAAAGAATTCAGCATTTGTTGTGATTCAAGATTCCAGTAGAAGAATTCAGCATTTGTTGTGATTCAAGATTCCAGTAAAACAATTCAGCATTTGTTGTGATTCAAGATTCCAGTAAAAGAATTCAGCATTTGTTGTGATTTAAGATTCCGAGCGGCGAGATGAGGAAATCTGAGAGTGCCATATATATTGTGTGTCATGTGACGTGTCACATTCCAGAACATTGGAATGTCACATTCCAGAACGTGGGAATGTCACATTCCGTTGTCCTTTCCAGAACGTTGTCCCTCTCGCTGCCTCTCTGAAAGCAATGTTGTCCTGATGTTGAGCAACAACTCCCAGTGATATATTCAAACTTTCTATGCTGTCCTCAAGGTCGCCTTTTTTTCCCGTCTGTCGGGCATTATGCCATATTAACATATTAACCATTATGTTAATACGTTGTTTTCAACACTCACATAGTTCTCATACTGGCACTTTACATCTAAGACACTGAAAAAGAACGAAAAAGAAGAAGAAGAAGACGAAGAAGAAGGAGGAGGAGGAGGAAGAGGAGGAGAAGAAGAAGGAGAAGGAGGAGGAGGAGAAGAAGAAGAAGAAGAAGAAGAAGAATGCCGACGAACAAAAGCAACAAAGCTAAACAAGGTGGAGAAGTTGGTAGAAATTCTTGACAGAGATGCCGACAGAAATTTACCATTTACGAAGGACTCGGAATTTTAAAAAACTAAGTTTAGATCAAGGCCTAAGCTTTGGTACAGATATCTCAGAGCACTAACGTCAACAACCCCATAAGAGAAATGCTCCTCGAATGTTTCTCCCCTAAGGTGATGGAGCTATTCCCTCTTATTTTGTTGTATATTTTTTTTATTTCATGTTTATTTACATTTGTACAACACTATTTTTTAGGTTGCAGATCTTCAAGGCGAAGATGAGTGCAAGACATCGTTGATGATCTGCGAATGGATGCATCAGCAGCAGGGCATCTTGCATACAACCGAGAGGCCTACAGGAGAAATGTTAGGGAGGGAAAGTTCCGCAAGGGACATGCAAATGACTGTCTGACCGAGATCTCTGAAGTTCATGACAAATCGTGGCGTAATTCTATGAATAATCTCCAGGTGGCGGAAAATCAGCTTGTCATTTTCTAACAATTCTACATCTAAGTTCTGGAGTATTTGACAGACATTCTATGACTGACAGACATTCCATGACAGACAGTGGCTAAAACAAATCCCGTTTATAATGAGACTCATGGACAGGAATGTCTTGTCTTCTATCTCCCTGCGAGCTGATATTGTTTGCAACCAATGCTACAAAGATGTCAAGCCACATCATCGTGTCGGATTGGGAGCGGGTTATGACTGAATTTTTTTTCTTTTTTAGTACTTGAATAGAACTTCTTCTTCTTCTGCGTTTGAGGTTGTTGGTCACTTCAGAACCTGATCCCTGTCGACATGGCAAAGTCCACAGTCCTCTCTAGATCCTGACAGAAGCCCCAAAGCTTTTGCCCAAATCATGTGAATGGAGCTAAAATGCAGGGGTGTGCTTCTTCAGCAGACTCCACCACCATGAGGACTATGGCGATCCCTGTCCCTTTAGCCAGGCTAGGCCTGTTACTATGGCCACCAATGGAGGGTGCGACATGGTCTTGGTCAGCTATAGTTGGCGAACCTGACGCTAGCATGTAAATTGCCAAATTGGTTACCGCCTCCCCCCTCCCCAGGCCACATAAAATAAATAAAATTATGCCCGCCAACGCCTTTTATAAGGGCACTTCATAACAAACAGCGAGTATTAAACGCGGTTATAAGGGAGAAAAAGCATTCCAAGGGAAGTAATCGAACACGGTGAATTATTACAAATATTTCAGTTATGTCCCCTGATTGTCTATGTTTGCCACAAACCGTTCGTGTTAAGTAATGTGTACAGAACACGTGGTTTGTGGGGCGGGGGGGGGGGGGGAATGTGCGGGCGAGGATAGGGGGAGAGTAGAAGAAGAAGAAGAAGAAGACATACTATGTTAGAACAGTTGTTGGACAGGAAACAGCTGAAGTCACGCTAACCAACGCCATGAAAAGATAGTGCCTGACAGAGAGTTGGCAGTTATAAGAGCCTCGACTAAATCCTAACTAGGGGGTAAAGCACTTACATTAAGGAGACAGTAAACAATAAGACACAGAAAACATGTGGGCGCTGTACTGTGGAATGGATAAAACATTTTTTAAAAAAACAGAAACAGGAAGGGCAGAGTTTATTAAAGAAGAAAAAAAAATCGCTAGCTATAGTGATTTTTCTGTCAACTTCACAGTTGCTACTAGTCACAGCTGCTAATCGTCACAGCTGCTACTCGTCACAGCTGTTTCTAGTCACAGCCGCTACTAGTCACAGCCGGTATTATTCACAGCCGCTACTACAGCTGAAATAATGCTGAACCAACACTCTCCCACTACTTATGAATAAATTTTTATTGAATATAATTTAAAAGAATAAAATTCATACTTTATACTTTCAAAAATAATATTTATATTGCTTAGATTTGATGCTTCTTGGCAGACTCCACCGGGAGAAGAACTTGTTACAGAGGCATGTCAGACTCCACCGGGAGAAGAACTTGTTACACAGGCATGTCAGACTCCACCGGGAGAAGAACTTGTTGCAGAGGCATGTCAGACTCCACCGGGAGAAGAACTTGTTGCAGAGGCATGTCAGACTCCACCGGGAGAAGAACTTGTTGCAGAGGCATGTCAGACTCCACCGGGAGAAGAACTTGTTGCAGAGGCATGTATCTTTTAAAAACAGTAATCCCGCGACATGCAAGGTTGCAAAGTGAACGATCTTTGCTGCTGGAGGGTTGTACGTTTGAGACCTCACAGAAGAGTCCTTCGGTTGCTCCTGATATAAAAATGGGCACTCTATACCAGTGTCGAGAACAAAACTGACCCCGAAGACTATCTTCTTTCGAACGTGTTGGGGAGGGGGAGGGGGGAGATGCAGACTATACTTAAATGTTAGGTGGCAGACCCCAGCCAGGTGTCGAATGGTTAGGCAGGAAAAAACATTTTTAACCATACAACACTAGGCTCTACGCAAGCCTCGTCGATGCCTATTTGTCAAACCTTGTGCCTGAAGCCTTGTATCACTGCGAACAGGGCTGTCAGAGAATGAAAGGGAACACAAGATATCTCGTGAAATGTGGTCCTCGCGAATAAGTCATTTCACCCGAGATCAAAACCAGTAAACAGAAAAGGCCACTACTTCTCGAAAGCCTCCACCACCAGAAAATGACGATTTACGACTCGCTGGGAAAAAAATACACTGTTACAGACGGCTCTAGGAGCAAGAAAACAAAGCGCTGGCTGTACAGCAAACGTTTTGAGTATCCTGCATTCGCTGACTCTAATATCACTTGCTGTGTCCGCTCTGTAGAGGTGGAGAGGAGAAGTGGGGAGGAGGGGAAGGTTCAGAAGTCGCTGCACTTCCCTAGTCGCAAATGACGAGCCATCAACGATCTCATTGTCCACTGAAAGAGCAAGTGACAAGTGTCAAGTGACAAAAAAGCTTTTGCAGATAAAAATGCTTCCTGTCACGGAGTTAACTTTCCCTTTGCTGAATAAAACGATGACGCATCAGCGCGTGAAGTGCGGGCAGCGATAATGTAGGCAGATGACTCGCGTGATGATGACGCATTTTGTTGGTTACTACACACTTGGCATTTATAACCCAAGTACTCAAAAACACATATGTTCACCATTTTAACTATATATAACCAAAATACCCCCACCCCAAAACCCCCAATACTCGCCATTAATGCTGTTCCAGTAAGCAGCAGTTTGTGGAGCTGCTGTGCTGTCACGCCGCACCCACGTCCCAAAACCCAGTTTAAGAAATGTCCCAGTCCCCTGGTGTCTCCGCGAATTATGAAATTATCTCCCTTCTCTATGGTCATCTTGAAGTTTTTCCAGCTCTCTCTCTCTCTCTCTCTCTCTCTCTCTCTCTCTCTCTCTCTCTCTCTCATCTCCACCATACCAAGAACTAGAATTTTTTTAACAATGGGTTGTGGGGCCCCCTATCTCCACCCTACCGAGGACTAGAACATTTCTTAACACTGGGCTGTGGGGGCCGGCTGTCTATCAAGCCAGCCAGGCCTCACAAGTGGTACAAATGAACGATGAGGAAGATGATGATGACGATGAAGATGTTGGACAGAAAAGTTGCCTGTGACTATGTTCTCCTGTATTGTTTGTCTAAACTGACAGGAAACAGTGAGACTTACCCGCCTGAGCTTCCGTTTATCCGTACCATCAGCCAGGTCCGACTCCTGGAACAGACACTCATCACACTCGCAGGGCGGCATGGACGACATAATCTCCTTCTCTCCCATCATCTCCATGATGTTCAACACCTCCTCCTCGTTGATGGACGCCAGCGATGAGGTTTTTGACATGGACGACGTGGAGGAGGACGCTGACAGCGTCGGTCTCTCTCCGGGCTCCAGTGGCTTGAAGTTGTTCAGAGAATGCGTCAATGGATGCAGCCACGGTCTCGAGGCGTATAAAGATGGCGATGATGGCGAATCTGGTAATTCCACAAAAAGTTCATCGTTGTCAACATCCAGGGTGTCCACGCGAGTGATCTGGAGGCGGGGCGACGGAGGTGGAGAGAGATCCCACGTGCATGTTGGAGACAGCCTCTCTGGGTCAGCAGAAACTAAAGAAACGTCTAACGTATTCTTTGCTGCCGCCATCTTGTCTAAGTCACTGTTTCTAAATCACTAGAAATCACGTCTATTCTCGCGAGAAGCTACACTCATCCACTTTTGATTACTCACACAATGCAGTATTACATCCGACACATAAAATTCAGAAATCTGTACTCAGAAACTTGTATCTATAAAGTGTACAATTCCGGTAAGACAAGAGGCAATTATCGCTACATTTCTTTAACCGATAAAATCTAAATACAGTCCCTCAAATACTTTCCTTCATTCTGTTTTCATAAATTATTTACATCTATTTTCCACATCACCTACATACATGAGAAGTACTAACACAGGCTTGTCTGAAACAGACAAAATCTCTTTGACCTCAGAAAACACTGTAAAGATAGTAGCCAACGATGAAAGGCAGTAAATGTAGTAATTCATTTATATGACAAAATTTAACAACGGTAGTACACGAGATTTTTCTTTTTATTTCACTAGTTTTAAAAAAAAGGTAAAATTCCCGTTTCCATCCCATTAAGGTATATTGGAGATACGGTGTTAGGCCCGTATTTCAAAGACCTTCGCCACATGAAAGTGTGATATGGTCAGTATCACACACGGCCGCATTTACCTTCCCAGATTTTTCTGGTACCTATTTTCAGAGGCTGGGTGGAAAAAAATTCCCAGTGCTGAGATTTAAACCCGGCACCACCGGAATAGCAGGCCGAGCGCCAAACCATTCAGTTAACCAGCCCGCCCTGCAAGGATTTCCTCGGTGGTTCTCTGGTTACAAAAGAATGATTATGCTGGGTTTATTCGATTCCGCCAGAAAGATTATACTTGACACTTCGGTTATTTAGAACGATTAAACTACGGTCTTTGGTTACATTACAATGATTATGACTCTTTGATTACTCTACAAAGATTACTCTGTATATTTCTGTCATTACAACACAGCTTTTAACTGTGCTAATTCCTTTACACGTTGGATCTTTCATTACACTATAATAATTACACTGCAGTCATTTCAAGACTCTTTTCCTAGTATCTGCTTTCTGCAGTCCATCCTCGCCAATGGATATTATGGAAAAGCCTTGAAACGATATATGGAACCAGCTCTACGTTATGGAAGCGAATCGTGGTCACTAACAGAAACAACAAGAGCATTAGAGTCTACTGAAATGTGGTTCCTACGAAGAATGTTAAGAATACCGTGGACAGTTAAAATAACACATGAAGAATACCTACGAAAAGCCAGTGAGAAACGAACATTAATAAACACACTATGGAGGCAGACAGTTAAGGTTTGTTAGCCAGATAATGAGAAGAGGATGGATCGAAAATATCCTGACAACGGAGAAAACTGGGGGCAGGAAGGGGAGAGGTGAGCAAGAGAAAAAATCTTTGATGGCTTGACAAAATGGCGTGGGAAGAAGCACAACAACAGAACTGATGAGTAACATGACGGATGGGAAAGCTGCGGAGAGACATGGTCACTGACGGCTCGAGGCAGTGCACGTGATGATGATGATGATGATGATGATGATGATGATGACGATGATGATGATGAGTCATTTATTACATTATAAATGTTATATGGTGGTTCTTTGACTTTATTACGGCATTCCATTACAATAGAAGCCCCAAAGTCAGGGAAAGTTTAACGCGATGGCACAACAAAAAGCCACCAACTGCGCCCTTGGAAAACATCATATATACGTGAAGAAGCATAACTGTCAACCCTGCTGGCGTGACAGCTCATACAGATGGCGACTAAGATAGGACTCTTTGATTACGCTATAATGACCGCACAATGACTTTGATTTCAACAGAAAAATCTCATTATCACTCAAACAAACAAACAATTGTTCTTGGTGCTTTGGATTTTAGGTCTGTTCTTGGGGTTGTTTTGGGGCGCTGATTCGGGAAATTGCATTGAACAGACCACATCAGCTCTAGTTTCTTAGATATGGTTGGCATCAGCTCTAGTTTCTTAGATATGGTTGGCATCAGCTCTAGTTTCTTAGATATGGTTGGCATCAGCTCTAGTTTCTTAGATATAGTTGGCATCAGCTCTAGTTTCTTAGATATAGTTGGCATCAGCTCTAGTTTCTTAGATATGGTTGGCATCAGCTCTGGTTTCTTAGATATGGTTGGCATCAGCTCTAGTTTCTTAGATATAGTTGGCATCAGCTCTAGTTTCTTAGATATGGTTGGCATCAGCTCTAGTTTCTTAGATATAGTTGGCATCAGCTCTAGTTTCTTAGATATAGTTGGCATCAGCTCTAGTTTCTTAGATATGGTTGGCATCAGCTCTAGTTTCTTAGGATTGAATTTATAAAATGTTAGTCCGGTCCTTAACAAATCTCTTCTGCGGAATTGGGATGTCAAAACAAGCTGTCTTATTTTAGTGGGAAATTTATGTCTTTAATTTACCCACATATGTGTCTGCGTGTGTGTCTGTGTGTACAACGACCTTCCTTTCCTATAATGCACACTGGCATAAAAATGTGTAGCTAAAATGACAAAATT
This sequence comes from Achatina immaculata, assembly GCA_009760885.1. Taxonomy (NCBI): domain Eukaryota; kingdom Metazoa; phylum Mollusca; class Gastropoda; order Stylommatophora; family Achatinidae; genus Lissachatina; species Lissachatina immaculata. The sequence continues at coordinate 69,234,761 of CM019702.1, forward strand.
GTTTTTAGTCTGTTTTATGACATAATTATGTGCACAAAATTAAGATGGTAAATCATGGTTTTCGCAGACTACATAAATTTGTATTTCAAAGGTTTCTCAACCTGGTCTGTTTAAAATATCCGAGCTGTATAATAGTTATGATCGTATAGAAGGTGAGTGTATATTCCCACTCAAATCATTTCATTTTTGCAAACTGAGCACCGTAGAGGTTATGGCTACTTCAAATTGGAGCTGCTTGAATCATCCCGACGTATTTTGTTATATTTGTGGGGAGTACACACTGAAAGCAAGTAGGAAACCTGTTCCTGAGTTTGTAAAAAAGAGCATATGTAGGTTATTTTGGTGTCAAGCTTGGAGATCAAGATACGCCATGGGCTCCTCTTATTTTATGCAAAACTTGCACGGAGCTTTTGCGCCAGTAGACGTATGGAAAGAGACGCTGTCTGAAATCTGGAGTACCAACGGTGTGGAGGGAACTGAAAAACCGCTTCGACGACTGTTATTTTTGTATTGTTACTATCATAGGCATCAATCGAAATAACGTGACTGGTGATCTTATCATGATCTACCTTCAGCCAGGAGATCTGTTCCACACTCGGATCTTGTACCCGCTCCACCTTTCCTTGAACTACCACAGCTCTCAGATCTTGTACCCGTTCCACCTTTCCTTGAACTACCACAGCTCTCAGATCTTGTACCCGTTCCACCTTTCCTTGAACTACCACAGCTCTCAGATCTTGTACCCGTTCCACCTTTCCTTGAACTACCACAGCTCTCAGATCTTGTACCCGTTCCACCTTTCCTTGAACTACCACAGCTCTCGGAGGATGAGTCTTGCGTGTCTGATATCGCACAAAGTTAAAAAAAAAAAATGAGGACAGTGACAGGGAATTCCAAACAGCTTCTCATAGTGCTCGTTTTGATCAGAATGAATTGAGATCAGGGACTTCAATCTTTCCAAGGTGTCTTCTGAACTGCTTGCCTCCAGACTAAAGGAAAAGAATGTACTTCAGCCTAGACCGGAAATGACATTTTATCGAATGAGAGAACATGATTTGCCACCATTCTTTACTGAAGACAACAACTTAGTATTCTGCAATGACATCGGAAACCTTGTGAAGAAAATTGCTCTTTCAGAATATAACCCAAATGAGTGACGTCTTTTCATCGACAGTTCAAGACATAATTTGAAATGTGTTCTTTTAAATAACAGGAACAGATATGGTTCTATTTCAATCAGTAATTCCACCAGGATGAAAGAAAAATACAAGGCCACCTCTTTAGTCTTGGAAAATATAAATTACCAAGAACATCATTGGGTGATTTATGTAGACCTGAAGATGGTTAATTTTCTTCTTGGTCAACAAAGTGGCTACACAAAGTATCCTTGCTTTTTTACGCTTTTGGGATAGCGCAGCCAAACATGAACATTTGGGCACGAAAAGATTGGCCTCTAGGGGAATATATGATGGTTGGAGAACAAAATGTGATCAATTAACCTTTGGTAGCTCGAGATAGAATCACACTGCCACCACTAAAAGTAAAGCTAGGTCTGATGAATAATTTGTAAAGGCTTTGAATAAAGACAGTTTGTGCACTGAATACATAGTGCACATAAGTTACCTGGAATTACCATGGAAAAAACAGAAGGTAGGAATTTTCTATGGTCAGACAACTTATAAATGACCCACATTTCATAGCATACATGAATGAAACTGAATCATGTGCCTGGTCTTCATTTGTTCTTGTTGTGAAAAACTTTCTTGGCAACAAGAAGACAGACAACTACACACAATTAGTAGAGGACATTCTCTGTCATTTCAACGGCTTGGCTGTAACATGAGTGTTAAAATCCATTATCTGCACAGTCACTTAGATCACTTTCCAGAGAACCTTGGTGACTTAAGCGAAGAACAAGGTGAAAGATTTCACCAAGACATAAAAACCAGAGAACCTTGGTGACTTAAGCGAAGAACAAGCTTAACGATTTCACAAAGACAACAACCAGAGAACCTTGGTGACTTAAGTGAAGAACAAGCTGAAAGATTTCACCAAGACATAAAAACCAGAGAACCTTGGTGACTTAAGCGAAGAACAAGCTGAAAGATTTCACAAAGACATAAAAACAATTGAACCCAGACGCCAAGGAAGTTAGGATGCATACATGATGGCAGACTACTGTTGGAATCTTATGTGGGATTGTTGTGGCAGATCCTACTCTCAGATGTCTTACAAAAGTAGCTCCCTGTGTGCCAAATGAGTGGAAAGTTTGTATCATAAACTTGTGCTTTTGGTATGAAATAAGACGATTTTCATGTAGTACACTTTTCATTCAATTTTTAATATGCTTTCTTCATGCTTAAAAGATATTAATTTAAACACTACATTAAATTATCCTGATTTGTTATGTTCGAGCAGAATGAAGAGTGGTATATGCCATAAGTTCTGTATCTCAAAAACTAGAGATGATATAGGAAAACGTGCCATTTTTTATGGAATCAGCAGGTCAAATATACCCAGAAATAGATCTAACATTTCAGACACCAAAATGTGTGTTGGCCAGTGTATAATCCAAGGAAGTGCAAAAGTCAGAAATCAATTAAAAGCATATAAATGAAACAAGCAACATTTTGGCAATACGACCTTCTTCAGACACACAAAGACCAGTTCAAATATTTGTTTGTGCAGGGTTTTTTAACAGTTAAATCACGTTTTCTTATATTTTAACCTGTGTTTCTAATGGTTATTTATGAGCTGCTTTTGAAGGGAAAACTCCAAATTGTTTGTTTTTGTTGTATCTGTGGGGAAGGATGTTTCTAATGATAGTGTTGTTGTATACAAGTTGAATTTTTTTATGTTTTGTTTTTCTGCTTTTATTGCTCAATGCTGCTTGACGAAGCAGTGTAAACTAAACAAGATCTTCTGACTGCAATGACTCCTTGTTCACGTTATGACTTTCTGACTCCAGTGACGCCGAATTCACAGCATGGCTTTCTGACTCCAGTGACGCCTAATTCACAGCATGGCTTTCTGACGCCAGTGACGCCTAATTCACAGCATGGCTTTCTGACTCCAGTTATTCCTTATCAAACTTCCTGCAGTCGGTCTCCCCACGAACGCAGATCAGAAGACTCCCAAAATTCAACTGCCCCCCCCCTAAAAAAAACACAGTAGAGAGACACTAGTTCATTCACAAGGAGCATTTACAAACACTGATGCATTCACATAGAGCATTTACAAACACTGGTGCATTCACAAAGAGCATTTACAAACACTAGTCCATTCACAAGGACCATTCACAAACATCTTTGAACAAACGCTTCTCAAACTATCCGAAGTGGTCTGCAGTTTGTCTGCTTACATGGATATATACGGTCTCCGCGCGCATTTACGTAAATGAGAACATGGAAGAGCTCACATGTTCTGTTTTTATTGCATCCTTCCGTGATCTTGATAGATAACGCCATTACCGTCTAGCATTGCTTAATAAATTATGTCCGTGTTTTACGCCTTGAATCTAGCTTTTATGGTGTCTTAGCTGTGCTGAGTGTTGGCCACAGCTTGGCTTAGATTCTCAAGGTTTTCCTTGGCCCATCGCCAAATGACATGTTCTTTCAGTGTCCACTGCATGGATGTTATCAGAGGGACGACACAGTTGTCATAGCCAGCGAACAACAGCTGACCAAGACCCTGTGCCAGTATAGTTGTCATAGCCAGCGAACAACAGCTGACCAAGACCCTATTATAGTATAGTTGTCATAGACAGCGAACCACAGCTGACCAAGACCCTATTATAGTATAGTTGTCATAGACAGCGAACCACAGCTGACCAAGATCCTATTCCAGTATAGTTGTCACAGACAGCGAACCACAGCAGACCAAGACCCTGTTCCACATAGCCCTTGGTGCTCTTAGTAAAAGAAAAAAACGGTCTCATGGTGGTGGAGTCTTCCACAAAGTACTGCACAATTTTTCTGCTTTTCAGCTCCACCCCATGCAGACAATCAAAGCAATAATCCACACCCTGTCCGACACGATATTTGTGATTCAACATGGTCACCACATCGGCTGAGGAAGAGTCTTTTCAAATTACATAGCTAATCCATATCCAGTTTCTCTATGCTATAACTATGCGTTATGTCTTCCTGCCCCATCTCAGCGAGCTTGTCTGAAGTTACGATCTTCAAGCAGACAAAAACAAAGACCCAGAATCCTGGTTATATAAGCTACAGACATGCCCATGCTCTCGCCACCATGTGTCGCGTACCACAGTTGTCACCTGACTTTAGCACCGCGACTGAGATCACATCGGCTTCTTGTCTCGTTCGCTAGTCTGCCGTGACACAGTACTAAGCTGTTTATGTGCGCGCGCGCACACAAGCAGTATCACGTAACTCAGAATATTACCCGCACAATTGTCGTGTTATTCTGTTCAAGCATTCTCAACCAAAACTGGCAACAACAAAAAATCTCTGTAAGCCATGCAAACTCGCTACATATCTGGACACTGACTTCTGAGGAATGTCATAGATTATATTTTCGCGATCCCTGCAATAAACTATGACGAAAATACTGATAACATAAGAGAGTTTCGGCCCCTCTCCAAGGAACCTAAAATAACCAAGTGTCACATTTGTAATTGCGAGCTGGGGTTTTAAAATATCGATAAATCGGACATAGACGCCATTCAGTCCTTGGGGGAACTTGATACATCAATGATAACGGCATTCAGTCCTTAGGGAATATGATACATCAATGATACATGATACTCCAACATAAGGTGCGCTATAAGTGTATGTCTTTTCATGTACGCCCTATCTGCACAAGTTGTATCATATCGGTTGACGGTATCTCGTACAAGGACGGTAAAGAAAAATGTCGCAGAGACGTCCATCTTAACAGGCATATATATATATATATATATATATATATATATATATATATATAAAAGCAGTTGTTGTTATGGTGATGGGCTAATAGCAGTTATCGTACCTGACTGAGTTTTTGATGTAGTGGTTTCCCTTGTGTCATTGAAGGGGTCAAAGGCCCATGTTTCTTAGAAGGATCCTCTGCCTTGAACACCACAGAAGACTGTCATCAGAAGCTATATATTCCCCACCATGTTTACCTTCACTTTTAGCTTCTGATGACAGTCTTCTGTGGTGTTCAAGGTAGAGGATCCTTCTAAGAAACATGCGCCTTTGACCCCTTCAATGATACAAGGGAAACCACTACATCAAAAACTCAATCAGGTGCGATAACTGCTATTAGCCCATCACCATAACAACAACTGCTTTTGATGTACAATTCGCAAACAGATGTGGATCTTACACCAGGCTTATAGAAATCACATAAAAAAATCACGATCTGTGAACATCACAAACTTTAAAAGACAGTTTCATACTGAAAAAAATGTAACAGATATTAAACAGAGTCAGTGCTGTTAAAAAAACTGTGAAACGTAACTACAGAGTCACTGTTGTAAAAACAAACTGTGAAGTGTACTTACAGAGTCACTGCTGTTAACAACAAACAAACAAAAAACAACTGTGAAACGTAATTACAGAGTCACTTTTCTAAACCTGTGAAATGTAACTAGACAGTCACTGTTGTTAAAAAAAAAAAAACTGTGAAACGTAACTACAGAGTCACTGTTGCTTAAAAGGAAACTCTGAAACGTAACTACAGAGTCACTGTTATGTAATTATGAATCAATGTTTGGAAAATAACTGCACACATACAAATGTAAAATCATGGAAAGTACACTCAGAGCCAAAGATGTTTAAAAAGAAAAGAAAGAAAGAAAAACATGGAAAATAACTTCAGAGTAAAAGCTGCTTTAAAAAACAAAACACGGAAATGAAACTTCAGACCCAATGCTGTAAAAACAAAACATGGAAATGAAACTTCAGAGCCAATGCTGTAAAAACAAAACATGAAAATGAAACTTCAGAGCCAATGCTGCAAAAACAAAACATGGAATGAAACTTCAGACTCAATGCTGTAAAACCCTGAAAAGCTGAAGGGAGGGAAATACTAGAAACAAGCTTTGGTTTCAGCATCTTCTTATCTCCTTAGAACCCCGGAGCTGTGCGTATCTGGCAGCCGATGCCGTGAAGACGCCGAAGAACTGGGATCACTCATGACGGAGAAGCAGTTAAGATGGTTTGACCGAATGATTCTTTCCGGTTAACAAGTCAAAAGGAGCACAGCAGGTACACCACGACATGGAGGGTCTTGGCCTCCTCCAGTTTGCCAGCCGTGATAACCACCTCATCACTACGTCATAGTGATCCTTGTTTGCAGAGTAATAAAACATGAATGTGATACTTTGGTTATCGCTGTTTCTAGACACCCACAACAGAACACAAGAAGAAAGGAAGCGAAAGTCTGAGAGAGCAATGGACGACTTGCATCAAAAGTTTAAGCAATAAATGATATCGCCGCGTCCCTAATTTGTGGACAACTTTTGATCTCGGGCTCGCAAGCATACATCAGAATGGTACAACAATATGATTAGGTTTTATTTACTTTGGTACAACAATATGATTCTCTCTCTCTCTCTCTCTCTCTCTCTCTCTCTCTCTCTCTCTGAACCTTAAGTGCCCAGGGCACATGGGGCTTCCGCAAGGGTTTTCCACAAATGCCTGTCCTTCGCCTTTTTTTCTGCTCTTGCCCAGGTGAGCCCTCTATTGCTCAACATCCTTTCTGTTGTTCTTCTCCATGTCTCTTTTGGTCTACCCTTACTTCTGTTCCCCTGTGGTGTCCATATTAGTGCTATTTTTGGTAGTGAGTTGTCAGTCATTCGGAGCACATGTCCCAACCATCGCCAGCGTCTTTCCTCAATAATTGCTTTCAGTGGCTTCATCTGCATTTCTGCCAACAAGATGTTATTTCTTATGGTGTTTGGCCAAAATATTTTTCTAATTCTTCGTAAACATTTAGTCTAAAAAGAATTCAACTTGTTTTCTATGGTTTTGGTGATTTTCCAGCATTCACTTCCATAGAGTAGTACACTTAGAACATTACTCTTAAATATCCTGATTTTCATATTTATGCTTAGTTTTTTTTTATTTCCATATAGTCTGCAACACTGCAAAAGCCTGGTTTGCTCTAGTAAGTCTGCTGTTGATGTCCTCTGTGCTGTCTCCATTTTCTACTACTCTGCTGCCAAGGTATACAAATTCGTTTACCTCCTCCATTAACTTGCTATCTACTCTGAGTTTTGTTATGCACCAACAGAAGCAGCTGAAGAGGAATTAAAAGAAGATTTTTACAACAGCCTCCAAGCCACAGTAGAAACAATACCCAAGCATGATATGCTACTCATCTTGGGCGACTTCAATGCAAAAGTAGGTGAAGGAAATGAAGATAGAAGAAGAATCATGGGAAGAGAAGGAATCGGAGAAATCAATGAAAATGGAGAAAGACTGTGCAGTTTCTGTGAAGAAAACATGATGACCATTGGGGGGACAATTTTCCAACATAAAAACATCCATAAGGTGACTTGGAGGTCACCAGATAAAACCACAGAAAACCAAATCGATCACATACTAATAAACAACAAGTGGAAACGGTCACTACAAGATGTGCGAGCAAGGAAAGGAGCAGATATAGGAAGTGATCACAACCTTCTGGTAACAAAAATAAAACTAAAATTAAGGAAAGCCAAAATCGGAGAACACAGAAAGATACGTTTTGATACAAGAAAACTGAAAGACCAGCTAACAAGAACTGAATTCTCAATAGTACTTAAGAACCGCTTCAGTGTCCTACAAGACGAAGCAGAAATGTCCATACTAGAGTTCAATAAAACACTACAGGAAACAGCACAAGAGGTGCTGGGATATCGGAAAAGGAGAAAAGAAGAATGGATAAGCAAGACCACATGGGAAAAGACAGAGCAAAGAAAAGAAATCAAGAAAAAATTACTGAACACCAAATCACAACGGCTTAAAGAACAAGTTTTAAGTAATTATGCACAAAAAGACAAAGAAGTGAAGGAATCATGCCGTCAAGATAAACGTCAATACTATGACAACTTAGCAGAAACAGCAGAGAAAGCAGCATATACAAATGACATGAAAAACAATATGATTAGGTTTTATTTACTTCATGATTTATCACAACCTATCAGCGATCCTTCATGATTTATCACAAACTATCTTCGATCCATCATGATTTATCACAAACTATCATAGTACCTTCATGAATTATCACAAATTATCATCATTCCTTTATGATTTATCAAAAATTAACATCGCACCTTCGTGAATTATAAAAAGCCTTCATCGTAGCTTCATGATTGATCAAAAACCAACACCTTTGCTTTAAGATTTATAAAAAAAAAATTAACACTGTAGCTTCATGGTTTATCAAAAACTAACAGCCATGATCTGGATTTGAACAGAAAAATAACTTGTCACATGTTATAAATACCTGGCACAAAGCTCTAATTCAAGAACACAAACAAAATGTAGGAAACGCTTCAGAAAAAAACCTTACGTCCAGCGAGCAACAGATGGTGAAACAGCCAGTTTGGCACAACACAACAGCACAAATAATAATGTACACAGCCTTGACATGAACTATAATCTGACGAAAAAAAAAAACATGCCTGGATGGCGGAAAGATGACGTCACTTATGACGTATCAGGACAAGTGGAGATCCGAACACAGGCTGGTCCTTTGTTGCATTCGCAAGCTCCGCGACCTAATTTATTCGCTTAAGCTGGGTCTTAAGAGAGTAACACAGTAGTGGGGAGGTAATTTATGCGCTGAAATGTACATTTTAAGCACGACAAAATTTGTGCACGTTTCTTTTCCCAGACTTAACAAACCTGGTTTTGATCTAGGCCGATTTACAACCCAACTTTTGAGCTAAAAGATTTTGTAATCCGCTTTCACAGCTAAAGGGCATTTAAAAACGCTTAAAATTCTACATAAAAAAAAGCCACCGTGATGTTAAATTATACATAAAATGTCACTATTGTGTTAAATTCTACATATATGTCAATATTATGTTAGATTCTACATAAAATGTCACTATTATGTTGAATTATACATAAAATGCCACCAATCTTTTACATTCTACATAAAATGCCACTAATATGTTAAAATCTACATAAAATGCCACCAATATGTTAAATTCTACTTTTTAAAAACGTCAGTTTTTGTTTGGTTTTTTTTTTTTTGGGGGGGGGGGTCATTGGAAAAACTCTACAGCATGTGCTACGACAAACTGCTTTAATCTGTGACACAGAAGAGGTCTTTGCGTACAAGTATAAAAAGCTAAATACACACAAGCGTGTGTGCAAACGTAGATAAAGTTAAATACACACATGACCACCACAACAGAGCTGTGATCTCTAATAATAATCTAACCTTTTTTTCTAACAATTTTAACTTAAAATAACCTATTTACTTTATTTTCGGGAGTGGGCACCAAGAACCTGATTTCTGATTAAGCTCCACCACCACTGGAGTACACCCCGTTGACTAGAGTGAGGGAGCGCAACAGCCTGTTTCCTGGAGCATGAAAGAGTGTAGCAGGGTCTTGATCAGCTTTTCCTATACTGACCCTAATAAAGCATCGATCCCTCTAGTACCCACCTTCTCATCCGTATATTAAGTGTGCAAACCAAGAAGTAAACAGACCCAAAGGGGCAGGATCATGACCCAGTAGGGTCCAGGACCCTTCCCCCCCCCCTCCCCCAGCAATGAAAGGATAGAACGCTTTCATGATTGGAAGAGATCACTTCTTTCTTGATCCCTGTCGCTGTATGCTTGTTTCGCTCTACATAACAAGACTCTCTTACCTAGAAATTCACAAATTCACACGCTTTTTCTACATTCAGCGAACAATGCATCAGAATTCTTACAACTGATTGACAGAAAACACAGAGCTGTCAAACAATGTACGATAACAGTTCACTTTCTATGAATGACAGCAACTAGGCCATGGTATTCACTGCCAGAGAGGTCTGTACCGTGTCATAATGAAAGCAGAAACCGTGGCACAAAGTCACAGCAACAGCTGAATAAATATAGTGGGCTGTTTTCTAGTTGTGCGTCACACTATGTGTTCATCTGCCAAGTTTGTTTCCTAAACTGGGCAAATTTTAGGAAACATTTACTTCTGTATAGAAAAAGAGTTTAGGATGTGAGGCTGCTGTCTGTTTAGGCAGTCAGCTATCCAATCCATAGCTGATAAGCTAGCGTCAGGGGTTGATCAAGACCCTATGCACACCTCTCGGCTAGTAACCCTAGTAACGGGTCTGGACTAGCTAACGCAGCAGAGATCGTCGCAGTCCTCATGGTGGTGGAGTCTGTTAAATAGTACTGAATAACCCTTGCTTTTTAGCTGCACCAAAGGACTGAAAAAAAACAGCTGACATAACCTGCCCCCCTACGTGACACAATACTGTGTGTCTCGTCTCCACTGCAAAGAACACCAGCTTACAGTTAGAAGAAGAAGAAGAAGGCAAATGAACTGAAAAATAGTTGAACAAAGGTAACAACAACGAAGCTATGCAGTCGCCACTCCAAATCTTGACAGCGACTCTGACAATGACTGACAAATGATAAATTTCTTCTGACTCCGCCCAAAAAAAAGAAGAAAACTGCTTCTGACTCTATTTTCCTACTCACCGACTCTGACGCAAACAGTACAAGTATTCTTCTTTGACTCCACTAAAAGCTGTTTCTGACTGTGACTACCTTGTGTTTCCAATGTCGGGTTTCGACTTCATAAATAGTAAACACGTACCGACTGACTCCTCCCACAACTGCCACCGACTCTCAGTTCTACAGGTCTGGGCGTGTTTTCTAATTTAAATGTTCACAAAGATGCGTAAACTGACACCTCGTCCAAACACACGATGAAAAAATCAATAAATAAGTTTCAAAAAAAAAACTTGGAAACGGGAGACAACTGGAAATTTTTTAAACGGCAGAATCTAAGTGTCACTATGACCCTCAGTTTGTTTTGTTTTCTTTGTAGCTAATGTCCTGATGATGTTGTTGATGTACAGACACTGAGTACCATACCTGTTGGTGGAACTGATTTGTACTCTACGATATGATGATCTGTCTTACATCAACAATCGTTCTTCTTCTTTTTCACACATTCACAGATATCATGTTGGTGGATATCCTTGTAGAAGGCAGCACCTCGCCTTGCCGGCATCATCATAGAGCCTGGACTAGGTTCGCTCTGATGATGGTCATGTGGGCTTTCCCTGCTTCTCCTACGTCGGGCAGTCTTGCAGAAGATCCCGGGCTGTCATTTGGTGGTGTCACAGGTGCATTCATCAGTTGTTGCCCATCTTCAGCTTGTTACACATGTGATATCTCAGTCTGTTGTGCCTATCTTCAGCTTGTTACACATGTGATATCTCAGTCTGTTGTGCCTATCTTCAGCTTGTTACACATGTGATATCTCAGTCTGTTGTGTCTATCTTCAGTTTGTTATATATGTGATATCTCAGTCTGTTGTGTCTATCTTCAGCTTGTTACACATGTGATATCTCTTTCTGTTGTGTCTATCTTCAGCTTGTTACACATGTGATATCTCAGTCTGTTGTGTCTACCTTCAGCTTGTTACACATGTGATATCTCAGTCTATTGTGTCTATCTTCAGCTTGTTACACATGTGATATCTCAGTCTATTGTGTCTATCTTCAGCTTGTTACACATGTGATATCTCAGTCTATTGTGTCTATCTTCAGCTTGTTACACATGTGATATCTCAGTCTATTGTGTCTATCTTCAGCTTGTTACACATGTGATATCTCAGTCTATTGTGTCTATCTTCAGCTTATTACACATGTGATACCTCAGTCTGTTGTGTCTACCTTCAGCTTGTTACACATGTGATATCTCAGTCTGTTGTGTCTACCTTCAGCTTGTTACACATGTGATATCTCAGTCTATTGTGTCTATCTTCAGCTTGTTACACATGTGATATCTCAGTCTGTTGTGTCTACCTTCAGCTTGTTACACATGTGATATCTCAGTCTGTTGTGTCTATCTTCAGCTTGTTACACATGTGATATCTCAGTCTGTTGTGTCTATCTTCAGCTTGTTACACATGTGATATCTCAGTCTGTTGTGTCTATCTTCAGCTTGTTACACATGTGATATCTCAGTCTGTTGTGTCTATCTTCAGCCTGTTATATATGTGATATCTCAGTCTGTTGTGTCTATCTTCAGCTTGTTACACATGTGATATCTCAGTCTGTTGTGTCTATCTTCAGCTTGTTACACATGTGATATCTCAGTCTGTTGTGTCTATCTTCAGCTTGTTACACATGTGATATCTCAGTCTTGTGTCTATCTTCAGCTTGTTACACATGTGATATCTCAGTCTTGTGTCTATCTTCAGCTTGTTACACATGTGATATCTCTTTCTGTTGTGTCTATCTTCAGCTTGTTACACATGTGATATCTCAGTCTGTTGTGTCTATCTTCAGCTTGTTACACATGTGATATCTCAGTCTTGTGTCTATCTTCAGCTTGTTACACATGTGATATCTCAGTCTTGTGTCTATCTTCAGCTTGTTACACATGTAATATCTCAGTCTTGTGTCTATCTTCAGCTTGTTACACATGTAATATCTCAGTCTTGTGTCTATCTTCAGCTTGCTTTACATGTGATATCTCAGTCTGTTGTGTCTATCTTCAGCTTGTTACATATGTGATATCTCAGTCTTGTGTCTATCTTCAGCTTGTTACACATGTGATATCTCAGTCTTGTGTCTATCTTCAGCTTGCTTTACATGTGATATCTCAGACTGCTGTTGTCTGCGTCGAGTCTGCAGATCGTGACCTGCTCTTGTTCAAGTGCTGCCAAGTGTCACTCTTCTGGTAACATAATTCTTCTCTTTCCCATTTGCTTTCCTACTTTGTTTTGACCCGTGTGTAACCGTAGTTATCATGAACAGTGGTGTACTTCGCCCTGCATTTAGTCACTGTTTTCATCGATTTCCCGAACTCATGTGTCAGCAGGTGCGTATTCTTGCGTCACACTTGACTGAAACTATCACAGGTTGTGAAGCTATCACAACCCACTCTTTTTTTTTTTTTATTTCCTGAATCGGGCGAGCAATCCACGTCATTATCCCAGACCATCCAGACTAAAGATAATAAATTTTAACCATATATTGTATGAATTTTTCCTGCAGTCATACTGACTTATTATTGGGCTTACTGGCTTATTATTGATATATATATATATATATATATATAATTTTTGCCGGTGTTTTATACTAAAATACGACTTAATTCAGTCGTAGAGCACCGATTAGGAAAATTAATAAACAACACAAAATGCGTAAATTAGCAAGAGAAACACAAAGACTTGTCTTAACATGGACAAATGAACTAGTATTGGACCTGTTGTGCTGGCACCAATTGAGAGCCTATTCCTTTTCTTTGAATACTGCCCTGTACTATTTTAAGCAGTTACTGACTTGACTGCATTACCAAGACTCCCAAAACGTTTCACAGATATACACCGTGTGACTAACAACAACCCAGGCCAACATTAACAAGATCACTACATTGTTGTTTGCAACACGAACATGACCAGTCTAACATGAATAACAACTCAACCATGATTACTGGCAGACGGTAGACTTGATGATGATGATGATGATGATGATGATGGAGGTAGAGATATTTCCTTCTTTCGTAGCCTCCTCTAAAACATATACTCCTTAAACATGTTATATCTGTACTCTTGACACGTAGCGGCTCACACAACACGCGCCAAAGCCGGCGTAGACCCACCACCCACCCCCCACCCCCCCCGTACTTGCGTAAACAAGATAACTTTGTTGCCATGCTCGCCCAAACATTAATCTCCGGGTCTCTTCTTCCACAGAGATACAGAGGAGGTAGCGGGACTGCAACTTGTGGTAAGGAACGTTGATCTAGAACTTAGCAACACTAAAGCAGGCTGACCAAGTGAGTAATCTCCCAGAAGTGTTGCCAATTCTGAATAGCGGGTGAAAGACAGTAACTGTGAAGTTGATTTCTGTTTATACTTTAATTTATTATTATTATTTAGGCTTTTTTTCAGAACGCTGAGAAGATTGTGTGTGTGTGTGTGTTTGTGTCCCTCCCTCCCTCCATCTTTTTTTCACATGAATATTTAAATACTATTTAATCTAATTTGAGATAAATGTCGGTTTTCAGCATCCACATGGCATAAATGTTATACTCCCCATTTGATATATATATATATATATATATATATATATATATATATATATATCACTCGCTGTCTATGTCTGTCTGTCTGTCTGTCTGTCTGTCTGTCTCTCTGTCTCTCTTTCTGTAGGTCATCACATTGTCTGACATGACCAAAGAAAGATAACCTTTTTCCAGCTTCATCCAAGCCCACTTCCTGCTTTTGTTGCTCCTCTAAGATATTTCGAGGGCTCGTCCGTACCATTTCATCCCCAAAAACACGATCCTCTTGCCTGTTACTTGGGTCCATGTCCACGATTTACACATCTCTAATCTAAATCAAATCAAATATACCTTGTTTTCGAAGCATCACTTCATAAACACTCTTGTAAAACCCGTCTTCATATTATCAAAGTAAAGTTATATTTGCACATCTGCCTGCCCCAATTAATCTCCTTCTTTCTCAACTACCCCTACTCTAAATCAGCCCTGGGGGTATCTCCAGATTCACCTGCGAAGTATAACGTGATTGACATGTTTTCTGTCAGTCGCCGTGTCACACCTGGTACGCACCTGATCCGATGGGACGTCACACTAGCACAGCGACATGTGACTCAGGGACTATGCAGCTGAAGATTGTACAATTATGCCACGAGCTACTGCTGCTGCTGTTGCTGTTGTTATTTTATATACCCCCAAACTTGACCTTCTTGACGGCTAGTAATATGATGAAGCTGTGGTGAAGATCTTGTGAAGATTGACTGATCTTAATTTCCAAAATGTTAAGAATTGGGCACGCAGGCCCGTCTGACATTCTGCCCTTTATCACACACCGTTCTCTCTTTGTTCCAGACATTCTAGAAATATTCTCCGCATATAGGAAACATAATTAACATTTACAAAGCTGACAAAAATAAAATAATATAAAACAGTTACCTTTCACTCTTTTTCATGCACTCAATACAGAAAGTGACTACATAAATATATTTAAAAAAGTTATTCTTGCAGTCTCACACAAATGAATATCTACCAAACTAATATTTCACTACTACTCAGGAAAAAAAAAATAATTAAATTCAGGGTCTTTAAAAAGTCTAAAATAATGTGTAAAATAACATGGAGACACGTGGCCGACATTAAGTAGATACTGGGAAAGTTTGTAGTTATATGAAGGAGTACAGCTTGCGCGCGCGCATGCACGCACACACACACACACACACACATATATATATATATATATATATAATATATATATATATAATATATATATATATATATATAATGTCAAAGATATGCAGCAGAATAATCAAAGCTTTTCTTAAAAAGATCAAGTCTAGGTTTTGGAAAAAGACTAAACTTTGGGTTAGATCTGAACAGTTTGCACAGATAAGTCGGAGCATTCCGTGACAGAATTCGATGAACTAACTTGGCCTTGTTGAATTGCAACCTGTTCTTGAGAGGCAGAAAGTTGACATGCTTGTGCTGATTTGTTGTCTGTGTATGATCTTTGTCACTAATAAACTCTACCGCACGCTTCTGGAAGCGAGTAAATCCGAGATTGTTAAGCAATAGTATATTTGTGATTGTATGTGTGATATGTAATATGTTTTCCTAGTGTCTTGATCCATGAAGTGCTTAATTATGGCCAACTGATATACTTTTTGTGTAGCTTTTGCACATGAGAGTTCCATGTCAGATGTTGGTCAATATTGAGGCCTAGCGTTTTGTGTTCACTAACGTTTTCTATCTGTGATGTTTCAGTACAGAGCTGCGGTGCTGTTTTTGTCGCGTTTAGTACTTTCAACACTGGCCATATGATAGCCAGTAGCTTTTCCACTGGTGTTTTAGTGTCTGATCAGTGGTCAGTTCCATGAATCTCCTATAGGGATTGAAGAAAGTCATCGTGGCCCACTCCATATCCGATTTTCTCCGGTGTTTCAAATTCTTGTTTTATTTCAGCTTTTAAAAATCTGTAAGCTTACTCCAGTATGACAAGCTGTAATAGTATAACAAACAACATCTCAGCAACCGACCAGCCGTAATAGTATAACACACAACATCTCAGCAACCGACCAGCCGTAATAGTACAACACACAACTATAATGTTGTTTTGTGAATTATATATTTCTGACTAAAGGAGATGTTCTTGATTAATACCAACTTTATCTTCACACACATCCAGATTTTTGTTGTTTTAGATTAGGTTTCACAAACATTGCCACTTCACTAAATCAGAGAAAGTCCGATGAAATGTTCTCTACAGAATTCATTTAATTCTGACAAATAAGATATTCGACTTAGAATTCACAACATCACTTGTACTAAGATACAATATATCATACTCTTCGTTAGTTTCGTCGTTGAAGCACATCAATATCAAACTATCATATTCTACCTGCAGCATTTCTCAATGTTCTCCTATTTCACAATATTCTACACATCTGATAGGAGAACAATTCTAAACTCTGTACTTTATTCGATCTGCAACACGTGGTCAGTCAGTTACACGACTAAATCACTGTACTCCAAGTTTCAAAGTAACAAATATTCATATCACTTGAATCATTTGAAACACATCTTCAATCTGTCCTAGAACTACTTCTGCACGATTGCTTTTCTTGAGCATCTATTGCTCTAACTGTCCATCTATTCCAACTGTCGTTACCTTCGTCTTCTTTCTCTCTCGTGTCTTCTCTGGTGTGTGTTCTCCTTCTGTTGTTCTTCTCTGATCGTCCGTCCTTTTCTTCTTCTCTTGTCTGGACCGGTCTCATTACCTTCCATATGTGTCAGCATCACTGAGTCTCGTCTTTTTCTATTCACTGTTTCCATAGTTTACTTTTGTCCGCGTCTTGTTCTAGTGTCATTGAAGTTCTATACCTTTTTCTTCCTTTCCTCTCCATTTTTCTCTGTCGCTATTCGATGTTACTATTTTCTTTACAGTAAATTTTCATAACCATATTCATTAATGATAATAATAATAACAATATCCGTTACTTACAAGGCCATGATACACAACATCTCAGCAACCGACCAGCCGTAATAGTACAATACACAACATCTCAGCAACTAACCAGCTGTAATACTACAATACACAACATCTCAGCAACCGACAAGCCGTAATAGTACAATACACAATATCTCAGCAGCCGAAAAGCCGTAATAGTACAGCACACAATATCTCAGCAACCGACAAGCCGTAACAGTACAGCACACAATATCTCAGCAACCGACAAGCCGTAATAGTACAGCACACAATATCTCAGCAACCGACAAGCCGTAATAGTACAGCACACAATATCTCAGCAACCGACAAGCCGTAATAGTACAGCACACAATATCTCAGCAACCGACAAGCCGTAATAGTACAATACACAATATCTCAGCAACCGACAAGCCGTAACAGTACAGCACACAATATCTCAGCAACCGACAAGCCGTAATAGTACAGCACACAATATCTCAGCAACAGACAAGCCGTAATAGTACAGCACACAATATCTCAGCAACCGAAAAGCCGTAATAGTACAGCACACAATATCTCAGCAACCGACAAGCCGTAATAGTACAGAACACAATATCTCAGCAACCGAAAAGCCGTAATAGTACAGCACACAATATCTCAGCAACCGACAAGCCGTAATAGTACAGCACACAATATCTCAACAACCGACAAGCCGTAATAGTACAGCACACAATATCTCAACAACCGACCAGTACAGCACACAATATCTCAACAACCGACCAGTACAGCACACAATATCTCGGCAACCGACCAGCCGTAATAGTACAGCATACAATATCTTGGCAACCGACCAGCCGTAATAGTACAACACACAACATCTCAGCAATCGACCAGTGTCACAATTTTGCTTGAGAATAAAGAACGGCCTATCATTTGTATATAACGGCCTATCACTTGTATAGAACGGCCTATTACTTGTATAGAACGGCCTATCACTTGTATAGAACGCCCTATCACTTGTATAGAACGGCCTATTACTTGTATAGAATGGCCTAGCACTTGTATAAAACGCCCTAGCATTTGTATACTGTTTTGCCTTCTGAGGAGAAAACATTTGAAATCAATGGAAGACTTAATTGTCTTCCTGACAGACAAATGCATCCGAATAAGTTGGCCAAAGGGGGCAGCCAATGAATGTAACCTGGATAAAGGGTTCAAAAACCATCCACAATGAAGGAATTTTCGTCCACGTTAGTCGACGTGACAAAATAAATGTTAAATCCTGTAGGAATGTAGAAAGTGTCTTTCAAGACGGACGTTCACATGTTTAAAAAGTTCCCTAATACTGTTTAATAAGATAAAGTGTCTCGTGTCTTATAATATGAAGTGTTCCAGTGTTCTGTATCAACATAAAATACCCATTTCATGTTCAACAATCTGGAGTACTCTAGTGATGTTTAGCAACATAAAGTGTCCCGGTTCGACAATTTGAAATACTCTAGTGCCGTTTATCAACATAAAGTGTCCCTGTTCAACAATCTACGTTTAGCAACATAAAGTGACCCTGTTCAACAATCTACGTTTAGCAACATATAGTGTCCCTGTTCAACAATCTACGTTTAGCAACATATAGTGTCCGTGTTCAACAATCTACGTTTAGCAACATATAGTGTCCGTGTTCAACAATCTGAAGTACTCTAATGTTGTTTAACAACATAAAGTCCCCCATGTCCTACAACTTGCAGTACTCCTGCCATGTATCGAAATAACCGACAATGACTATAACCGGAGATTCACACTTGACCCTAGACTCTACATTCACATGCGACTAAAGTAAACAAACCATTAGCCTACCCAGTTTCGTGGGCCCCTGGAACACAGAACTGAAACTTGGCATAAAACAGAACACCTACGAGCCACACTAAGACGTGACTAAGTCTCCCACACTTGAGATAATATTTCTATCCTTGCACGGCCCTTCAAGTACATTCATCTTTCAAACACCCGCAAATTAGGTCACAGAGCCACGACACAAGAAAACGGTCACATATTTAACCCTGATAGCGGAAATAACAGAACTCCACCGACCCATTGTGTTTTTCCAAATATCATCCAGAAAGTTTAGAACAAGGAAAACACAAATCAGAAGCAGCAATAATATATTCCAATCGCCGAGAAAGGATAACTTACTGTGGAAGATGAAAGATCCAACATTTTCAAACTACAGCGCGCCTTGTGGGCCAAGTGTTTTACGTTAGGAAGTTCAGGGTCAAACTAATTCTATAAATAGAAAGTGTGTACCCCGATGGTTTTCAAAATATTTCGTAGTGAGGATCCTGAACATTAAAAATCTTTTGTTATTTTGTATTTAGTGAGTAAAGCAGAATGTCAACATAATAAGAGTACTAGTTTGTACATTTCATGTCTCCGTTATATGTGACATTTTGATCATGTACGTGTGTTTTTCTGTCTCGACTGAGTTGCCCATCTATGTTGGATCCGGTGTTTTTCAACAGTTCACAAAAGTTAATTAACATTTTAAGCAAAGTAGTTAGTGAAGTGCGGTTTAGTTTATGTTTTTGTTGACCCACTGTATCAGAATAACATTCTTTTCTTTTACAGATTTTTTTCTTTTTGGTGAGAAACCATGTTGTTGTGGTCAAACAGTTATAGACCACAGCTCACCTGTTTATTGCGATCACGGAAAAAAAAAGAATCTCTATGTTCCGATTGAGAACTCAGTCACGTGGATCTGTGTGGCGTCGGGATGTAGGAATGCGTGAGTTTTCGTCTTCTTAATGTTGTAGAGACAGGTCGTGTGCGAGTTTTTCTCTGCAAAGGATGTTTGTTAGAACTTGGTTCGTCATGTAAGTTTTGTAGTTGATTGTCCTTGTTAGGCCAAATATGTGTTTAAGTCAGAATGTAGCTTTTGCTATTTGATTGTCCTTTTTAAGACAAAAGGTTGTTAAGTTTATTATGTAGTGTTGTAAGTTTGATTGTCCTTTTTAGGATAAAATGTGATTCTTTGTTGGAAGGCTGCGTTTGGAGTTTTTCAGTATATATGAGGTTCGTATGGTGTTTTTGATGCTGCATGTTAGTGAAAAGAGTTGCTACAGAAGAGTTCTTCAAACATCATGGACACAAAAAAAAGAACAAATATATCCATACTACAAGAACTTAATATTGAAGAAGGCTGGCTAGTGAAGAGGATTAAACAGAGAAAACTTAAATATTTTGGACACATTAAACGTCATGATAATCTAGAGAAGACCGTCTTGGAAGGGTACATAACTGGAAAAAGAAAGAGAGGAAGACCAAGGCGAAGATGGCTGCAAGACATCGTTGATGATCTGCAAATGGATGCATCAGCAGCAGGCCATCTTGCTCACAACCGAGAGGCCTACAGGAGTGCTGTTAGGGAAGCAAAGTTCCGCAAGGGACATGCAAATGAATGAATGTTAGTGAGGGTCCCATGGCGATGCTAATCGCCCGGACCGTTTTTCTATTCTCATTGTAATTGTTTCCATCAGTTTACACTCCACATCAATTTACAACACGCATTTAACAAATGGGAATTCATCATTAAAATTTTGCTGAATTGTTTACCTGTTGAATCCTGTGATAACTGGATTCATGTTGAATGTCAGCTGTGATGTTGAGTGAGTTGATTACATGTAACTGGTCATGTCTGTGTACGGATGTGTAGTGATTGTTGCTGTCCTGGGTTTTTGTGTGTCACACGGAATGTGTCAATGTGAAGTCTGTTGTGTCACTTGTGTAGCATTCAAGTAAATTTGCTATGTAAATATTGACATTTGTAACAGTAAATGAAAATACTCAATTCAGTACTTCAAGACGGTGGCTGCACACACACACACACACACTAGCACAGTATATTACAGTGTGTGGACAAAACACATGTTTAGTGTTTAGTAGTAATACACTAATTCTAGTTCACTTTTGATAAGTGTCAAAAACTGAACCATGGAGGCTTTATCACACACACACACACACACATGCGCGAGCGCACACACAAACTGTATATAAACATAAATATCCACAGAAATGCCCTGAAGCAGGTGACAAAATTCATATATTTGGAACACAGTACAGCAGATGATGGGAAATGTGAGAAGGTAATAAACAGAAGAAAAGGAACGGCTAGATATACTTTTAACACAATGAAAAAAGTTCTTAAATATAGCACTGTAGCTGAGAGGGAGAGACATGAGAAGGTCTGTATCACCCCATACTCCTCTCCCACACTCCTCTCCCAACACTCCTCCCTCTCCCACACTCCTCTCCCAACACTCCTCCCTCTCCCACACTCCTCTCCCAACACTCCTCCCTCTCCCACACTCCTCTCCCAACACTCTTCTCTCTCCCATACTCCTCTCCCAACACTCCTCTCCCAACACTCCTCCCTGTCCCACACTCCTCTCCCAACATTCCTCCCTCTCCCACACTCCTCCCTCTCCCAACACTCCTCTCCCAACACTCCTCACTCTCCCACACTCCTCTCCCAACACTCCTCCCCCACCACTCCTCTTCCATACTCCTAACCCAACACTCTTCCTTCTCCCACTCCTCTCCCAACACTGCTCCCCCACACTCCTCTCCAACATTCCTCCCTCTCCCACTCCTCTCCCAACACTCCTTCCTCTCCCAACACTCCTCCTCTCCCACAATCCTCTCCCAACACTCCTCTCCCAACACTCCTCTCCAACACTCCTCTCCCAACACTCCTCTACCACACTCCTCTCCCAACACTCCTCTCCCACACTCCTCTCCCAACACTCCTCTCCCACACTCCTCTCCCAACACTCCTCTCCCACACTTCTCTCCCAACACTCCTCTCCCACACTCCTCTCCCAACACTCCTCTCCCAACACTCATCCCTCTCCCACACTCCTCTCCCAACACTCCTCCCCCACACTCCTCTCCCAACACTCCTCTCCCAACTCTCCTCTCCCACACTCCTCTCCCAACACTCCTCCCACACACTCCTCTCCCAACACTCCTCCCTAACACTCTTCTCCCAACACTCCTCTCCCAACACTTGTCTCTAACACTCCTCTCCCAACACTCCTCTCTCAACACTCCTCTCCCAACACTCCTCTCCCAACACTCCTCTCCCAACACTCCTCCCTCTCCAACACTCCTCTCCCAACACTCCTCTCCCAACACTCCTTTCCCAACACTCCTCTCCCAACACTCCTCTCCCACACTCCTCTCCCAACACTCCTCTCCCAACACTCCTCTCCCAACACTCCTCTCCCACACTCCTCTCTCAACACTCCTCCCTCTCCCAACACTCCTCCCCCACATTCCTCTCCCAACACTCCTCCCTCTCCCAACACTCCTCCCTCTCCCAACACTCCTCTCTCTCACACTCCTCTCTCTCTCACACTCCCTCTCCCTATATTCCTATCCCTACACTCCCCCTCCCATACTCCTCTCTCTCAAACTCCTCTCTCTCCACACTTCTCTGTGTTGTAGATTCATGGACGTTAAATAAGAAAATGAAAAAAAGAAAACAGAGAATTTTTTATACGTGAAGAAACAGAGAATTTTTTATACGTGAAGAAACAGAGAAAAAGGGAGACTCCCTTTAGAAAAAAAAAGAAGTAGTAGCACAGAACGAACTTAAATTGTAAAGAGAAACAACAAACAAAATATAAGAGCCACACAATTAAAAGGAAATAAAAAACAAAATATAAGAGCCACACAATTAGAAAGAAATAAAAAACAAAATATAAGAGCCACACAAATAAAAAGAAATTTTAAAAAATGTGAGAGCCACACAATTAAAAAGAAATAAAAAACAAAATATAAGAGCCACACAATTAAAAAGACATTTTTTTTTTAAAATATGAGAGCCACACAATTAAAGAAATTTAACAAACAAAATATAAGAGCCACAGAATTAAAGAAAAATAACAAACACAATATAAGAAGCCACACAATTTAAGAAAAATAACCAAACAAAATATAAGAGCCACACAAAGAAAAATAGCAAACAAAATATGAGACCCACAAAATTCAAAAGAAATTGAAAAAACTATGAGAGTCACACAATTAAAGAAAAATAGCAAACAAAATATAAGAAGCCACACAATTAAAGAAAAATAAGAAACAAAATATAAGAGCCACACAATTAAAGAAAAACAACAAACAAAATATAGGAGCCACACACTTAAAGAAAAATAAGAAACAAAATATAAGAGGCCAAACACTTAAAGTAAAATAAGAAACAAAATATAGGAGCCACACAATTAAAGAAAAACAACAAACAAAATATGAGAGCCACACACTTAAAGAAATTTAACAAATAAAATATAAGAGCCACAGAATTAAAGAAAAATAACAAACACAATATAAGAAGCCACACAATTAAAGAAAAATAACAAACACAATATAAGAAGCCACAGAATTAAAGAAAAATAACAAACACAATATAAGAAGCCACAGAATTAAAGAAAAATAACAAACACAATACAAGAAGCCACACAATTAAAGAAAAATAACAAACACAATATAAGAAGCCACACAATTAAAGAAAAATAACAAACACAATATAAGAGCCACAGAATTAAAGAAAAATAACAAACACAATATAAGAAGCCACACAATTTAAGAAAAATAACAAACAAAATATAAGAAGCCACACAATTAAAGAAAAATAACAAACAAAATTATAGGAGCCACACACTTAAAGAAAAACAACAAATAAAATATAGGAGCCACACACTTAAAGAAAAATAAGAAACAAAATATAAGAGGCCAAACACTTAAAGTAAAATAAGAAACAAAATATAAGAGCCACACAATTAAAGAAAAACAATAAACAAAATATAGGAGCCACACACTTAAAGAAAAATAAGAAACAAAATATAGGAGCCACTCGATTAAAGAGAAATAACAAACAAAATATAAAAGCCACACAATTAAAGAGAAATGACAAGCAAAGTATCACACAGTTAAAATGTTTTGTTCATATTAAATGACATAACACAATAATGAAAACCACACTAGAGGAGAAAAGTAAAGAAAAGCAAGAGGTTGACATCGATACAGATGAGTGGACAGCATTTTTTTTTAAAATGGGCTGGATTCAGCTATGCCGGCATCACTTTTAAAACAAGTGAGCTAACAGACTTTTATGGTCAATCTTCCTTGGGGAGACGGCAATAATTTTGTTTAGTTCAGTTTAGCTAAATAAATTAGATATACGCGTGAGTTCCTTTTTTCGCTTTTCTTATTTAAACTTTAATCTTTCAGTACAACCCCCACTCACATGGAGATTTTATTGTAACGAAACATTACGGCCGCCATGTTTTACTAGGAAATGCCGCGATGTATGTTTTTAGCATTTACGACAGTTTAAAATTACATCTAATAAATATAAAACAAAACCATGTGACTGCAGTTATTTTAACTTCTATTTTTTTTTTAAATTTTAGAACATTTAAACAGGACTCAGTCAGTCATTTTGCATGTCCCTTGCGAAACTTTGCCTCCCTAATAGCTCTCCTGTAGGCATCTCGGTTGTGAGCAAGATGCCCTGCTGCTGTTGCATCCATTTCCAGATCATCAACGATGTCTTGCAGCCATCTTCGCCTTGGTCTTCCTCTCTTTCTTTTTTCCCATTATGTACCCTTCCAAGACGGTTTTCTCTAGATTATCATGACGCGGAATGTGTTCAAAATATTTACGTTTTCTCTGTTTAATCCTCTTTACTAGCCAGCCTTCTTCAATATAAATTCTTGTAGTATGGATATATGTGTTCTTTTTGTGTGTCCATGATATTTGAAGAACTCTTCTGTAACATTTACATTTAAAGGCATTTATGTGTTTCTCAGCTGTTTTGTTAAGTGTCCAGATCTCACAGGCATATGTTGCGATAGGAAAGATAAGTTAAAAAGGATTATGGTAGGCAGAAAGTTAACTGTAGCGCATATACCTGACTCAGTTAACAAAACAAAATTCTTGTAGTTAGCACCTGGGTGAAGGCGTACATATTATGTGTACAAAATCTTATGTAGATGTGTACTTGGCTAGAAGAAAGAAGAGTGCGTGAATTTCTGAACTTTGCTTATGAAAGGCCGGGCCAGGATTTGAGAGGGGGGGGGGGGGTTCAGGCGTGTGAAAAATGGGAGGAGGGGTACTTTCCACAGTTTCGAGATACGAGGGTTGATTGATAAGTTCTCGGCATAATGTACAACTACTTGAAACACACAGCTGATATTAGGGGCATTTGTAGATCAGGTTAATATAAAATTAAACAGCAAGTTTCAAGAGATTAACTGCAACCAATTTATTTTTACAGGCTACTGAAGTGGTAAGGGTGGCAGAAATGGAGAAAATGGATAAAATTTCTCATCGAGCAGTCATTCGCTACCTCTGCATCAAGGGCTTATCATCGAAGGAGATCCATGAGGATATAGTAGAGACTCTAGGGGAGAGTGCCCCTTCTTACAGCACAGTGAAGAAAAGGACAGTTCATTTCAAACATGGAAAGGAGCGTCTGGAAGATGATCCCCGTCCAGGAAGACCAAGAACGGTAATCACCGACGAAACCACCGGCAGAATCCATGACATGATAATGGAGGATCGACGAATAACTGAGCAGTACATTGCTACTGAGTTGGACATCTCCCAGGAACGTGTTCATGTCATTATTCACAATGATCTTCAAGTGACAAAGGCTTCTGCTCGATGGGTCCCGTAACTTCTTGGAGATGATCACAAACGACAGCGTCTCAACATGTCAAGAGACAATCTTGGCCATTTTTCTGCAGATCCTGAAAAGTTTCTTCTTATGACTATGGATGAGACATCATGGATCACCACCTCCAAAGAAGCAAGGGTGGTTCTGACTGCAGGGAAAGTGATGGCCTCCATCTTTTGGGATTCAGAAGGTGTGCTGTTGGTAGACTATCTTCAAAAGGGCAGAACGATCACCAGGGACTATTATGCTAATCTTGTGAAGCAACTGCGGGTCAAACTGAAGGAAAACCGTCGAGGGAAATAGACGAGAGGAATCATCTTTCATCAAGACAATGCTCCAGTTCACAAGTCGGCGGTGGCAATGGCTGCCATTCATGAATGCGGCTTCCATCTTCTTGAACATCCTCCTTATTCCCCAGATTTGGCCTCTTCGGACTATTACCTGTTTACCAAACTCAAAAAGGAGCTCAGTGGTCGCAAATTTGCTTCAGATGATGACGTCATTCATGCTGTAGACCGCTTTCTAGTGGCACAAGATGCTGACTTTTACAAAGAAGAGATCTGTATGCTCCAGGATCTTTGAACTAAGTGCATAAACTTGCAAGGGGAATATTTTGAGAAATAACCCCAAAAAGTTGTCCACAAATAATCTGTTGTAGCTTAGGCCGAGAATTTATCAACCACCCCTGTAACTTTTTGAGGTAGCACATTCCAAACTAGAAGAATGGAAGTTGTTATTCTGAGTGAATGAGTGAGTGAGTGAGTGAGTGAATCAGTCAGTCAGTCACCCATTCAGTCATCCAGTCTGTCAGTCAGCTAGTCAGTCAGCAAGCCAGTCGTTCAGTCACTCAGGCAGGCAGATAATCAATCAGCCAGTTAGTCAGCCAGGCAGCTAATCAGTCAGCCAACCAGCAAGTCAGTCAGCCAGCTAACAAGTCAGTCAGTCAGCCAACAAATCATTCAACCAGTCAGTCAGTCAACCAGTCAACAAGTCAGTCAACTAGTCAAAATGTCAGTCAACTAGTCAACAAGTCAGTCAACGAACCAACAAGTCAGTCAACCAATCAACAAGTAAATCAGCCAGCCAACCAACAAGTAAGTCAACCAGTCAACAAGTCAGTCAACTAGTCAAAAAGTCAGTCAACTAGTCAACAAGTCATTCAACGAACCAACAAGTCAGTCAACCAGTCAACAAGTCAATCAGCCAGCCAGCCAACAAGTAAATCAACCAGTCAACAAATCAATCAGCCAGCCAGCCAACAATTCAGTCAACCAGTCAACAAGTCAGTCAGCCAGCCAGTCAACAAGTCAGCCAGCCAGTCAACAAGTCAGTCAGCCAGCCAGTCAACAAGTCAGCCAGCCAGTCAACAACTCAGTCAGCCAGCCAACAAGTCAGCCAGCCAGCCAGCCAGCCAACAAGTCAGTCAGTCAGTTATAGAGGAAAGGGGAGTTAATGAGGGGGGGGAGAGGTTGGTAGAGAGAAAGTAACTTCACTATTGAAGAAGTTAGTTTCCACTAGTTGTCGTAGCTGTGATGATGCTAGTCTTGTCTTGTTTATATACCAAACCTAAAACTTGCAGCGACAATAATTGTCTGGAGAGCGGGTCAAGTGCTTATACAATACGTGGGCAAGAGGTTAACGTGCTCTTTGTTACTGTGGGCGTAGAATACGTTACGCATGTGTGTGGGTGTGTGTGTTTGGGGACAGAATAATGGAGGACGATGACATCACAGAGAACAAACACATGAAGTTCGTAGGCTGTGATATAAATTTTTATTTGTTTTTCGTCTTTTTATCTGTTGTGTTGTTTTGTATGTGATCCTTGAAAAAAGGCGTTTGGCCGAAATATTGGATTGTTGTACATGTTCTTCTGTTATACTTCCTCATCTTACTTTGTGCTGTGCTTCTGTCCACCTTTCTTTCTGTACATATATGTATTGTATATATTTGTAAAAGTGAACTATTCAGCTCCATCTGCTTTATCTCAGTCAGTCATTTGCATTTCCCTTGCAGAACTTTGCCTCCGTAACAGCTTTCCTGTAGGCGTCTCGGTTGTAAACAAGATGCCCTGCTGCTGATGTATCCATTTGCAGATTATCAACGATGTCCTGCAGCCATCTTCGCCTTGATCCTCCTCTCTTTCTTTTTCCCATTATGTACCCTTCCAAGACTGTCTTCTCTAGAACACTTTCTACTGGTACAAGATGCTGACTTTTACAAAGAAGGGATCCGTATGCTCCAGGATCGTTGGACTAAGCGCATAAACTTGCAAGGGGAGTATGTTGAGAAATAACACAAAAAAAGGTTGTCCACAAATAATCCGTTGTAGCTTAGGCCGAGAATTTATCAACCACCCCTCGTATCTTTTTGAGGTAGCACATTCCAAACTAGAAGAATGGAAGTTGTTATTCTGAGTGAGTGAGTGAGTGAGTGAGTGAGTGAGTGAATCAATCAGTCAGTCAGTCACCCATTCAGTCATCCAGTCTGTCAGTCAGCTAGTCAGTCGTTCAGTCACTCAGGCAGTCAGTTAATCAATCAGCCAGTCAGTCAGCCAGGCAGCTAATCAGTCAGCCAGCCACCAAGTCAGTCAGACAGCTAACAAGTCAGTCAGTCAGCCAGTCAGCTAACAAATCAGTCAACCAGTCAACAAGTCAGTCAGTCAACAAGTCAGTCAACCAGTCAAAACGTCTGTCAGCCAGCCAGCCAACATGTCAGTTAGACAGTCAAAAAGTCAGTCAACTAGTCAACAAGTCAGACAACTAGTCAACAAGTCAGTCAGCGAACCAACAAGTCAGCCAACCAGCCAACAAGTCAATCAGCCAGCGAGCCAACAAGTAAGTCAACCAGTCAACAAGTCAATCAGCCAGCCAGCCAACAATTCAGTCAACCAGTCAACAACTCAGTCAGCCAGCCAGTCAACAAGTCAGCCAGCCAGTCAACAACTCAGTCAGCCAGCCAACAAGTCAGCCAGCCAGCCAGCCAACCAACAAGTCAGTCAGTCAGTTATAGAGGAAAAGGAAGTTGGGGGGGGGGGGGGGAAGGGTTCGTAGAGAGAAAAGTTTCACTATTGAAGAAGTTAGTTTCCATGAGTTGTCGTAGTTGTGATGATGCTGGTCTTGTCTTGTTTATATACCAAACCTAAAACTTGCAGCGACAATAATTGTCTGGAGAGCGGGTCAAGTGCTTATACAATACGTGGGCAAGAGGTTAACGTGCTCTTTGTTACTGTGGGCGTAGAATACGTTACGCATGTGTGTAGGTGTGTGTGTTTGGGGACAGAATAATGGAGGACGATGACATCACAGAGAACAAACACATGAAGTTCGTAGGCTGTGATATAAATTTTTATTTGTTTTTCGTCTTTTTATCTGTTGTGTTGTTTTTGTATGTGATCCTTGAAAAAAGGCGTTTGGCCGAAATATTGGATTGTTGTACATGTTCTTCTGTTATACTTCCTCATCTTACTTTGTGCTGTGCTTCTGTCCACCTTTCTTTCTGTACATATATGTATTGTATATATTTGTAAAAGTGAACTATTCAGCTCCATCTACTTTGTCTCAGTCAGTCATTTGCATTTCCCTTGCAGAACTTTGCCTCCGTAACAGCTCTCCTGTAGGCATCTCGGTTGTAAACAAGATGCCCTGCTGCTGATGTATCCATTTGCAGATTATCAATGATGTCTTGCAGCCATCTTCGCCTTGATCCTCCTCTTTTTCCCATTATGTACCCTTCCAAGACTGTCTTCTCTAAATTATCATGACGTTTGATGTGTCCAAAATATTTAAGTTTTCTCTATTTAATCCTCTTTACTAGCCAGCCTTCTTCAGTATTAAGTTCTTGTAGTATGGACATATTTGTTCTTTTTTATATCCATGATATTTGAAGAACTCTTCTGTAGCATTTACATTCAAAGGTATTTATGTGTTTCTCAGCTGTTTTGTTAAGTGTCCAGGTCTCACAGGCATATGTTGCGATGGGGAAGATGCATGCCCTTAAAAATCTTATTTTTGTAGTTCTGTCTGTTCCTCTCCACAGCTTCTTTACCTGTTTTACTTTTTGAAAAGCGATAGATGTCCTCCTTTTAATTTCCCTCACTGTATCTCCATTATTAGTTACTAATGATCCAAGATATTCAAAATTCTTTAAGTACTTTATTTTCTATTATCTATTTTATTTTATCTATATTAGTATCTATTTTGTTTTCTACTTTATCCACTGTTTAAAACATGACATCACAGAGAACAAACAAGTGAGGTTTCTAGAATGCGTCTTTAAATTAAAACACTACGTCGCCATTGATCAAACAAGTGCATAAATAACTATATCAGTGGTGCCCAACTTCAGTAACTTAGGTGGCCACAACTTCAGTGACCTAAATGGCCACAACTTCAGTAACTTAGGTGGCCACAACTTCAGTGACCTAAATGGCCACAACTTCAGTGACTTCATTGGTCACAACTTCAGTGACTTAAATGGCCACAACTTCAGTGACCTCATTGGTCACAACTTCAGTGACCTAAATGGCCACAACTTCAGTGACCTCAATGGCCACAACTTCAGTGACCTAAATGGCCACAACTTCAGTGACCTAAATGGCCACAACTTCAGTGACCTAAATGGCCACAACTTCAGTGACCTAAATGGCCACAACTTCAGTGACCTAAATGGCCATTTAGGCATGTAAATGCAGTTTTTGTCAACTTTTGTCAAAAATGAGGAAAAGTGAACCGACTGTATTTAATTAGATTTTCATATCTTACAAAATGTTTTTAAACATGTTTTGAAGAAAAGAATGTTAATTTTAATTAAGTAAATTATAATTTCTTAATAAACTCGCGGGGTGTAAAAAAAAACAGGTCCCTCGGGCCGCTAGTTGGACACTCCTGAAGAAGATAAATAAAAAGACTTCTCAGTGCCAATCCAGTAGGACCAGTAGACCAACAGACTTCTCAGAGCCAATCCAGTAAGACCAGTAGACCAACAGACTTCTCAGAGCCAATCCAGTAAGACCAGTAGACCAACAGACTTCTCAGAGCCAATCCAGTAAGACCAGTAGACCAACAGACTTCTCAGAGCCAATCCAGTAGGACCAGTAGACCAACAGACTTCTCAGAGCCAATCCAGTAAGACCAGTAGACCAACAGACTTCTCAGAGCCAATCCAGTAAGACCAGTAGACCAACAGACGACAATCTAGTAAGACCAGTAGACCAACAGACTTCTTAGAGCCAATCCGATAAGACCAGTAGACCAACAGACTTCTTAGAGCCAATCCGATAAGACCAGTAGACCAACAGACTTCTCAGAGCCAATCCGATAAGACCAGTAGACCAACAGAGTTCTTATAGCCAATCCAGTAAGACCAGTAGACTAACAGACAGGCAGACAAACGGATAATGCAAGGGCAGTCAATGTGTTGACAATTTGCAGATAACTGCACGAATAATTAGTATATAAGTATATAAAACTAGGTATATAACTACACACAAAGCCAGTGCACAATGATTAGGATCCAAATCGAAACACCGCAGCCGTGTGTGCTCGCTAATTAATAAAGCTGTTCCTACCTTTTTTCGTAGGTTTATACATTTTGCAGAAAATTGCGGTTCTCTATTATAGGAAGAACAAGCAACACCAAGAAGAACATGCCTTTCTGTTGCTGTTGGTGTTGATACATATATCTGTAATAATTTGCATCGTCAAACTGTTCTTTGAAACCGCCTGTAAGTGAACAAAGGGGAAAATAACTACTCATGCCATTTGCTGACTCCATACATTTTCCTTACGTGTGTTGGCCTATATTTCATAAAGAAATCGTAAGCAGGTGTAACAAGGTTTCTATGCGCGTGAGTGGGTGTTTGTAAAGAAAATATTCTTTTCGAGTTTTTGCGGGGGTGGAGGATAATTTGAGTTTTTTTTTTTTTCTGGCAACTCTCATGGAAGCGCCACTAAGACCCGGATCTCGAGAAAACAAAGAACATGGAGAAACAGAAAACAAAGAACATGGTGAAACAGAAAACAAAAAAACGTGGTGAAAAAGAAAATAAAAAAAGTGGAGAAACAGAAAACAAAGAACATGGAGAAACAGAAAACAAAAAACATGGAGAAACAGAAAAAAAAAACATGGAGAAACAGAAAACAAAAAACATGGAGAAACAGAAAACAAAAAAACGTGGAGAAACAGAAAACAAACAACGTGGAGAAACAGAAAACAAAGAACGTGGAAAAACAAAGAACATGGAGAAACAGAAAACAAAGAACGTTGAGAAAAATAAAACAAAGAAAGTGGAGAAAAATAAAACAAAGAACATGGAGAAACAGAAAACAAGGAACGTGGAGAAAAATAAAACAAAGAAAGTGGAGAAATAGAAAACAGAGAATGTGGAGAAACAGAAAACAAAGAACGTGGAGAAAAATAAAACAAAGAACACGGTGAAAAATAAAACAAAGAACGTGGAGAAAAATAAAATAAAGAACGTTGAGAAACAGAAAACAAAGAACATGGAGAAACAGAAAACAAAGAACACGGAGAAACAGAAAACAAAGAACACGGAGAAACAGAAAACAAAGAACGTGGAGAAAAATAAAACACAGAACACGGAGAAACAGAAAACAAAGAACCTGGTGAAACAGAAAAAATAACTATTATTTT
Source organism: Achatina immaculata (assembly GCA_009760885.1). NCBI lineage: Eukaryota > Metazoa > Mollusca > Gastropoda > Stylommatophora > Achatinidae > Lissachatina > Lissachatina immaculata. The sequence goes on from CM019702.1 coordinate 69,267,298, forward strand.
CGGCCGAACTTCAATAAATTAGCAGCGACAAAATCTGTATTTTCCTTTCTTTCCCCGTCATCATTTCTGGTTTTAGGCCTGGTTTTTTATGTTTAACAGAGTAATATTCAATGTACATCGTCTGACATTCTATACTGGCACTGATATGTTGTTGTTGTTGTTGTTGTTGTATAAAAATTTAAATATCCGACAATGTTTGGAAAACTATTCGCTGGGATAAAGCTCCCAGACAAGACCGTATTACAAGCCAAATTAATTAAACTCCGCCCAAAAGAAAACAGCGGGTTCCTAGCTGGCAAGTAAACATGTGTGGCTGTTGGGCGTACAGGTTCAAACAAAAGCGACCTTTCTCTCTGCCACTTAGCAGATCTAAAATAGACAGCCTGGCATACGTGACCTTTGACCTGTCAAAATGACTTGAGGGGGGGGGGAAGGGGTGGAGGGGGCGGAATGGCAACGTCTGCATACAACATTAGATGTTTACATTATTTCACATTCTACACGTTTTAGATAGCGAGAAAATGAAATTTTAGAAGTGTTTAGTCTCGGTTGAAAGGGAACCATGTTGTGGCTCTGCCGATGTGTTGGAAGCCGTGGCACGTCGCTGAGAACGTGTAGATAGCCCTGGCCTGGCGGATAGATCTTTGTGAGAGAGAAGTTGGCCGTGTTTGGCTGAAAGTTCGTCTACTTTACTTTTCCATGTGTGCCAGTATCAGGGGGCGGGGCCATAGTTTTTTTATCGCAACAAACTGGTTTTTATTTCTTTCATTATCTTCTTTTTTTCCCTTTTACTTCTGCTGTTGCTACTGCTGCTGCTTCTTCTTCTACTACTACTACTACAAATACTGAGACTAATCCTACTACTACTACTAGTAGTAACACCACTACAACTACCACCACTACTATCACTACTACCACCACTATCACTACTACTACTACCACCACCACCACCTCCACAACTACTACTACTACTACACTCACTACTATTACTACTACCACTACTGTTACTACTACCACTACTGTTACTACTACCACCACCACTACTACTACCACCACCACCACCGCTATTAATACTAATGCTACATCCACCACTAATACTACTACCACCACCACCACTAATAATAATACTACTGTTACCACTACCACCACTACTAATACTACTACTACTACTATTACCACCACCACCATCACTACTAATACTACTACTACTACTACCACCACCACCATTACTACTACTACCACCACCACCACCAGTACTACTATTACTACCGCAACCACCACTACTAATACTACTGTACATACTACTACAACACCAACACCACTAATACTAACTCCACCACCACTAATGCTACCACCACCACTAGTACTACTACTACTACTACCACCACCACTACTAATACTATCACCACCACCACCAGTACTACTACTACTACCACAACCACCACTACTAATACTGCTATACATAATACTACCACCACCACCACCACTTTCACTGCTACTACCACCACCACCACTACTACTACTATAAATACTACTACTGCTACTACCACTACTACTATAAATGCTACTACGACCACTACTATTATAAATACTACTACTACTACTATAAATACTACTACTACTGATATCTGGGAGGAGAAAGCGGGGGTGGGTGGGGGAACATATGAAGCAAAAAAAATGAGCGGTGATAATTATTTTAACTTATGGTTTCCGATGTGGTAAAGGGTTGAGAAGCGCTGTGTTAAACAAATAGCGAGAGATGCCTGTGCCAAGGGAAATAACACAAGATATCCCAAACCCCTCATTTGGAAATTATATCCCTTAATAATACCGTATCTATCTATCTATCTGTCTGTCTGTCTGTCTGTCTGTCTGTCTGCCTGCCTGCCTGCCTGTCTGTCTGTCTCATTCACTCCCTTGCTCATCTTCTCACACACTCTCACTCACCAACTCGCTCAGGTTTCTTCGATCGACGAATTTCGACAGATTCTACTCCTGAGTTCCATGGTTGTAAGAAGAAGAAGGAGGAGGAGGAAGAAGAAGAAGAAGTTACATCCATTAGGTGAAAGTGTAATTGCAAAAAATATGGCCTTTATCTGATGCACCAAATCGTAAAAAAAAGAAACATATATAATTATAGATCTTCTGCAATGAAACCTTGACCATATTTATATATTTGGAAATACTGTAATAAATCTACATATGATGGGGGTGGGGGGGCACACAAAACTTTCATACGGTGCCCCATACTGTCTAGTTACGCCCTTGAGAATAACTAACTATATTTTCTTAAATTACCGCCTTAAATTTTCAGTATCAGATTTTTGTAGGAAAATAAAATGAAAAGCGGAAAACTGAAACTGCTGAATATATTTTGAATGGGTCGACCAGGGATTCTCAACATGAAGACAGGTGTCCCCGCATGGGATGAAAATCAAGTCTAAAGGGATAAATCTTTTCCAACTGTAGAATAATGTAGGCTCAGATAATGGCGAAAATCCCGTTTGAATGATCATCATCATTAGGTGCCGTGCCGACTGGCGTGGGCTATTATGCTTCTCCAGAGTACACGATCCTTCATGTATGCCATCAGCTCAGTTGGTGATCTCCTCTCACATCATCTCATCAGATTGCCCAGTGTCATTTCTCTTGGTCTTCCCCTGGCTCTTCTTCCCTCTATTTTTCCTGCTATAATATTTTCAATGCTCCCTCTTCTCATTGCATGTCCTGTGAAAGTATATTATCTCTCTCGTATTTGAATGATGACTAAATGTAATTTGGAGGATCCCAGCAGTATCATTCAGTCATTTTCATGTCCCTTGTGGAACATTGCCTCCCTAACAGCTCTCTTGTAAGCCTCACGGTTTTAAGCAAGATGCCCTGCTGCTGATGCATCCATTTGCAGATCATCAACGATGTCTTGCAGCCACCTTCGCCTTGGTCTTCCTCTCTTTCTTTTCCCTATTATGTATCCTTCCAAGACGTTCTTCTCTAAATTATCATGACAAATATTATGTCCAAAATATTTAAGTTTTCTCTTTTTAATCCTCTTTATTGGCCAGCCTTCTTCATTGTTAAGTTCTTGTAGTATGGATATATTTGTTCTTTTTTGTGTCCATGATATTTGAAGAACTCTCTATAGCATTTACATTCAAAGGCATTTATGTGTTTCTCAGCTGTTTTGTTAAGTGTCCAGGTCTCACAGGCATATGTTGCGATGGGAAAGATGCATGCCCTTAAAAATCTTATTTTTGTAGTTCTGTCTGTTCCTCTCCATAGCATTTCCCAGAAGTATACTTGGTTGAAAATGGAGGACTAGGACATAGGACACCGAGAGCCAGTAGGTTATACAAAGCCGCTGAAAAAATGTTTGATTATCGTTCTCAGATACAGAAGGAACTGCCAAAGTTGTAACTTAGCTTCCCTTGATCCTGGTGGCAGAGATGCTTCTGAAAAGTTGCTTTCCTTGGTTCCGGAGACTGGGCTTTAAAGAATGTTAGTGTAATCTATGGTTCCAGAGACTGGATTTTAAAGAATGTTAGTGTAATCTATGGTTCCAGAGACTGGATTTTAAAGAATGTTAGTGTAATCTATGGTTCCAGAGACTGGATTTTAAAGAATGTTAGTGTAATCTATGGTTCCAGAGACTGGATTTTAAAGAATGTTAGTGTAATCTATGTTTCCAGAGACTGGATTTTAAAGAATGTTAGTGTAATCTATGGTTCCAGAGACTGGATTTTAAAGAATGTTAGTGTAATCTATGTTTCCAGAGACTGGATTTTAAAGAATGTTAGTGTAATCTATGGTTCCAGAGACTGGATTTTAAAGAATGTTAGTGTAATCTATGGTTCCAGAGACTGGATTTTAAAGAATGTTAGTGTAATCTATGGTTCCAGAGACTGGATTTTAAAGAATGTTAGTGTAATCTATGGTTTCAGAGACTGGATTTTAAAGAATGTTAGTGTAATCTATGGTTCCAGAGACTGGATTTTCACATATGTGAGTGTAATCTATGGTTTCAGAGATTGGAATTTAAAGAATGTTAGTGTAATCAATGGTTCCAGAGACTGGACTTTAAGCATGTCAGTGTAATCTATGGTTCCAGAGACTGGACTTTAAGCATGTCAGTGTAATCTACGGTTCCAGAGACTGGACTTTAAGCATGTCAGTGTAATCTACGGTTCCAGAGACTGGACTTTATGTATGTCAGTGTAATATATGGTTCCAGAGACTGGACTTTATGTATGTCAGTGTAATCTATGGTTCCAGAGACTGGACTTAAGCATGTCAGGGTAATCTATGGTTCCAGATACTGGACTTTAAGCATGCCAGTGTAATCCACTAATGCACGCTAATTCCAACTCAGTAACTGTGCTTAACTGTTGTCATGGGAGGGGGGGGACAGGCAATAGAAAGTCAGTTTTTCATGGAGACCAAGTCGTTGTTCTCCCAGGCCATATCCATAGTGCCCCCAGGTGTACATGCATACAAGTACACACATACAAGCACACACATACAAGCACACACATACAAGCACACACATACAAGCACACACATACAAGCACACACATACAAGCACACACATACATGCAAATACATACAAGCACACACATACAAGCACACACATACAAGCACACACATACAAGCACACACATACAAGCACACACATACAAGTACACACATACAAGCACACACATACATGCAAATACATACAAGCATACACATACAAGCATACACATACAAGCAAATACATACAAGCACACACATACAAGCAAACACATACAAGCAAATATATACAAGTACAAGTACACATACAAGCAAATACATACAAGCAAACACATACAAGCACACACATACAAGCACACACATACAAGCACACACATACAAGCACACACATACAAGCACACACATACAAGCACACACATACAAGCACACACATACAATAACACACATAAAAGCAAACACATACAATAACACATATAAAAGCAAACACATACAAGCACACACATAAAAGCAAACACATACAAGCACACACATAAAAGCAAACACCTACAAGCACACACATAAAAGCAAACACATACAAGCACACACATCATATTGGATCTGATGTATCCTGCCGCCCCTCCCCCCCCCCCCTTTTCGGTCTCGCTTTTTTCCCCACCCCACAGTTCTCAGATAAAGGGGCACAGTAACACCAACTTTGAAGACCACTGACGTAAATAAAACCAAGAAGCAAACGCAAAAACAACAACAACAACAACAAACAGGGCTGAGCAAAAAAACCGCTTGACTTCAATAAAGTCACGACAAAGCTTTTGCGTGTCCTTTCAAGATGATTATGATTACCTCAACCTCTACAAGACAAGACAAAACGAAACAGAAAGAAAAACAAAATCCCCGCCTGGATTTAGAAATAGCAACACTTCCTTGTTAATGTTAATGGCCATTGATCCAAACAAATACAGACGCTGCTGTTCTCCAGGAAAAATTATGGCTGGAACAAGATTAACCATAAACACGCCCAGAAAAAGATTTCATTTTCTTGGCCTTTCTGGCAGCTCTCACGATGCCCTGTCACGTTACAAAAAATATAATGTTCTACTTTTGTTCTATGAGATCATTAACTCACGGAAGTTTCCTGCAGGACTTTTTTTTTAAAAAATGACTCATGCTTCAATAACTACCTACTGTTGTTTCAAACAGAAATGGATTTTTTGATCTGCCTTGTAGGTCGTATGGTGGTCATATAGGCTCGGAAATGGTGCTACAAATATGAAATAATAATAGGAATGCCATTACTTTGTAGTGCAGTGCAAGGGTTTTCAAACTTTTTTAATGTCTTAGGACACAAGTGAGAAATTAGAAAGAAGTTGTGCCAGGCACTAGAATTAACAAGGATTTGCCACAGAATGCTGAAGTGTACGCATGCGCATTTAGTACAAGTGTATTTTTAGGTGCCCACTTGCAATTGGGTTCCGACGTGTCAAAAATTCCCCCCCCCTCCCAATCCCCCACCAAGTTGCTGAGTACCTGGTATGTTTATATTTAATCGTGTAGCAAGTTTCCGTGAAATTGGGGAAATGACAATTTCTAACTTCCAAAGGAACAGGCCACAGTCCAGCTCTAACTGTTCTATGATCGCGGATTCCTAAAGCGTGTATGAGACCTTCTATTATTTACAAGTAGAGTTGTGTTACTGTAGCAAAAGAAATTCCCTCTCGTCAGATTTCATCACCAATAGTTTTAAACTTCACCTCTATTGTTTTTGTTGCTCCTGCTGGTGCTGTTGTTTCTGCTGTTGTTGTTGCTGCTGTTTTTGTTACTGTTGTTGTTGTTTCTACTATTGTTGTTGTTGCTTCTGCTGTTGTTGTTGTTGTTGTTTTTACTGTTATTCTTGTTGCTGTTGTTGTTGATTCTGCTGCTGTTGTTGTTGTTGTTTTTGATGTTGTTCTTGTTGCTGTTGTTGTTGCTTCTGCTGCTGTTGTTGTTGCTGCTGTTGCTACTGTTCTTGTTTCTGCTGTTGTTGTTGCTGTTGTTTTTGCTACTACTATTATTGTTGTTGCTTATGCTGTTGTTGTTGCAGTTGCTTCTGCTGTCGTTGGTTGTTGCTGCTGTTTTTGCTATTGTTGTTGTGCTTTTGTTGCTGGTGTTGTTGTTGTTGTTTCTGTTTTGTTGTTGTTTCTGGTGTTATTGTTTTTACTGATGTTGTTATTGCTATTGTTGCAGTTGTTGCTGTTGTTGTTTCTGGTGTTGTTGTTTCTGGTTGTGCTGTTGTTGTTTCTGATGTTGTTGCTGTTGTTCGTGTTGCTGTTGTTACGGTTGTTGTTGCTGTTATTGTTTGGCTGATGCTGTTGCTGTTATTGCTGTTGTTGTTGTTTCTGATGTTGTTGTTGCTGTTGTTGTTGCTGATGCTGTTGTTGTTGCTGATGTTGTTGTTTCTGACGTTGCTGTTGTTTCTGGTGTTATTGCTGTTGCTTTTGTTGCTGCTGTTGTTATTGTTTTCCTGCTGTTTTTTGTTACTGTTGCTACTATTAATCTTCTTTGTTCTGGTTTGTTTCTGTTGTCATATGTAGGTTTGTATGTGAGGTCTGTATGTGAGATTTACGTGTAAAGATAACTCTGTTATGCCACGGAGACATCTCGGAGATATGGTCCATGTTTTCCTTGACCTGTCGACGCGTTGAGAGCACGATGTGGTCAGCTTCACCCCTTCACTTGGGGGCGGGGGGGGGCGGAGTTTCAGACTGGCGCCTGTAGGGCGTGTCTAAAACTTTGAGAAATTTCTCTACAAATTAACACGCGTTTTTTTTTTTTCCATATAGCCACTTTTGTTTTCTTACGGTGGCTCTGAAACGTGTAAAGAACTATTGGAACGATAACTGAACGATAGTGAGCCGCGTTGGCGTAGTGGATTAGTCACTCGCTCGCAGGCCAGACGACCCGGGTTCGAGTCCCAACGGTGGCTCACGAGAACTACCGGGGCTCATCCAGCCTCAATAAAAAAAAAAAATGAGTGCCAGGGTTAACGCTCTGGGAAGGAAGAGGAATGACGCCGCTAGCTACGGAGTTGGTGCTGACGGCGACACTAGCCGGAAGACTAAGCAGCACAGCACTTACGGTTTGACCGTGTGCAATACGCTGATCTACAATTCACACCTTTAACCGGGGAAATAATCCAGGCTGCCTAAATGTTCCTTCCTTGGTAATACATGCACCACAGTTCAACCAGAAGCAATGGACAGCGAAAAGAACAGTATGGCAGAGATATGAGGGGTGAGAGTAGAGCTTACAAGGGGGAAACAAATCAAATCCTGTCCTCAACCTATCGACAAGCAAATTATAATGTCTCCATTTCTGCTCTAGTCTGATTAAAAGCGAAGAGCAAATCGAATAATGAAACTTACTCGCGCGGTGCACCGTACAATGACCTAGGGGGAGGGGGAAAATGATGGCTGTTTATTCTATTTTTAGCAAGAAAAAAAACATTATTGTAATAACCATAACAATATACTCATGAGCGTAATAACAAACCACGTGTTTATGAATTCTTGCACTGACTTACTTATGTGTACCATCATTCACCAGAACCGCGAAGATCTGGCGAAAGACGGAGCCAGATGGAGAACGTTTCTCTACCCAGGGGCTGTCTTCTTTTTTCTCCATGAAGTGGCGACCCCTGAGCTGTTAGCCAGGCTAGGCCTGTTACTGGTGGTACCAAAGTAGAGGTGGGACAGGGTCTTCGTTGGCTATGGTTCGCTAACCTAAACTCTAGCATGTTAGTTATGACTCCCTGACTGCCACCAGACAGCATCTCCGCCACCCGACCCATGTGTCATTGTGAAGGAACTTTAAGATGAGAAAATACATTTTAAAAACTGGACTTTGTAAAATTTACTTCGCCTTGCAACACCCGTTAAAATCCAAGATCCTGTCCCAAAACATCAAAATAACAATCTACAAAACTATAATAAGACCAGCCGTCGTGTATGGATCAGAAACGTGGAGTACAACAAAGAAAGATGAACAACAAGAAGAAGAAGAAGAAGAAGAGGAGGAGGAGGAGGAAACATCTATCGCTACGATCGAACATTGGTAGAACCTCCCCGCAATGAATCTGTTCGACTGCTTTCACAAGCATGTGCTTGTTCCAGAAAACGTTTTCCAAATCGAAATAAACTATGAAAACTTCATACTTGTAGAAATGTCATTGATTTTCTATGAAAATGCTTAAAGCCAACGATAAAATTGATGAAGAAAGATGAATGATAAGCAAATAAAAGTCAGTTCGGGTTAACCACTCCCTTGTTTGTCCGGCGCCACATCACTAGCGCCCCAATAAATGTCCCCCCCCCTCAGTTTGTTCTGTCGCCTCTTAATGCTTTCTTTTCCCTCGCCGCCCAACTGGATTTTCCTGATGCTCGCAGTGGGGCGCTAACTCCTTGTACAGAACCACTGTTTTCAAAGAACATTCTGGAATTGAATGTTGACTATTTTACGTTTATAAAAACCAAGAACAGAACTAAAGAACGCCGAATGGAAAGACTAACATCAAAGAAGAAGAAGAAGGAGGAGGAGAAACGACAACAACTTAATGACACCAACAAATGGCCTACCTTCCTTCCCGAGGTGCCTGGTTCAAGTTCAGACATGGATGGACACGTGGAGCAGGTGGAAGCCACAGAACAAATGGAGGACACCGAGTCAGTTCGCAGAAGACCGTACTCCATGAAGCTCAGACTGCTTCCAGGTCGAGAAGATGCTGGAGACTCTATATTTGGGTCAAGCTCATCAAGATATGTCGTGGCTGTTGTTTCCTGGTTTTCGTTGCTGTTGCTATGGTCACTGATGACCAGTTCTGGTATGATATGTCGCTGCTCTCGCGACTGACCACCCAGAACATCTGACGCCATTCCTTGGCCAAAACGTTGCTGTTCTCCCTGAAAGTCGCCTTCAGCCTTGTCCAGAGGGAACTCTTGGAGTTTTTGTCTGGTTTTCAGGCCCTCTGGCGCTGATATTACAGACATTTCTTTTCCTAAGCCCGCTTTAGTAGCTCGATCTACCGCTAATTCATGATGATAAATATCAGGCCGTTTCTCTGGAGAGTAAGACGGGTAATCATCAAACTCCTGTGCCATGTTATAAAAGCTTGATTGTAGGACAGGCAACCTTAACTTCAAAGGAAGGCAGGGCGAGAGAACTTCTGGTGAATGCTCACTGTCTTCAACATAAGAAAATGAACTTGATGGACCAAGAAGTGAAGCATTACTGCTGGTTCGTCCTTCCGTGACGTTCTCATACGCCTGAGAGAACCTCTTGGCTTGGTGCTTTGCCAGAAAGTCTGCAAATTCAAAATCTTGGTCATCGTCGGGCGGACCAAGGTCCACAGCCGAATCAGCATTACTGGATTTGTATGAGTAAACACTGATACTGCTGGTGATACTGCCCACACTGTTCCTGGGAGAGAGAGGGTCTCGGGACACATCGTCCTTCTCACACGCCAGGTACCTGCGGGGGAAGGTATAATGAGGAGACACACCTTTCACGAGATTAGCCCTCTCTGCTGCTTCGTTTCGATGGAGAGAATGATCTGCCTTTTCACACACAGACACGACGGACCTGCCATAGAAGTCTGGACAATGTCCTGCCCTGGAGGAACCGGCACCGGGGTCGTCCTCACCTGTCACACGAATAGTTATTCCTGGGCTTAAAAGATCACTTTCCGACCTCCTGGCGCTCATAAGAGTTCTTCTGGCTGCTCTGGGGTCACTTGATCCAGGTGGTATGTGAGGATAATGAACTGGGCTGTGACGCTTCAGTGTCTCAGATATGGTGAAAGATTTGCTCTCATCTAGTCCTACAGTCTGACTACGACCTGGGCTGTCTGAAGCTGACCTGAATTCAGTACACGTTTTATTGCTTAAATGATGGTCTTTGGTACCATGTACATGAAAGCAATGTTCATTTTTATGAAATTTACAGCATAACGGGCAGTATGGAGAGGGCGAGCTGTTACTTCGGGCTATGTTTTCATGTTCTCTAATGTTCCTTCCTGCATACGGCATCTGTGAGAAGACGTATGGAGGCTCACCTGTAGACGAAATGCTGCTTCCACTGGCTGGTGAAAATGGAAGATCATCATTTGCAGTTGGAAGAGTCCAGTTTTTACTCAAATGTTCAATACACGCTGGTTTTGTATTACGAGATGGAAGATCGGCTGAACCAGAAGAAATGTCTTCCAGATCAGTGTTCTTGGAAGGCGGAGGGCATGGAGGAGCGTGGGAAGTAAAAGCGCTCTGATCATCCTCGGGGAATGCCCAAGATTCGGTACGTCTTCGCTCAGTATGAAGCTTCATCACAGAGCTTAACCATTCATCGAGTCTCGGCGAAGGCTGCTGTATGTGTGGCATAGAATGGCGTGTTCTTATAACGTGGATTTTTCTGCCCCTGCTTCCTTTCTTCGGATCTGGATGTGGATTTGTTAGATTGATGCTCGCTGTAGAGGTTTTTCTTGCTGGAGGTTGATCTACTTCGCTGGAAAATTTAGACTCATGAGGTACTAAAAGCGGACAGGATGCGGGTTGTTCTACTACGTCGTGGTAGGTCAACGATGGACATGGACGTGGTGCTTGATCTCCAGAAGATTCTACAGTCGATGATGCTGAACATGAGATTGTTTGAACAATGGATGAGTAAAATGGCGAAGATTGAGATTTTGACTTCTTGCTGGTGGAAGCTGGTTGTGGATGCGGTTTAGTCACCAGTGTTGAACCTGTTTGTGTATGTAGTTCAGTCATCTCTGTCGTATCTGGTTTTAGATTAGGTTTAGTTACCGGCGCTGAAACTGATTTTAAATGAGGTTCAGTCATTGGTTCTGAACCTGGTTTTAGATGAGGTTTAATCATCTCCAGCTGTTCTGGATGACCTGTAATATCATGTGGATGATGCATACTTTCAAGTGTCCTTGAAGCCTGTTCATTGTTGCTTCCGAGCTGGCCAGTTCTGGCACTAAAGACGGATGTGTCCTTCCCGCTAGTGTGTCCTGAGCTAATACTCAAGGTCTCATTTTCTGGGAATTCTTTTGGACGAATTCGTTGTTGGAGCTTCTCCGGCAGAGCCCTGACGCGGTCTGTTGTCACGTGATTTCTGGCAGAAGCGACAGTCGAAGACGGCTGAGAACGAGGCCCTACGGTCCTAGCAGCCTCTTCGGAGCCGCATCTGTGCCTGTAGGCCACGCTGTTTGTCCTGGAGGCCACGCTGTTTGTCCTGGGAGCCACGGTGTTTGTCCTTGGGTTGGCTGAAGAGTTGTTCTCGAAAAAGAGAAACTTCTCGTAAAAAGGCGAATTTTTAAAGCTACCAGCCGACTTTGACCTTCCTTTGTACCGAACCGAGCTTTTAGCTTCCGGTCGACCTCGTTCTTCTGAATTATCCATTTCTGAACTGAAAAAAGAAAATATAATTATCATAATATAATAAAATAGTAAAATATAAGTATCATAATAATAAAATAGTAAAATATAAGTATCATACTATAATGTAATAGTAAAATATAATTATCATAATATAATATAATAGTTAAGTATAAGTAAAGGTAAAGGTAAGTATATACAATCATAATATAATATAACAGTACAATAGAAGTATCATAAAATACCTGGGTTTTCGCGGTTTTTTTTTTTCAGAGTCCAGTAGAAGATAAAAGAAAAAAAACTATGTTTGTTGAGCCCTGATGTTCTGTGTTTCTATTTGTTCATTTGACACAAGAAATTCGTGTCTGCCTTAACACTTAGTAATGGTAGTGGTAGATCTCATAGCTGCAGGCAACATAAACAGTAAAGAAGAAGGAGGAGGAGGAGGAGGAGGAGTAGGGAAAAGAAAAAAGAGAAGGAGGAAAATAAAAAGGAGGAGGAGAAGAAGAAGAAGGATACGGAGAAGAATAAGAATAAACGAAAGGGCAAATTTTATTTTCTAAGGCCGTCTAACTGTCTGAAGTAACTAACTGAAATACATTGAAGAAGAAAAAGACGGAGGAGGAGGGGAGGAGAAGAAGACGGAGGAGGAGGAGAAGGAGGAGGAGAAGGAGGAGGAGAAGAAGAAAAGGAGGAGCAGCAGAAGAAGAAGAAGGAGGAGGAAGAGCAGAAGAAGAAGAAGAAGAAGAAAGAAGAAGAAGAAGAAGACTGATTGATTGATTGATTGATTGATCGATTGATCTTTATTTCAAAAGGGTTAAGAATTGGGCACGCAGGCCCGTCTGACATTCTGCCCTTTATCATACATCTTTCACTCTATTCCAGACATTCTACAAATATGCTGTTCATATAACAAACATAACTAACATTGAAGCTGAGAGACATAAAATAAAATATAACATTTACGTTTCGCTCTTAAACATTCACTCAGTACAGAAGTAACTACATACATTATAAATGACTATCTACTAAACAAAATTTTCGGGACTATTCAGAAAACAATTAATTGTATTCGGTGTCTGTAAGAGCAGTCTAAGATAACTAAGATAACAGTCTAAGAAGAAGAAGAAGAAGAAGAAGAAGAAGAAGAAGAAGAAGAAGAAAGAGGAGGAGAGGAGGAGACGAAGAAGAATTACTACATGTTAAAAAGATTTCGCTGTTTGCTTTATAAACATACCCAAATGATGGCTTTAAATTCAACGCTTTCAGATTATCACATCCCAAAATTTAAACTGAATCCTCTAAAAACATTTTGATCCCGAAAAATATTTATTTTTACACAGAATGTTTTAAGAACTTCCTTCACTAGGATACGGTTTTCAGGTGATGTTTTAAAAGTATTGTATCACTTCCAGTAAATCATGTTTTGCCAGAAACACATAGCCACAAAAGAAGCAGCTTCTAACAGAATGTTTAACATACAACCATCACTATGCTGTGTGCTCGCGGAATCACAACAACACCAAGAGTCAAAATCTTATTGTAATTCTTGACCAGAAAACTAAAAGTATAAACCTTCTAATTTCTGCCATTTATCGCTGGCAAAGATTTCTTCCAAGAGTCGAAATATATACAAAAATTTCGTCTAACAGTACAGTCCCAGTACTTAACTTGCAACATAGCAATGACAGGTTGGCTCATCTAGGAAGCTAATTGTTATTAATGGTAACAGAAGAAGTAAATTACGGTCAGAACTGGACTATTTTATCTAAACATTTCCCTGTAAGTACTGGTACGTGTATTAAAAGCTTCATAAACTATATTTAGCCACCGTAAATTGTTGATTAGCCTGAAATTGTTAAAAGTACAAACCTGAAAACTAACAAACAGTTAACTCAACAGCTCATATCTTCTCTCGATGTGTTGCTGGCGACATTAGGATCGTATGTGGGCACACTTATCGTCTGAGACACATATTGAAACAATGAGAGGCCAGAGAATGTGATTGTTCGCCGTGTGAAGTGTGATGCTTTGTTATCACTCATCATAAGAGCTGCTGATATGTTCTCGTAGTGTCAACAGCACGTTTCCGTCCCGGACTGAGAAGTTCGTCCCGAGTTCGGTCTTTAAGTGACGCGCCATCTTCAAGTGCGATGTTGCCATCCAACTGCTGCGTGGTAAAAGTAGTTCAAAGTTATACTTAACAAAAGAAGAAGAAGAAGATGCATAGCATAAGAGATTAACACCCCATCAGTAGAGATTCTCAGAAAGAAGACTTCTATCCACGGGATTAGGTGGAGATGTCTGTATTGACTGCTATTTGTCTCCACAAAATTTGGTGGAGATTATTGACTGCTCACGTAGTTGTTTCTGGATGATCTAGAGAATATTTATGTTTTTTTTTACACGGAGACAACTTTATACGAGACCCCGGACACTAACTGTAATTGATATGTCTATTGTCACTCGCCGACCTACGGCCGATTGAGTTACAGCCGTTCATACTTACGGCCGAGGTCCCTTAGAATAAACTGGAAATGTTTAATGTGTTGTGATTTATTTTGTGAAAATGTACACACATTTACTACTTACACTATAAATTCACCACAAAGCAAGAGCCGGATACGAACAAACACGATGCATCATCATTTAGTGAGCACTGAAAGTACTCACGTGGGAGTGTGCACAGTGTATCACCGGAAAGTTTTTACAGTATAATTCTTCATTTGCTGTGCTTGTGATTCATACTTCGTGATTATTTTCCATACAGTTACTGCGTTGATTTGTATTCTGTTAGTATTTTAAAGTGATGATAAATATATCTATTCAAACAATACTAGTGAACAGTACTTACTGTCTGACCTCCTCTATACAGGTCGAGATACGGCCAAATGGACACGGCCACATGGACTTACGGCCACATGCGGCTTAATTCGGAGCATTACTGTACTAATTAACTTGGCACTGGAACGCTTTTTAAAACAGTGTTTATTCTCTGACTGATCAGAACTATCACATTATCCCGTACTAAACATTTACCAACCCAAGTTTCCTATTGTCACTTCTTTAAACATTTACCAACCCAAGTTTCTTATTGTCACTTCTTTCAACATTTACCAACCCAAGTTTCCTATTGTCACTTCTTTAAACAGTTAACCAACTCAAGTTTCTTGTTGTCACTTCTTTAAACATTTACCAACCCAAGTTTCCTATTGTCACTTCTTTAAACATTTACCAACCCAAGTTTCCTATTGTCACTTCACTAACTATTTACAAACTCAAGTTCTCTATTATCACTTCACTAAATATTTACCGGCTAAAATCCGGTTTGCACTTAAATAATAATAACATTATCCCACCCTTCCTACTTTGCTTGTTTCTCCTCCAACTTACTAATCTATTCATCTTACAGCCCCACCCAGTCAAGATCGCTTCTTTCTTTTCTCAGTTATCTTTATAATAGCCTTCCGCATCTGTGTAGCGTGTTGTTCTCACCATTTTATCTATGTATTTTACTCGACACTGTTTCAAAAACATGAAATATTCATTATATGGGGGGAAAATCTCGACCAGGGATTTTAACCCGGGGGTGGGGGGTAGGGGGTGGGGGGGCGGGGAGGAGGTTATCCATACTACTTGGGGGGGGGGGGGGGAAACAAAGAGTGAGGGTGAGGGTATGAAAGTCCATCTCAGAACAATTTTTTTTAAAACCAGTTGCTATATTGGAACGTTATTTCTGCTGTTCTGTTTCTGCTGTTCTATTTCTGTTGTTATTTTTCTGCTGTTCTGTTTCTAGTTGTCTGCGTGTAAAGTGAAACCATGCTATTGACATGCTGAAGTTCGACTGGCATATACCAAGGCTAATGATGATGATGATGATGATGGTAATGATGATGATAATGATGACTACGACAATGACGACGGTCAGGCGAAGGGGAATGGGGACATACTGGCCAACCTAGAGGAGGGGGGTTCTGTAATAATATAATGTTTAAGAAGCCCTGTTACAGATAGCCAGAAAACCGTACAAAAAAATTCTAAGAATCATCGTACACGGCTAGGAATTTGTTAAGAGAGAAGGATAATCAAAGCTCACGAGAAGACATGAGTTATAGGACTTGACAGTTACAGAACTTGGCAGTCACAGAACTTGACAGTTACAGAACCTGACAGTCACGAAACTTGGCAGTCACAGAACTTGACATCCACAGAACTTGGCAGTCACAGAACTTGGCAGTCACAGAACTTGACAGTCACAGAACTTGGCAGTCACAGAACTTGACAATCACTAGAAAATTCGAGGGAAGGAGAAAGACAGGGATGCACAGAAAGAAAAGAAACGCCTAACTATAACAAGCACAGGGCAGTCGATCTGTTTAGAAAAATCTAGAACTGTACGTACTGAAACAGAATGATTGATAACCACATTTCTACAAGCCACTGCCAGGACAAATGATAACAAATTGTACCAACATTAACATAAATAAAAACAGAATCTATACAGAGTTCCCATGAAATACCCGACCAAAAACTTTGTAAAAATACAAAGATGTTGTTTAAACAGCACCTAAGTTGCTATGGTAACGAATAACAATGACAAAACAACCTATCATCCAATGGCTCTCAATTTGAGCTTCATTAGCCCCGAAGATTAACAGAAATATATCAAAGACTTTATTTTAACATACTGTGATTTAATTTTTACAGAATTTAGTTTCAGAAAACAGCAAATGAGTAAACTGCCTGTAATATACATCATTCTAAATGTCATTTATCATTGTTTCCAACTCTCGAATTTTTGTAAACTTTTTTTTTACGAATCATAAACAATATTGTAGGAGTCCACAGTGTGCGAGAGAAACTGATTATATGGATGTGTCATGTCAAAAATAGTTTGAGAAACACTGGCAAGTACTGAGAATATAAAAACAGTCGCAGCCTGCCGGAAGTGACTGCTGCTACAGTACAGGTGTGGCTTATACGTGCTGGTACAGCCTAATACTGACAGGTGTGGCTTATACGTGCTGGTACAATGTTTATCAAGAAAAGCTGAAGTAAACCTCACCCATAAACAACTTCCCACGGACTAAAAGGCTTGATTTATTTATTAGCTTTTTAAGATATAAATACAAATGTGGGTGAGAACCACAAAAATAAATGACAAAACTCCGATACTCAAACTCTAAATGGTAGTCCATCATTAATTCATTAATTAAGTCAACAATTTCAGCCCTATTTTTTCACCTTTCCCAGCCATTCGTTAACAACTGTCATGAATTCACACTCCCAACCGTTGGTTAACAACTGTCAAGAATTCACTCTCCCAACTGTTCGTCGACAACTGTCAAGAATTCACTCTCCTAACCGTTCATCGACAACTATCAAGAATTCACTCTCCCAACCGTTGGTTAACAACTGTCAAGAATTCACTCTCCGTTGGTTAACAACTGTCAAGAATTCACTCTCCCAACTGTTCGTCGACAACTGTCAAGAATTCACTCTCCTAACCGTTCATCGACAACTATCAAGAATTCACTCTCCCAACCGTTGGTTAACAACTGTCAAGAATTCACTCTCCCAACCGTTGGTTAACACCTGTCAAGAATTCACTCTCCTAACCGTTCATCGACAACAATCAAGAATTCACTCTCCCAACCGTTGGTTAACAACTATCAAGAATTCACTCTTCCAACCGTTGGTTAACAACTGTCAAGAATTCACTCTCCCAACCGTTGGTTAACAACTGTCAAGAATTCACTCTCCCAACCGTTGGTTAACAACTGTCAAGAATTCACTCTCCCAAACCGTTGGTTAACAACTGTCAAGAATTCACTCTCCCAACTGTTCGTTGACAACTGTCAAGAATTCACTCTCCTAACCGTTCATCGACAACTATCAAGAATTCACTCTCCCAACCGTTGGTTAACAACTGTCAAGAATTCACACTCCCAAACGTTCGTCGACAACTGTCAAGAATTCACTCTCCCAACCGTTGGTTAACAACTGTCAAGAATTCACACTCCCAACCGTTCGTCGACAACTGACAAGAATTAACTCTTCCAACCGTTCGTCGACAACTGTCAATAATTCACTCTCCCAACCGTTCGTCGACAACTGTTAAGAATATCAAGGATAATAAAATTATGTCAAAAAAAACGCCACCAACAACAACAACAAAAGACTAACTGATTGGCCAGAAATTCCCGCTGTTTACGTCCTTGAACTATTTTTGCATGTGAAAAAAACTCCACTTAAGCTGATATAACGCCCTATAATTTTCGTAAAAAATACCCAACATACAAAACTTCAATGCAACTACGAAAGTTTCCAACAATTTTAAAATGAAGTTTCTATTAATGGTTAATTTTATTATACTAAAAATAGCAACTGCTGACATCAATTTGTCTTGAAAAAACACGCCCTCCCGCCTGTCAACAAATATCAATCTTCTTCAACGCCCCACCCCTCCACTCTCTTATTGATATAGTTAATAGAAGATGACTGATCCAAACATCCAACAACATATAAAGCTGTTAAACACGCTCGACAGTGTAATTATTATCACGTTCAAGCATATACGACATGGCGATTTCGCTACACAAGTTGATAAACATGTATAGAATTATATCAGGCAGTCTGCAAACATACCCTGAAAGATCAGTCGAAACAAGGGTCACCACCCGTCTTACACTCGGGTGAGAGGCCTGGGGCACATTTATCTCTATAGCTAAAACATGAGGGTAGGAAACCAAATGCAGAATATTCAAAAGCAAAGTTTTAAGTGTCTTACTATCTGGCAGCGAAGCTGGGAAATGACACAGACAACTGCATGTACACTTGACATCTTCCAAACCAAGTGTTCACGCAAGATAAAAGATCAGTACCATCAGTAATAAGCTCTTGTTAAGAGAAACAGACATGACACCACTGTCAGCAGTGACTGAAAGGAGGTGGCAGTAGATCGGCCATATTAAGAGAAAGGACAGAGGAATTCTTATCAAGAACAGCTTTGATGTGGACAGACAGAGGAATTCTTATCAAGAACAGCTTTGATGTGGACAGAGAGAGGAATTCTTATCAAGAACAGCTTTGATGTGCACAGACTTCACAGGCCAGAAGAAACAAGGAAAGACTCAAAGAGACGTGGAGACGCACGGCAGAGAGCTGACAAGTGAGACAGCCCAGAAAACAAACAAAGAGCTGACAAGTGAGACAGCCCAGAAAAACAAACAAAGAGCTGACAAGTGAGATAGCCCAGAAAAACAAACAAAGAGCTGACAAGTGAGACAGTCCAGAAAAATAAACACAGAGCTGACAAGTGATACAGTCCAGAAAAACAAACAAAGAGCTGACAAGTGATACAGTCCAGAAAAACAAACAAAGAGCTGACAAGTGATACAGTCCAGAAAACAAACACAGAGCTGACAAGTGAGACAGTCCAGAAAACAAACAAAGAGGTGACAAGTGAGACAGTCCAGAAAACAAACAAAGAGCTGACAAGTGAGACAGTCCAGAAAACAAACAAAGAGCTGACAAGTGAGACAGTTCAGAAAACAAGCAAAGAGCTGACAAGTGAGACAGTCCAGAAAACAAACAAAGAGCTGACAAGTGAGACAGTCCAGAAGACAAACAAAGAGCTGACAAGTGAGACAGTCCAGAAAACAAACAAAGAGCTGACAAGTGAGACAGTCCAAAAAACAAAGAGCTGACAAATGAGACAGTCCAGAAAATAAAGACAAAGCTTACAAGTGAGACAGTCCAGAAAAACAAACAAAGAGCTGACAAGTGAGACAGTCCAGAAGACAGAGAAAACAAAAAACATCGAATGACTGGACAGAAATTCAGGCGTTCCCGTAATGGAACATTTTGCTAGCTTCACATGTCGCTTCAAACTTACATAACGCCATGTAATTTCGTACAATTTTCTTTCGAAAACAGATCTGCTTAAAATTGTAATGGACCTACGAAAATTTCTAATAATTTCATATTAAAATTCTATTAATTATTGATTGATTGATTGATTGATGACAACCGTTCAGAAGTGGCAATCTTTTTTACCAACAGCCCTATATATCTTGAACACAGACAGAAGAGAGATTGATTGATTGATTGATTGATCGATCGATCTTTATTTCAAAAGGGTTAAGAATTGGGCACGCAGGCCCGTCTGACATTCTGCCCTTTATCATACATCTTTCACTCTATTCCAGACATTCTACAAATATGCTGTTCATGTAACAAATATAATTAACATTGAAGCTGAGAGACATAAAATAAAATATAAAATTTACGTTTCGCTTTTATCCATTCACTCAGTGCAGAAGTAACTACATACATATATAAATGATTATCTACTAAACAAAAGTTTCGGGACCATTCAGAATAAACAATTACCTGTATTCAGTGACTGTAAGAGCAGTTTAAGATAACCTTTAAGTTTTATGATTCATGGATAGCATTTAGTCGACATTAAAGATATTGGGAAAGTTTGTAGTTGTAGGAAGGAGTGTAATTTATATTTTTTATACAGGATGGGATGGTATTCCAAAGACGAGCAGCAGAATAACTAAAGCTTTTCTCGTAAAGATCAACTCTAGATTTTGGAACACATCTGTTGTTCAAGCGCTGGCTGCACTTTGGGCTAAATTTTAAACAGGTTCCATAGATAAGGCGGAGCATGCCGTGAAAGAATTTGATGTACTAGTTTGGCTTTGTTGAAGAGGAACCTGTTCTTAAGAGGCAGTATTTTGATACGTTTGTACTGGTTAGTTGTTTGTGCTTGATCTTTGTCACTAATAAGCTTTACAGCTTGCTTTTGGAGTGAGCAAACCCTCTAGAAGATCTTGAAGATCTTGATTTTGCTGATGACATAACTCTTATCAGTAACAATGTGAATTCCATGCAAGAAAAAACAGATAGCCTGTCTTCACTGGCTAGCAAAATAGGACTTGAAATTAACAAGGACAAAACAAAAATAATGAAAATTCCCATCAATCAAAATGGAAAAATACACATAGAAAAGACAGATATTGAAGAAGTCAATCAATTTGCATACCTTGGCAGCTACATAGACCAGGATGGTGACACTAGAAAGGAAGTTAGGATCAGAATTGCAAAAGCAGCATCAATCTTCAAGAATCTTGAGAACATATGGAATTCAAAAGTTATAAGCACAAAAACCAAGTTAAGACTATTCAATTCAAATGTAATATCCACCCTCATTTATGCATGCGAAAGCTGGAAAACAACTAAAGAAATAGAAAAGAAATTAGACTCTTTTGAAAACAAATGCCTAAGGAAAATACTCGGCATCAAGTGGAATGAATTCAAGAACAATGCAGAGATAAGACAGATGACTGAACAACAACCAGTCTCATGGGTGATCAGGAAAAGGAGATGGACATATGTTGGTCATCTGATGAGAAGAAATGATCAGAGAATCCCAAAACAAGCTATCAAGTGGAACACAACAGGCCGAAGAAAAAGGGGCAGACCGCGTGAAACTCTGAAGAGGACATTATTAAGAGAGGCCAAGTTAACAGGCATAAAATCCTTTGATGAGGTTGAAAGACTCGCCGAAGACAGGAAAAATTGGCGAACTACTTTACGAGCCCTATGTGACGTTTAACGGCACCGGAAGGATATAAGATATAAGATAAGAAACCCTCTTTGTATTTGACACTGAGCAACCATCCCAGACTGTTGAGCAATAATCTAAATGTGTTTGTATATGTGATATGTAGTATGTCTTCCTTGTGTCTTGATCGATGAAGTGCTTAGTTTTGGCTAACTGGTATACTTTTTGTGCGATGCGTTTTGTTAGACCTTGCACATGAGAGTTCCAGGTCAGAGGTTGGTCAATACTAAGCCCTAGTGTTTTGTGCTCGCTAACGTTTTCTATCTGTGATGTTTCCGTGCTGTGCCAAAATGTTGTTTTTGTTGCGCTTTGTAGTTTCTGTCTTGTTGTTATGAGCATTGATTTTGTTTTATCGATGTTTATGATCATGCCATTGTTGTTTGTTTAACTCGACCTGAAGAGTTGATTCTAGATTAATACAATCGTAATTAGTGGTGTAGACTGTGCAATCATCGGCAAAAAGGTCACAAGAAGAGTGTTTAAGATGAAGTGGAAGATCATTGATATAGATAGCAAAGAGCAACGGGCCTAGAATAGAACCTTGTGGGGGGGGGGGGGGGAGAATGAATGAATAATCTTTATTTTTATCCATTCACTCAGTGCAGAAGTAACTACATACATATATAAATGATTATCTACTAAACAAAAGTTTCGGGACTATTCAGAATAAACAATTAACTGTATTCGGTGTCTGTAAGAGCAGTTTAAGACAACTTTTAAGTTTTATGATTCATGGATAGCATTTAGTCGACATTAAAGATTTTGGGAAAGTTTGTAGTTGTAGGAAGGAGTGTAATTTATATTTTTTTATACAGGATGGGAGGGTATTCCAAAGATGAGCAGCAGAATAACTAAAGCTTTTCTCGTAAAAATCAACTCTAGGTTTTGGAATACATCTGTTGTTCAAGCGCTGGCTGCACTTTGGGCTAAATTTTAAACAGGTTCCATAGATAAGGCGGAGCATGCCGTGAAAGAATTTGATGTACTAGTTTGGCTTTGTTGAAGAGGAACCTGTTCTTAAGAGGCAGTATTTTGATACGTTTGTACTGTTTAGTTAATTTTTTGTGCTTGATCTTTGTCACTAATAAGCTTTACAGCTTGCTTTTGGAGTGAGCAGACCCTCTAGAAGATCTTGAAGATCTTGATTTTGCTGATGACATAACTCTTATCAGTAACAATGTGAATTCCATGCAAGAAAAAACAGATAGCCTGTCTTCACTGGCTAGCAAAATAGGACTTGAAATTAACAAGGACAAAACAAAAATAATGAAAATTCCCATCAATCAAAATGGAAAAATACACATAGAAAAGACAGATATTGAAGAAGTCAATCAATTTGCATACCTTGGCAGCTACATAGACCAGGATGGTGACACTAGAAAGGAAGTTAGGATCAGAATTGCAAAAGCAGCATCAATCTTCAAGAATCTTGAGAACATATGGAATTCAAAAGTTATAGGCACAAAAACCAAGTTAAGACTATTCAATTCAAATGTAATATCCACCCTCATTTATGCATGCGAAAGCTGGAAAACAACTAAAGAAATAGAAAAGAAATTAGACTCTTTTGAAAACAAATGCCTAAGGAAAATACTCGGCATCAAGTGGAATGAATTCAAGAACAATGCAGAGATAAGACAGATGACTGAACAACAACCAGTCTCATGGGTGATCAGGAAAAGGAGATGGACATATGTTGGTCATCTGATGAGAAGAAATGATCAGAGAATCCCAAAACAAGCTATCAAGTGGAACACAACAGGCCGAAGAAAAAGGGGCAGACCGCGTGAAACTCTGAAGAGGACATTATTAAGAGAGGCCAAGTTAACAGGCATAAAATCCTTTGATGAGGTTGAAAGACTCGCCGAAGACAGGAAAAATTGGCGAACTACTTTACGAGCCCTATGTGACGTTTAACGGCACCGGAAGGATATAAGATATAAGATAAGAAACCCTCTTTGTATTTGACACTGAGCAACCATCCCAGACTGTTGAGCAATAATCTAAATGTGTTTGTATATGTGATATGTAGTATGTCTTCCTTGTGTCTTGATCGATGAAGTGCTTAGTTTTGGCTAACTGGTATACTTTTTGTGCGATGCGTTTTGTTAGACCTTGCACATGAGAGTTCCAGGTCAGAGGTTGGTCAATACTAAGCCCTAGTGTTTTGTGCTCGCTAACGTTTTCTATCTGTGATGTTTCCGTGCTGTGCCAAAATGTTGTTTTTGTTGCGCTTTGTAGTTTCTGTCTTGTTGTTATGAGCATTGATTTTGTTTTATCGGTGTTTATGATCATGCCATTGTTGTTTGTTTAACTCGACCTGAAGAGTTGATTCTAGATTAATACAATCGTAGTTAGTGGTGTAGACTGTGCAATCATCGGCAAAAAGGTCACAAGAAGAGTGTTTAAGATGAAGTGGAAGATCATTGATATAGATAGCAAAGAGCAACGGGCCTAGAATAGAACCTTGTGGGGGGGGGGGGAGAATGAATGAATGAATGAATAATCTTTATTTTTAAAGGGTAAAGAATTGGGCACGCAGGCCCGTCTTACATTCTGCCCTTCAAGAGAGAGAGAGAGAGAGAGGGAGAATACATGAGGGTAATAATACTCCTAAATATAACGAAACTATCAATAATACTTGTTTCATTTATACCGTGGCTCGCGGGCTGCATGTTGTCTTGGTTTGAAAGGCCGTGTTTGTGAGTGAATGAGTGTGCGTGTGAAAGAGAGAGAGAGAAAGAGTTATTTCGATTACGAAGCTCACAAAGCAGCTGCCATATTCAGACATTTCTGTTTTGTTTTTAATCTCGCGATATTGTCTCTGCAGGAGGTAATGAACCTTACATAGAAGTTATGGTTTACATGCAGGAGGTAATGAACCTTACATAGAAGTTATGGTTTACATGCAGGAGATAATGAACCTTACATAGAAGTTATGGTTTACATGCAGGAGATAATGAACCTTACACAGAAGTTATGGTTTACATGCAGGAGATAATGAACCTTACATAGAAGTTATGGTTTACATGCAGGAGATAATGAACCTTACACAGAAGTTATGGTTTACATGCAGGAGGTAATGAACCTTACACAGAAGTTATGGTTTACATGCAGGAGATAATGAACCTTACATAGAAGTTATGGTTTACATGCAGGAGATAATGAACCTTACATAGAAGTTATGGTTTACATGCAGGAGATAATGAACCTTACACAGAAGTTATGGTTTACATGCAGGAGATAATGAACCTTACACAGAAGTTATGGTTTACATGCAGGAGATAATGAACCTTACACAGAAGTTATGGTTTACATGCAGGAGGTAATGAACCTTACATAGAAGTTATGGTTTACCTGCAGGAGGTAATGAACCTTACACAGAAGTTATGGTTTACCTGCAGGAGGTAATGAACCTTACACAGAAGTTATGGTTTACATGCAGGAGGTAATGAACCTTACACAGAAGTCATGATTTACCTGAGCACACTTGAAGAAGAAATACGAGGGGTGATTGATAAGTTCTCGGCATAAGGTACAAATACTTGAACCACACAGTTGATATTAGGTGCAATTCTAGATCAGGTTAATGTAAGATTAAACACCAAGTTTCAAGAAATTAACTTCAATCAATTTTTTTTTACAGGCTACTGAAATGGTAATGAGTGGCAGAAATGGAGAAAATTGATAAAATGTCTCATGAGCAGTCATTCGCTACCTCTGCATCAAGGGCTTACCATCGAAGGAGATCCATGAGGATATGGTAGAGACTCTAAGGGAGAGTACCCCTTCTTACAGCACAGTGAAGAAATGGGCAGTTCAATTCAAAGATGGAAGGGAGAGTCTGGAAGATGATCCGCGTCCAGGAAGACCAAGAATGGTAACAACCGATGAAACCACCGGCAGAATCCATGACATGATAATGGAGGATCGACGACTAACTGAGTGGTACATTGCTACTGAGTTGCGCATCTCCCAGGAACGTGTTCATTCAAAATGATCTTCAAATGACAAAGGTCTCTGCTCGATGGGTCCGGAAACTTCTTGAAGCTGATCATAAACGACAATATCTCAACATGTCAAGAGACAATCTTGGCCATTTTACTGCAGATCCTGAAAAGTTTCTTCAGCAATGTGTGACTATGGTTGAGACTTTGGTTCGTCATTTTCAACCAAAAACCAAACAACATGCGATGATTACGACGATGACGACGACGTCGATGATTAAATAAGAATGTTCTCTTTCCTCTCTTCACACACTTTGACTTTTGGCACTAAGTCTTCCGGAGAAAGTTTAGAGTGTGGCTGTCTGCGGCCGGCAAGATGTTACCACAAAATAACTGCCTTTATTACAACCAACAGCCAGGAAACTACGAGCTCTAGTTTGAAACAGCTGAAGAAAAAAATCAGCAGTCACAACTGACTGCGCAGTCTAAATTAAATTTCCCCGAGGCCAAAGAAAACCAAAAGCAGGCCGATTTACATGCGGCCTGCCACTCGTCTTGTAAAATGCAAATGTGGCCCTAGGTCTCGCTAAAGATGGGCATCCCTGATTTAGAGTAATCGATTCCGTAGAAAGCCTGTTAGTTGTAATTTACCTTCCATTTTTCCCTTTACAGTTTCCTACACCCAAGTAAAGATGGAAATAGCATCGATTCCTTTACTTATATTTACAGTAACTTTACTCTCAGAAATAAAAAGAATAATACACAAATTTAAAAAAACCGGAGAATCTAAATAAGCGGCACATCAAGGACTCGAAGAGATAATATCTGTAAATTCGGGTTCATAACATTTGTGAAAACTTCCCAATTTTACAAACATTTTACAGCAGTTTGTGGCTGTCTAGCACCATCTAGAGTGCCGAGATGGCTTGAGTGCATTTAGTAGTTAGTGTACTTGGTAGTTGATGTACTTAGGTGTACTTGGTAGTTGATGTACTTGAGTGTACATGGTAGTTGGTGTACATGGTAGTTGGTGTACTTGGTAGTTGGTGTACTTGGTAGTTGGTGTACTTGAATGTACTTGGTAGTTGGTGTACATGGTAGTTGATGTACTTGAGTGTACTTGGTAGTTGGTATACATGGTAGTTGGTGTACTTCGGTGTACATGGTAGTTGGTGTACATGGTAGTTGGTGTACTTGGTAGTTGATGTACTTGGGTGTGCTTGGTAGCTGGTGTACTTGGGTATACATGGTAGTTGATGTACTTGGGTGTAATTGGTAATTGATGTACTTGGTAGTTGGTGTACTTTGTTGTACTTGGTAGTTGGTGTAGTTGGTGTACTTGATATTTGATGTACTTGGTAATTGATGTACATGGTAGTTGGTGTACTTGGTAGTTGGTGTACTTGGTAGTTGATGTACTTGATTGTACTCGGTAGTTGGTGTACTTGGTAGTTGGTGTACTTGGGTGTACTTTGTAATTGGTGTACTTGGTAGATGGTGTATTTTGTTGTAGTTAGTGCACTTGAATGTACTTGGTAGTTGGTGTACTTGGGTGTACTTGGTAATTGGTGTACTTAGGTGTACTTGGTAGTTGGTGTACTTAGGTGTACATAAACACCAAGTTTCAAGAAATTAACTTCAATCAATTTTTTTACAGGCTACTGAAATGGTAATGAGTGGCAGAAATGGAGAAAATTGATAAAATGTCTCATCGAGCAGTCATTCGCTACCTCTGCATCAAGGGCTTACCATCGAAGGAGATCCTTGAGGATATGGTAGAGACTCTAAGGGAGAGTACCCCTTCTTACAGCACAGTGAAGAAATGGGCAGTTCAATTAAAACATGGAAGGGAGAGTCTGGAAGATGATCCCCGTCCAGGAAGACCAAGAATGGTAACAACCGATGAAACCACCGGCAGAATCCATGACATGATAATGGAGGATCGACGACTAACTGAGTGGTACATTGTTACTGAGTTGCGCATCTCCCAGGAACGTGTTCATTCAAAATGATCTTCAAATGACAAAGGTCTCTGCTCGATGGGTCCGGAAACTTCTTGAAGCTGATCATAAACGACAATATCTCAACATGTCAAGAGACAATCTTGGCCATTTTACTGCAGATCCTGAAAAGTTTCTTCAGCAATGTGTGACTATGGTTGAGACTTTGGTTCGTCATTTTCAACCAAAAAACCAAACAACATGCGATGATTACGACGATGACGACGACGTCGATGATTAAATAAGAACGTTCTCTTTCCTCTCTTCACACACTTTGACTTTTGGCACTAAGTCTTCCGGAGAAAGTTTAGAGTGTGGCTGTCTGCGGCCGGCAAGATGTTACCACAAAATAACTGCCTTTATTACAACCAACAGCCAGGAAACTACGAGCTCTAGTTTGAAACAGCTGAAGAAAAAAATCAGCAGTCACAACTGACTGCGCAGTCTAAATTAAATTTCCCCGAGGCCAAAGAAAACCAAAAGCAGGCCGATTTACATGCGGCCTGCCACTCGTCTTGTAAAATGCAAATGTGGCCCTAGGTCTCGCTAAAGATGGGCATCCCTGATTTAGAGTAATCGATTCCGTAGAAAGCCTGTTAGTTGTAATTTACCTTCCATTTTTCCCTTTACAGTTTCCTACACCCAAGTAAAGATGGAAATAGCATCGATTCCTTTACTTATATTTACAGTAACTTTACTCTCAGAAATAAAAAGAATAATACACAAATTTAAAAAAACCGGAGAATCTAAATAAGCGGCACATCAAGGACTCGAAGAGATAATATCTGTAAATTCGGGTTCATAACATTTGTGAAAACTTCCCAATTTTACAAACATTTTACAGCAGTTTGTGGCTGTCTAGCACCATCTAGAGTGCCGAGATGGCTTGAGTGCATTTAGTAGTTAGTGTACTTGGTAGTTGATGTACTTAGGTGTACTTGGTAGTTGATGTACTTGAGTGTACATGGTAGTTGGTGTACATGGTAGTTGGTGTACTTGGTAGTTGGTGTACTTGGTAGTTGGTGTACTTGAATGTACATGGTAGTTGGTGTACATGGTAGTTGATGTACTTGAGTGTACTTGGTAGTTGGTATACATGGTAGTTGGTGTACTTCGGTGTACATGGTAGTTGGTGTACATGGTAGTTGGTGTACTTGGTAGTTGATGTACTTGGGTGTGCTTGGTAGCTGGTGTACTTGGGTATACATGGTAGTTGATGTACTTGGGTGTAATTGGTAATTGATGTACTTGGTAGTTGGTGTACTTTGTTGTACTTGGTAGTTGGTGTAGTTGGTGTACTTGATATTTGATGTACTTGGTAATTGATGTACATGGTAGTTGGTGTACTTGGTAGTTGGTGTACTTGGTAGTTGATGTACTTGATTGTACTCGGTAGTTGGTGTACTTGGTAGTTGGTGTACTTGGGTGTACTTTGTAATTGGTGTACTTGGTAGATGGTGTATTTTGTTGTAGTTAGTGCACTTGAATGTACTTGGTAGTTGGTGTACTTGGGTGTACTTGGTAATTGGTGTACTTAGGTGTACTTGGTAGTTGGTGTACTTAGGTGTACATGGTAGTTGGTGTACTTAGGATACTTGGTAGTTTGTGCATTTAGGTGTACTTGGTAGTTGGTGTACTTAGGTGTACTTGGTAGTTGGTGTACTTAGGTGTACTTGGTAGTTGGTGTACTTAGGTGTACTTGGTAGTTGGTGTACTTAGGTGTACTTGGTAGTTGGTGTACTTGGTAGTTGATGTACTTAGGTGTACTTGGTAGTTGGTGTATTTAGGTGTACTTGGTAGTTGTTGTACTTAGGTGTACTTGGTAGTTGATGTACTTAGAGTACTTGGTAGTTGTTGTACTTAGGTGTACTTGGTAGTTGATGTACTTAGGTGTACTTGGTAGTTGATGTACTTAGGTGTACTTGGTAGTTGATTTACTTAGGTGTTCTTGGTAGTTGATTTACTTAGGTGTACTTGGTAGTTGATTTACTTAGGTGTACTTGGTAGTTGATGTACTTAGGTGTACTTGGTAGTTGATTTACTTAGGTGTACTTCGTAGTTGATGTACTTAGGTGTACTTGGTAGTTGATGTACTTAGGTGTACTTGGTAGTTGATTTACTTAGGTGTACTTGGTAGTTGGTGTATTAGGTGTACTTGGTAGTTGGTGTACTTAGGTGTACTTGGTAGTTGGTGTACTTAGGTGTACTTGGTAGTTGGTGTACTTAGGTGTACTTGGTAGTTGGTGTACTTAGGTGTACTTGGTAGTTGGTGTACTTAGGTGTACTTGGTAGTTGGTGTACTTAGGTGTACTTGGTAGTTGATGTACTTAGGTGTACTTGGTAGTTGGTGTACTTAGGTGTACTTGGTAGTTGGTGTACTTAGGTGTACTTGGTAGTTGGTGTACTTGTAGTTGTTGTACTTAGGTGTACTTGGTAGTTGGTGTACTTGTAGTTGTTGTACTTAGGTGTACTTGGTAGTTGGTGTACTTAGATGTACTTGGTAGTTGTGTACTTGGTAGTTGGTGTACTTGTAGTTGTTGTACTTAGGTACTTGGTAGTTGATGTACTTAGGTGTACTTGGTAGTTGGTGTACTTATGTGTACTTGGTAGTTGATGTACTTAGGTGAACTTGGTAGTTGATGTACTTAGGTGTACTTGTAGTTGTTGTACTTAGGTGTACTTGTAGTTGTTGTACTTAGGTGTACTTGGTAGTTGGTGTACTTAGGTGTACTTGGTAGTTGATGTACTTAGGTGTACTTGGTAGTTGGTGTACTTAGATGTACTTGGTAGTTGGTGTACTTGTAGTTGTTGTACTTAGATGTACTTGGTAGTTGTTGTACTTAGGTGTACTTGGTAGTTGTTGTACTTAGGTGTACTTGGTAGTTGTGTACTTAGGTGTACTTGGTAGTTGTTGTACTTAGGTTACTTGGTAGTTGATTACTTAGGTGTACTTGGTAGTTGATTTACTTAGGTGTACTTGGTAGTTGATGTACTTAGGTGTACTTGGTAGTTGATGTACTTAGGTGTACTTGGTAGTTGATGTACTTAGGTGTACTTGGTAGTTGATGTACTTAGGTGTACTTGGTAGTTGATTTACTTAGGTGTACTTGGTAGTTGGTGTATTAGGTGTACTTGGTAGTTGGTGTACTTAGGTGTACTTGGTAGTTGGTGTACTTAGGTGTACTTGGTAGTGGTGTACTTAGGTGTACTTGGTAGTTGGTGTACTTAGGTGTACTTGGTAGTTGGTGTACTTAGGTGTACTTGGTAGTTGGTGTACTTAGGTGTACTTGGTAGTTGATGTACTTAGGTGTACTTGGTAGTTGGTGTACTTAGGTGTACTTGGTAGTTGGTGTACTTAGGTGTACTTGGTAGTTGGTGTACTTGTAGTTGTTGTACTTAGGTGTACTTGGTAGTTGGTGTACTTGTAGTTGTTGTACTTAGGTGTACTTGGTAGTTGGTGTACTTAGATGTACTTGGTAGTTGGTGTACTTGGTAGTTGGTGTACTTGTAGTTGTTGTACTTAGGTGTACTTGGTAGTTGATGTACTTAGGTGTACTTGGTAGTTGGTGTACTTATGTGTACTTGGTAGTTGATGTACTTAGGTGAACTTGGTAGTTGATGTACTTAGGTGTACTTGTAGTTGTTGTACTTAGGTGTACTTGTAGTTGTTGTACTTAGGTGTACTTGGTAGTTGGTGTACTTAGGTGTACTTGGTAGTTGATGTACTTAGGTGTACTTGGTAGTTGGTGTACTTAGATGTACTTGGTAGTTGGTGTACTTGTAGTTGTTGTACTTAGATGTACTTGGTAGTTGTTGTACTTAGGTGTACTTGGTAGTTGTTGTACTTAGGTGTACTTGGTAGTTGGTGTACTTAGGTGTACTTGGTAGTTGTTGTACTTAGGTGTACTTGGTAGTTGATTTACTTAGGTGTACTTGGTAGTTGATGTACTTAGGTGTACTTGGCAGTTGATGTACTTAGGTGTACTTGGGTGTACTTTGTAGATGGTTACTTGGTTTTCTACGGGATCGTGTACTTTTGAAATCTTTTGTAAAATTTCACCTCAGTGTGGTTTGTATTAGCCCAAAGCTTGGAATCACAGTAAGAAAAAAGCTAAAGGCAGGCAGATAGATAGATAGATAGATAGATAGATAGATAGATAGATAGATAGATAGATAGATAGATAGATAGATAGATAGATAGATAGATAGATAGATAGATAGATAGATAGATAGATAGATAGATTCCAGCAACGAAGCTTGTATTTTAGAAAACGATTACTACACTTGTTCTCTACCTAACATGAACGAGTTTGGAACAATATTACGAAATGATTCACGAATTATTTAGAAGAAAGTCCAAACATTTAGAAGAACCAGAGAACTGTTAAAAAGATTTTAAGAAGTGCTTTCTACACAGCATGAGATTTTTATACTAAACAGCAGATGTTTGAGTAGCGCAGCACATAGTGAAAAACTGTCTCATGACCAAGTCTGTAGTTCAGTTCCGACTGGTGGTGTCCCAGATATTCAGATGTAGAAAAAGGTACCTGACTCCAGGTGGAGAGTGGCTGGACTGACCACATCATCCTCTAATGTTTCGACCGGTCAAAAAAAAAAAAAAAAGGTAAGGTAAGGTACTGTCAGACATTCCTTGAATGCTTTTGTGGCACAGTTAGGCTAACTTTCTGTAACTTTTCTTTAATAATTAGCAGATACAAAGGTTGACACAACTAAACTTGACACTAAACTTGACACAGCTAAAGAACAGAAATTACGCAGAAAGTATATCTTCTTCTATCTCCCCGGAACTTCGAGCTAGTGTTATTTGTAGCTTTTGCAGTGAAGATGTTTAGACCAGTATCGTGTAGGATTGGGAGTGGGTTATGGCGGCCATTTTTCAGTCCCTGTGAGGATATACAAGCACGAGACGTGAAATATTTCTTCGACAGATTCCACCACTAGGGAACTATACCGATCGTTGGCCCGGAGTCCGTGGTACTAGAGTCCGTGGTTCGAATCCCAGGTAACTCTTGCTATTTTTCTTTCTCTCACGTCTCACTAAAGTGCTTTGTCTACGATTTCTTCTAGGTCTAATCCTACAAAACTGTGTTCTCTTAAAGAGATACTTAAAATGGACACACATGCCTGTCTCCGTACAATGCATCCATGAAGTGTTTATCACACTCACACACAGAGAGATAAGCACAATAAGTTTCACACACTCACTCCTAATACAGAAGCACGCTTGTTTGGCTAGTTCTGGCTGTCTGTAACTCTCACAGAATTAAAACAATGTATTGATTGGCAGGGGCAGAAAACCGGATTTTGTGCCTGAAATTATTGCCTGGAAGTATTTTTATATCCGTGATCTTAAATTCAAATAAATATTTAAATATTTATTTCACTTGAAACTCTGATTTTCATCAGCAAATGGAAGTCTTTGGACTCTTCTCCTCTGTAAGTCATCATTTTAAAAACACCACAGGGGAAATATTTCAGTACAGAGAGTCAATCAGTCTAATGAGAAGAGATCGATGTCTGGGAAACTAGACAAAAAAGCCTGTCTAAATTCTAGACCACATCAAGGCAGCTACAACAGGCTGTTGAGATCTAGGTCTGGCCAGCTCAGTGAAGATTAAAACCAGGTCAGAGATGATTGTCGATAACGGCGAAAAGTAGACCAGGTTCTACAGAAATCTTTTAGCAAAAGTTGTCAAACGTTTTGATGTAAGACCTCACCGAACACAGGTCGTCTTACCAGTCGTTGTACTTTAACTTAATGAAAGGTCAAGGGAACGGATCTCCTCTGCCCATATGCCAAAGCAGGCCTGCTGTGAAGATGAGACAATGTTGAACTTAAGAAAATCTCCTGTATGTATGAGACCAAATGATGGGGGTATGAGACTAAATTGATGGGAATATGAGACCAAATGATTCGGGGGGTGGGAGGGAGAACCAAATGATAGGGGTATGAGGCCAAATGATGGGGTTATGGGAATTAAATGATGGGGTTATGGAAACTAAATGATGGGGTTATGGAAACTAAATGATGAGGTTATGGAAACTAAATGATGGGGTTATGGAAACTAAATGATGGGGTTATAGGAACTAAATGATGGGGTTATGGAAACTAAATGATGGGGTTATGGAAACTAAATGATGGGGTTATAGGAACTAAATGATGGGGTTATGGAAACTAAATGATGGGGTTATGGAAATAAATGATGAGGTTATGGAAACTAAATGATGGGGTTATGGAAACTAAATTATGGGGTTATAGGAATTAAATGATGGGGTTATGGAAACTAAATGATGGGGTTATATGAACTAAATGATGGGGTTATGGAAACTAAATGATGCGGTTATGGAAACTAAATGATGGGGTTATAGGAACTAAATGATGGGGTTATGGAAACTAAATGATGGGGTTATAGGAACTAAATGATGGGGTTATGGAAACTAAATGATGGGGTTATGGAAACTAAATGATGGGGTTATGGGGACTAAATGAGGGGGTTATGGAAACTAAATGATGAGGTTATGGAAACTCAATGATGGGGTTATGGAAATAAATGATGGGGTTATGGAAACTAAATGATGGGGTTATAGGAACTAAATGATGGGGTTATGGAAACTAAATGATGGGGTTATGGAAACTAAATGATGGGGTTATGGAAACTAAATGAAAGGGTTATAGGAACTAAATGATGGGGTTATGGAAATAAATGATGGGGTTATGGAAACTAAATGAAAGGGTTATAGAAACTAAATGATAGGGTTATGGAAACTAAATGATGGGGTTATGGAAACTAAATGATGGGGTTATGGAAACTAAATGATGCGGTTATGGAAACTAAATGATGGGGTTATGGAAACTAAATGATGGCGATATGGGAATAAAATAATACGGATATGGCAACAACTGACGGGGGTATGAAATCAAATGATTCGGAGCGGGGGGGGGGGGAGGGAACCAAATGATGGGGGTATGAGACCAAATAATGGGGGTATGACAACAAATGAAGCTGGTGTGGGAATCAAATAATGGGGATATGGCAACAAATGATGGTTGTAAGAGACCAAACGATGGGGGTATGAGGCCAAATGATTCGGGGCATGGGGGGAGGGGAAGGAAGGGGAACGAAATGATGGGGGTATGACAACAAATGATAGGGTTATGACAACAAATGATGCTGGTGTGGGAATTAAATAATGGGGATATGGCAACAAACGACGAGGGTACGAGAACCAAATGACGGGGGTAAGAGACCAAATGACGGAAGTATGAGGCCAAATTATTCGGGGCATGGGGGGGGGGAGGAAGGGGAACCAAATGATAGGAGTATGACAACAAATGATGGGGGTATGACAACACATGATTGGGGTAAGACAACAAATGATGGGGGTATGGAAAGCAAATAATGGGGATATGGCAACAAATGACGGGGGTACGAGAACCAAATGACGTGGGTATGAGACCCAAATGACGGGGGTATGAGACCAAATGATGGGAGTATGAAGCCGAATGATGGGGGTATGGGAACCAAATGATGGAGTAAGGGAACCAAATGATGAAGGTATAAAACCAAATAATGGGGGTAATAGTTTGATTACTGTAGTTGAATCTAAGAAGCGGGACTTCTTATCAAGCTCCACTGCCTTGAGAATCACCGCAGAATGTTTTTGTTTCGGTTCACGATGTAGTCTCTGGAACATCTCATATTCGCAGATCTAACATGTACGTTCATCGTCTTAAGACCGTGTAATCTAGTGTATCTCGCCGTGCAAGCATACCTTCTACGTTTTCGGCGGCATTTTTCTTCACCGTTTACCGGATATCCATATTTACTGTTGAATTGAGGGCAACGGAAGAAGGAATAGATCTCACAGACTTCGGAATAAGAAACCGCGTCTCCACCGAGTAAGTCACGCTCACCATGCCTGGAACCTTAGAAATGCGATAAACTTTCTGAATATTCTCTCGGAAAAGATAAACAGACTTCGTGAAATATGTCAGCTATAGGGAAGATGTTAGAAAGTTGAACAGAAATCCTGAAACAGGTAAACAGATGTAACATAACTGATACAAAGTGTTACAGAAACAGACAAGATATTTGAACAAACGATGTGGTGGTGACGGGCTCTAAAAGAATGCTTGGTAAGATAGAGGGGGGGGGGGTTGCTACATCATGAATGGGTTTGGCTCTTGGGACAATCCAGTGTTGCCAGGCTGACGTGGATATATTGCCCAGGGAATTCGGAAATGAATGAATGAATGAATGAATGAATCTTTATTTTTAAATGGTAAAGAATTGGGCACGCTGGCCCGTCTTACATTCTGCCCTTCATCACTCCATCTTTCATTCTTCCCACACACTCGATTTAATCTTCTTATATCTTGTATCCTTCCCGTGCCGTTAAACGTCACATAGGGCTCACAAAGTAGTTCGCCAATTTTTCCTGTCTTCGGCGAGTCTTTCAACCTCATCAAAGGATTTTATGCCTGTTAATTTGGCCTCTCTTAATAATGTCCTCTTCAGAGTTTCACGCGGTCTGCCTCTTTTTCTTCGGCCTGTTGTGTTCCACTTGATAGCTTGTTTTGGGATTCTCTGATCATTTCTTCTCATCAAGTGACCAACATATGTCCATCTCCTTTTCCTGATCACCCATGAGACTGGTTGTTGTTCAGTCATCTGTCTTATCTCTGCATTGTTCTTGAATTCATTCCACTTGATGCCGAGTATTTTCCTTAGGCATTTGTTTTCAAAAGAGTCTAATTTCTTTTCTATTTCTTTAGTTGTTTTCCAGCTTTCACATGCATAAATGAGGGTGGATATTACATTTGAATTGAATAGTCTTAACTTGGTTTTTGTGCTTATAAGTTTTGAATTCCATATGTTCTCAAGATTCTTGAAGATTGATGCTGCTTTTGCAATTCTGATCCTAACTTCCTTTCTAGTGTCACCATCCTGGTCTATGTAGCTGCCAAGGTATGCAAATTGATTGACTTCTTCAATATCTGTCCCTTCTAGGTGTATTTTTCCATTTTGATTGATGGGAATTTTCATTATTTTTGTTTTGTCCTTGTTAATTTCAAGTCCTATTTTGCTAGCCAGTGAAGACAGGCTATCTGTTTTTTCTTGCATGGAATTCACATTATTACTGATAAGAGTTATGTCATCAGCAAAATCAAGATCTTCTAGTTGGGTCCCATGTACCCAGTCAATACCTGTGTTACCTGTGCAGCATTTTTTCATTATGAAGTCTATTGTAATCCCAAAAAGTAAAGGAGACAGTATACATCCTTGTTTCACGCCTGTTTCAATCTGGAACCATTCACTCATCCCTTCTTCTGTCTTGACTGCACAACCATATCCATTGTATAAGTCCTTAATGATGTTGACAATTTTAGATGGTATTCCGTATAGACATAAAATTCTCCATAATGAATCTCTGTGTATGCTATCAAATGCCTTTTTAAAATCTATGAAGTTCAGTATTAATGGTTTCTGCTTTTCAATATGTTCTTCAAGTATTATTCTGAGAGTAAAGATCTGGTCGAGACAGCTTCTCCCTTTTCGAAATCCTGCTTGTTCTTCTCTCATTGCAGTATCCACTATATCTTTGAGTCTATTCAAAATGACCTTGCAAAATACTTTTGACACAACTGATAATAAGGTTACTCCTCTCCAGTTGTTACAGTCACTAAGGTTGCCTTTTTTTGGTATTTTAACAATGTATTTAATGTCGATTTAATATAAGTATACAAATTACTGTCTTCACTGGCTAGCAAAATAGGACTTGAAATTAACAAGGACAAAACAAAAATAATGAAAATTCCTCTCAATCAAAATGGAAAAATACACATAGAATGGACAGATATTGAAGAAGTCAATCAGTTTGCATATCTTGGCAGCTACATAGACCAGGATGGTGACACTAGAAAAGAAGTTAGAATCAGAATTGCAAAAGCAGCATCAATCTTCAAGAATCTTGAGAACATACGGAATTCAAAACTTATAAGCACAAAAACCAAGTTAAGACTATTCAATTCAAATGTAATATCCACCCTCATTTATGCATGTGAAAGCTGGAAAACAACTAAAGAAATAGAAAAGAAATTAGACTCTTTTGAAAACAAATGCCTAAGGAAAATACTCGGCATCAAGTGGAATGAATTCAAGAACAATGCAGAGATAAGACAGATGACTGAACAACAACCAGTCTCATGGGTGATCAGGAAAAGGAGATGGACATATGTTGGTCACTTGATGAGAAGAAATGATCAGAGAATCCCAAAACAAGCTATCAAGTGGAACACAACAGGCCGAAGAAAAAGAGGCAGACCGCGTGAAACTCTGAAGAGGACATTATTAAGAGAGGCCAAATTAACAGGCATAAAATCCTTTGATGAGGTTGAAAGACTCGCCGAAGACAGGAAAAACTGGCGAACTACTTTGTGAGCCCTATGTGACGTTTAACGGCACGGGAAGGATATAAGATATAAGATATATAAGATACAAATTACATTACGAAAAAAACATATCAAAAGAGAGTAAGATTAAACTATTACATTCGAAGTAAAAGGGAAGAATTAATTAACCTATTAAAATTGCACTCACACACACGCACATAAACGTACACACACGGACATATACATAATCAAAAACACATTGTCAGATCTTCTAACATGTGTTTTTTTTTAACAAACATTAAAATAATTTCTAGTAATATCTAACAAGTTGCATTTCGAACTATGTTATTAAAGTACTTGATGGCTGGTGAGTCATGGGTTGACAGAGTGCTTGTTATTCTATGGAGGCATATGATTATAAGCAAGTAAATAATGAAACAGTTTTGAGTTAAAGGATGAAGTATTACTAATGGATTTTAAATGGTAGGGGAGGGTGTTCCAGAACTGTACTGCAGAGTATGCAAGGCTTTTCTTGCACAGATCAATCCTGGGTTTAGGAAGAAGGCAGTTTTTTAAATGCTGGCTATATTTAGTTTTATACATAAACACTGATCACAAGAAAGGCGAAGCATTGCGCGACAGAATTCTGTGAATAAACTTAACTTTGTTAAAAATGACTCTGTATTTGAGGTGTAGAATATTGAGTTGTTTTGCTGATCTACAGTCTGTACTGGGTGTTTGTCACAAATCGGATTTAATGCTCTTTTGTGAAGTGAGTGGAGTCTTTTTGTGTTTGAGACTGAGCATCCATTCCAGATTGTGGAACAGTAATCTAAGTGTGTTTTGTATATGCGTGATATGTAGTATATCTTTCTTGTGTCGTTGTCGATAAAGTGTTTAATTTTGGCTAGTTGGTAAACTTTCGGTGCAATCAAGTTTGTTAGGTTATGTACGTGAAAATTCAAAGTTAAATGCTGATCAATGATGAGTCCTAGAGTTTTATGTTCATTAACATTTTCTATTGCCTTAGTGCCAGCACAAAGCTGTAGTGAAGTTTTTGTTGCATTCTGCAGTTTCTGTCTTGTAGTGATGAGCATGGATTTTGTTGTGTTGATGTTTATCAACATACCATTTTTATTACTCCATTTAATCAAGCTGTTTATATCATTTTGGAGCGTTGTCTGTAGGTTATTGATGTCATAGTCATAACTGTAAACAGTACAGTCATCAGCAAAAAGATCACATTAAGAGTGCTTTAAATGTAGTGGTAAGTCGTTAATGCAGATAGCAAAAAGAAGATAAAGCAATGAGATAACCGATCTTGTTGCCCGTAACGCTATTGCAACATGCATGATTCCTATGGATAGGACATACATACTGAAGTCGATAGCTTAGGACATAGTGCAGAAGAAGAAAAAGGCATGTGCTGATGATATATATCTACAGAGGATGAAGGATAGAGGTATGAGGAGGTGGAGAAGGAAGAGCCGGGAGGATGGCTGGTAGAATTCGAGGTTGTCAGAACCAGCAGCAGCGGACTGGTACAGTTCATACTCTTTGGCGGTTACTGAAACAGAGAGCAGAGCATGTATGGGCGTGGCCCGAGCGTGATGACGTTCCTAGACTCAAGATTCAAGGGGGAAAAATAACAAATAAAATAAACTGATAGAAACTGTTATAGACCCTACACAATAGAAGAAGAGAAATATTCAGGCTGAAAAAGAAATTTAAAAAAAATAAACTCACGAAATGTAGAAACGATAGAATTCTGTAAATTAGACAGACTTCTGAACTCTTTAAAACGAATAATTTTTACAGTAAACAAGTAGATCTGCCATGCCAGTTAAGCTCTCCGCTACCCAAGCCAGATCAACATGAAGACAAGAAATTAACCAGCTTTTAAAATTCATTTTGGCTCATTATATATATATATATATATATATATATATATATATATATTATATATATATTCTTTCTCTGAGTTAAACATGGCCATCAGCTACCTTGGATGCCAGGACCAGAAAACAATCATAGGCCAAAATCTTGATTAATTATTGGAAGTGCTCATTTGATACAGGGTGTACAGCGACAGGCCAGAGAACATTTTGCTGAGTACTGGAGTCAAGTTTGGTACTGCAGCCAGCTCGTAGGCCTTTCTTTCATTGATGCAGAAATTAATAAATAAAAAAAGTCGAGCATCAGCATCACCATCATCATCATCATCGTCATCAACATCAATGAGCATAGAGGAAATAGTTCAAGCTTATAACATTCAACAGAATACTTGTAATACTGTCACCAAAATCCATCAACCTTGGTCGTGGGGCAGCTGGCACTTCGTCTCATTTTTCTTCTGGTCTTCACAAAACGTCATCTCCGTCATGACTGCGAAGTGACTATCTCGAGTGAGGGGTGGGTTAATGTGGATTGTCTGGCCTAGCTAGATTGCACTGGGGATTTTTTCAGGCTCCCCTACCTGGAGACCACGATAAGACTTAACTCAGCAAGGTTGTGTAAGCACATCTCTCTGTCATCAGGGACGCCATAAAAGAGGATGGATATTGTTTAATGAGTTCCAATTCTCCAGTCTCAACATAACAGAGGATGGATATTGTTTTAATCAGTTCCAAATCTCCAGTCTCAACATAAAAGAGGATGGGTTGTTTTAATCAGTTCCAAATCTCCAGTCCCAACATAAAAGAAGATGGATTTTGTTTTAATCAGTTCCAAATCTCCAGTCTCAACATAAAAGAGGATGGGTTGTTTTAATCAGTTCCAAATCTCCAGTCCCAACATAAAAGAAGATGGATTTTGTTTTAATCAGTTCCAAATCTCCAGTCTCAACATAAAAGAGGATGGGTTGTTTTAATCAGTTCCAAATCTCCAGTCTCAACATAAAAGAAGATGGATTTTGTTTTAATCAGTTCCAAATCTCCAGTCCCAACATAAAAGAGGATGGATATTGTTTTAATCAATTCAAATTCTTCAGTCCCAACATAAAAGAGGATGGATACTACCTTAATCAGTTTCAAATCTCCAGTCCCAACATAAAAGAGGATGGGTATTGTTTTAATCAATTCCAATTCTTCAGTCTCAACATAAAAGAGGATGGATATTGCCTCAATCAGTTCCAAATCTCCGGCCCGAACATCCAACCCATCATCCCATCACAATCATTATTTGTCCCGTTATAAATGGGAAAAGCTTACCACACCAAGATTAGAATGAATGTTTGAAGAAATCTGTTCGCAATGAATAATACATCCCGATCTTGCCATCATCAACACTCATTAATTGAAGTGATAATGTCTCCCATAATGCCAAGCGCTGGAAATAATGCGAATACGTCCACTGTGACAGCAGAACTCAATGGCTATTCGATTACAGAACAAACACGATACTCATGAGTTATAATGGGGAGTAAAATTGATGATTTCTGCAGCGCTACACGTCACGTTTAGAACATGAACTGTTTTATTTTGTTCTCAATTAACGAAAATCGAAAATAGTTTTCATTTAATTGTTTTTCATTATCAAGATTTTGTATTGGCCTCTACGAAATATCTTTTTACACGTCTCCCACGTAGTCGATTAGTTTTCCAATTGTATCAAAAATGTCTACTACCTGTCCATAGCATGAAACTTGAATGAAAGTAAACAAAGTATTGAAAACAAATACTTTCATTCCATAAAGTCTGTAAACGAATTTTGAACAACTACTACTGAAATCGCTTTAGAACTGAACACTGTTAGAGAGTTTTTATAGCATTTTAGAATTTAAAACTGTTTCTTGCCCT
This sequence comes from Achatina immaculata, assembly GCA_009760885.1. NCBI lineage: Eukaryota > Metazoa > Mollusca > Gastropoda > Stylommatophora > Achatinidae > Lissachatina > Lissachatina immaculata. The sequence goes on from CM019702.1 coordinate 69,308,999, forward strand.
AGTAGAAACAAATGTTTGGAGTAAAACTATATTTGAACTAGCTACAAACCGCAGTTAAAAATGAAAAATAAATTATGTACAGGGTAATGCAATATTCAGTCTTATACGGTTTAGTTGTTTATTTTCTTATACCGTTTAGTTGTTTATTTTCTTATACCGTTTAGTTGTTTATTTTCTTATACCGTTTAGTTGTTTATTTTCTTATACCGTTTAGTTGTTTATTTTCTTATACGGTTTAGTTGTTTATTTTCTGGGCTGGTTCAATTTTTTGGGAAAAAAATGCTTTAGCAAGTTAGTTTTTACCTGTGAAGATGCAGTTTTTGGTGAAATCATTTTTCGTTGTTGCTTTTTTTTTTGCATTTGTGCTTAAAATTTGAAATAAAAATGGAACTCATTAGCTAAAATATTGTAGCAGTGCTAGACCAATCCACCAATCAGCCAATCCACCAATCAGCCAATCCACCAGCCAATCCGCCAATCCACTACTCAATCCACCAATCCACCAGTCAATCCACCAATCCATCAGTCAATCCACCAATCCACCAGTCAATCCACCAATCCACCAGTCAATCCGCCAATCCACCACTCAATCCACTAATCCACCAGTCAATCCACCACTCAATCACCACTAATCTACCAGTCAATCCGCCAATCCACCAGTCAATCCACTAATCCACCAGTAAATTCACCAATCCACCAGTCAGTTCACCAATTCACCAGTCAATCCACTAATCCACCAGTCAATCCACCAGTTCATCAGCCCATCCACCAATCACCAATCAGCCAATCCACCATCCACCAGTCACTCCACTAATCCACCATTCAATCCACCAATTCATCACTCCATCCACCAATCACTAATCCGCCAATCCACCATCCACCAGTCAATCCGCCAATCAACCAGTCAATCCACCAGTCAATCCACTAATCCACCAGTCAATCCGCCAGTTCATCAGTCCATCCACCAATCACCAATCCACCAATCCACCATCCACCAGTCAATCCACCAATCCACCAGTCAATCTACCAATCCACCAGTCAATCCACCAGTCAATCCACCAATCAATCCACCAATTCACCAGTCAATCCACCAATCCATCAGTCAATCCACAAATCCACCAGTCAATCCACTAATCCACCAGTCAATCCGCCAATCCACCACTCAATCCACTAATCTACCAGTCAATCCACAAATCCACCAGTCAATCCAATAATCCACCAGTCAATCCACCAATCCACCAGTCAATCCACTAATCCACCAGTCAATCCACCAGTTCATCAGTCCATCCACCAATCACCAATCCGCCAATCCACCATCCACCAGTCAATCCACCAATCCACTAGTCAATCCACCAATTCATCAGTCCATCCACTAATCACCAATCCACCAATCCACCATCCACCAGTCAATCCATCAATCCACCAGTCAATCTGCCAATCCACCAGTCAATCTATCAATCCGTCAGTCAATCCACCAATCCACCAGTCAATCCACCAATCCACTAATACACTAATCCGCATCCAAAAGAAATAATGAAAAAATATTTGTTAAACGGTCAATTATAACATTTTGTCGAAAGAGAGACACAGCCAGACTAAAGAACTGTTCTTGAGGACATAGCAGAAAGGGTAAAAATGCAGGGACGACAAAAATAGATAAGACTGGGATAAGCTTATCAGTGTGTGGACCATGAGAATGAAGGTCATAGCAAACTGGAGATACAAATCGGCCAGCCTTCCCTGTACAGATGGCAGCACACGATGATTGTGTTAGTTCGTCCTTTTAGCCACGGAACTATGTGAAATTAGTTTGGGCAGAATCAGTTATGAGCAGGGCATCTAGGGCATTTGATAGGAACTTTGTAAGCTCACGCAAAAACTATTTTCGAGTCCCTTACCCTATTCTGCGTTTTGTTTCCAGTGTCGTCGGGCCCCACTCTCTGGGGTCCCCTCCCTCACCAGAACCCAGGGGGATTAACCAGCTCCACCCTTTCTCCCTCCCCCACCCCCCAATCCGCTGGCTTTATTGGGCCTGGTGAAGGTGTTCGGCAAGTTCTGCTACAACCAGCCACTTATATCTTATATCTTATATCCTTCCCGTGCCGTTAAACGTCACATAGGGCTCGCAAAGTAGTTCGCCAATTTTTCCTGTCTTCGGCGAGTCTTTCAACCTCAACAAAGGATTTTATGCCTGCTAACTTGGCCTCTCTTAATAATGTCCTCTTCAGAGTTTCACGCGGTCTGCCCCTTTTTCTTCGGCCTGTTGTGTTCCACTTGATAGCTTGTTTTGGGATTCTCAACCAGCCACTACCTGCTAGAAAATTGTTTTCTCAAAAGAAAATTGCAGTTAAGATTCAATCAATTAACCTTACTTGTATAAATTAGGTCATTTATTTACAAATATTATAGTGTCTACCTTCAATAACAACTATATATAATAAAATTATAATAACATAACAACTAGCCAGGTGAAAGTATACGACACAACGAGTACACCAGCACACAGTTAATGTATGCGAAGGTAGAATTTCATTAGTCAAGCCAAACAGACAACGAGTAATCTTATCCGGCAATTAATGTGACCCTAACTGGAACATTGTACTAATGTTTCTGTGTTCGTTCTTCTGGCTCTTAATTTATTATGACAGCTGTCGCTGTAGGATGTCAGTGCACCTGCCAGTTGTGCCTTTCGCAAATAATATCGAGAAATACTTCAACTTTTGCATACTATGGGATGGCTAATGTGGTACAAAGTCCAGGACAGAGAGTTAACAAATACAAGCAAGACTGAATTGGTTCTTAAGAAGAAAGCTGAAAGTACCAAGGACAGCGAGAAAATCGAACGAGAAAGTTCTGAAAGGAGGCACAAGAAACAAGGGAAATTATAACGAAGATCAGAAAACAACAATAAAAACATGTGGGCCACGTTTGGAGGAGAGATGGGCTAGGGCAGCCAATGGCAACAGGGAAGATGGAAGGTAGAAGAGACAGAGGAAGACAGATAGAAAACATGTTTGAAGGTCTGGCATCCTGGTACGAGAGATGCTCAATGACAAGCCTGATGAGATGCACAAGGGATCGAGGATTATGGAAGGATATGGTATCCTATCCTTGTCGGCAGGGACCTTGAGAGAAAGTGTGCAGTACGGTAGTTTTTCAACATCCCGGGAATGGATCAAAGAAGTAAATTTCGCAAAAGACTTTACAACTACATGATAAACACCGACTCCCAATATTCTGCCCTGGCGGTAGACTCATAGCAGCACGTGGATGTAGCAGATATCCTTGACTAGATTTCGCTTTACTAGCTCTGATGACAGCCCTGTTTCTGCTTGCTGTTATAAGAAGCTCGAAAGCGCGTTGGTTCAGCTATAACTCTGTTTTATGTACAGCGCAATATCGATTTTGATGTTAGAAATACATATGGTAGAGGCCACATATGGGGAAACATATACAGCTTGCTTTCAGGTAGCAGGCGCAGAGTTCCCACCCCACATACTAAAGTCTGATACGATCTGAGCCAGGTTAGGCTATGTAATATACGTTAGGATATGTAGTGTTGTATTTATTTACACAGCTTGGAAGAAGTACATGATGCCTAGCGTCATGTCATTTACTTCACACGGGGACATGGAAGAAGTACATGATGCCTAGCGTCATGTCATTTACTTCACACGGGGACATGGAAGAAGTACATGATGCCTAGCGTCATGTCATTTACTTCACACGGGGACATGGAAGAAGTCCATGATGCCTAGCGTCATGTCATTTACTTCACACGGGGACATGGAAGAAGTACATGATGCCTAGCGTCATGTCATTTACTTCACACGGGGACATGGTTTTAGTGGCCGGGTCTTTCTTCATTCGTAACCATGTTAGGGTAGGGATTTTTAACTCCCTATGGTATCCATACTCCCTGGGGTATCCATACTCCCTGTGGTATCCATACTCCCTGTGGTATTCATACTCCATGGGGTATCCATACTCCCTGGGGTATCCATACTCCCTATGGTATTCATACTCCCTGGGGTATCCATACTCCCTATGGTATTCATATTCCCTGGGGTATCCATACTCCCTATGGTATTCACACGCCCTGGGGTATGGGCAGGGCCACGGAGAAGTGGGCAGGGAGCTCCGGCCGGTGTACTGACTTCGTGTCCGGAGAATTTCCCGTTTTAAAGGTGAACCCGGAAGACATGGGGACGTGTGGGGGTGGAGGAAGGGGTGGGGGGGGGGGGGCTGGGTGGATTAAAAAGTAAGTGGGGGAGGGTGGGTGGGTGGGTTGTTTGCATCAACTTAAAGAATTTCTCTCGGATACCTGGGTATGAGACCAAATGATGGGAGTATATTAACCAAATGATGGGAGTATAAGAACCAAATGATGGGAGTATAAGAACCAAATGATGGGAGTATAAGAACCAAATGATGGGAGTATAATAACCAAATGATGGGAGTATAAAAACCAAATGATGGGAGTATAAGAACCAAATGATGGGAGTATAAAAACTAAATGATGGGAGTATAAGAACCAAATGATGGGAGTATAAGAACCAAATGATGGGAGTATAATAACCAAATGATGAGAGTATAAGAACCAAATGATAGGAGTATAAAAACCAAATGAGGGAGTATGAGAACCAAATGATGGGAGTATAAAAACTAAATGATGGGAGTATAAGAACCAAATGATGGGAGTATAAGAACCAAATGATGGGAGTATAATAACCAAATGATGAGAGTATAAGAACCAAATGATAGGAGTATAAAAACCAAATGAGGGAGTATGAGAACCAAATGATGGGAGTATAAGAACCAAATGATGGGAGTATAAGAACCAAATGATGAGGGTATAAGAACCAAATGATGGGAGTGTGAAACCAAATGATGCGGGTATAAGACCAATAATGGGGGGTATGAAACCAAATGATGGGGATATAAGAATCAAATGATTTGGGGGGGGGTATAGGAACCAAACGATGAGGGTATGGAACTCAATTTTAGTTGTTAGTTTATGATTTTCAGTCATATGTAACGTTCCTAGATATCCGCATGTAAAGTTAAAACCAAGTTTCTGACATTGTTAGAATGCATGCTACTATGACTGATGGTGCTGCTGATGATGACGATTTCGGCAATCTAGCGAAGAGCGTATGGGGACATTTTAGCTAGGGCATCTATTAGGGGAGCGGGGTCTGTAATCGTAAAAAGTTAAGAATCCCTGTAGCTGGAAGTGATGAGGTCAGTTCACCCCGAATATCTTTTCATGCCTGACTTCATGAGAATAAATTTCATGTTTTCTACAATTCGGTAATGTCTGACTTCTTCCCAGCACAGATCGAAACACCCGGAATACAGATTCACTAACTTCTTCGCTACTCCGTCGCCCTGGTATATAATTCTTAACAAACTAATGAACCTTACCTGGAGGCAAGTATATCCAAGTGGCTCCAAGCAAACATTCCTTCGCGACGAACGACAAGCAACTGTTATTAATTCACAAATTCTCATTGTGAATGTATTACCTGAAGTGACGGTTCTTCACATGGTCTAAATCTATTGAAAACACCAGGGAAATGACGATCGCTTCGACCACCCGTGAACTCTCAACCATCGAGCTATTTCAATTCTTGTAACAGCTTACGCATGCGCGCTCCGGCGATCAAAGATTTATGCTGGAAATCTATATTTATGTATAAAAACAGAATCCATGCCGTGTCGCATTTTCTTCGTACTGTAAATAGCTATCGAACTTCACTAACAACCGCTTTCATTGACAGAGCTTTAGTCCCCACAAACTAAGCTGTTCCCTCTCGCGTGTAACACTCGTTGCCAGCTCTGTTACAATTCGCTAGCGTGTGGCGAGAAGTTGGCAACCCTTCCTATGACGGGCACAAATAATCTTGTATGCCTCAGGCATATAATCTTATATAGACAGGCCCAGAAGTTGTCAAACGAGGTATTAAATGCATGTGAACTTAAGACATTCACCGTGTGATGCATTCATAAATCATCATCATCGTGTGCCGAGTGGACAGAATCTGGAGAGCATTCTTCTTTGTTTCCTTGATTTTTTTTTTTTTTACATACAGATTCATCCGCTCTCTTTTTTTTTTCCTGTGCTACTTTGTCAGATCACTTCAATACTTCTCTCTGTCTCCCATGTTTTCTTTATACTCTCTTTTTTTCGGTGATTGTCAGGTTCTCTGAAATCTGCCCTCTCATAATAATCTACAGAATGTCTGTTTTGGCTTTTTTAAAAGTTGCCCTTGTTCTGCAAGTTCTTTTAGAGTTTCTTCGTGTGTTTTATATCATATTTCTCCAAATCAAACATTCGTGTTGCTTCTAATTTTTTTTTTCTATTTGTCCACATCTCACAAATGTTTAGTACTGCTAGTTCTGTACAAAATATAGCACTCTTTCCTTCCTTGTTAACATCTTCTTATTCGTAGTCAAACATTCGTTAGACAAATTATCTTTAGTCTTGTGTCAAAGTTTTCGTATATATTTTAGGCTTTTAGTCTTGTGTCAAAGTTTTCCTAGCTATTTTAGGCTTTCAGTTTTGTGTCAAAGTTTTCGTAGATAGTTTAGGTTTTCAGTTTTGTGTCAAAGTTTTCGTAGATATTTTAGGTTTTCAGTTTTGTGTCAAAGTTTTCGTAGATAGTTTAGGTTTTCAGTTTTGTGTCAAAGTTTTCGTAGATAGTTTAGGCTTTCAGTTTTGTGTCAAAGTTTTCGTAGATATTTTAGGTTTTCAGTTTTGTGTCAAAGTTTTCGTAGATATTTTAGGCTTTCAGTTTTGTGTCAAAGTTTTCGTAGATAGTTTAGGCTTTAGTCTTCTGTCGAAGTGTCCGTAGATATTTTAGGCTTTCAGTTTTGTGTCAAAGTTTTCGTAGATATTTTAGGTTTTCAGTTTTGTGTCAAAGTTTTCGTAGATATTTTAGGCTTTCAGTTTTGTGTCAAAGTTTTCGTATATATTTTAGGCTTTCAGTTTTGTGTCAAAGTTTTCGTAGATAGTTTAGGCTTTCAGTTTTGTGTCAAAGTTTTCGTAGATATTTTAGGTTTTCAGTTTTGTGTCAAAGTTTTCGTAGATATTTTAGGCTTTCAGTTTTGTGTCAAAGTTTTCGTAGATAGTTTAGGCTTTAGTCTTCTGTCGAAGTGTCCGTAGATATTTTAGGCTTTCAGTTTTGTGTCAAAGTTTTCGTAGATATTTTAGGTTTTCAGTTTTGTGTCAAAGTTTTCGTAGATATTTTAGGCTTTCAGTTTTGTGTCAAAGTTTTCGTATATATTTTAGGCTTTAGTCTTCTGTCGAAGTTTCCGTAGATATTTTAGGCTTTCAGTTTTGTGTCAAAGTTTTCGTAGATATTTTAGGTTTTCAGTTTTGTGTCAAAGTTTTCGTAGATATTTTAGGTTTCCAGTTTTGTGTCAAAGTTTTCGTAGATATTTTAGGCTTTCAGTTTTGTGTCAAAGTTTTCGTAGATAGTTTAGGCTTTAGTCTTCTGTCGAAGTTTCCGTAGATATTTTAGGCTTTCAGTTTTGTGTCAATGTTTTCGTAGATATTTTAGGTTTTCAGTTTTGTGTCAAAGTTTTCGTATATATTTTAGGCTTTAGTCTTCTGTCGAAGTTTCCGTAGATATTTTAGGCTTTCAGTTTTGTGTCAAAGTTTTCGTAGATAGTTTAGGCTTTTAGACTTGATTCAAAGGTTTCGTATATATTTTAGGCTTTTAGTCTTCTGTCGAAGTTTTCTTACTCAAATTAGTTTTAGTGTTTTTAATCTCATGTCAGGTGTTCATTAGACAAACTGATTTTAGTGTCAAAGCTTTCTTGGACAAATGCTTCATTGTACATATACATTTTTATTGCACGAACACTCACACACCCACACACGCATACCCACACCCACACGCGCACACCCACACCCACACGCGCACACTCACACACGCACATAAATAATTCATTCAAACTCATATATGAAGTAGCTGACATTTGAAATTGAGTACATTCAAAACTAGTATCTAAAATTTAACTGAAACAATAAAGCTCTGAAGAAACCGAGGTCTACAGGTTTTCGCTTAAAAAAAAAGGCCACTTGTGCGACCCCCCCCCCCCCCCAGGCTAGAGGCAAAAGTTGATGATTTAATCCTCAGAGTTTCGCTGTTAATCTTGCTGTCATCATTGACACGGACACAGAAACATCGATCTTTGTTGGTGCAGGACAACCTGTGAGATATCTATCCAAGCAACAGCTGATGTCGCGTATTGTGATTGGTTTCAGAGCTACCGTGCTTTCATACTTAATTTATTCAAGATTACCTGAAACCGTTTTTAGAATCGGAAATAACCGAAATACTGCCTTCCAATTAAGAAATGACACCATCAGGGCAAAGGTTGGAGTAACACCAGTATTACACTATATCCAGAAACAGCAAGTCAAATGGTTTGGCCATGTTACACGGTTACCACCAGACAGTATATCACAGAAAACATTCACACGAAGGCTTGTAGATAACAGAGGAAGAGGCAGGAGATGGAGAGAGGAAATTGCAGAAGCATTAAATATCCCATTATATGAAGCAAATCATCAAGCCCTATCAAGATGTCCATTTGTCACCCTCAACACCGAAATAGTATATGAGAAAGAAGACAAGACAAGAATGACTTCCGGTTTGAGTAAACAAAGTGAATATAGTTTAGGCACCCCCTCCCCCGGATAACGTTCATTCGGACAACGTCCAACCGCATATACGTTCGTGATGTGTTCAGAAATCCCAGTCGGAGAATGGGACGAAGAGGACGTAACGGGACGTGGCGAACTCAACAGCTTCCCGCACGTAACATGTGTATCTCATGTCTCATATAAACAAAGCGACTGCGCTGCCAGTATGTATCACCACGTCTCGATAATCATAATAAACGTGTAAGTTACTACTTTACATATTGTATACTTGTAGTGTACCTTCATTCCTTATTTTAATGTGAATTTTATCTTAATCTGGACTAATGGCAGAGCGCAGTCCTATGCGTGTTCGAACTACCCATCAGCCATTGCGGACGTGATGTAACACCTCGGCTTCTGTTCTCGTTGGTTAGCACGTGCATCCAATCGTGCGCCTCTTGAGTATGATAACGCTATCTTCTTGTTCATTTTCTTTGGAAAATATTCTGTACTTTATTACCCTATACTGCTTCCATCGATCTGTTGCATTCTCTCCCTCCCCCTTCTTCTGTCGAGAATCTAACTAAATGGCAAAGCGGAGACAAAAACTACAGCAAAACACAGAAACCACGCAGGCAGGCAAACGGTATTTTTCACAGACTCACAGTCTGTCATACAGTCTTTGCACCACCAAAAGATAAAAGACTTGGCCAGCTCAACAGAAATACTAGTGAACATAGAATTTTAAAAAGCAGCCGTACGATGGGCGTCTGCTCACAGCAACATCCAAGAAAACGAAGAAGTACAACCCCGTCGCACAAGTCGCAAAACAAGTAACATACCCCCCCCCCCCTTTTTTCCATTCATATGAGAAACACCTAAAAATAACATACGCTTAATACCGATAACTGAGAGCAGAGTAACATAGCCGTTATATTACTTGCCCAGAATGTCGTTCACTCTTACCTGCAGGTCAGAGCATTTTTTTTTTATATCGCTCCACCAGTTTCTTCATTCTTTGGAAGAAGAAACTCTCCGGCCGCTTCTGAATCCAGGTCTCCATCGCTTCCTTGACCTTACCACCAGAGGTCAACCTGCGGCAGAGTGGAACCTCTTTAAGTGGCCCGGAAACGTAATAATCGCATGGCACCAGAGCAGATCTGTCAAGGAAAACGATCAAACCGCAGCTGCTGCATTAGCTCCACCACTGCGGCCGCTGGAATGACTGAATGACGTGAATGTCAAGATGCAGCAAAACTGTTTCTGGCAACATTCCTGTTCTTTTGCCGCGAATTTCCCGCTTCGGGTTCTCCTTGAGCCCTGCTGTTGTCACGTCCATCCTGAGCCAACGATGAGCTTTAGGAGACTTGACTCCACTGTCCAAAGAAACTTCACTTCCACGCGTTTTTTCAACAATGGTACAATCCCACAAAAGAGCGTCCGTATTCATGTGACCTTAGCTTCAACTAGACTATGGGCAAAACGCTGCACTGTGCGTGTTCGAACTACCCATTAGTTAGGCTTGTCACAGTATTTCTTTCTCAAACCTGGATAATTTTGAGAACTTACTCACAACAGAAAATAAAGAATACTAGGATAAGTACCTATGATTGAAAAGGCTAAATAAAGAAGTTGTTTAAAAAAAAAACGAGTTAAAAGCAATTTTAATAACTCCACTGAACATACCTTATTATTAAGAAGTTATTAATATTTATCACTAGTGTGAACTTTCCGTAAAATTTCTTTGTTATTTTTAATGGCATCGAAAAAGTCTCTGCAGTTTAGTTCACTGTTAATTTTGCAGCGTAGCAAAGCTTTGACGGTTGATTCAGCCATTCTACCTATTTCTTCAGATCATATGATATTCATTATTGAGAATACTCTTTCCACTAGTGCAGACGTGCCTGGCAGGCTGAAAATGTATCCTATAATTTGAACAAGATTGGGCAATGGAATGTTCTTTTCTTTGAAATGACTGAAACGTTGTATCCATTTTTCTTCACAACTTGTATTTTTCCAAATTTCATAGTTTGCTGACCAAAAAGCTTTTGCAATCACTACTTCATCAAACAGTTGATCCATGTTTATTGAATTATTTGCAACAGTTTCATTAATTTTTTCACCCGAAGCTTCAATTTCAGGCCACGTTAATTCATTGTTGTTTATCCAAGTAAAAGATTCTGCTCCATCAAAACTGTTTTCCCATAGCTCAATGCAAGAAAGACATCTGTCATAAAGATGCTGTAAACTCTTGTAGGACTGTACTGATATTAATACTTCCATTATTTTCTAGTATTCTAAAACGTTTTTGCTTGCCTTATGTTTCGCACATTCAAGTGATTTTTACTGCCCGAACATCCACCATGAACTACTGAAAATTCTGAAAAGCACAGTTCACGTTTCACTTTGTCAGTAAGATCACAAACTTTTTTTCAAAAACGGATAATCCTTTTTTAATTCATCATGCAGTTTCTTTTAGGCATTTTGGAGATTTAACGTAATTTAATGTACAGTACAGAATGATGGCAAATGCCGACTCACAATTTGAACTCAACTAAGATAGGACATGCGCAACAATGAAGTGGCCAGTGTAAGTTCCGGTGTAGCCAACTCTAAGTGAAACAAAATATCTAAAAAAAGAATGAAATAAAAATATCTGGATCTCATAGGCTATATGCTATTATAAATTCTTAGAAAAAATATCTGAAAGAAAAAAATAAAACATCTAAATTCATTAGGCCACATGATCTAAATTTGGGGGGAAAACATCCAGACAACTTTTAAAATACTTGGTTCTAGATACAAAATATTTAGACTGGCAACAGTGAGTGTAACAGAGGGGATGTTTTAGTTGCCAAATTGCCATTTTACCAGAGGCTGCACTATTTTTTTTTACTTCTTGTATATTTGGCACTTTAAAAGTTTACCAAATAACCGGGACAAAATGACAAACTGGCCGGGACGCAGGGATCACATCATCAAACCGGGACAGTCCCGGTCAAAGTGGGACGTCTGTAAGCCTACCATTATTCATTGCGAAAATTTTGTACTGCATCAGCTTCTATCCGTTGTACTAATGTGTAATTTTCAAACTGCCTTTACTTTTTGGTTCTCTCTCGTATGTGTTATGTATGGCACGTATAGTTGTAAACTTTTTTCTTCTTTCCCTATTTCTTCGTCCTGTATGTTTTTGTATGAAAAATGTGTCCTCCAAAACGTTACATCTGTGTGTTTTGTTAATGATTATAGATGTTCCTATCTTTTTAATATAAGATTAATTATTTTATTATCACAACTTTACGAGAGTAGCTTTGTGTGTAATTTTTTATATCATCATCATCATCATTTGGTGCAGTCTCCCCACGGAAGGTTGTCTACATTGAGTCTCCACTCTGCTCTGTCTCTTGCCTTCATAGTGCACACAGCCAAGCTGGTTCCTGTCCATCTCTTGATGTTGTCTCCCCTGTCTATGTCTCTGTCATCCTCTTGCTCGTTTCCCTTTGATCTGGCTCTGAAGAAGGGTCTTCAATACAGTACTGTTCCTCTTGAAATGCCCAGAGTATCTTAGCTGTCTTGTTTTTATGATTTTCAATATTTCTCTTTTCTCTTCTAGTTGATTTAGCACTTCGTTGTTTGTTTTCTTTTCTGTCCATGGGATACGCCCTGATCTTCTGTATATCCACATTTCAAGGGCCTCGATTTTCTTTTTCGTTATTTTATTCAAGGTCCAGGCTTCTACAACATAAAGGAATATTGAATATATGTAGCATTCTACAATATGTAATCTCAGTTACTGTGATGTTTGTTTTGATGTGAGGCTCTTCCTTATTCTACTGAAGGTGTTTTGTGCCATTTCTAATCTTCTGTTAATTTCCATTTCACATTTTCCATCCTCTGTTATCAGGTGCCTCAAATACCTGAAACTCTTCACTTGTTCCAATAATTCTCCATTTATTTTTTGTATATTTGTGTTTGTATTATTTCTTATAGTATTATTTTCTCTCTGCTGATTACCACAACATTTGTCTTTCTGATGTTTCTTTCCAGTCCTTTCCTTTGACTTTCGTTGTTTATTCGTGCCACTAGGTTTTGCTTCATATACAAGATATACAAAACCTATTCCATCCATTTCATTCATTCATTTGCATGTCCCTTGCAGAACTTTGCCTCCCTAACAGTACTCCTGTAGGCCTCTCGCTTGTGAGCAAGATGGCCTGCTGCTGATGCATCCATTTGCAGATCATCGACATCGTCGATGATCCATTTATGATACACAAATAAGTGGCTTTTGCTGCCGTTTATATTCCATTATAAAGTGGAAATTCTGTGTTTTTATCGGTTTCAGCGTCTCCTACTTATTTTCTCTATTTGTTTTATGTCGACAACAATTAATTTAAGAGGAACAAAGAAACTGGAATTCTAAGAACGGGTCAACAAAAGTGGACCCTTCCGTGTAAAGAATATTTGCTGATAAAAAAGATCATATTGTTCGTTTAGTCTGAATTATGAATTATCTGCAATGCATTTATTTTTTAATAAATTTAATAAATTTGTAATAAATGCCTTCAAATGTAAATCCTACAGAAGAATTCTTCAAGTATCATGTGTAGTATTTGTATTTATTAGTGTAGTATTTTATATTTACTTTACTGACGTGAATTATTGTTCAAATCTTTTACTTCTGTCTTGCCGCCGTCGTACTGAGTGGTGGAAGGATGACTACACCAACGTTCACACCTTACATGTAAATAACAGGAACACGAAACAACAATCCTTTTTTTTTATAAAATCACGATCCTTGTATTTACAAAATTCTGATCCACAAGGCAATGCGAATCAAACGAATCCTATGCGCATGAAGTCCATATATTTATATATTTCCACACGCGTTATTGATTCATAAAAAAACATTCCCTTGAATAATATGAGTTCAACCCTGATTACAAATGCACACAACTAAACTATACACGTCAGCCTCCATCTATCGAATGACCATTCTCGTCCACGTCTGAACGATGACACGGTCGCTGGACTCCAACGTGCTCAGCTTAGGGAATCTCTTCTCAACTTCTCTCTTCTTGTCTTATATACCTGATCCGCGACGGACTCGAAGGACTGGGCATTTCCATTCAAAAAGGGGCCGTCTCTGCTCAGTGGGATTTCCAATCAAAACCGGGTCACCGCTTGCTTTTTTCCCACTCCTTACACGTGGACGCAGAAAAGAACAAATATATCCATACTACAAGAACTTAATATTGAAGAAGGCTGGCTAGTAAAGAGCATTAAACAGAGAAAACTTAAATATTTTGGACACATTACACATCATGATAATCTAGAGAAGACTGTCTTGGAAGGGTACATAATGGGAAAAAGAAAGAGAGGAAGACCAAGACGAAGATGATCTGCAAATGGATGCATCAGCAGCAGGGCATCTTGCTTACAAACCAAAGACCTACATGAGATCTGTTAAGGAGGCAAAGTTCCGCACGGGACATGCAAATGACTGACTGACTGACTGACCACAGTGTATTGTGACGTTTGCAAAAGGAAGGGAAATGAGTGATGAAAATTAGTTCCTAAATTCTTGGAATAAACGAGCTAGAAATGTTAGTACTTAATCACTCAAAAGAAGTGGGTTTGAACAAGTATTTTATACCTTATAAAATCACATACAAGACAAATCACGCACAAATCGCCCGCCAAGGACTGGTGCTTGTTGTGCGCGGGAAATCCTTTCTCTTGGCGCTCCTTCTGGGACGCTAATGATGACTAACAGCGAGGCTGTAAACATGGCTTGTATCGAAGTCTAAATTAGCACCTTTTGTTTACAATTATCATACCCGGTCGGGTTTGCTATCGATCTTTTAATTGGAGCGCTTTATCAGGAGCAGCTAAAGTCATGAGCTATTTTGTGTTCGATTTAAGCGCTGTGTGCCGTTCAGTCGGAGCAGAAAGAGTAGTTATATTAGAAGTAGCAATACAGGAAGAAGTAGTAGTTCAGCCGATAGCAGTCTAGTTCAGAATAGTTAATAATTATAGTAGCAGGGGTAGTAGTAGTAGTAATTATAGCAGTAAATGTAGATGAACCAGCACGAAAAGTAGTCGCTTTAAAATCAGCACAAAGTATATAGTCGTATTAGCAGCAGCACAAAGTGTAGTATTAGAAGCAGCAAGTGTATGAAATGGCTACGCAGGCCAGAGATATCTTAATAACAACAGCTAAAGACATGATTCTAGTAAAAAAAAACACACACAAAAGAATGGATGGATTACAGCAGACACACAAGAACAAATAAAACAAGATAGAGAAATGAAGACGAAATGGAAAGTGGCAAACAACAAAGATGAATATAAATCTTTAGCAAAAGAAATATGAAGAAACATAAGAAAAGACCAACAAAAAAAAATACATACAAAATTGTTGTGAAAGAATAGAAGGACATCAAAAGTGTGGTAGAGATAGTGAAATTTTTAAAGAAATGAAGACATTGACGAGAAATGTCACACCTAAGCTAAATGTAATTTATGACGAAATAGGGAAGACCTTGACAGAGACAGAGGAAATTCTAGAAAGATGGAAGGAATATTGCAGAGGAATGTATGAAACAACCGACTGTGAAAGCAGAAATCAACAGTGTGAACTATTATTGGAGGAGAAAAAACCGAACCGACAATAGAAGAAGTTTTTTGGGCAATAAAGAATCTGAAAAATGGTAAATCACCAGGATGTGATGAGATAACAGCTGAACTTATTAAAGCAGGAGGAAAGGAATGTGCAGCAATCTATCATACACTATGTAAAACGGTATTTGGCCAAAAGAATGGAAAAGAACAGTATTCGTACCACTGCCAAAAAAAAGGTTAGCCTGAAATTATGCACAAACTACAGAACTGTTGCCCTGATTAGTCATATCAGTAAAATTTTGTTAAAAATCATAATGGGTAGACTTCGTAAGAAAATAGAAGAAGAAGTCAGTATGGTCCAAGCTGGTTTTAGGCAAGGAAGAGGACCAGGAGATCATATATTCAATATAAGATTAATAATAGAGAAATGTAATGTGAATTTATCTTTTAAAGACCATTCACAGGCATTTGATTGTGTACAACACCAGAAACTGTAGGAAATAAGGGAGAAAATGGGATTTCCAACACATTTGATACAGTTAACATCACTGCTGTATCTAGATCAACAGGCAGCAGTGAGAATAAATGGTGAACCAACTTGGTTTGACATAAAACAAGGGGTGCATATTGTCGCCTTACTTATTTAACTTGTATACTGAAAATATAATGAGGAATGTTAGAGAATATGTAGACAAAGAATATTACGGTGCCGTAACAGATGAAGGTTATGAAATACCAGGGATGTAATTCATAAACATCTTACATCCTTCCCGTGCCGCTAAACGTCACACTGGGCCCGCGTGGTAGTTCGGCAAGATTTCCTGTAATTTATGTCATAAACAGGCGTTATGTAAATACAGGGGATACAACCGAATTAATTATTTTCAAGAAATGTTGGAGTAGAGGGGATACAACCGACATAATTGACGATTTTGTACAGGGGACATAATTTTCAAAGTTTCCTTTACTACGTACATGAGACATAACCCATATATTTGTCTATTTAATGACTTTCCAGCAAGAGCCGCTTTGCTTCAAATATTAAGAAGAATATACTTTTAAAATATTAAACTCTACTGCTGCGGTATTCATTTACATCTCATTGGCAAACTATTATATAAAGTTTCAATTATATATACATTTAAACTTTAATAAATTTAGATTAATTTTCTCATATGGCTATTAGTTTATTTTTAATATATATTAGGAAAGTCGTATATTTATTTATTGGAATAATGTTTTTTTCACTTATCAAAAATTTTTGTTAGGGCCTCCTTGTGCCCTTCACCTTTCACAAATATTCTTACGAGTTTTTTTTTATCTTAAATAAGCTCTTATACTATTTTAGCCGAAAGTCCTGCAGGAGATCTGTAGTTCCGCAAGGGGAAATGCAAATGACTGATGGAAGTTTTCTCTTATCTTGTCCTCCCTCATTTACCTCTAGGTGAAGAAAGGAAAAGCAACAGTGGCTATATGCCCAATGACCTGCTTAAATCCACATTTATAGCACTATCAAAGAAACCAGGTGCAAAGGTAGCCGAAGAAAAAGAGGTCGATCATGCGAAACTCTAAAGAGGACAATGTTAAGAGAAGTCATTTTAGTGGATATAACATCCCTTGATGAAGTAGAACGACTCTCTGTGAACAGGAAAACTTGGCAAACAACCATGCGAGCCCTATGTGACGTTTGACGGCACGGGAAGGACGTAAGATGTAAGACTAGCAATGACAGAAGTAAATGCAGCAGTAGTAATTATAGCAGCAAGAGTAGTAATAGAAATAGCAGTAATTACAGCAACAGAAATAGCAGTTGTAACAGCAGTAGGCATCTTGTCTTGTGTCCTTCCTCATATGCCTTTCATGTCCCTTTGATGGGACAACTAGACATCTTGATGGGGTTCGGAGATTTGCTTCATATAACGGGATATTTAAGATTTCTATAATTTCTCCCTCTCCATCTCCTGCGTGGATGGCCCTTTCCTGCGAATCTTAGTGTGAACGTTTTCTGTGGTACACTGTCTGCTGGCAGTCGTGAATACCACACAACTAAACCGTTCGATTTGTTGCTCCTGGGTGTAGTGTAGTACTGTTGATACTCTAACGCCAGCTCAGATAGTGTCATTTCTTATTTGGTGTCATCTTGTATTCTCCTTCATTTCTGACATGATGACTTTCCTTCTATTTTTAGCTGTTAGTGTCCACGGCTGACACTGAGAGTCCAGAGCTGGGAGGAAAATTGTGTTGTACGGTGACATAGTAGTAGACAGTAGCTGTAATTATAGCAGCTGACATAGTAGTAGACAGTAGCAGTAATTATAGCAGCTGACATACTAGTAGACAGTAGCAGTAATTATAGCAGCTGACACACTAGTAGACAGTAGCAATAACTATAGCAGCTGACACACTAGTAGAGAGTAGCACTAATTATAGCAGCTGACATACTAGTAGACAGTAGCAGTAATTATAGCAGCTGATATATTAGTAGACAGTAGGAATAATTATAGTAGCTTACACACTAGTAGACAGTAGCAGTAATTATAGCAGCTGACACACTAGTAGATAGTAGTAATAACTATAGCAGCTGACACACTAGTAGACAGTAGCACTAATTATAGTAGCTCACATACTAGTACACAGTAGCAGTAATTATAGCAGATGACACACTAGTAGACAGTAGCAGTAATTATAGCAGATGACATACTAGTAGACAGTAGCAATAATTATAGCAGCTGACACACTAGTAGACAGTAGCAGTAATTATAGCAGGTGACATAGTAGTTGACAGTAGCACTAATTATAGCAGATGACATACTAGTAAAGAGTAGCACTAATTATAGCAGATGACATAGACAGTTAGCAGTAATTATTGCAGCTGACACACTAGTAGACAGTAGCAGTAATTATAGTAGCTGACACACTAGTAGACAGTAGCAGTAATTATAGCAGCTGATATACTAGTATACAGTAGCAGTAATTATAGCAGCTGACATAGTAGTAATAGTAACTGTAATAATTATAGCAGTTGACATAGTAGTAGTAGTAGTAACTGTAATAATTATAGTAGCTGACACAGTAGTAGTAACTGTAATAATTATATCAGCTGAAGTAGTAGTAGTAACTGTAATAATTATATCAGCTGAAGTAGTAGTAACTGTAATAATTATAGCAGCTGACATAGTAGTAGTAACTGTAATAATTATATCAGCTGACATGATAGCAGTAACTGTAATAATTATAGCAGCTGACATGGTAGCAGTAACTGTAATAATTATATCAGCTGAAGTAGCAGTAACTGTAATAATTATAGCAGCTGACATAGTAGTATTAACTGTAATAATTATAGCAGCTGACATAGTAGTAACTGTAATAATTATATCAGATGAAGTAGTAGTAACTGTAATAATTATAGCAGCTGAAATGGTAGTAGTAACTGTAATAATTATAGCAGCTGAAGCAATGGTAGTATTAACTGTAATAATTATAGCAGCTGACATGGTAGCAGTAACTGTAATAATTATAGCAGCTGAAATGGTAGTAGTAACTGTAATAATTATAGCAGCTGACATGGTAGCAGTAACTGTAATAATTATAGCAGCTGACATGGTAGCAGTAACTGTAATAATTATAGCAGCTGACATGGTAGCAGTAACTGTAATAATTATAGCAGCTGAAGTAGCAGTAACTGTAATAATTATAGCAGCTGACATAGTAGTATTAACTGTAATAATTATAGCAGCTGACATAGTAGTAACTGTAATAATTATATCAGATGAAGTAGTAGTAACTGTAATAATTATAGCAGCTGACATGGTAGTAGTAACTGTAATAATTATAGCAGCTGACATAGTAGTATTAACTGTAATAATTATAGCAGCTGACATAGTAGTAACTGTAATAATTATATCAGATGAAGTAGTAGTAACTGTAATAATTATAGCAGCTGAAGCAATGGTAGTATTAACTGTAATAATTATAGCAGCTGACATGGTAGCAGTAACTGTAATAATTATAGCAGCTGAAATGGTAGTAGTAACTGTAATAATTATAGCAGCTGACATGGTAGCAGTAACTGTAATAATTATAGCAGCTGACATGGTAGCAGTAACTGTAATAATTATAGCAGCTGACATGGTAGCAGTAACTGTAATAATTATAGCAGCTGAAATGGTAGCAGTAACTTTAATAATTATAGCAGCTGACATGGTAGCAGTAACTGTAATAATTATAGCAGCTGACATGGTAGCAGTAACTGTAATAATTATAGCAGCTGACATGGTAGCAGTAACTTTAATAATTATAGCAGCTGACATGGTAGCAGTAACTTTAATAATTATAGCAGCTGACACAGTGTTAGTAATTATAATAATTATAGCAGCTGATGTAGTAGAAGTAATAACTGTAATATTTATAGTTGAAAGAGTAATAAAGTTGTTGTAGTAATAACTGTGGAGTTAGGAACTAATAGCACTAATGTGGTCTCTGAAAGGAATTTTGTAAGGTGGTGCACCCTATCCTCCCTCTATCCTCTAGTAGTTGTAGTTGTAGTAGTAGTAGTAGCAGCAGCAGTAGTAGAAGTAGTAGTTGTATTAGTAGTAGTAGTAGCAGCAGTAGTAGCAGTAGTAGTAGTAGTAGTAGAGGTAGTGGCAGCAGTATTAGCAGTAGCAGTCGCAGCAGTAGTATTAGTAGTAGTAGCAGCACCAGTAGTAGCATTAATAGTAGTAGTAGTAGTGGCAGCAGTAGTAGTAGTAGTAGTAATACTAGCATTGCTAGCACACAAGCAGACGGAATAAGCACGGAGTGTTTAGTACAGAAAAGAATAAAGTTTATTTTTCTTGCAAGTACTGTTCTGTTTGTTAGAAAGTAGACTGGATGGGTTATGACTTCCACGATTGTCAAATTTCAGCAACAAAAGAAAAAACTGTGGTTTTATTTTTCTTCATTTTTTCAATTTCTTTCTTTCTCCAGTGATCACATGTTCTTGCAATGTTCTAGTGTGCTGAGATATCTGTTTCCGCAATGTCCTGGTGTGTTGAGATATCTGTTTCTGCAATGTCCTGGTGTGCTGAGATATCTGTTTCTGCAATGTCCTGGTGTGCTGAGATATCTGTTTCTGCAATGTCCTGGTGTGCTGAGATATCTGTTTCTGCAATGTCCTGGTGTGTTGAGATATCTGTTTCTGCAATGTCCTGGTGTGCTGAGATATCTGTTTCTGCAATGTTCTGGTGTGCTGAGATATCTGTTTCTGCAATGTTCTGGTTGGGAACCTAACTGCTGCTTTACCTGCACTTTTAACAGTACTACAGTCATTATGTGCACTTTCTGCTCTTAGAAAAACTTAGACAGTACTACAATCATTGTGTGCACTCTCTGCTTCTTACAAAAACTTAGTACTACAATCATTGTGTGCATTCTCTGCTTCTTACAAAAACTTAGACAGTACTACAATCACTGAGTGCACTCTCTGTTTCTCACAGAACTTCAAACAATCACACTGAAGGTATACACTGGTACCATACCGTAAGCCAAACTAGAGATGCACTGAAGTCCTTTATGGCAAGTCTCAAGTCCTTGCAAACATCCTCAACTCAAGTCTCATATTGCATACAGTAGCAAGTAGCAAGTAATAAGCAAACAGCAATAAGTAATAAGCATACAGCAGCAAGTAATAAGCATACAGTAACAAGTAATAAGCATACAGAAACAAGTAATAAGCATACAGAAACAAGTAATAAGCATACAGTAACAAGTAATAAGCATACAGCAGCAAGTAATAAGCATACAGTAACAAGTAATAAGCATACAGAAACAAGTAATAAGCATACAGTAACAAGTACTAAGCATACAGTAACAAGTAATAAGCATACAGTAGCATGTAATAAGCATACAGTAACAAGTAATAAGCATACAGTCACAAGTAATAAGCATACAGTAACAAGTACTAAGCATACAGTAACAAGTAATAAGCATACAGTAGCATGTAATAAGCATACAAGAAGCATGTAATAAGCATACAAGAACAGAGACAACATAATTAATTTCAAAGATAGCCTTATGACTGAAAGATCTTTGGTTAAGATAAGGGACAAAGTGTTCTCAAACTGATCAGCACACATCTGACAGATACCAAAAATCACAGACTGGCAACCCACCTATATACAGCTAATTCCAGTATGGACAAAAAAAGGCTCCCGTTATTGGCAACTTTTAGAGACAACAGACTTCACACTGTGTTAACCGTTCTGTACAATAATACTGGACTGAAGACCACATGGATGCCCTCCCTGTAGTCTGAAGATCTAGACCTGAATTATCTTTCTTGAACCTCATATCTATATTCTACAATAAAAAGGTAGTCCCCATAACAAATGCCGTAGGGGATGACGCGTTAGAGACCTCACTATGCTGGGCCATCAGCGTATGACGTAGAGCGGCCGGTTCCTTTCCTCACTGCCTTTCCTTCCCAGATTTTCTCTGGTACCCATTTTACGAGGCTGAGTTGACCTCGGGGCTGTATCGGTCGGGAAAAAAAATCCCGCTCAGCTGGGGATTTTAACCCTCGACCATTCAGTTGCTAGACAATGCTCTAACCACTACGCTAGCTTGTCCCCTGTATTCTACAAATATGTGTGATAATATGATATTTTACTGGCTAGTGGTATAAATCGTTCCTTTTAATGCATCCATTGTCAAATTTCAGCAACAAAAGAAAAAACTGTGGTTTTATTTTTCTTCATTTTTTCAATTTCTTTCTTTCTCCAGTGATCACATGTTCTTGCAATGTTCTAGTGTGCTGAGATATCTGTTTCCGCAATGTCCTGGTGTGTTGAGATATCTGTTTCTGCAATGTCCTGGTGTGCTGAGATATCTGTTTCTGCAATGTCCTGGTGTGCTGAGATATCTGTTTCTGCAATGTCCTGGTGTGCTGAGATATCTGTTTCTGCAATGTCCTGGTGTGTTGAGATATCTGTTTCTGCAATGTCCTGGTGTGCTGAGATATCTGTTTCTGCAATGTTCTGGTGTGCTGAGATATCTGTTTCTGCAATGTTCTGGTTGGGAACCTAACTGCTGCTTTACCTGCACTTTTAACAGTACTACAGTCATTATGTGCACTCTCTGCTTCTTACAAAAACTTAGACAGTACTACAATCATTGTGTGCACTCTCTGCTTCTTACAAAAACTTAGTACTACAATCATTGTGTGCATTCTCTGCTTCTTACAAAAACTTAGACAGTACTACAATCATTGAGTGCACTCTCTGTTTCTCACAGAACTTCAAACAATCACACTGAAGGTATACACTGGTACCATACCGTAAGCCAAACTAGAGATGCACTGAAGTCCTTTATGGCAAGTCTCAAGTCCTTGCAAACATCCTCAACTCAAGTCTCATATTGCATACAGTAGCAAGTAATAAGCAAACAGCAATAAGTAATAAGCAAACAGCAACAAGTAATAAGCATACAGCAGCATGTAATAAGCATACAGAAACAAGTAATAAGCATACAGCAGCATGTAATAAGCATACAGAAACAAGTAATAAGCATACAGCAGCAAGTAATAAGCATACAGTAACAAGTAATAAGCATACAGTAACAAGTAATAAGCATACAGTAACAAGTAATAAGCATACAGTAACATGTAATAAGCATACAAGAACAGAGACAACATAATTAATTTCAAAGATAGCCTTATGACTGAAAGATCTTTGGTTAAGATAAGGGACAAAGTGTTCTCAAACTGATCAGCACGCATCTGACAGATACCAAAAATCACAGACTGGCAACCCACCTATATACAGCTAATTCCAGTATGGACAAAAAAAGGCTCCCGTTATTGGCAACTTTTAGAGACAACAGACTTCACACTGTGTTAACCATTCTGTACAATAATACTGGACTGAAGACCACATGGATGCCCTCCCTGTAGTCTGATGGTCTTTGCATAGATCTAGACCTGAATTATCTTTCTTGAACCTCATATCTATATTCTACAATAAAAAGGTAGTCCCCATAGCAAATGCCGTAGGGGATGAAGCGTTAGAGACCTCACTATGCTGGGCAAATCAGCATATGAGGTAGGGCGGCCGGTTCCTTTCCTCGCTGCCTTTCCTTCCCAGATTTTCTCTGGTACCCATTTTACGAGGCTGAGTTGACCTCGGGGCTGTATCGGTCGGGAAAAAAAATCCCGCTCAGCTGGGGATTTTCACCCTCGACCATTCAGTTGCTAGACGATGCTCTAACCACTACGCTAGCTTGTCCCCTGTATTCTACAAATATGTGTGATAATATGATATTTTACTGGCTAGTGGTATAAATCGTTCCTTTTAATGCATCCATCTGCTTCAAATTAGCTACCATACAGGCATTAATGACGGCCTAAAGGTCATTACTCTGTCTAAAGCAAGCAAATTATTGTATGTCTAGTCATGCAATAGGTAAAATTTAAATGATGTAGATTCAAGTAAGATATATCCAACAGCACATAGTGGGAGTATGTGTTGTATTACTAATACAAAATATGGAGTAAAGTCATCAAGTCAACAGACTAAAAAAAGTCAAATCACAAGCCAAATCCAAGCTGCTGTTCTACATCTTCGAGTCCAAGTCACTGTTCTACATCTCCAAGTCAAGTCCAGGTCAATATTTAAAGTTACTTGAGTTAAAACCAATCGACTCGAGTCTACATCTCTCAGTGAATCAAATAAGAAGTCAAGACTAAATCTAAAATATGTTTATTTTGTAATAAAGGACGGAGAACTTTAACAGCCAGGGTAGATACTGCCAGCATGAACTGAAAAACCTGGCAAATTGGGCGCTCGTAAATATCACAGTTTAACACAGTATCACTTAACATATGATGATGCTAAAACTGGAAATAAGGATGATATCTTGAATGAATGAACATACTTTATTTTCAAATGTTAAGAATAGGGCACGCAGGCCCATCTGACACTCTGCCCTTCATCATACAGCTTTCACTCAGTCACAGATTAGTGAATCATAATGAGATACTGATTTTTTATGTCCAAAGGCATTTGAATGGGGTGTGCCCTTTAGTGCTTTCACAATTTTAAACCCACAGTGTTGTGAGGTTGGAAGGCTAGTGAACCTTACCCTTGCAAAATTTAAAACTGATTCCAAACTTTATGATCATAAATCTATAAAATTCATTTCACTAAAGATGATAACAAACTGCATCATAAATGGATACTGAATATCTTTGACATTTTCAGCTGTTATATATCTTGAATAAATGAACAATCAATAAACACAAAGCCTGGAACAGATGATCAGAACACTGTATGTGATGACTTACAAATACATGATATGTGAAAAGACAGAACTGTACACACTATCACCAATTTCCTGGCAAACAATATGTCACCTCCCTTAAACCGGACGAAATTATACTAAATGGCACTATATGTCACATACACTATCTGCTGCACACACACAATGGTTCTATGAACAGCATACACACACATAATGGCACTATTATGTGCACGCACGCGCACACACACACGCACACACACACACAAAATATAGCTATATGTGCTGCACACAGACAAGGTTATATGTTTGAAAACTACTTCTTACTGGATTTGTTGATGGTAGTTTCAACATTTTTTATATTTATTTATGCTTATTTTCTTTTTATTTGCTTATTTATGCGAAAGCTGGAAAACAACTAAAGAAATAGAAAAGAAATTAGACTCTTTTGAAAACAAATGCCTAAGGAAAATACTCGGCATCAAGTGGAATGAATTCAAGAACAATGCAGAGATAAGACAGATGACCGAACAACAACCAGTCTCACGGGTGATCAGGAAAAGGAGATGGACATATGTTGGTCACTTGATGAGAAGAAATGATCAGAGAATCCCAAAACAAGCTATCAAGTGGAACACAACAGGCCGAAGAAAAAGGGGCAGACCGCGTGAAACTCTGAAGAGGACATTATTAAGGGAGGCCAAGTTAACAGGCATAAAATCCTTTGATGAGGTTGAAAGACTCGCCGAAGACAGGAAAAATTGGCGAACTACTTTACGAGCCCTATGTGATGTTTAACGGCACGGGAAGGATATAAGATATATAAGATATATATATAAGATGCTTATTTTACATAAGTAAAATCTTTTCTCAGCTTCCGCAGTCTATTTTTATCACTTCTGTCAGTGAAGAGAGGCCTCAGCCCTCTTGAACTCTAGCAAACCTAAGAAACTGGACCAAGAGAAAACTGGTGTTTAACTGTGTGTCACAAAAAAACACTGCAAGCAAGTTTTCTTAAACTTTGCCAACCTGAACAAATATGACTTTTTTAATAGGAAAATTGTTACATCTATAAATAACATTATAGAACTGCTTTGTTTTGATTTCCTGTGCTTGGCCATCTAGGCAAGGAAGGAGACAGGCTGCCTTCATAAATCGCACTGTCAGTAGAGTTCTTCATGTGTGCCACATAGTTTCTGATCTTTTCCTGGGGAGAGGGCCAGGATCTTAGATTTCTCTAGAACAAGAGAGAGTGCAGATTTGCAGGTCGTGCCTTGAAATCTGGAGACCATTTTGGTTTGTGTAGAGTGGAGTTTGATTTATCTTCAGCTTGCATATATGGGGCTTTGTCTACAACCTACAACCTATAACCCAGATTTTAAACCTACAACCTATAACCCAGATTTTAGATCTGAATGTTTCCACCTAAGAACTATATGCTCCTGAGTATCCTGGAAACCATAAAAATCAACGTATAGGTCCATTTTCATGACTCGACTGTACATGTTACTTATTTCATTTTTTGCTAATGTTTAAATTATAAAATAAAGAAAGTTGTGCTTCTTAAAATGAACTTTAGCTGCTAACTTAACAAAAACACAACAAATAAAATCAAACTGAACTACGTGGCCTGAAAGTCTAAGGAGGACTGTGCAAAGCTTCTGTTGGTCTCAACTCTCAGCAGCCTGGAATAAAAGAAGATATTTGAAATATTCGTAATAACACCAATTCTATTTTAACACTAGTTAGTTAAAAAAATCAGCAATACAGCATTCGGGACACACCCGTTGCTTTGTTCCTCGTTCTGGCAAACATCAAAGAATAACTTTGTTAACTGTCCCTGGCATACACTGATAATAATGCAGTTTTCTGCATTCTCTCAGTGGGTCTCTCTTTCTGATGTCTTTCTTTACTTCCGGCTCCTTCGTAATTTTAACATTAACCAATACCAGGTCCGGTCTGGATCCTGCTGTTCTGTTACACAGTCAGTTAAGTCGCTTCTGACAAGAGATGAGCCAAAGACCAGGGGAGTAAACTCTGATGTGCAGAACTCTCATGTAGATGCTGGTGAACATTCCTGCAATTCTGCTAGATTTTGCAAAAGTACAAGTTTTGTCTTTCCTGCAGCTCTTCTAGATTTTACACAAGTACAAGCTTTGTCTTTCCTGCAGCTCTTTTAGATTTTACACAAGTACAAGTTTTGTCTTTCCTGCAGCTCTTCTAGATTTTACACAAGTACAAGTTTTGTCTTTCCTGCAGCTCTTCTAGATTTTACACAAGTACAAGTTTTGTCTTTCCTGCAGCTCTTCTAGATTTTACACAAGTACAAGTTTTGTCTTTCCTGCTATATAAACAGAACTTGAGAAGATACATAAAAAGAAAGACAACTTCTCCATACCAACTGCCTGGGTGCGGCTGGGAGCACACAAACATATCAACATCAATAACACCGACATATCTCACAAACACATCAACATCAATAACACCAACATATCTCACAAACACATCAACAAAGAACACTGACATATCTCACAAACACATCAACAAATAACACTGACATATCTCACAAACACATCAACAAATAACACTGACATATCTCACAAACACATCAACAAATAACACTGACATATCTCACAAACACATCAACAAATAACACTGACATATCTCACAAACACATCAACAAATAACACTGACATATCTCACAAACACATCAACAAATAACACTGACATATCTCACAAACACAACAACATCACATAACAGCAGAGACACACATGAAAAACTGATCCAAGTAGCACTGCAGCCCTACCTCACTCACAGATTAAGATCAACAAATGCCACATGCGTAACCCACAAACAGAAAAAAAAAAAAAGAAACAAATTACCACTGGCTGTCTGCTGAGACTGTAAGGACCAATGATACTGTAGGCCACTTCGTCCATCTCGAAAGGTTTGTACGCTAAGTCAGCAGACAGCAGGGCCGCCAATGTGCTCTTACCAGCCAGCTTGGCCTCTGCGAATCTAGCAACACCCTCGCTGCGAAGCTGGGATATGTGAGGATCAGGTTACAGTTCCTAAACTTTCAGTCAAGCAACATGATGATGATGCTGATTAATTAACTACAAATTACAGGGAAGTTGCTTAGCAAAGTGTGTCATGAAAAGATGAAATTCTATAAGAAGAGGAAACAGGCGGTCTGGAAAACACTTTCACAATTTCTTATGAAACAAAACACAAGGAAACATGTTTCCCCTGGCTTATCTAGCACCAGACAAAAAACACGGACAACTTCTGAGAAAATGAAGGAAGCCAGCTAAATAAAATTTAAAAAAAAAAAAAAAACATACACGATCACTAGCTGAGAAAATTCAGGACATCAGCTGACAAAACTTATAGCAGAGG
Organism: Achatina immaculata; assembly: GCA_009760885.1. Lineage (NCBI taxonomy): Eukaryota > Metazoa > Mollusca > Gastropoda > Stylommatophora > Achatinidae > Lissachatina > Lissachatina immaculata. The sequence continues at coordinate 69,336,949 of CM019702.1, forward strand.
TTCCCAAAATGGGTGATACCACCTCCCTGGTGGCATTGGTAACACTGGAGTGTGCGTGTGTGTGTGTATGGGTGGGTTGGTGGTGAGGGAAAAAGGAACAGATGGGGGCATCAGAAACAGCTAAGCAAAAAAAATTTACAGACCCTAGCGGTGTGGCCTAGGAGACAAGTCAGGGGGTAGGATAAAAAAAATGTATGGGCCCTAGAGGTGTGGCCTAGGAGATAAGTCAGGTGGTTGGATAAAAAAACTTATGGGCCTTAGGTGGCCTAGGAGATAAGTCAGGTGGTTGGATAAAAAAAAGTATGGGCCCTAGAGGTGTTGCCTAGGAGATAAGTCAGGTGGTTGGATAAAAAAATTGTATGGGCCCTAGAGGTGTGGCCTAGGAGATAAGTCAGGTGGTTGGATAAAAAAACGTATGGGCCCTAGAGATGTGGCCTAGGAGATCTTCTTCATTCGCTTCTACCATCAAGATCGCCCCGTGATCCTACTGAAGTTACTCCTGTGGTTCTCGCGATAGTCTCATTTAGGATGTAGGATCAGAACATCGTGGGGCTTGGGCCTATACTCGGTGGGTCACAGAAGAGGCATTGCGTGACACTGTGGTTTTCGTTGCACCAGTTTAGTCTAGAGTTGGACTTCCTCAGCAGAAAGCCTCGACATAGTTTGGATATGAATATATCCCTGCCGGGTGAGAAGTGGTTCTCCACCCAGCCTGCCTAGGAGATAAGTCAGGTGGTTGGATAAAAAAAATGTATGGGCCCTAGAGATGTGGCCTAGGAGAAAAGTCAAGTGGATGCATAAAAAAAAAAATTTGATAACCACTGACTTAGAGTAACAAAAAGGAAAGACTGTGGCAACCATGGACAACAGCCAAGTTAAAATGATGACAGCAATGACTCTAAGGATGACAGTCAAGATAATAATGATGGCACAATAGGCCAAAATCATCACCATCATCAATGTCCATCACTCCTTTGAGAGTACAGATCATGGATAAAATCTCCCCAGTCATCCCTGTTCTAGGATTTGTTCTCTACTTCCCTCCATGTGTATCTCTTGTCTCTGAGAACCTTCATCATTTCCCTTCTCCATTTTGTTCTAGGCCTTCCTTAATTTCTATTTTCCTGCAGGTTCCATATTAGGCCTGATTTGTTATTTTCTATTTTCTTAGTATGTGGCCAATCCACCTTCACTTTCTAGACATGGCTCTTGTCCAGCTCTTTCCCAGACCTAATTCCTGGTCTTGTCCTGGCACCTGATGTTCAGAATCCTCAGGCAGTACTTCATGACTGTTTGTACCCTCTGTTGTATTGTCATCACTTATATCTCAGTCAATCAATCAATCAAGTGCCGTGCCGTGTGGCGTAGGCGATCATTTCTCTCCACAATTCCCTGTCTTTAGATTTGATTATGAGATCCGCCGGTGACTTTCTTCCTAGCCACACTGACAGCCCGTCCAGTAACTTCTCTCTCTGTCTTCCTCTGTCTCTTATTCCCTCAATTTTTCCACTTGCCACAATATGTTCCAATTTTCCTCTTCTCAGAAAATGTCCTACAAATCTCGCTTGTCTGCCTCTGATCTTTGCTGTAATTTGCCTTTTAACTCCAGCCTCTCTTAAGACTTCTTCGTTGGTTTTCTTAGCTGTCCATGGTACCCTCAAAATCCTTCTTATAAGCCACATTTCCATGGCCTCCATTTCTCACTGTACTCTCTTATTCATGGACCATGCTTCACACCCATAAAACAAAACTGGCTCAATGTAACATCTGAGTACTCTGAATCTTGTTTCAATTGATACGGATCTGTTGCACAAGATGTTTCTCATTTTCTGGAATGCTGACTTGGTCTGAGCACGTCTGCTTTTTATTTCATTATGACATTTCCCACCAGCTGTTAAAATTGTTCCTAAGTACTTGAACCTATCAACTTGTTTCAGTTCTGTGCCATCCATGGGAATGCTACACCTATAATCTCTGAATCTGTAAAGTAGGCCAGTCTTCACATTTGTATTAAGTATCCTGAGTTTAGCTCCTGATTTGATGTTCTTTGATGCCCATATTTAAGTGACAAAATGATTCTTAAAGTCAACAACACAAAGAAAATGGTGACCATAAAGGCAGGGTTTATGCATCAAACTCTACAACACTTCAGAATTATGACTATAATGATTCTTAAAATCTTGCAAGATAAAATAATAATGAATAATAATATTGTGAAGATATTGAAAACTAATAAAATGACTGAGAAGGTAAGGAAAACTGATAACAAATATGGAAAACTTGTAACTGTGATAAAAGATGACAAATAATAAAAATTAGATGATAAAGTTAAAGCTATTAGACTAATGATGATGCTATTAACCTTTTTAAAGATTTGCATATATGACCTTATTACGTATAAATATGTATAAACAACTTTATATGTCTTTAGTATAATCTTAGTAGCATATAGATATCCTAAAAGGTCCGCAGCCACATAGAAGAATAAAAGTAGTTGGAGGGTTTATAACACAACTTCTTCTTCTTCAGCTTTCCGAGCCATTAAGGCTTATTGCTGCAGATAAAGTTTGCCTCCATTTCTCTCTATCTTCTCTCTCCAGTTGGTGACACCAATTTCTTTTATATCCTCTTCTATGTTGTCTTTCCATCTCTGTCTTGGTCTATCCCTTTGTCTTGTTTCCCTCATCTCTTGTGCATACATCATTTTCGTTTGTCTGTCCTCTTCCATTCTTTCCACATGCCCCAGCCAGCGGTTTCAAGACATTTATAATTCGTTGGGATTTAAATAAGCTGTTCAATTCAGTGTTCCTTCTAGCTCTCCATTCTCCACTCTTGGTATCCTTTACTGGCCCAAAGATTCTTCTTAGGATCTTGGTGTTCATCTTCCTTTGTTGTACTCCACGTTTCTGATCCATACATGACGGCTGGTCTTATTATAGTTTTGTAGATTGTTATTTTGGTGTTTTGGGACAGGATTTTGGATTTTAACAGGTGTTGCAAAGCAAAGTATATTTTATTCCTAACTGTATTCTGATTTTAATTTCCTCACTTACTGTGTTACTTCTGCTGAAGGTTGTGCCTAGATATTTGTACGTTTCTGCTTTCCTAATAATCATATCTCCAACATTTATATAACCTGGATCATTCTGCCTCTGGTCTCTTGATATCTTCATATACTCTGTCTTATCTTGGTTAATGGTCAAGCCCACTTTTAGTGCCACATCTCTCAGGTGTATGCAGGTATTGGTGACTCTTTGCATAGTTTCCCCCACCAGGTCGATGTCATCAGCGTATCCTAGTATTTTAGCTTGTTCTTCTGTACTGCTTTCTTCTTTCGCTTTTGTGATTACCTTTTCTAGTACTAGGTTGAATAGCAATGGAGATAATGTATCACCTTGTTTTAAACCAGTTCTTTCTTCCTTTATATATTACTACATTCTGTGTATCCTCTATACATATTCTGGTCAGATTGATTAATTTATTAGGTGTCTCAAATTCTTTCATAATTTCTAAAAACGACAAAACTAGATGATATTTCCTATACTTGATGTAACTCATCAAAAATGATGGAAAAAGAAATGTACATACGATTTCTACTCACAACTACTGCACCATGCTTAATGCGACAAGAAATAGGTAAAAAGTTTTCAAACAAATCTCCTAAACATTGATTTTTTAAAACGAAGATACACTAACAAACACGCAAAAAGCTTTTAGGTATAAATATATAAAGACACACAAAGCCACTGTAGTAAAAGCATGATACCAGATAATTAGATTTATATTAAAAAAATGCAGAAACAGCTTTATTCATTAATAGAGCACACAGTTGTAACATTTGTGTTTATGCATTCAAACATATGAAAACATACAAGACAAAGAAGTAGTAAACTTGAAAAAAAAAAGTCCAAACAGACAAACAGACATATAGTCCTGCAGACTTAGGAAATTATGTAATCAGATTTTAAATATGAATTCTTTTCTTCTTCACTTTCTATTCTGCACTGCAAAAAAAAAAATGGAAAAAAAAATATATCTCCTTTACCTTTCCATTCTCCACATCTCCCATCCGGTACTCTGGCAACATGGCTACATGACTAACCGCATACACAGATTCCAAAAACACTTTCCGGAACAGTTCTTTCAAGTACTCTTCGTCTTTCTGAAGTCCACATTCATTTACACAATTATGTATGAAACATGCACATAAAAATAAGGTACGCTGATTACTGCATTAAAACAGGTAATAAGAAGTTACTGCATATAATAAGATGTAATAAGTAAGGACTGTGTTGTAAAAGTTAAAGAAAATACCTTACCCATTGCTAGACTTATATAAAACAAATATAATTAAAAAATGAACACAGCATATAGAAAACAATAGGCCAAGCAAAGACTGCATTTCAGAGAATGAGAAACATATTAACCAATACATCCTTATCAATGAATGTTAGAAAACGAGTCCTAAAATGCTATATTGAACCTATCTTGTTATATGGAAGTGAATCATGGACAACAGGCAGGTCTGCACAAAAATAATTGGAAGCAGCAGAAATGTGTTTTATTAGAAGAATATTGCGAATCCCCTGGACAACAAAAATAACTAATGAAGAATGTATGAGAAGACCTGGAGAGACAAAAAACCTTGTCAGAAAGATAAGAGAGAGATAATGTACTTTCATAGGACATGCAAATGAGAAGAGGGGGCATTGAAAATATTACAACAGGAAAAATAGAAGGAAGAAGATCAAGAGGAAGACCAAGAGAAATGATACTGGACAGTCTGATGGGATAGTGTGAGAAGAGATCACCAACTAAGCTGATGGCCTGCATGAAGGATCATGTACTCTGGAGAAGCATAATAGCTAACGCCAGTCGGCACGGCACCTGATGATGATGATGATGATATAGAAAACTATTCTTATCTTGAGAATACACTTAGTATAAGCTTTTTCCAAAACAATGAAAGTGTTTAAAGAAGTCTTATTCTTAAGATAAATATGTTTTCTCATTTGTTACTTTTGCTTTGCACTATTGTAACACCTACAGCAAGATAGAACCTAATGTAACAACAAAATGCATTGGTCTGTCTTCCCAGCTATATTTAATGGCCAATCAGTATCTGCTAACCACACGCCAAGACTGACCATAAGAATGACAGATTTCGAATACAACCTAGGCCTGGCTGTAATGTTTCTTTTCTTTCTCAACGAAGTTCAACTTTTAAACTAACTTAAGTCCCATGATCCTCCTTCACCAACAAGGTCGAACGAGGCAATCAAGACTTTGATGGACTAATTCATTCATTAGGTGCCTTCCCGATAGACAATGACGAGCCTGTTTCTCTTTTTTGGTGTTTCTAATGAGACTTGTTGCTGTTCCTTTCCCCAGCTGCCTGGTCAGGTCACCCCAAAGTAGGGCAAATATGAAGGTCAACTGGTAATTATAAACATGTCATTCTTTAAAAAAAAATCCAAAAAAATCAAAGAAATAATCCCAGAGGAAGTAATTTCAGATCTGAACCCATTCCATTACCACAGTAATCCATCACTCAATTACATTAGTAAACATGCAGATGCTCATATACATGCTTCATCTCACTCTCTCTCTCTCTCTTTCTCTCACACACACACACACACATGTCCCTACTTGCAGTAGAACGAGTTGTGGTCATTCGTTCTCAAGGCCATTGCTCCCATAAGACAACATAAATCGTAAGCATTACACTTACTGTCTGTCAAAGCACTATCACCCACACAATGCTATACAGTACATATCTAAGTTATAATACTGTACAGCACTTTGTATGTATTCACGTGAGTTTGCATGTACATTTCTTTGTATCACTGAAAAGTTACTATAATTTTTTATTTAGTGTAATGTGATTCATATTCTGTGATTAATTTCCACACAGTTGCTGCATTAACTTGTATCCTATTGTATTTTGAAGTGATGGTCGTCATCATCATCATCATCAGTTCTCTGTGCTCCCTATAAGGCATCAACAAAGCTTCTCCAGCCAGTCCTGTCTTGAGCAAGTCGGGATGCCTCAAACCATGTCTTTCCTGCTTTCTTTAGTTCTGCCTGTATTGTGCGTCTCCATGTCCCTAATGGCCTGCCCCTCTTTATTTTCCCTTGAGGTGTGGAAGTCAAGGAGATATAGGGGTGTCTTGTTCTTTCCATTCACACCATGTGGCCCAGCCAATCTTCATCTTTTGATCTCTTGAGTGATGCTGTCAATGCCTGTGATAGTAAACATGTCTGATCATCTTGTAACATGCTATAGTAGTGAGCTGTAATAAGTATCAGACCTTCCTCTTGTTACGGCCAAATCTACTTACAGCCCGGCCGCTGGTCTCAAGAGCAGCCATAAGTTGGTGCTTGCCTGTATACTGATACTTCACACATGCATTAAGCACGGGGAAAAAAATGTTATGGCATCACATGTGTCAAAGGAATTCTTGCCACAAGTCCTTAATTTCAACCGAGTAAGTTGCACATCTTTTTCATTTCTTTCAAAGACAGGTAATAACTGCCTGCAAGGCTGGACACACTAAATTAATTTCAATGCATAAGTAATGATGAATGAAACAAAAAAAGATACTGCAAAGTCCAATCACACAAATAATACATTTTGCTCAAGTCCAGCACAAATGAAAAAAAAAAAAATTCTTTAACTTTTAAATTTACAAAAATATAATAATTATTTTCTCCTATCTGTATCTTTAACTTTTAAATTTACAAAAATATAATTATCTGAGAACTGCCAACCCCTGGCATTATTTCATTTCCTCTTTTAAAAAAATTCCAGGCGTGATGCAGAAACTACTGATTCTCTATTTCAAACTGAATTTTATCTCAAACTCAATTTACTGGCTACTTGTGAAGTAAAAGTAATGGTTACTTGTGAAATAAAAGTAATGGTTATTTGTGAAGTAAATGTAATGGTTACTTGTGTTGTAAGTGTAATGGTTACTTGTGAAATAAATGTAATAGTTATCTGTGAAGTAAATGTAATAGTTATCTGTGAAGTAAATGTAACAGTTACTTGTGTGGTAAATGTAACAGTCATTTGTGAAGTAAATGTAACAGTTACTTGTGAAGTAAACATAGTGAGTGAAAAGTTCTCGTCACGGAAGCACCAGAAGCAAATACAAGGACTTCTTATTAAGTTAACGTAAGGATATAAAACTAGGTCAGGTTCTCCTAGGGCTACATGACTGGTACTCTCTGTGCCTGTCAATCTCACTGCCTTGTATGCAGGTCCAGAGAGTGAAAGAGTGTAGGAGTAAATTCTGAGATAAAAATCTGGATGAAGGATCATAATGTATTTAAAAAGATTGGTCCTTTACTAATTAGTGAGAGGTTAGCTACCATCCATTCTCCCTATACTAAAACTTAGTAAGGGCCTCTATAAAGTCAGGCCTTAACTGTTCATCTCATGATAATATGACTTTGTGTCATGATACATCACCGTGTTTTGGATAGCATGTGATAGTGTAGTAGCAATAATTATCTATGACTGTCACATTAAACGATAATCTGTATTTAACAGTTCTTTTTTTATTTTTTCCTTGAAGATGGGTCCACAGAGCTCCTGGACCCACAGCTTATCTGTCACTAATCTTGACGTATGAAACCTGACCTTCCTTCAGAACTGATTGGCTGAATCTTGAGGAGGGGTAGTTCAACACTGGCATTTTTTTTTCTTTCCGTGCCAACTTCCCAAGTGATTGATTGATTGATTGACTGACTGATTGATCTTTATTTCCAGGACAAGTGAACCAGGACAAGCACTCTGTCATGGTTTCTGTAGCCAGTTTTATCAATCGAATACTGGTTGAATTAGCCACGAGAGAAGTTACTCGGCAAAATATTTAGCCACAACTTCCATAAACAGCTGACATCAGTCTGCTTCAAAACTTCCTTCTATCAGGAAAACAGCCATCACTACATCAGAAAGTAATTGTAAGGATTCTTTATGAAGTAAGCATAGGGATATATGACAAAAGTGTGTAGTTTGTTCCTTACAAGTTGGTCCAGCCCAAATCAAATAGATATTAAAAATCTAAATCAAGCAAGAATAACTAATCTAAGGAAGTAATCGTAAGAAATCTACGTGAACAAATGTAAAGATGTTGACAAGTAAATGTAAAGAATTTTTTTTAAAGTCTAAAAGTAAATGTAATGTATCTTTGTAAGTAAAACACAGAATCTTCATTACATAAAGATGTATGGAATATTTTTTCAAAGTGAATCTATACAATCTATGGTAGTTAAGTGTAAAAAAAAAGAACTCCCTACAAAGTAAATGTAATGATAATTATTACATAAATGTAAAGAATGTTAAATAAAATAAGAACCCTCATCAAAGTAAATGTGCACAACTCAAAGTACTGTACATGTGGTATCTTTAATACATTTACAAAATTTTTCATAAGAAAATGAGCTATATATTGTATAATATGTATAATATTCAGAATAATATGTTGTATAATATATATAATATTCAGTATAATGTTGTATAATATGTATAATATTCAGCATAATATGTTGTATAATATGTATAATATTTAGTATAATATGTTGTATAATAAGTATAATATTCAGTATAATATGTTGTATAATATGTATAATATTCAGTATAATATGTTGTTGCTTGTCTGGTTCCACTAAATAAAAGTAAGGAACCTTGATTATATCCTTATACATATGTAAGAACCCTCTTTCAAATAAATGTAAAGACAGTAAGTAAAGTTTAGTTCTCCTCTATAATTAAAAGTAATAAATTATTAAGTCAATCACTGTTAACTAATATTTCCTATATAACAATCCATAAACATTAAATGCCATCTTAGAATTTCTAAGCATTCCATCATTTTTAAAGAGGAAATTCTACAACAATCAATCACTGTTAATAAAGAATTCCTTAGAAAATCAGTTGTTATTAACAAAGAATTTCTAACAAATCTTCTCAAAAATCTAACTCCTATAACAGTCACTGTTAATCAATAATCCCCGAAAAAAATCAATCACCGTTTGGTTAAACTTTGTTGAATGAATAATTGATCAACTTGTTTAAAACAAATAAAAAAACACACACATACAATGGATCCTAGTTAGTTATACACTGAAACACGACAGCATTTCATTAAATGAAATTGGAAATAAGTTGGTTAGTACCTGATAACCAAATGGAAAAAGAAATCATTGCTAAAAAGGACACAAGCAGGTCAGTTCTTGTTGGTGGTATGGCTGATTAGACTTTGTTAAAGGAGGCCATTTTTAACAAAAATTCCGTTTGGTGGTTTTTTATTAAAAATATATAAGCATATGCATACATGTAATGTGGAGTCAATCTTCATTAAGAGATGTAATGACTGGTCAGTTTTCATTAAATATGAGGGTCATGTCAAAAGTCGCAAGCAAAAATTTTTTTTAAATCAGAATTTATAGATAGAGAAAATATAAATGTATCACCTTAACTGCATCCTTTTCTTTACCTTTTCAACATAATCTCCATTTCTCTGCACACATTGTTCCCATCACTCTGTAAGTCTGAAAATACCCTCCCGTTAGAATTTCGTTCCAGTTAACCGACGGCACAGAATCACTGCTTTCTGGACATTCTCTTCTGTGGGACCGAGCTGGCACAAAGTTTTCAATAAGCCTAGGGTTTCAATCATTTCCTGTACTGCACTGTGTCCTAATCCAAGATTTACAGCGATTTCAGAAACTGTGACATGTCTGTCTTCTTTAATGATGTCGTCACGTTGCGTTCAGTGGAGGCAGTTCGACGGCGACTGCTGCAAGGCACATCTTGGATGCTCGTGTTTCCATCTTTGAAATGTTTCACCCACCTCCTAACACTGCTAGCACCCATACACACATCTCCATAAGCAAACTGAAGTCTTTGGTGAATTTCAGCAATGGGGATTTCCTCTTTAACAAGGAACTCAACATTAGCACGTTGGTGAAACGAAACATCAGCACCCACCATTCTCTTTCTGCTCTGCATGGTCATGTGACATGTGATGGTGATGTCATGTGATCTCTACATGAAGTGCAAAGGATGCAGTTAAGGTGGTATATTTATATTTTCTCTATCTATAAATTCTGATTTTTAAAAAAATTTTGCTCACAACTTTTGGTATGACCCTCGTACATAACGGTTAGTCAGTCTTCATTACACAACAATGGCAAGTTGGTCTTCATTACAGAAATGTGTTTGCTGAAGACAAGTAGCTGAAAGTCAGTCTTTGTTATCGACAAGTTGTTAGTGAGTCTTTCCAAATGTCAAGGGACTGCTGGTCTGTAAGCACTAGTCAGTATCTGCTTGTCAGTTTTTGTAAAAAAAAAAAAAATTGTCAGTCTCTCCCATTTACTGACCGGTCAGCATTTACCTAACCACCTATCAAGGCCGACAATGATGGACTTTGACTGAAAATTCAGTCATAGCTTTACCATGCAGTTAGTATGCAAACAGTAAGCTTCATTACAGGACAGTACACCTCTGGTTACTGACACAGTACATGCAGCAGAAACATCATGAATAAATGGTTATAATAAAAAATTATTTTAGACAATTAATTGGCACTGAGAAAAGCTGCCAAGAGACTGTGGCTTGTAGGGAATGACTGCATCATTCAAAGATAAGAGAAATGACGAATGTCGCAGAACTGGTTCTATTAATGATGGCAGACAGAGGTGTACGGCTCAGTTTTACAAAATGATAGGAAAAGTGAGGAAAGTGGGCAGAAACAAGAGCGGCGGAGAATAAGATGAGCACGTATAAATGAAGAACATACATGAAAAAACACACAAAGAGAAATCAAAGGAGCTGAATGTTCAGTTTTTATTTATTTTTCACGTTTTTATCCACTGTGTTGTTTTTGTATGTGGTCCTTGATAAAGGCTTTTGCTAAAATATTAAACTATTATATCTTCTTTGTATATGTGTCCTCATCTTTTTTTTTTCTGCCACTCCCATGTCTGCCCAAATTCCTCACTCTTTCTATCTTTTTATAAAACTGAACCACACACCTCTGTCTACTTTCAACTGAAGAGGAAGCAAAGCCTGAAACCAAAAATGGAAGACGTGAGGGAGAAAGCACCAAGATCTTGCAGCACAATATTGTTATTGTAGCCTGTTATATCGACCAAATATCTGCAGAATCAGGCATAACATAAGCCACTTAGCAACCAATGGTCAGCTAACATGTAACCATTCCATAACTACGGCAAAAAGAAGAGCCGCTTCTGTTAATATTCAGAAATAAATAAACCAATCAGAGTCTTGTAACCTCATGAGAGACTTGTCACACGATACAGGATAAATCTTCTGTGACATCTAAGAGCCTAAATATAACTCAAGTTGTGCCGCAGAAAGTTAACAATCATGCTTTTCCATCTTGTGTGAGCCTTATTGTTTCTGATCAGTTTAGAAGCTCTTCTTTTTCCATGCCACTGGGTCAGACATTTTTTACTTAGCCTCCCCTTCCTTTCTTTACCCTTGAATTTTCCAGTGCCTAGCAAGTTCTTAACTTCTGTCTTCTCATGACTTGTCCAAGACAATTTGACTGTCTTTTTTTCTTATAATTTTAACTAGTTTCTGTTGTGAAACTTTTCTCAGGACTTATTATCCTGGCTGTCCAGGGAATCTGTTGCATCATTCTTCAAACTGATCTCATAACAACCACCGAATCTGAACTAGGAGTTACATATTGGGATAGTTAACTAAGCATCCATGAGGCCAGGGTAGCTAACTACACACTCAAAAGCCTAGGCTACATATCCACACACTTGGAACAAATAACTACTACTTATCCACAAACTTATAACAACTATCTGCATATCCACAAACTCAGAACAACTAGCTACATATCCACAAACTTGAAACAACTAACTACATATCCACAAACTCAGAACAACTAGCTACATATCCACAAACTTGGAACAATTAACTACATATCCACAAACTCAGAACAACTAGCTACATATCCACAAACTTGGAACAACTAACTACACATCACAAACTTAGAACAACCAACTGCATATCCACAAACTTAGAACAACTAACTACATATCCACAAACTCAAAACAACTAACTACATATCCACAAACTTGGAACAACTAACTACATATCTACAAACTCAGAACAACTAGCTACATATCCACAAACTTGGAACAACTAACTACACATCACAAACTTAGAACAACCAACTGCATATCCACAAACTTAGAACAACTAACTAAATATCCACAAACTTAGAACAACTAACTACATATCCACAAACTTAAAACAACTATCTGCATATCCACAAACTCAGAACAACTAACTGCATATCCACAAACTCAGAACAACTAGCTACATATCCACAAACTTGGAACAACTACATATCCACAAGCTTGGAACAACTACATATCCACAAACTTGGAACAACTACACATACACAAGCTTGGAACAACTACATATCTGCAAGCTTGGAACAACTAACTACACATCCACAAGCTTGGAACAACTAGCTACATATCCACACAAGCTCAGAACAACTAACTACACAGACAAAAACTTCCAACAACTAACTACATATCCATATGCTCGGAACAACCGACTACATATCCACAAACCTAGCAAACACCTAACTACATATCCATAAGCTTGGAACAACCAACTACATATCCACAAACCTAATGCTATTTTCAGTCATGAAAAGAACAAAGAAAACACAATAATTTATATCCATGGAAAACTCAATCACTGACATCCACCATCTAAAAACTGAACCAACCATCCAAGCTTTTAATCACATATATAAAGACTGGGATACTAAAACTACCAAAGATAAGGACAGTAATAAACTCAGTACAATACCCAATAAAGCATAACTTTTAGTACCAAAAGACATTATGAATAAACAGCATATTATGTATGTATAGATATATAAAAGCTTCAATCATTACCAGTGGGTTTGGTGCAAGGAGCTAAACATAAAGAAGAGTACCATTAAAAACAACATAAAGATGAATATGAATAACAAAATAAACTGATATTCTACAAAGAGGTTCATTTTTTGTTTTTCATAGTTACTGTATTTGTTTTTAAAAAAAGCAGTATTTGTTTACAGAATTCAAAATGGAAAGTGATGATTTGGATGTTAAAGTGTTTCGACAGTGATAAAGACTGTTTCAAAAATATTTATCATTTATAGAAAGCTTTAGTTAAAAAATAAACAGAACTTATCTCTTTCATAAAAATCTGTTTATCACACTTGGAATCTGACTAGAATGTTCATACTTAATATTTCTATAAAGAAATGAAAATGTATATTTTCATATATAAAACAACAAATGTTTTCAATAAATTTATTCTAATCATATTTTTCTGACTAAAACAGCCTTTTTTTAAAACACAGAGTACATATATGTGTATGTAGCATCAAAAATGTCACCTCTGTTTTTCTAAACAGAATAACATTATACTTTTACTTCATATATATATATACATATATAATTTTTTTCTCTAAAACATATCCAGCCTAAGTTATTAATTATTTTTTTTTTTTAAAGAAAGCTGAGACAGATTACCTACCCTTTCGTCTCTTTTCACTTCTCGTAACTTCCTGATCCACTCGTGCTGCGGAAAAAAAGAAAGAAAAAAATCACTTTTCATCTTAATTATCACAATACTTCTCCTCATGAACACTAACACATACATATGTCCCAATGTGTGCAAATAAACATATACGGTCTCGGATGTTAAGCTGTGAAAAGAAACTTAAAAGTCAAAAAAAAGGATGGAACAAAATGATGGCATCATAAAGGTACTTCAGGATTTTAGCGTTTTTTTTAAATTACTTTTTTCAAATGTATGTTTTACTGAAACATCACACCCACTCATCTTGTTATTACTGTAGATCTCGTTCCCACCATTTTTTCTGTGTTTGACCATATTTTCAGTACAACCATATAAAAAAAATGTAACAAAAATGAAACAAAACAAAATGTAACAATACATTTCATGTCAGATAACCATCCAAGTTTCTGGCTAGCAAAAATAACACATTTCGTGCCAGATGACCATCCGAGTCTCTGGCTAGCAAAAATAACACATTTCGTGCCAGATAACCATCCGAGTCTCTGGCTAGCAAAAATAACACATTTCGTGCCGGATAGCCATCCGAGTCTCTGGCTAGCAAAATTAATACATCAACAGCTCAATCTGTTCGCAATAAACAAAAAAAAACCACAGTATAATAAAATTCAGTCTCACTTGAGCTGACAAATGCACAAGTGCTTTTACACATACTAAAGGAAGTGAAGGTAACCATATGACTGGGACCAAGCTGTTACGGTAACCATATGACTGGGACCAAGCTGTTATCAGGAACAAGCAAAATGAAACTGGCCAGGACCCTACCAAAGTCTGACACAGAAGCTGGAAAACAAAGAAAGTAAGAAGAAAGTCACAGGAAAGCAGACTATCAAAATAAAGTTTCACATATTTAGATTCTACACCAGGTCTCCACTTACAATGAAAAAAAAATGGTAACAAAACAGGTTAATCTTTCTTGTCAACGCTCCGAGGCTTTTAATACAATCTGTCTCCATTCATCCATGTCCCTGGCCGTCTCTATACAGTTGTTTACTCCAGGTTCTCTTAGATCTTTTTCTACATTTCTGGGCAAGTCAATGTCATGAATAAATTCTCATCCAACCTTTATCAATCAATCATTTCTAATCTTTTCTACAGTCAAAAATTATACATGATTACATCTATTTACAGAGAAAACATTTTTCCACTCTTCCCATCTTCTCCTCAAAATTCCCGCTCCACCAAAGAAAAACATCTGAAGAAAGCTTACCGTGAAGTATTCCATGAGATCAGGGACATCTGCCGCGCGGGGAAACTCTCTTAGGACTGGATCATGAATCAGCTCTAAGCCCAGACAGGCATTAAAGAAAGAAACATACAAATATTATCATAGGAAGCACTAGCAAAACAATACTCCCATTCTTGCTATAACGAGCATGGCGCTGAACACTAAGTGAGACCAAATAACATTCTTTTCAGTTTTTAAAGACCGGGGCTATGAGGCCAAGGTTTTCATGATCACCTCTTAGCTTCAGTTTCACATTAAGCTCTGAAAGCCAGATCCAGTGATGTGGAATCAGCATGTGGATCTCACGTTCCGGAGTAATGAGATCCACTCTCTGTGGGCCACTGGCACAGAACGAACACCAGTTCTATGTTCAGATGAACATAAATACAAAATGTGAATGTATTTATGAAAACAGTCAGGGAAAAAAAAAAACAAAACTAGAAATAAATAATCTTCAACAAATTCAAGATGAACATTTAAATCCAAGGATTGTAATTTGGCCAAACCAAGAATCTGAGCAACATCAGAAAAAAGGATGGAAGGGGACACAACAAAACTCCAAAATTAAATAATAATTCTTTGACCAAAAATTCCTGATACAAGGTCATACAATTTTCAACAAAAATAACTTTTCACTAATCAGCCTCAAAATGATCTGTGCAGCATTACTGTAGATCCTGCAAAACTGAGACTCTCATCATAACAAGATATCAGAAAAATGGGAAATCTGTTAATCCCACTTTTGTGGGTCTTAAAAGGGTTAATAAATTTTATGATTTTGAGTTACTGCGACTCTTGAAGCATTTTTTTTTTTTTGTATGGTTAAATCAGTAGACATTTTTTATTATCTGTAGTTGCTCTGGTTTCAACTCTGTCTCACAATTCTTACACACATCACTGAGAATGTCTAAGAAAGACAAAATAATGTATTCTGAAAAAAAGGATCACATGGGTTCTATAAGTCATCATCAGCGTCGTCATCATCATCAGGTGCCTTGCTGACTGGTGTCGACTACTGTGTCTCTCCACAGTACCCGAACCTTCATGCAGGCCATCAATTTAGCCGGTGATCTCCTCTCACACCATCCTGTCAGACTGTCCAGTATCATTTCTCTCAGCCTTCCTTGGATGTTCTTCCTTCTATTTTTCCTGTTATTACAATATTTTCAATGCCCCCTCTTCTTGCTGCACGTCCTATGAAAGTACGCTGTCTCTCTCATAGTTTTTTTTGACAGGGTTTCTCATCTCTCCCACTCTTACTACACACTCTTCATTAGTATTATTTGCTGTCCAAGGAATTCACAGCATTCTTCTGACAGACCACAGTTCTGTGAGTGGCATGTAAAAATGCTTGAATATAGTTTATGTTGAGGACTGGGGTTAGATGTGAGTTATTACCTTCATTCTGTTTCTCACCTACAAATTTGGTTCATGGTGTATCTTGTCTTGTCTTGTGCTATCTCCCTGTAACTGCAAGCTGGTGTTCTTTGCAGTCGATGCTGTGAAGATGTTGAGGCACAACATCGTATCAGCTTGGGAGTGGGTTATGGTAGCTATTTTTTCAGTCCCGGAGCGCAGCTAAAAAAGCAGGGGATGTGCAATACATCTTTAGCAGACTCCACCACCATGGGGACTACGGCGACCCCTGCCCCGTTAGCCAGGCTAGACCTGTTACTGGGGGTACCACAGAAGGTGGGACAGGGTCTTGGTCAGCTATGATTCTCTAACCCTGATGCTAGCATATCAGCTGTGGGTCGCTGACTGCCTCATCGGACAGCATCTTCACCCCCTGTTCATGGTGTATAAAGAGTTAAGAATGTTACCTGTAGAATCAAGGTCAAGCCTGTCCCTCAGGAGCGTGTCAACCAGGCTCTGACGGTAGAAAGAGTAGAGTCTCAGGAGGCAGGTGTTGCCAACAAGTATGTCAGGAAGTGTGCTGAAACAGCCACGGAAAGAATGTTCTTATTGTTCCTTACACTACGAGACTGAGTGCACTGTTCTGATGACCAGAAATAATCATTACAAGGGTAATCATGATTGTGATTGTAATAATGATGATGAGGACGACAATGATGATGGTAAAAACGGAGTTAATGGTGATTTTGCTGATATTTATAATGATATCATATGTATCTTTACTCAGATATGTGTAAAGTAAAATAATCCAAATATGTGTAAAGTAAAACTACAAGGACATTTGTAAAGTAATGTTACTCAGATATATATGAAATATTCTTAACCAAATATGCATAAAGTAATCTTACCCTGATATATGTAAAGCAATAGTATCCAGATATATGTAAAGTAAATCAACCTAGTTAAGTGTAAAGTAAAACTACAAGGATATGTGTAAACTAAAACTACAAGGATATGTGTGTGACAATTCTAAATGATAAATGTCAGGTAAACAATATCTAGAACAATTCTACCCAAAAATGAATAAAGTTATTCCACCTGGATATACAAAAAAGGTAATACCAACTAGATACGTCTAAAATAATCTTTACTGAATGTATATGGAATAATGTTGACTGAATATGCATAAAATAATCTTGACTGATTATGTATAAAATAATTAAACCTAAACGTGTGTAAACTAACTCCACATGGATGTACACTAAGTGATCCCATTCTAACATGAGCAAAGTAACACCGCTCCAACATCATCAAAAGTATTCCCAATCTAACATTAGCAAAGTAACACCACTCTAACATCACCAAAAGTATTCCCAATCTAACATTAGCAAAGTAACACCACTCTAACATCACCAAAAGTATTCCCACTCTAACATTAGCAAAGTAACACCACTCTAACATCACCAAAAGTATTCCCACTCTGACACTGGCAAAGTAACACCACTCTAACATCACCAAAAGTATTCCCACTCTGACATTAGCAATGTAACACCACTCTAACATCACCAAAAGTATTTCCACTCTGACATTAGCAAAGTAACACCACTCTAACATCACCAAAAGTATTCCCACTCTGACACTGGCAAAGTAACACCACTCTAACATCACCAAAACTGTTCCCATTCTGATATGAGCAAAGTAACACCACTCTGGCATCAGCAAATTAACACGACTCTGGCATGTATAAAATTATCCAAACTGGATTCTCTCTTCTACAACTTCATTTCCATACATCCCTTTGAAAGAGGTATCTGACTGCCATTTTGTTTTGCAAAGTTTTTCCTCTTTAAATTTCTTTCTCTGTTTCATCAGATCTATCTGTCATTCTCACAATACATGGTCATCTCACTGCTCTGATTTTCCTCCACATTTTTTTCCACTCTTTCACTCTTTCTCTCTCTCTTCATCTCTTACTCCATCAGATCCTTATGTATCAGCCTGGGTATGTGGACTTTCAGCTGTAGCCTAGGCTGTTTGTTGCCAGATATAAGTGACACCAAAGCGTTGCTCGTGGCTAACAGAGAGCAGAGAAGAGACCAAAAAAATAAGATCAATTTATTTTGTGAAATATTAGATAAGTATCAGCACACTGTACACCGGGATTAGGAAATCTTGATCCGTTAATGTTACGTCAATTTCTTGTTTTAACACTTGATGGGGTATCAGCCATGGAAAAAAAATCAATTATTTTAAGAATGTTTTCCACAGTATGTGTCAATGTTTCAAATATTTCTATTTTCTGTGTTTTAACTGCTGTAACTGTTTTATGACTTGGAATCTGCACATTTTTCTGTTTTTTGTTGACAATTGGGACCAGTTATTTTTTCCCCTGTCTGTGGATTTGGGCAGAGTCCCACATTAGAAACATGATCCCCCTGGGAACAACTGTGTTAAGAGCACACTTATCTTAACATAGTTTTTGTGAGACAGGGAACATAGATCTGTTTGCTTAAAAACTCTGACCTACTTCTGCAGCCCAGAAACTTGTAGCAATCGATACTAATTGTAATTGTTATTTTTGTAAAATGTAATGTCAGGTTAGTGGACGGATGAGAACATGGAGATCACTGGCAGGGATGAGGAAAATCTGGTGTGAAACCAATGAATCCAGGATGTGACAAGCCTACGGGTCTTTACAACAATGGCTATCAGAATGATGTAAACAAAACAGAGCCAGCAGACTATAGGTGGCGGGGAATGGATATTGTCGGAGCACTCATCTGATTCTTCATCCCAAAGTCGGAGCGTCTTTGTGGAACTGTCTCAAAGCCGTCTGGCCAGCCAGCATTGCATGCTGGATCTGACATGGAGAAGGGGCTTAAGTACAGCCACCAGAGGCTGAAAAACAAAGTTCTGGCCAGGCCAGCCTACAACACTGTCTTCATGGCAGTTCGAGCAAGACCACAGTCTGCCCTAGCAAGTAAAGGTGCTGACGTTGGAGGTACCCAGCCAAAAGCCACATAGCAAAAATCAGGGTACCACGAATCATCGCCAATGTGCGTATGAAGAAGAAGTAACATGATCACCTTCGTCTCTTTTCATGTACGGACACCTGGTTGTACATAAGGGAGAGCAACAGGGTAAGCTTCAGAAAGAGAGGGAAATACAAGACAGAGAAAGAGGGTGATAGAGAGAGAGAGAGAGAGAGAGAGAGTGAGAGAGGAGAGAGAGAGAGAAGATGAAAGAGATATGAAATAGAGCAAATCAGAGACATACAAGATAGCGGAACAGAGACAGAGATACAGAGAGTATCCTTCTTTGTTTCACTGAACAACTAACATCAGCCAGATACACTATAAAGCTTTATAAATTCAGCAAGTATCTGGCCACTGTGGTTATTTTTAGTAACAATCAAGCGAGACTTCTATGCCATTTATCTCTCAATCTTTCGCTGTCATGTTTATTTCAGCAAGAAAAGAAAAAAGATGAAGATGAATAATAATAATAATAATAATAATGAGAAAAAAAAAAAACGAGAAGAAAAAATAAAAAGTAGAATATTAACCCCCCTTCCCCCCAAAGGTCAGAGAGTTCCACTCTTGAGCTTCTTTGAAAACTTATGCGGGATCTTCTGTGTATAATCTCATTAGGAAATACTAAAACAATTATTCAAAGAAACTTCACTTACTTTGCCGGCTGATGCTAGGGTCTACCTCCACTCCTTTTTCATACGGCGTACCACCATGTACATAAAGGTCATATGACTTCTCTGTTACAACCATTCCGTTCTCCAGCAGGGGGAGGTGGACCCACCCACAACTGAACTCTCCTCTCTCTTGTGTGCTCTGAAGTTTAAGATAACCAATTCAAATTTAACAGTGTGTGTAATCATATTCAACTCAGCTTCTTTAAAAACAATATGTACTCAAAGTATGTATGAAACCACAAAAATAAATGTATCACTTGATACAACATATATCCTAAGCATGACTTCATTTAATTAAAATGATCAGAACATGAGGGAACTACACTTTTAATACTGAATTTTAGGAAACAACTCTCAAACTTTGATTTCTCTCATCTCCAATTTTGCAAGATTCAAGACTTTTCTTCATGTTCCACCTGATAATATAGACAATGATTGTAAATCTGCTCTGAGATAAGTTTATAGCAGATAAACTTCTAAATAATTGTAAACCCACTCTGAGATAAGCTTATAGCAGATAAACCTCTAAATAATTGTAAACCCACTCTGAGATAAGCTTATAGCAGATATACCACCTTAACTCTGATGATATATGTGTATATGTTTATAAACTTGCCAAAGACATGGAAATTATTCTTTACCATAAACTCAGTTATTCAGTGTTAATATCCTTTCATGGGATCTATCAATCCCATTTTCAAGGAATCTATCAATCTTGTTTCAAGGAATCTATCATTCCTACTTTTACAGAATCTATCAATCCTACTTTTACAGAATATGTCAATCCCACTTTCAGAGATTCTATCAATCCCACTTTCAGAAAAGCTATCAATCCCACTTTCAGAAAATCTATCAATCCCACTTTCAGAAAATCTATCAATCCCACTTTCAGATAATCTATCAATCCCACTTTCAGAGAATCTATTAATCCATGTGTCACATCTACATCCTTTTCTTTCTCCTTGATTTTCTGACAACTGCCAAACTTTGCTGTCTACTGCAGACATTGCGAAGATGATCTTGAATATTGGCACTCTATCTGAAGGAGATTGAGTCACAGGAGATTATTTGAAGACCAAGAGTTAAGTCAAGACACATGTTTCTTGGCAGGCTCCACCAACAAGCAGAGAGCAATGTCTGTTCGCTAAGCTAAATGAGCAAAGCAACTATTACTAAGGGCAATAAGAAAAGGTAGAGTACAACATTTTCTTGATTGTCTCCCCTACCATCACTATAACAGTTATCTCTGCTCCCTAATTAACCACGACAGAGCAAAAGTAACAAATGTTTGTGACAGGGAATGTAAAAAAAAGTCTATGGCAGTGAATGTAACAAATGTCATGATAGAATGTAACAATATCTATGGCAGTGAATGTAACAAATGTCATGATAGAATGTAACAATATCTATGACAGTGAATGTAACAAATGTCATGATAGAATGTAACAATATCTATGGCAGTGAATGTAACAAATGTCATGATAGAATGTAACAATATCTATGGCAGTGAATGTAACAAATGTCATGATAGAATGTAACAATATCTATGACAGTGAATGTAACAAATGTCATGATAGAATGTAACAATATCTATGACAGTGAATGTAACAATATCTATGACAGTGAATGTAACAAATGTCTATGACAGTGAATGTAACAAATGTTTATGACTGAAATGTAACAAATGTCTATAACTGTGAAATTCTCAACTTACACACAAAACCTGTTTAATAAATTGGACCAAATAAAGCAGCAAATCAGTCTGACTATAAAGGAACATTTACTAAATGTACATGAACATCAGCAATACACATAACAAAGTTATACATATATCTATATAAAACTACAGAGTTTCCCAGTCTTGACACTGTTGCCCCTGTTTGGGTCCTTTTTTCCTTCAATTTTTTTCCTGCCATTTTCCCAGTTAACTTTGTAACAACTGATAATTCTGCCTCTACTATATTTGAAAGGGGCTGCATTATGAGTTAAATTATTTGTTAATGAAAGAATGAGACCAAAAAAATAAAAGTTTGGGAATCTCTGACACCAGTACACCACGTGCAGCTAAGTATTAACATGAATTATATGTTAACATAATAACTATAGGGACTATTGTTGAGCTACATTTACTACACTGAAAGCAAGGCTGCTATAACATAGCAGATATTATAGAGCTGTCTAACCTTTAACCTGCAACCACAATATGACAACAACGTGGACTAAATATAAACACATAATGCCTCTAAACTTTTATTATTTTCAGGAAGTGGAGAGCATGTGTCGCAATGTTCACTATGTAACAGTCACAAGCAGTCTTAACGCCTAGTTGCTGCTGTTTCTATATGGCAGCTGACAAACTGCAACTAAACAAATGTATAAACACAAGGGAGACAACACCATGCTTGTCAATGGAGCACCAATAAGAAGGGGAAATAACAGATATTTATAGCGAAGATGGTTTTTACCTTCAACCTTTCAGCCTAATGAAGAGAAAAGAGTTTTAACATTTAACAAAGACAACGAATCAAAATATGAAAGGCATAATAAACAACCAATGGACAATAACAAGGTGGAAAAAAACTGAAACAAAAACGAAAAATGTCAAGAGAATAGATCATGGATCATTTATGATAACCGCTGTTGGCGAGATCTTCAGCTGCCGTGCGTGGAGCGGTGCTCTTCCCGGCCAATGAAGAAATTTGCAAATGAGGTTGCCGCGCAGCATCACTGCGGAAAAGGTGGTTGAAAGGATAAAGCGAAGCAAACAGTCAAATCACGGCACCTCTGGTTTGGAGGTCGGCCACGTCCTAAGTGCGGTCATATCGGGTGAAATGCATGACCCGGCTTGTCCCAGAGGTTAAGACACTGCTGGCGAGACTCCTCAAATGCCGCGCGTGGAGTGAAGCTCCTCCCGGTTAAGGAAGTAAATGTGGAAAAGAAATAAAGGTTGCTGTGCGGAGCCGATGGGAAAAGGTGGTGGAAAGTGAAGTTTAACCAGTATGTCCAGTAGTATCGCTATGAGAGCTATACCACGGCACCTCTGCTCTAGAGGCCGGCCACGTCCGAAATACACCTACACTGGTGAAATATGCCTAAACCGGCACACACCAGGGGTGGAACTTGATGGCTAGACATGTCATGCCACCTCCGCTCTAGAGGTCGGTAACGCCTGATAAATACCCATACTGGTGAATTTTGCCTAAACCGGCTCATACCAGGGGTGAATCTTGAAGGCTATGCATGTCACAGTACCTCTGCCCTAGAGGTCGGTCTCGTCCCAAACACGCCCATACTGGGATAATGCCTAAACCGGCTCAACCCAGGGGTAGAAGTCACTAGTGGCGAGGATTCGTCCTCCTGGACAAAAGCTCCATCCTGGTCACAACTAGGAAGGGTAGCGGCCACGACTGCAAAATGCTGAAGTCGGAGACACTGGACCAGGGAAGTCTAGATAGGCAACCACCTCTCACCCGGCGGGGATGTTTGCGTATCCTAATCACACTGAGGTTTTCCGGTGAGAAAGTCCAACCCTGGACTGGATGGGCAACCACCTCTCACCTGGCGGTGATACACGGGTATCTCAAAACACGTCGAGGTTTTCCGGTGAGACAGTCCAACTCTGGCCTGGGTGGGCAACTGCCTCTCACCCAGCGGGGATGCACTGATATCCTAAACACGTCGAGGTCTTCCGGTGAGAAAGTCCAACCCTAGACTAAACTGGTGCAACGAAAACCACGGTGTCACGCAATCCCGCTTCTGAGGCCCACCAAGAATACAGGCTAAAGCAATGTGATACTCTGAACCCCATGTGGTCCTCTCGTGGATCTTGTGTGGTCTATTTTGGACCACACAGGGGACCACGGGTCCTAACGAGGACCACAGGCGTGAATTCAGTAGGTTCACAGTGCGGTTTTTGGTGGTAGAAGTGAACAAAGAAGAAGAAGAAGAAGATTTATGATAAAAAAAAAAAAAATCATCCGGAAATGGAAATGCATCATTCTTAAAGACCCAAGATAATGCAAACTTCATCATGCCACATCATGATGATGATGACCACAAAAAAAAAAAAAAATGATGTTTTGATAGTATTCCTGCAATAATTTCTCACAGTAACTTATGAATACACAAATGTTTCCAGTATTTTTGTAGCAATTCTTCAAACTGGTTACTGGAAACTTAAACGCATACAAAATCAGAGGGTAGCCACAAGGAAGACCAAGAATAGAGCAAAAAAACCTAAATCTAAAAGATTTAGTAACATAAATAGAATAAAGATTCAAGAGCTATGAGAAATGAATATAGAATAAAGATTCAAGACTTTGTTTCTGAATGAATTCAGAAGTCTCATCATTATAAAAAAAAACTTAACAGTGACTGACTAATGCCAAGAAATGCAGCAGAAAATGTGCAACGTTTCATCACAGAAACTGTAAATAATCATCCTTATTTTTACACTCTTACATAAAAAAAAATTCCTCAAAAGTTTATATTCTTTAAAAAAAAAAACCTAAAAGTACAGATTCTATAAAGAAGTCATCTGAAATGTTACATTTTCAAAAAGAAACCCAACCCTGTATGTCCACACTATAATAAAAAAATCATCTTAAAATATCTAGACTGCACTAAAAAAAAATGACATGAAATAGTCATTCTAAGGGCAATATTATTCTACAAGCTTGGATTTTAAAAAGTACAGTAAATTATTTTTAAAGTGTTTAGAATAACAAACAATTATGAAAGGTTTACTCTTAAAACTGATACCATTTAGAATGTTCAGATTCTAAATAAAACAAGTCATCATCAGATATTTAGAATCTAAACAAAGCAAGTCACCATCAAATGTTTAGATTCTAAAAAAAATAAGTCATCATCAAATGTTCAGATTCTTAAAGACAAAAAAGTCATCAACAAATGTTTAAATTCTAAACAAAATAAGCCACCATCAAATTTTTAGGTTCTAAACAAAATAAGCCACCATCAAATGTTTAGATTCCAAACAAAATAAGCCATTATCAGCTGTTTAGGTTCAGGAATCATCAAATGTTTAGATTCTAAACAAAATAAATCATCATCAAATATTTAGATTCCAAATAAAATATGTCATTATTAACTGTTTAGATTCTAAACAAAATAAATCATCATCAAATGTTTAGATTCTAAACAAAACATGTCATTATTAACTGTTTAGATTCTAAACAAAATAAGTCATCATCAAATGTTCAGATTCTAAATAAAATAAGTCACCATCAAATGTTTAGATTCTAAACAAAATAAGCCACCATCAAATGTTTAGATTCTAAACAAAATAAGCCACCATCAAATGTTTAGATTCTTAAAAAAATAAATTATCATCAAATGTTTAGATTCTAAACAAAATAAGTCATCATCAAGCTTTAAATTTTAAAACTTACCGTTCTCATATATGAAATACTCAGCTCAAACAAGATACCTGAAGAAAAACGTAAACTCTTATAAAACAATCATAAAACTAGAAAACATTAAATCATAAAACTAGAAAACATTAAATCATTAAAAACAAACCATAAAATTATTTGAAAATGATCTAAAAAAAACTAAACCAATCATTTTTAAAATAATCAATATTTATGAAAAGACTTTGAAAAATATATTATTTGAAGTTGATGATGAAATTTAAAACTATTTTAACTGTGGCATAAAACTATTGTAAACTTAAAATGACCTTCAAAAATATAAATTTATGATCTACAAAAAAAGAAAAAAACTGAAAAGGTTCTAAATGCTGAGGAGACTTTTGTAGTCCAACATGACATAAAGAGCAGTTATACATGTAACAGTATAATATTCTGGGGTTGTTTCCCCTGCTGTTCAGAATTAAAGGGGTTCATTTTTTTTTTCACAATGAACAGTCATGGTAATCTTCTTCACTTAAATACCTTAGCACCAGTGGTTCTAAACCTCAGGTCACGACCCAAAACAGGCTCGTGGTGGGTGTGATGTAGGGTCATTATAAGATTTTATATCATTTTTGTTGAAATTTGGTACTTTTTTAAAAAATCTTTTTGATGAGTCATGGGCTATATACCAATGCTGGTTTATGGCACACTCAAAAAAGGTTGGGACCCACTGCTTTACACATGCACAGGACTTGATAATACCTTGATTATGTACTGAGCATGAAACAGACATGATAATAAAGACAAACTTCTGGACGAGATTTATCACAACAAATATGAAACAAAGGACATATTAAGATCAAGCTTTTTGGAAGAGTTCCTACTTGTGTAAGAAATGAATGATATAAGGAAAGGCCCAAGATCAGGCCATATGAAGAATGAACTCTGTCACTATTTTATGCTCTCTGGATGATGATATGGAAGTAAAAATGAAAGCTAAAGATAAAAATGAAAAATAAAGATAAAAATGAAAAATAGGATAAAAATGAAATATAATATGTAGGAATATATTTGCTGCTATCAAGAATTATGCATTACCAATGTTGTCTGAAGTGTTATTGGTCCTTGCAAACACCTCTCCATGTAAATGTGGGTTCATCAAATCATGTACCTAATGATAGTAAAAACATCAAATCATGTATCTAACAATAGTTAAAAACATGTACCTAACGATAGTAAAAACATCAAATCATGTATCTAACAATAGTTAAAAACATGTACCTAATGATAGTAAAAACAAAGGATGTTGCTACTATAGATGTTACGGAACTATATTAATACTACACTCAAGTTTAATATCATAAATCTTATTAACTTGATGTTGAATGTGTGTCACGATGTGAAAACTGGGAGGTAAAAAGCAGAATATCAAAGGATGAAAGAGGCTTGCATCTCCAACACTCTCTGAAGGAAAAGTTGTTTGTTTATAATCTACAACTGAACTTTTTCTGCATTCAGTTTCATAATGCTCACCTTTCTAAACAGAGGGCTGGGGTGCCTCAATGAATCCTGATGTCAGCAGGAGGTCTTCATAGGAACCCCAGAGTTTCTCCTCCATGCTTCTCTCTTAGGGCCATACCCGGACTTTGAGGTCTCTGTATATGGTGCTGCAGCTGAACAGTCTTTCTTCTCTTCATTTAAAAGTTCTCTCTCTCCTGTCCCTTCTCTTTCTCTCTCTCTCTCTCACATACACACACACACACATGCATGCACACGCTCCCCCCCCCCCCAAACTAAAACAAAAAAATAATAAAAACCCCAACTTCTGTTACTAAAATGTGATGATACAATGTTATAACACTAATATTACCCTTGTGCTGAAAGTCCAAGTTCGCTGTGATTTGTCTACCGAAGCCACCTTCACAGAGTGTATATTACTGAGAATCTGAAAGTTACATGTTACATGAATTCTTATACAAAATATCATATCAATATTCTTGCATTTTTATATCAATTAATACTGTAACATTCTCATATCTTTACACTGACAATGAAGTAACATTCTCACATCTTTACACTGACCCATGAAATAACATTCTCACATCTTTACACTGACCCATGAAATAACATTCTCACATCTTTACACTGACCCATGAAATAACATTCTCACATCTTTACACTGACCCATGAAATAACATTCTCACATCTTTACACTGACCCATGAAATAACATTCTCACATCTTTACACTGACCCATGAAATAACATTCTCACATCTTTACACTGACCAATGAAATATAAAATAAAGCAGTAACTATGGTGCATCTCCCACTCCAAGTTACCACTGGTGTTAAAGAATGATTTACCAGTGCAATTACAGATTTAAAATCTAAAATGAAATCGCAAAGCTCACTCACGTGTTGTCCATCAAATAAACAGATTCTGACATGACGATCTAAAACGTCTATACCTGGATATAAACGAAACAAAAAATTAACACTTTTTTTCAGTTTGCTGGTGGTATAACAAAACAACGCTGACACTGTCAAACTGCTCATGAACCATACCCTGTGTTTTCATATCTGTATTGAAAGAAAAAAACTTGTTTTAAATTCTGTACGTTTCTAACATAAATTCTGACCAGTCAGTCCTTTGCATGTCCCTTGCGGAACTTTGCTTTCCTAACAGCTCTCGGTGGTAAGCAAGATGCCTACTGCTGATGCATCCATTTGCAGATTATGAATGATGTCTTGTAGCCATTTTTGCCTTGATCTTCCTCTCCTTTATTTTCCTTTTATGTATCCTTTTAAGATGGTCTTCTCTAAATTATCATGACATTTAATGTGTCCAAAATATTTAAGTTTTCTTTGTTTAATCCTCTTCATTAGCCAGCTATCTTCAATATTAAGTTCTTGTAGTATGGATGATGTAGTATAAATTCTAATATTTTTAGCTATTTGGATGATGTAGTATAAATTCTAATATTTTTAGCTATTTGGATGATGTAGTATAAATTCTGATATTTATAGCTATTTTATAAGTCAAAATAGTGGGAAAATGTCTGTTAGCAGTGGAGCTAGTGTGGCTGGTGAACAAAAGGTGACCAGGTCATAATAATACCTTTCTGCGGTACCTGTACTAGAAGGCTGATGTACTATTTCAGTGTGGCTAATATTGTAGGTACTACTTCAGTGTAGCTAATATTGAAGGTAACACTTCAGTGTGGCTAACACTGTAGGTACTACTTCAGTGTGGCTAATACTGTAGGTACTACTTCAGTGTGGCTAATACTGTAGGTACTACTTCAGTGTGAGTAATACTGTAGGTACTACTTCAGTGTGGCTAACATTGTAGCTACTACTTCAGTGTGGCTAACACTGTAGGTACTACTTCAGTGTGGCTAACACTGTAGCTACTACTTCAGTGTGGCTAACACTGTAGGTACTACTTCAGTGTGGCTAACACTGTAGCTACTACTTCAGTGTGGCTAACATTGTAGCTACTACTTCAGTGTGGCTAACACTGTAGGTACTACTTCAGTGTGGCTAACATTGTAGTTACTACTTCAGTGTGGCTAATACTGTAGGTACTACTTCAGTGTGAGTAATATTGTAGCTACTACTTCAGTGTGGCTAACACTGTAGCTACTACTTCAGTGTGGCTAACACTGTAGCTACTACTTCAGTGTGGCTAACACTGTAGCTACTACTTCAGTGTGGCTAACACTGTAGCTACTACTTCAGTGTGGCTAACACTGTAGCTACTACTTCAGTGTGGCTAACACTGTAGCTACTATTTCAGTGTGGCTAACATTGTAGCTACTACTTCAGTGTGGCTAACATTGTAGCTACTACTTCAGTGTGGCTAACATTGTAGCTACTACTTCAGTGTGGCTAACATTGTAGCTACTACTTCAGTGTGGCTAACATTGTAGCTACTACTTCAGTGTGGCTAACATTGTAGCTACTACTTCAGTGTGGCTAATACTGTAGGTACTACTTCCGTGTGGCTAATATAGTAGAGAAGTCAAAATAACTTAAAATAATGTGGGGTCATAAATAAACGTTCTGATATTTATATACAAATATTGTGATATATTCGTATATTCAGTTTTAAAGCAGAGAATCATCTAAATGTTGTTTGGCAGGCAGCAGAACTTTCTGCATGCAGCCACTGCCATCTACTTCTTAGGTACTAAAATTTCAGGTCATTCTAAATCCTGAAACACGTTATCAGGAAATATTTTGCAGGTTAATTCAGACTCTGGCATCTTCTTCTTCTTCGTTCGCTTCTACCACCAAGACCGCATTGTGATCCTACTGAATTTATGCCTGTGGTCCTCGTTATGTCCCATAGTCTCCTGTGTGGTCCCCAAAAGGACCACACGAGATCCCCAAGAGGACCACAAGAGGTTCAGAGTATCGCAGGGCTTTAGCCTGTATTCTTGGTGGGTCTCTGAAGCAGACTGCGTGACACCGTGGTTTTCGTTGCACCAGTTCAGTCTAGAGTTGGACTTTCTCACTGGAAGACCTCGACGTGTTTAGGATATCAGTGCATCCCCGCTGGGTGAGAGATGGAGACTCTGGCATCATTCCAACAGATTCTTCCCCAGACCAGCTCTTCAGGCCGTTATCATCTTTAGTAGCATCATCATCAATAACAACATCCTATCATTCCTTGAACAATAAATCTTTCTATATCTATACATTCTATGTTATCTTCAAGACAAGGAGATGACTGGCTCCATATTCTGAGATAGAGATCAATATGATACTAATACATTTGTCTTTTTTTTTAATACTCTAAAAGTTCTTTCATGCTATTATGTACATTTATAATCTTTTATTTATCAATATTTACTGCATACTGACTTTTATTATGATTCTTTTCACCTTTGATGGCAGTTACAAAGGAGGTGGATGTTTGCTGCTGGCAGAAGTATTTTACCATGCTGACTTTCTCACTGATATTTGATTGTCAGGACTGAGCACAAAAACAATAGACCATGTTGATGGTGCAATGTCCTGCTGTCTCAATGTACTTCTGTCTTCAACTTTGATCCTTATGTTGTCTTCCAATTATGAGGTACCCCTATGCAGACGAGTTGCCTTTCACAAGTTATGATCTTCAGCCAGTATTTTCAGCTTTCACAGCTGATAAAAAAAAATATCCATGGCTGTCTTTTATATATATATATATATATACATACAGTGGTACCTCAGGTCACAAACTTAATTCATTCTTTGGCTGCATTTGGGAACTGAAACAATTTTTCCCATTGAAATTAATGCAAATCCAATTAATCCATTCGCCCGCTCCAGAAACATTGTTTTTTTTTACTTTTTTATGAATTTATGTATGGCAAAAATATACAATATTAATATATACTGTATAACTTTAAGTTTGTGACTGATAGTTGCTGGCATAGGTAGATAGTAGAGAAGGAGGAGGAGGAGGAAGATTACTCCTTCGAAAGAGAGTCCCATTCCATAATAACGTCGGACAACTGTGTGGGTATTTCTGGTGTTTTTTTCTCTTGTTTGTATCCTGGGAAGTGGTTCAATTGCTGGATCGGTGGCTGGTGTTTTCAAAAAGATAACGATCCAGAGACATATGTCTTTTTCTTTGTTGGATAATTTTCCGAAAACGGGACATCACATTGTCATTTAAAATGTTCACTGCTCTGTTGGTCAGTTTTGTTAGGGCGCAGCTTTGTTCTTTAAGATCGTACAGATCATAAATTTAGCCATGTCATGCTGCTAGTCGAGATCAGAAACACGAACACCATTCTCATGTTTAGTTATTATTTCCTTCTTCGTTTCTACTGTAATACGCTTATGCTTCTTTACACCACTGTCACTGACACTTTTCACTTTCTTGGGAGCCATAATGAGGGTCAATTTAATTAAAAAAGCACACAAAAAAATTGTATCAAGAACAACGCAACAACGTTCAAAGCACGCAAACCTGAGTACAACTGATGCTGTTCGTGAGCCGAAAACATGGTGCCAAAGCCATGTTTGTGCATTTGTGCGTCGAGGCATTGTTCGTGGGTCAAGTCCAAATTTGTTCGGAAATTATATTCGTGGGCCGACTTATTCGTGACTAGAGGCGTTCGTGACCCGAGGTACCACTGTATATAAAATCAGTCTTGTGGCTTTCTTCCTTGTGGAAATTCACCATATTAAACTTATTTTGGGATTCTGTCTTCGTGTTTTATGGTGCATTGATCATTTACACTTTATAAGATTCTCTGATACCGAACGATCACATGAAAATTCACCTGCACCAGGTGGAGGAATCTGTCGACAAGAAACTAATGTGATCAGCAGCTCTACACGTGTTGACCTGGGTCGTATCTGAAATAATTTTTTTTTAAAAAAACCTTTAATTAGATATATATATAAGATGAAAATAAACCCTGGCTGAAATTACTCTTAATGAAAATAAACTCTCCTTATATGAGTGCTATCCGGAGTACAAACTGTAAAATTTCATGTAGACTTTTAGATAAAACTGCGACCCTGGCTACAAGGTGGGCAAGGAGAATTAACCCTTCATTTGTTGTTAAGAAGAGGAGCGGTCTGTCAGTCACATGTAAGGCACATGACCACACAGACTAGACATGACAGGCAGATCATCAATTAACACAGAACAAGTGTTACCAGGCACTGTATAATGACAGAAAAACAATACAAAAAAAAGAGGATCGGAGCACTTACAGATGTGTCCAAAGCACAAAGACAATCCGCTTTTCTAACATCCTCATGCACCTGGGCTCACACACACTTTCTCACATCACCAGTACTCACATGCACACAAAACTTACCCTGTTTGTGGCTGGATCAAAGAAAAGATCTCTATAGGTAAGGTTGGACTGACTAAGTTTTGGTGTCAAGTAATTAGCCATCCTGTAGGTGTCACCTGTGAGGACAAGGTAAAACACCAGAGCCTGGCTAACTAAACAAGATAAAACAACCATTCTGACTAACTAAACAAGATAAAACAACCACAGCCTGGCTAACTAAACAAGATAAAACAACCAGAGTCTGACTAACTAAACAAGATAAAACAACCAGAGTCTGACTAACTAAACAAGATAAAACACTAAAGCTTGACTAACTAAACAAGATAAAACACTACAGCTTGACTAACTAAACAAGATAAAACACTACAGCTTGACTAACTAAACAAGATAAAACACTACAGCTTGACTAACAAATCTGGAATTAACGAATTTCGATTACAGACAAAAAGTCTGTCTACCTGTTAACTGTAAGAAATTTTCTCCATCTACCACGGAGATTACTTATCATCTTAAGTCTCAGACTTTCTCACTGTATTCCTAATAGTGCCAGCAATGCGCCCACGAGGTTCATGTCAACAAATACAGGATTTCTAGTCAATCTAAACTTGAATACCTTCATGTGCAGTGCTGTTATCACAACTGAGAGCAGACACGAAGTATCAAATGTCTGAATTCTGAACTACCTGAAACTGTGAACTGTCAAGGTCATGATTATGTTGAAACACAGACATCATGTTGGAAGGGTGGTGACATAAAATACAGCTTGGTTCAAGATCCAAAGTGGATGGAAGAAATAAGTATGACAACAGATTCCATCACCATGGAAACCAGTCAGCCTTAGCCTTTTAGTTAGACTGATGGAATCTAAGGGGAGCGGATTAAAGTGGCTTGTTTAAAGATCTGTTGTGAACTAGAGACCTGAGCTAATCCACAGGCTTCATCGCCATGTGAAGCTTGACATATAAAAAAACAAAAGAACACCATAGTACTGCTATGTTTTCTTTCGTTCTTGTAACACTTGAGACTCCACAACCACAGTCTACCTTCGTTGAACTTGCGACACAGTGTCGATGGTCTAAAGCCTGATGGTACAGCCCCCATAGCATGAAGGACATCAGAAACTGTCGTCTGAAGCACAAAGAAGAAATACCTCGTACCATGGAAAAGCTCCATAAGACATAAATGAGAAAAGAACATTCATCAGTCCTGCGTATCAATATGTTCAAGTGTCATCAAACAGTATCAATAACTTTCTTGCCATCAGACTAAACCGAAAGTTATACACTCCAGGTTTTCTATGTTAAGATTGTTACCCATGTATGCTATATGGGCAAATATGACTTTTACTCTCTATGCAGCATTAAGCCCAAATAATGTTCAGGGTAGTACTGTGCTGCCATTTAGTACATGAAATGAGGTCACACTTCTAAAAATAACTATGGGAACTCATTAATTAATATTAATGAATGAGTGGGGTCACTATGTCCTCTAAGTAGCGTTTTTGGCACCTTCTTTTTTTTTTTTTTGTGCACCAGAAATGTAATGCCAAGGAGGTTAATATTGTGTTGTTAATATTATGGATATGCAGATCTTTCTTATTCTTCTCCTTATAAATATTCCACTTTTCTATGGTAACCAATACCTGACAGATTTAACATTTCTGACATGCTTTGTCAAATTCTACCTTTGTGTCAAATGCTGCCATAGTAATGAACACTTGACAAAAACATCTTTTTTTTCTCTGAAGTATAGTAACCAACGTTTTAAGCTCACCTCGTTCACAGCCTTCCTAATACCTCTCCAAAGTTCTCTCCCACTGAAAGACACAGAAGTACCATTTCTTAGTGATTTAACACAGGCTGGAGGATCACTTGTGTATAAAACAAGTAACTTCAGCTTTGTACAAATATTTTAAAAGACAAATAGGACTTTAATATGAAAGCAGGAGTCCCATTTCATGCCACTGAGAAATATAGGAGATTTGTTGTCAGCATCGAGATTTTCCTTGACCTCCCCTTCCCGAGCTCCAGGAGGAGCCAGGTACCAATTTTTACAGTTCAAACTGTGGTGCCTCATGCCAGAATGGAACCACCAAAATGAGTGGCAAGAGCACTTGCCACTTCACTACAGTTATTTTTAAACAAATGATTTGCTACCAAAACT
Source organism: Achatina immaculata (assembly GCA_009760885.1). NCBI lineage: Eukaryota > Metazoa > Mollusca > Gastropoda > Stylommatophora > Achatinidae > Lissachatina > Lissachatina immaculata. Next base: position 69,371,237 of record CM019702.1, read on the forward strand.
TTCAGTCAACCATCCTTTTTTTTTTTTTAAAATTATTTGATTCCACCTCCAAAGTCTAAGACTGACTGACAGAAGGTGTCTGTACTGATCTGGTCAATCCTACCCCATGTACAAACTAATTCAATTTTATACAGAAAATTTCCAATGTTATCATTAATAATTAAAATATAAATTGACCAGATCATGAAATAGATACTCTATATCATGTTATTTTGTAAAATTCAAGGAATTATTTCAAATCCCTCATCTTACAACTCTCCTTGAAAATCTGCAACCATATAAACCTAAACATCATGTACACAGACAGCCTCTTTCAGGTATTTATGATCATTGTGTGAAGCAACCTTCTTGCAGTGAGACCAGTTTTCCTCATTTCTTTTGCCTGGAATTCCTTTTTCACGCCGAGTTTAACATCCAACCATGTAAAGGTACTTTGAAGTTTGTTTTTTTTTAAGTCTATTTTAAGACATTAATACAACAATAAAGCAAGATTTGCTTTCTCGAGAGATTTCGATACCATCCACCACTGACTTGCTACCCCTTCAAAATAGTCGGCAATAATCTAAATACCTGCAACACAAAATGCCACACAGCAGAGATAATGCAAAAGGATAAAGAAGATTATGAAAAAAAAAGAATACAATGATAAACACTGAAGTATCACTCACCTTCTCCGTGGTGACTCAGCTGTTTTAGATTTCTCATCCTCTTCTTCATCCTCCTCCTCTTCTTCTTCTTCCTCCTCACTATCATTTTCAGCTGAGTTAGATAATTATGAAAAAAAGATTACATTAACCATGAAAATACTTCTAAAAAAATTTTTTTCAACTTCTATGAACTCTAAAAAAGAACGTCCAAATATCTATACAATATTCTAGCTCGTATGTAGAAAGTCCACAGATTATGTAGGCAATCCCACAGACACAAAATTCACAGAACATTCTAGATTATATAGGATGCTCCCTAGACACAAGAGTCACTGAACATTCTATATTTATGTAGGAAGTCCCACAGACACAAGAGTCACTGAACATTCTATATTTATGTAGGAAGTCCCACAGACACAAGAGTCACTGAACATTCTATATTTATGTAGGAAGTCCCACAGACACAAATGACACAGAACATTCTAGATTTATGTAGAAAGTCCCACAGACACAAGAGCCACAGAACATTCTAGATCTATGTCAGGAGTCCCACAGACACAAAACATTCTAGATTTATGTCAGAAGTCCCACAGATACAAAACATTCTAGATTTATGTAGGAAGTCCCACAAACACAAATGACACAGAACATTTTAGATTAATATATATGAAGTCCCATAGACACAAAATTCATATAAGTGAGAGTGACATATGTAAAACAATAATTGTGAGTGAGAATGATGGATGAGAATGAGAGAATGTTGCATCAGTATGTACATACGAGACTGTTAAATCTGTGAATTTGTCTGAGCATGGCTGATATATGTATGTTACAAATTACATATAAAAGTTTGTGAACTCATGTTTGTGTGAGAAACAGAAAGACAGAGAAAACATTTATGATAGCCACTTGTATGCATTTTGGTATATGCTGATATGTCAAATGAAAGAACAAAAAAATCACTGAAAATTTACCATCATCCTGCTGCACGCCCTTGTAAGGACTGTAAACCTACGAAGGCAAAATAAGGATGGCTAACTCAAGCAATTCGGCCAATATTAACACTGGAAGCTATAGCAATTCTATAAATAATTTATTAGTAACTTAAAGAATATGATTTGAACTGAATTCACCGGTGGAAATTTTTAAAATTTACAATTTACATACTTAAATATTGTAAAATTCTGAAAAAAATTAATACAAAAAAATTTTAAAAAAAGGTGAAGTTAGCTTAACGGATTGAAAAGACAAAAAAAAAAGACATCGAGCAACTGAAACTGAAAAGATAATGAAAAAAACAAAAACAAAAACCACACAAATGAAATATTTCTGACAATATCAAAAGGCATAATAATTTACTGAAAGCCACCCTCGGGTGGAAAAGCAAATGAGAATGAGCAAACTTTTGATAACGGCACAGACGGACTGATAAGATCAAGAGATGGTAGAAGGCTCAGCTTTGGTCGCCTGCACCACGAAACAAAGAGGACAGTAACAAGCTGGGGATCCACTGTAGCCAACTTTCTCTGGGCAGACTCCATAAGACTGTGGTGGTGGTGGTGATGATGATGGCAGAGGCAGGAATAAAAAATGATGATGAAGATAACAAGACTATGTGTTAATTTTCCACACATTTTACAAAATGACCCACTTTTAGGAAAGTTGAGGGCACCAGACCCTTTTCTCCCTTCTCATTCTGGGCAAGCCACCATCCATCCTCTCTGGAATAGCAAATGGAAGTACAAAAGCAATTATAAAACTTCATTCATGAAACCATGCTTCCTACATTTTATGTACAAACCAAGAAGATAAGTTTTCTCTTTCATTCATTCATTCATTCATTCATTCATTTGCATGTCCCTTGCGGAACTTTGCCTCCCAAAAAGCACTCCTGTCTTTCACAAATAAGAAAACATTTAACTCTTTCCACCCGCCTGGACCCCACAGGGGCCATGTTCGTTTTGCGTCGGCAGTCTACAGGTCCCTATGGGACACCCTGTTTTGTTTCGTTCACATGTGAAATTAACTTTTTAGTTAACGACTATCTGCGCATGCCAGAATCTTCCTTTACTTCCGGGCACGCTGTTCAAAAAGGAGTTTGTTAAATATTGTAAAGAATTTGTGTTTTTCAGCGACATTTTCGAGACCGACTCAAAAAATGAACTCACCGACCGACGCGACAAATGTGACTGCATGTTATTCAGGTAGTGGTAGGCCTGTTAGAAACAGTGCAAAGGCAGCTTTGAATTTATTTAAATGTATAGGTAACGGAAAGACCATAACTGAATCAATTTCTCACGTGGATGAACCTGTAGTTAGTTTATCTGCCTATAGTGACGGTGACAGGCATAGTGAAAGTGACTCTGACAATGGCCCTACGACTAGTTCTAGTTCTTTAGCTGGACCGAGCAATAGGATACGTCATCCACCTGTGAAACGACCTAGAACTATTGTTTCTGTGGCTCAGAGAGAAAATAACAATTCAGTATCTAACTGGAGAGAAGCACAGGTGAATGAAGAGCTAGGAACTCCTAGCAGCAGTGATCCTGGCAGTGGTATTCTGTTAGATGTTGGGCGTCAGCGGACACCACTGGGGTTTTTCTTTGCACTATTTACAATAGATATTTTGGACAGTCTCATAGCCAGCATAAATGCTTATGCTGTTATGAAACTTAGCCAAGCAGGTGATGGTAGTAATGATTCTGGATGGACACCTATTGGCCGCCATGAAATGTATAAGTTCATGGCCACTATCATTTCCATGAGCATGCAACCTAAACCAAAACTCAGTGACTATTGGATCACCACAGGCCATCTGCAGTCACCATTTTTTAGGCAGATGTTTAGTAGGGATAGGTTTCTGAAGATATACAGCACTATGCTGCATGTCGGTGAAGCTGATAGTAAAGGTAAAGCCAAAATTGAACCTTTTGTCAATCAGCTGGTCGCATCTTTTCAGGCAGCCTTTTACCCTTTCAGAGACGTAAGTATTGATGAAATGGTAATTGGCTACAAGGGACGCTGGTGTCACAAACAATATAACGCTAGCAAGCCAGCCAAATATAACATCAAGACGTTTGGCCTTTGTGACTCCATCACAGGTTATGTGTTCAACCTGGTGATATATTTTGGGAAGCAAACCTCCTATGACCCTGCCACTGCTGACAGTCCAAGTCATGCTGTGAAAGTTTTTCAGACACTTTTGCAGCCAGTGAAGGCTTCTCATCATATATTTGCAGACAGGTTTTATACCAGTCTTCCTCTGGTTGATTATCTGCTGTCAAAAGGTCACAATTACACTGGGACCTTGAATATCTGTCGTAAGGGCTTTCCTCCGCAGCTGAAAACTCAGACACTTGAGGAAAACAAGCCTGTTTACCATGTCAGAGATGATGGTAAGATTCTCTGTGTTTCCTGGATAAACAAAAAGTCAAAGAAGCCTGTTCATGTGGTTACAACACATGGAAAAGCTGTCACTATTCCTCTTATCGAAGGACAGCGAGAGGTCCAGAAACCAGAGATCATTCACACATATAACATGTGTATGAATGGATGTGACAGAGCTGACCAAAAGGTTTCATACTATGGCATGCATTCTAGAAAGACAATAAAGTGGTGGAAGAAAATATTCAACTGGATTTTGGAAATAACACAGGTGAATGCTCACACTTTATATTTGCTTTCAGAGAACCCTGGCAGGAGTAACAAATCTCTGGTCTTCTTCAAGAACCAGGTTATTGAGGGTTTGGTATCCTTGGCAGACAGCAGCTTCATTGCAGAAGTTAGTATGCCTGCTCCCAGGCAAACGGGAGCAGCAGCACATCCCCTTATCTCAGAACGCTACCAAAGTGTTCATCTGATTGACATGAAAGATTTCCGTAAACGGTGTTTATACTGTTCGAGGCCAAACAAGAAAGTCCGCACCTATTACTACTGCACTACGTGCTCGGACGAACCTCATCTGTGTCCAAAGAATTGTTTCCGGGCGCATCATACGTCACATCGAGCATGATACCACTGCAGTCTAGCACAAATACTTCATTTGCCTGTGCTTTCTACATTTACTGTCTGAGCCACCCTTGACATCTCTGTCTAACCTGACCATTTTTACTCTGTAGGTGACTGATTTCTTGACTGAAGACAGCAAAAGACTAGTGTTTTTGTACCTGTGTTGTATATATTGACAGCAAAATTAATTTTTTTATACTTTTTTATCATGTAAATATACTGTGGACAGATCACATACTGACAGTTTTATACAAGCATTCACCTCAGCCGACAGCAGCTCTATAACGGCCCTTTTCAGGGCCATCCAAATTTTCAAGACTGGCAATTGCTCAGGAAAGAGGAGCCTTCACCTCAGCCGACAGCAGCTCTATAACGGCCCTTTTCAGGGCCATCCAAATTTTCAAGACTGGCAATTGCTCAGGAAAGAGGAGCCTTCACCTCAGCCGACAGCAGCTCTATAACGGCCCTTTTCAGGGCCATCCAAATTTTCAAGACTGGCAATTGCTCATGAAAGAGGAACCTTCACCTCAGCCGACAGCAGCTCTATAACGGCCCTTTTCAGGGCCATCAAATTTTCACAATTGACATGCACATTGGTTGCGCAAAATGAGTTCACATTGTTTTCTGTTGTGTTTGTGTTTTTGTTTGTTTGTAGGTCTGCAAATTTGTCCACAGTTTTTACACTTCATGTGAGGAATTCCATTTATCTTCATAGTGTGTTTTTCAATTGGATATTTACAGCTGTAATGGTAAGTAGAAAACAGTTTTATTTGTGTGTCATAACTCTTTTTTGGGCTGAAAAGATATATAGTGTATATTAGATGTGATTCATTTGGATTTCACAACAAAATGTGGCAAAGTTGGATTTATATTCAGTTGGAATATATTCAGATTGAGGGTAAGTTGAACATACTTTTTTTTTTCCTCAGTCCTAAATAATTTTTTTTTTTTGCTCACAAACTTTTCAATTTTTTCTCAACAGTTCTCTTTCTTTGACAAATAACTACATTTATGAAATCCTCATTCATTTCTGCTTATTTTGATATATGATACATTTATGTTGAACCCTGAATTAGTTTGTTAAAATTAATTTTAGAGAGGGACCCAAAAATTACCGCAACACCCGCTCGATAATATAACGTCCGCCCGTACGCCGGTAACGTCCGCGTTTTTTTTTCCCGGGTGGAAAGAGTTAACAAGAAAATACACAAGAAAATATAAAGCTGTTATACATAAGAACAAGTCACAATTACACTGGGACCTTGATATCTGTCGTAAGGCTTTCCTCCGCAGCTGAAAACTCAGACACTTGAGGAAAACAAGCCTGTTTACCATGTCAGAGATGATGGTAAGATTCTCTGTGTTTCCTGGATAAACAAAAAGTCAAAGAAGCCTGTTCATGTGGTTACAACACATGGAAAAGCTGTCACTATTCCTCTTATCGAAGGACAGCGAGAGGTCCAGAAACCAGAGATCATTCACACATATAACATGTGTATGAATGGATGTGACAGAGCTGACCAAAAGGTTTCATACTATGGCATGCATTCTAGAAAGACAATAAAGTGGTGGAAGAAAATATTCAACTGGATTTTGGAAATAACACAGGTGAATGCTCACACTTTATATTTGCTTTCAGAGAACCCTGGCAGGAGTAACAAATCTCTGGTCTTCTTCAAGAACCAGGTTATTGAGGGTTTGGTATCCTTGGCAGACAGCAGCTTCATTGCAGAAGTTAGTATGCCTGCTCCCAGGCAAACGGGAGCAGCAGCACATCCCCTTATCTCAGAACGCTACCAAAGTGTTCATCTGATTGACATGAAAGATTTCCGTAAACGGTGTTTATACTGTTCGAGGCCAAACAAGAAAGTCCGCACCTATTACTACTGCACTACGTGCTCGGACGAACCTCATCTGTGTCCAAAGAATTGTTTCCGGGCGCATCATACGTCACATCGAGCATGATACCACTGCAGTCTAGCACAAATACTTCATTTGCCTGTGCTTTCTACATTTACTGTCTGAGCCACCCTTGACATCTCTGTCTAACCTGACCATTTTTACTCTGTAGGTGACTGATTTCTTGACTGAAGACAGCAAAAGACTAGTGTTTTTGTACCTGTGTTGTATATATTGACAGCAAAATTAATTTTTTTATACTTTTTTATCATGTAAATATACTGTGGACAGATCACATACTGACAGTTTTATACAAGCATTCACCTCAGCCGACAGCAGCTCTATAACGGCCCTTTTCAGGGCCATCCAAATTTTCAAGACTGGCAATTGCTCAGGAAAGAGGAGCCTTCACCTCAGCCGACAGCAGCTCTATAACGGCCCTTTTCAGGGCCATCCAAATTTTCAAGACTGGCAATTGCTCAGGAAAGAGGAGCCTTCACCTCAGCCGACAGCAGCTCTATAACGGCCCTTTTCAGGGCCATCCAAATTTTCAAGACTGGCAATTGCTCATGAAAGAGGAACCTTCACCTCAGCCGACAGCAGCTCTATAACGGCCCTTTTCAGGGCCATCAAATTTTCACAATTGACATGCACATTGGTTGCGCAAAATGAGTTCACATTGTTTTCTGTTGTGTTTGTGTTTTTGTTTGTTTGTAGGTCTGCAAATTTGTCCACAGTTTTTACACTTCATGTGAGGAATTCCATTTATCTTCATAGTGTGTTTTTCAATTGGATATTTACAGCTGTAATGGTAAGTAGAAAACAGTTTTATTTGTGTGTCATAACTCTTTTTTGGGCTGAAAAGATATATAGTGTATATTAGATGTGATTCATTTGGATTTCACAACAAAATGTGGCAAAGTTGGATTTATATTCAGTTGGAATATATTCAGATTGAGGGTAAGTTGAACATACTTTTTTTTTTCCTCAGTCCTAAATAATTTTTTTTTTTTGCTCACAAACTTTTCAATTTTTTCTCAACAGTTCTCTTTCTTTGACAAATAACTACATTTATGAAATCCTCATTCATTTCTGCTTATTTTGATATATGATACATTTATGTTGAACCCTGAATTAGTTTGTTAAAATTAATTTTAGAGAGGGACCCAAAAATTACCGCAACACCCGCTCGATAATATAACGTCCGCCCGTACGCCGGTAACGTCCGCGTTTTTTTTTCCCGGGTGGAAAGAGTTAACAAGAAAATACACAAGAAAATATAAAGCTGTTATACATAAGAACAAGTCACACATCACTGATTATAAAACAAGGAAAACAAACAAATACCGGAACAATTTACACTGGAAAGAGAAAGAACGAAAAACCGATTAGAGCAGCTCGAGTTCTTCAGATAAATAATAGGGCACAAAAATGAAGAGAAAAGTAATGATTGGGGAAAAATAAACAATAAAGGCAAAAGTGTAAGAGGATGGGGCTGTATCCATGGATGGGAACCGCAAAAGTGTAAGAGGATGAGGCTGTATCCACGGATGGGAACCGCAAAAGTGCAAGAGGATGAGGCTGTATCCACGGATGGGAACCGCAAAAGTGCAAGAGGATGAGGCTGTATCCACGGATGGGAACCACAAAAGTACAAGAGGATGAGGCTGTATCCACGGATGGGAACCGCAAAAGTGCAAGAGGATGAGGCTGTATCCACGGATGGGAACCCAAAAGTGCAAGAGGATGAGGCTGTATCCACGGATGGGAACCGCAACAGTGCAAGAGGATGAGGCTGTATCCACGGATGGGAACCGCAAAAGTGCAAGAGGATGAGGCTGTATCCACAGATGGGAACCGCAAAAGTGCAAGAGGATGAGGCTGTATCCACGGATGGGAACCGCAAAAGTGCAAGAGGATGAGGCTATATCCACGGATGGGAACCGCAAAAGTGCAAGAGGATGAGGCTGTATCCACGGATGGGAACCGCAAAAGTGCAAGAGGATGAGGCTGTATCCACGGATGGGAACCGCAAAAGTGTAAGAGGATGAGGCTATATCCATGGATGGGAACCGCAAAAGTGCAAGAGGATGAGGCTGTATCCACGGATGGGAACCAAGTTCAGGAGAGAGAGTCACCTGAAGATTATTTGTATCCAACCCTCAAGGGGGAGCTGTTACTGAATTATCAGGATGATTATGATGACGATGATGACAACCTCTCACCTGGTATCTAAAACTGTTAAAATATCTCCCTTCTCAAAGGCCAGGTCACCCTCCTCCTCACCCTCGTACTCATCAAAGGCCACAAACTGGTGAACCTGTCAGCAAAAACAACCTGATTCAGTCACCACCTAGATACATGCAGAGAGTCATGAAACAGGTACTGACCTGAGCTAAAAGCTTACGAAATATTCAGTTTTATTAACCGAGGCTATTAACAGTAGATTCTGTAAAACTATGTTTCTCTCTCTGTACCATCGTCGAAGATACTTTCTTACTGGAACTTCCGCAACTTAGTGCTCTACACCAACTGTAAAACAATCACTCAATAAGATGAAAATAAGATTAAAAAAAAGAAACACTCTGAAAGAAAATGAGGTCATGACACAGAAATTTCATCATCTATACTGACATGGTACCAGATAAGAGAGGCAAACGAGCATCGTCTCCTGCAAATGTCAAGTTCACACTGGATGTTCATTTGTTCCTTCATGTGACGTGTCCTTTCCAGAAAGTTGTCTCTCTCACAGCCTTCCTGAATGCAATATAGTCTTGCACAAGTTGACCAGCATCTCACAATGACACATTCAGACTTTCTGAGATGTCCCAAGTCCACCTGCAGCGAGTTTGTCCCATTTCTCTCTTACCGGGCACTATGCCTTCTACTATCAACCTCTCCAAGCTGATGTGTCTCTTGATGTGGCCAAAGTGTCTCAATTTTCTAATTTTTATAGTGTTAACAAGCCAGTTTTCTGTGGTACCTAATCCCATCAATATCTCTTTATTTGATTGTTGTTCTATCCATGATATTCTAAGTGCCCTTCTGTAACATTTCATTTCAAATGATGTTATTCTCTTCTCTAGTGCTTTGTTAAGTGTCCATGTTTCGCATTCATAAACTACCACTGGGAATATGTAAGCTCTTAGTAAACATAATTTTGTTTTCTTGTTGGAATCGTGCCACATTATCTTTATTTGTGCTAGTTTCTGTGATGCAACTTCTATTCTTCTTTTGGTGGTGATGATTAAACCTATTTATTCAAATTTATTTACATTTTCAATGGTCCAATGTAACTTTGGGCTTGTTTCTCATTTTGTCAGTTATCATTACTTTAGTTTTGCTGGTGTGTAAAAAGAGGTTCTGAGCTCTGCTGTGTCTTTTGGTTGGGAGAATCAACTGCTGTAGTCCTTCTGACCTGTTTGACAGAAGGAAAATATCATCCGCATATCTAATTTCTGGAATCTGGTGGCCCCTGATTTTTCCTGTTCCTCTCTCATATTCCTCATGTTTTTGGCATAGATGTTAAACAGGTATGGAGAAAGAATACATCCCTGTCAGTCAAACCAACCTGATGTTTCAACTGCTGTTTGCTGATCCTGGCACAGTTTGGCGATGAGGTGTACCAGATGATCAGGAAAATCCACGTTGTTCATAACAGACTATAACTGTTGATGTTGTACACTGTCAAAAGCTTTGCAGCAGTCTACAAAACAGGTGTTAGGTTTCTTGGGCAGTGTAAGAAGGTTGTCTGCCATTCCTTTCCTTCTTGGAAGCGACTATTACAAGTCAGTGATCGTAACCATAGCACACTGGACAACAACATCATATACACAAATTTGTTTATACAACCCTCACTTCCTTAAAAGATGTCATGAGTTCTGACATGCTTTAAAGATTACAGCATCCTTTTTTTTTTCTGAGATGTACAACGGCCCAAGCCAAGAGACAGTGCGGCATCCTCATGCGGCGAAGATGCTGCTCGTCTCTGTGGGGAGCCTACTGTTTAAGTCACGCTCATTTTCTTCTTATTTTTCTTTTTCTCACATCTAAAGTGCTTTCTTCTTTTCTTCGGCTAACCATATACAACACTCTGTTCTGTCACTGTAGAAAAAAGACATTTCCCATGGTTTGTCTTGGACATTTCACAAGAAGACAGTTAAAGAACTTAGTAGCGACTGGGAAAAAAAAAATCAAAAGGAAAAATGAGAAGAAGGCTGAGAGAAAAATATCTTAGTGGACTGACCAAGTGGCACAACAAAGGAAAAGCACTTGAGCTGATAAGAAACATCATGGATCACACATCAGAAGCACACTGTCAAGTCTATTTGGTACAGCACATAATAATAATATTTGTCCAATCATATATTTCTCTATCTAATACTATTTTTCATTTGCCAAGTATCAAGCTTCAAAAGATGGATTTATCTTGTTCATCAAGTCTCTAAATGTAGCCAAAAATAAAAAAAGATTTTTTTTTACTACTGCTCTTAGCTTCTATAAAAAAAATCATCTTCAAAGACTAAACAGGACAATTAAGACTTTATAGTAACTTATACACCATGACAGGACAAGCTTCACAAATGTTTGTACTCTTACTGGAAGCCTCTCACTCTAACACGTAACAGTCACAAGTGTGCTCTCAAGGTATTTCATTTCACAGCATGTGACGTGTCATTCACTGAGCTGTGAAATGCTGATATGTGTCATTCACTGAGCTGTGAAAAGCTGACATGTGTCATTCACTGAGCTATGAAAAGCTGACATGTGTCATTCACTGAGCTGTGAAAAGCTGATATGTGTCATTCACTGAGATTGGAAAAGATGACATGTGTCATTCACTGAGCTGTGAAACGCTGATGTGTGTCATTCACTGAGATTGGAAAAGATGACATGTGTCATTCACTGAGCTGTGAAACGCTGATGTGTGTCATTCACTGAGCTTGGAAAAGATGACATGTGTCATTCACTGAGCTGTGAAACGCTGATGCGTGTCATTCACTGATCTGTGAAATGCTGATGCGTGTCATTCACTGAGCTGTGAAACGCTGATATGTGTCATTCACTGAGCTGTGAAATGCTGATGTGTGTCATTTACTGAGCTTGGAAAAGCTGACATGTGTCATTCACTGAGCCGTAAAAGTGAACTTCACAAACACATATGAATATTTAAGCACAGAGGGATTCATGTTTCTGGCCTATTTTACCATCTATGCCAATTCTGACCTGTCACTGGAAAACTTAAAGGAAAAAAAAAAAGGGAGGAATGCCAACAAACATATATCTGAACAGGCTACTCCAAGTTGCACTGAAAATGGAAAACCAACCAAATGGATTGGAAATATCAGGGCAAAGCACAAAATGACCACCAGCAAGTACAAATGCAGCATACAAGATCTGACAATTAAGTAATGAGACTGGTTTTATTATGGCTAAGACAAAAATGCCATCTATGAAGCAAAGCATAGAATCCAAAGAGGCAACCTTCATCTGTGATCTGGCAACTTTTCATTGCCTCCCAATAAGCAGACAACAAACAAGTGCCATTTTGCTGACCTAGTCAGAGGTGCATTGTTACATAAGCAGAATGGAGCAAAAAGCTAACATTAAATTCTGTTTAAAACTCAGAAAAAGTACCACTGAGACAGTTGAAATAATGCAACAAGTTTATGGGGATAATTGTTTATCTTATGCAGATATTCAGGTGGCATTCATAATTCAAAAGTGGTGTGGAAATAATTACAAATGCAACTAGACATGGACGCCCAATTTCTGTTCGTAATGAGGAACTCATTGCAAAAGTCAGAGAATGGATACAAGAAGATCGTTGTTTGACCGAAGATGATGGCAGAGGAATTTGGTGTTAACCATGAGACCATTCATAAAATTTTAGTGGAAGATTTGGGCAAGAAAAAAGTTGCTTGCTGGTTTGTACCATATGCGTTGTCTGATGACCAAAAACATAGCGCTTTGAGTATGCGAAAGACATCATTAAAACATCTCACATTTCTTAAATTTGATTGTTGCAGAGGATGAATCATGGATTTTCCGCTATGATCCCACAACTAAATGCCAAAGTGCTCAGTAGAAGTCATCATCATCATCACCAAAAAGCAAAAAATTTCGTCTTCAAAAGTCGAAAGTGAAGACAAAATTGGTGTGCTTCAATGACAGCAAAGGAGTTATTCACAAAGAATTTATTCCAGAGGGACAGACTGTCATTGCCAAAGTTGATTTAAGCATTTTGAAATGCCTTTTGAAAAGGATTCTCTAAGTCTGACCCGAGTATTCAACACCTGGCAGTTTTTTCCTTCTTCATGATAATGCACTGGCTCACTGGGTGGTAGTTGTACAGGAATTTTTTACCCAAAAACAAGTGTGTGTTCTCAACCATCCACCCTATTCCCCAGATTTGTCTCCCTGTGATTATTTTCTATTCCCAAAATTAAAGTTACCATTGAAAGGACGCTTCTTTGATGAAACTGATGACATTCAAAGGGCCCTAATATCGAGTTTAAGGGCCATACCAACAGAAGAACTGCAGAGGTTGTTGCAGTGTTTTTTAGATCGTGCCACTCACCGTATCAATGCACAAGGGGCTTACTTTGAATAAAATGCAGGTTATATCTTCAACTGTTGTTTATTTTTTAATGGAATTAGTCTCATTACATAATTGTCTGACCATGTACAACCAGTCAGTATTACTAGTTTTGTACCAGCAATTTACCACAGCTTTACCCACCACAAATCTGCTAAAATAATGACAAAATTTAGAAGTTCTGGTGCAGGGATGAGCAATATTTTATGTTCAGCAGGCCAAAAAAAAAAGAATTTGCCAACTTCACATGGGCCACACACTTTAAAAAATGTTAAATTTATAAAACTAACAGTTGAACATGTTACATAAAACTGGTGAGAAACCTGATCTTGTGAAGGTTTTACCAAATGGTAACAGACATTGTCTCAACTTTCAAACTGTTTTCTAAGTGTTTAACTGTTAACCTTCATCTTGTTTTTGATCTGATGAATTTCAATCTAGAAAACAACTGTCCATGTTTGTAGGTACTTCCCAAGACTCTATATAAAATCAGTGTTAATTATTCCATAAAATTGTGTTTTTTTGTTTTTTTTTTACAGAAACTACTTAGATCTTTTGGGCCACAAAAAAATGTTGCTGCAGGCCAAGGGTTGCCCACACGTGCACCAGAGCTTAAATTCTTTAATCATAAAAAAATATAACTCGGTAACTTAGAAATCAAGGACACAGATTCAAATCCTAGTCACAGCTTACTGATTGAGTGACCTCAAGTTTGTCTTTTTCTTTTCTTTTTGCTTTTGTCTTCTTTTTCTGTTTTGCTGCACTTTCATCTTCTTCTTCATCTTCTTCCTCTTCATCTTCTTCATCATCATCCTCTTCATCCTCATCTTCATCATCCTCATTTTCATCATCCTCATCTTTGGCTTTCTTCTTCCTGTATTAAGAAATAATAAAGACAAATTTATAACAACCACAAAAAACTTGAATGATGAGTGCAAGATCAATATAAATTTCACAGCTCAGTATCATAAAGTCACAAAAGCCTGAAGTTTTTTTTTCTTTATGCAGGTAAAGCAAGGAAGCCCACTTTGGCATTATTTCACGTCATTTAGATCATGGTCCGCGACATAGTAACAAAATCTGCAGTCTAATGAAAACAAAAACAAACAAAATCGCTTTTGTTTCTTATTCTTCTCAAAAGCTGAGGTAAGCTTTAACAACATTCCTCAACTTCGTATTCTAAATCTGGATAATGATTTAAAATGTCCCTATATCAATCATTATCTAACTCTCAATCATTATCTAAGACTAAATTATTATCTAAGTCCCCAATCATGTTCTCAATCATTAATCAAAGTCTCAATCATTATCTAAGTCTAAATTATTATCTTCTTCTTCTTCTTTTTCGTTTGCTTCTACCACCAAGATCTCCCCATAATCCTGCTGAATTTACTCCTGTGGTCCTCGATGTGTCCCGTGGTCCCTGAGAAGACCACAAGAGATCCCCAAGATGATCACAAGAGGTTCAGAGTATCACAGGGCTTGGGCCTGAATTCTTGGTGGGTCGCAGAAGTGGGATTGTGTGACACCGTGGTTTTCATTGCACCAGTTTAATCTAGAGTTAGAAAACCTCGACATGGTTTGGTATCAGCATATCTCCGCCAGGTGAGAGGTGGTTGCTCATCCAGCCTAGAGTTGGACTTTCTCACCGGAAAACCAGTCAGTATTACTAGTTTTGTACCAGCAATTTACCACAGCTTTACCCACCACAAATCTGCTAAAATAATGACAAAATTTAGAAGTTCTGGTGCAGGGATGAGCAATATTTTATGTTCAGCAGGCCAAAAAAAAAAAAAAAGAATTTGCCAACTTCACATGGGCCACACACTTTAAAAAAATGTTAAATTTATAAAACTAACAGTTGAACATGTTACATAAAACTGGTGAGAAACCTGATCTTGTGAAGGTTTTACCAAATGGTAACAGACATTGTCTCAACTTTCAAACTGTTTTCTAAGTGTTTAACTGTTAACCTTCATCTTGTTTTTGATCTGATGAATTTCAATCTAGAAAACAACTGTCCATGTTTGTAGGTACTTCCCAAGACTCTATATAAAATCAGTGTTAATTATTCCATAAAATTGTGTTTTTTGGTTGTTTTTTTTTTTTTACAGAAACTACTTAGATTAGGTACGGGCCACAAAAAAATGTTGCTGCAGGCCAAGGGTTGCCCACACGTGCACCAGAGCTTAAATTCTTTAATCATAAAAAAATATAACTCGGTAACTTAGAAATCAAGGACACAGATTCAAATCCTAGTCACAGCTTACTGATTGAGTGACCTCAAGTTTGTCTTTTTCTTTTCTTTTTGCTTTTGTCTTCTTTTTCTGTTTTGCTGCACTTTCATCTTCTTCTTCATCTTCTTCCTCTTCATCTTCTTCATCATCATCCTCTTCATCCTCATCTTCATCATCCTCATTTTCATCATCCTCATCTTTGGCTTTCTTCTTCCTGTATTAAGAAATAATAAAGACAAATTTATAACAACCACAAAAAACTTGAATGATGAGTGCAAGATCAATATAAATTTCACAGCTCAGTATCATAAAGTCACAAAAGCCTGAAGTTTTTTTTTCTTTATGCAGGTAAAGCAAGGAAGCCCACTTTGGCATTATTTCACGTCATTTAGATCATGGTCCGCGACATAGTAACAAAATCTGCAGTCTAATGAAAACAAAAACAAACAAAATCGCTTTTGTTTCTTATTCTTCTCAAAAGCTGAGGTAAGCTTTAACAACATTCCTCAACTTCGTATTCTAAATCTGGATAATGATTTAAAATGTCCCTATATCAATCATTATCTAACTCTCAATCATTATCTAAGACTAAATTATTATCTAAGTCCCCAATCATGTTCTCAATCATTAATCAAAGTCTCAATCATTATCTAAGTCTAAATTATTATCTTCTTCTTCTTCTTTTTCGTTTGCTTCTACCACCAAGATCTCCCCATAATCCTGCTGAATTTACTCCTGTGGTCCTCGATGTGTCCCGTGGTCCCTGAGAAGACCACAAGAGATCCCCAAGATGATCACAAGAGGTTCAGAGTATCACAGGGCTTGGGCCTGAATTCTTGGTGGGTCGCAGAAGTGGGATTGTGTGACACCGTGGTTTTCATTGCACCAGTTTAATCTAGAGTTAGAAAACCTCGACATGGTTTGGTATCAGCATATCTCCGCCAGGTGAGAGGTGGTTGCTCATCCAGCCTAGAGTTGGACTTTCTCACCGGAAAACCTCGACATGTTTTGGATATCAGTATATCCCCGCCAGGTGAGAGGTGGTTACCTATCCAGTTCAGCATTGGACTTTCTCACTGGAAAACCTCAACATGATTAGGATACGCATACATCCCCGTTAGGTGAGAGGTGGTTGCCTATCTAGACTGCACTGGTCCAGTGTCTCCGACTTCAGCATTTTGTGGTCGTGGCCGCTACCTTTCCTAGTTGTGACCAGGACGGAGCTTTTGTCCAGGAGGACAAATCCTAACCACTAGGAAGTTCCACCCCTGGGTTGAGCTGGTTTAGGCATATTATCCCAGTATGGGCGTGTTTAGGACGTGACCGACCTCTAGAGTGGAGGTACTGTGACATGAGTAGTAATCAAGTTTCACCCCTGGCTTAAGCTGGTTTAGGCATATTTCACCAGTATGGGTGTATATCGGACATGGCTGGCCTCTATAGCAGAGGTGCCGTGGTATGAGTAGCTCTCACCGCAAGACTACTGGACATACTGATTAAGCTTCACTTTATCCTTTCCATTACCTTTTCACAGCAGTGCCGCACGGCAACGATAAATGCTTTTTCACATTTTCCTCACTGGCTGGGAGGAGTTTCACTCCACATGCGGCATTTGAAGAATCTCGCCAGCAGTGTCTTAGTTTAACCCCTGGGTTAAGCCGATTTAGGCAATCTGCCCCAGTATGGGTGTATATAGGACGTGGCTGGCCTCTAGAGCAGAGGTGCCATGATTTGAGTAGTACTGACCTTGATACTACTGGTTACTTCACTTAATCCTTTCCATCACCATTTCCATGGCGGTGCTGCGTGGCAACCCTAGTCGCATTTTTCTTCACCGGCCAGGAGGAGTTTCCCCCACGCACGGCAAGTGAAGAATCTTGCTAGCAGCGGAAATTATTATCTAAGCCTAAATCATTATTTAAGTCTCTCAATCTTTATCTAAGTCTCAATCATTATCTCAATCATTAATCCAAGCCTCAGTCATTAACTAAGCCTCAACATGTCAATCATTATCAAAGTCTTACTCCTGTTTTACTGTAGCTGCCTTCTTCTGCTTTGCCTTCTTTTCATCCACTTTCTCATCTTCACTTTCTTCTTCATCT
Organism: Achatina immaculata; assembly: GCA_009760885.1. Taxonomy (NCBI): domain Eukaryota; kingdom Metazoa; phylum Mollusca; class Gastropoda; order Stylommatophora; family Achatinidae; genus Lissachatina; species Lissachatina immaculata. The sequence goes on from CM019702.1 coordinate 69,388,728, forward strand.
TCATCTTCTTCATCCTCCTCATCTTCATCTTTGTGTTCCTGTACTGGAGGACTAGAATATAAGAATTTCATATTTACTAAACAATAAAAACTTTTTCAAAGAAAATACTGAAAAATAATCCATTGTAAAACAAGAAAAATGACATACAGACTAACACATGTTGCTTTATCTGTAAAATAAAAAAAAAAAACACGTCATTTTATGTATAAAATGTACAACTGACATGCTGTTTTATCTGTAACGTAAAACTGACATATATAATGACACATACTGCTTTATCTGTAAAAATTTAAAACTGACAAACTGATACATATTTTTCTTTATATCTGTAAAATAAAAAACTGATATAACACAAAGCTGACATGTTGTAGCTGCCAGAACAAACTCTTCAAGATGATGTAGCAGTGGGATTGCGTGACACCGTGGTTTTCATTACACCAGTATAATCTAGAGTTGGAAAACCTCGACATGGTTTGGATATCAGCATATCTCCGCCAGGTGAGAGGTGGTTGCCCCTCCAGCCTAGAGTTGGACTTTCTCACCGGAAAACCTCGACATGTTTTGGATATCAGTATATCCCCGCCAGGTGAGAGGTGGTTACTTATCCAGTTCAGCATTGGACTTTCTCACTGGAAAACCTCAACATGATTAGGATACGCATACATCCCCGTTAGGTGAGAGGTGGTTGCCTATCTAGACTGCACTGGTCCAGTGTCTCCGACTTCAGCATTTTGTGGTCGTGGCCGCTACCTTTCCTAATTGTGACCAGGACGGAGCTTTTGTCCAGGAGGACAAATCCTCACCACTAGTAAGTTCCACCCCTGGGTTGAGCTGGTTTAGGCATATTATCCCAGTATGGGCGTGTTTAGGACGTGACCGACCTCTAGAGTGGAGGTACTGTGACATGAGTAGTAATCAAGTTTCACCCCTGGCTTAAGCTGGTTTAGGCATATTTCACCAGTATGGGTGTATATCGGACATGGCTGGCCTCTAGAGCAGAGGTGCCGTGGTATGAGTAGCTCTCACCGCAAGACTACTGGACATACTGATTAAGCTTCACTTTATCCTTTCCATTACCTTTTCACAGCAGTGCCGCACGGCAACGATAAATGCTTTTTCACATTTTCCTCACTGGCTGGGAGGAGTTTCACTCCACATGCGGCATTTGAAGAATCTCGCCAGCAGTGTCTTAGTTTAACCCCTGGGTTAAGCCGATTTAGGCAATCTGCCCCAGTATGGGTGTATATAGGACGTGGCCGGCCTCTAGAGCAGAGGTGCCATGATTTGAGTAGTACTGACCTTGATACTACTGGTTACTTCACTTAATCCTTTCCATCACCATTTCCATGGTGGTGCTGCGTGGCAACCCTAATCGCATGTTTCTTCACTGGCCAGGAGGAGTTTCCCCCACGCACGGCAGCTGAAGAATCTTGCTAGCAGCGGAAATTATTATCTAAGCCTAAATCATTATTTAAGTCTCTCAATCTTTATCTAAGTCTCAATCATTATCTCAATCATTAATCCAAGCCTCAGTCATTAACTAAGCCTCAACATGTCAATCATTATCAGTCTTACTCCTGTTTTACTGTAGCTGCCTTCTTCTGCTTTGCCTTCTTTTCATCCACTTTCTCATCTTCACTTTCTTCTTCATCTTCATCTTCTTCATCCTCCTCATCTTCATCTTTGTGTTCCTGTACTGGAGGACTAGAATATAAGAATTTCATATTTATTAAACAATAAAAACTTTTTCAAAGAAAATACTGAAAAATAACCCATTGTAAAACAGGAAAAATGACATACAGACTAACACATGTTGCTTTATCTGTAAAATAAAAAAAAAACAACACGTCATTTTATGTATAAAATGTACAACTGACATGCTGTTTTATCTGTAACGTAAAACTGACATATATAATGACACATACTGCTTTATCTGTAAAAATTTAAAACTGACAAACTGATACATATTTTTCTTTATATCTGTAAAATAAAAAACTGATATAACGCAAAGCTGACATGTTGTAGCTGCCAGAACAAACTCTTCAAGATGATGTAGCAGTGGAGATCTGGACACACAAGCATCAAGTTTTATGGCCAGCACCCACAGCACTGGGATCATGTCCATCTAATGAAGCAACCCAACAGACTATCCCAATGGGGTGAGATCATGCTCATCTAATGAAGTAACCCAACAGTCTGTCCCAATGGGAACCTCAATGAGGTGAAACCATGCCCATCTAATGAAGCAACCCAACAGTCTGTGCCAATGGGGTGAAATCATGCCCATCTAATGAAGCAACCCAACAGTCTGTGCCAATGAGGTGAAATCACGCCCATCTAATGAAGCAACCCAACAGTCTGTCCCAATGGGAACCCCAACAAGGTGAAATCATGCCCATCTAATGAAGCAACCCAACAGTCTGTGCCAATGGGGTGAGATCATGCCCATCTAATGAAGCAACCCAACAGTCTGTCCCAATGGGAACCCCAACAAGGTGAAATCATGCCCATCTAATGAAGCAACCCAACAGTCTGTGCCAATGGGGTGAGATCATGCCCATCTAATGAAGTAACCCAACAGTCTGTCCCAATGGGGTGAGACCATGTTCATCTAATGAAGTAACCCAACAGTCTGTCCCAATGGGAACCCCAATGAGGTGAAATCATGCCCATCTAATGAAGCAACCCAACAGTCTGTCCCAATGAGAACCCCAATGAGGTGAAATCATGCCCATCTAATGAAGCAACCCAACAGTCTGTCCCAATGGGAACCCCAATGAGGTGAAATCATACCCATCTAATGAAGCAATCCAACAGTCTGTGCCAATGGGGTGAGATCATGCCCATCTAATGAAGTAACCCAACAGTCTGTCCCAATGGGAACCCCAATGAGGTGAAATCATGTCCATCTAATGAAGCAACCCAACAGTCTGTGCCGGTGAGAACCTGATGAGGTGGGAAATGCAACAACCCAGCAATATGTCCCAGTGGGAACTCAATGAAGTCTGATAAGGTCTTGGCTGAATACAATACATCTGGGTACATCTTTCCTCTTAAAAATGAATATAAAATCTTACATCCTTCACGGGCCGTTAAACTTCACATAGGGCTCACATAGTTGTTTGCCAAGTTTTCCTTCTTCTTCTTCATTCGCAACAAAGTTTTCCTGTTCTTGGCAAGCCTCTCAACCTCATCAAGGGATGTTATGTCCACTAAACAGGATTCTCTTAACAATGTCCTCTTTAGAGTTTCACGTGGTCGACTTCTTTTTCTTCGGCCTGTTGTGCTCCACTTGATAGCTTGTTTTGGTATTCTCTGATTGTTTCTTCTCATCACATGACCTACATATGTCCATCTTCTTTTTCTGATCACCCATGAGACGGGTTGTTGTTTGCTCATCTGTCTTATCTCTGCGTTGTTCTTGAATTCGTTCCACTTTATACCAAGCATTTTCCTGAGGCATTTGTTTTCAAAAAAGTCTAATTTCTTGTCTATTTCTTTAGTTGTTTCCAGCTTTCGCATGCATAAATGAGGGTAGATATCACATCTAACTGAATAATCTTAACTTGGTTTTAAAAATACATATAAAATCACACTAGTACAAATATGAACTCACAATGACTTCTTCTGCTTTGTATTTTCTTCCTCATTATCTTCTTCTTCTGTTTCTTCTTCCTCTTCCTCGGTGGCATCTTCTTCTTCCTCCTCCTCTTCTTCTTCATCATCGTCATCATCATCATCTTTTTTTATAGAACTTTTCACTGTAGAATAAGTTAATGAAAACATTTATTTAGAAGACAAATAATTTCATTTGAAAATTAACCATTATAAATTATTCCCTAACCAGAGCATAAATTTCATATTATTCTCATCGAATATAATTTTTCTTGACTAATTTTTTTTTTTTTTTTGTGCACATTCACTCACTATCAGCTGGGGCAAAGTCACATATCCATGGGACTGATTTTCATGTGAAAAACTGATGATGAAATCACATTCTCACACTTAACATACAATCTGATCTAGCAAATCTAGGCTTGAAAGCACAGGCACTTTCCATAACACAAGCATGTGGTACCTGTTTTTTACAGCTGGACTGAATGACACTGGGTTAGAAAGTGAATTTGTTATCTGTTGTGCCACACTGCTCTCCAAACCACAACTTTGGAAGCAGAGCTCTTGAATAAAGTACTACTTCATCTGTAATAACATGGGTAGCACTACTACTCAAACAAAGCAATCTATCTCATGTAATAAAGATCACTCTGTAAAGTATGCTGGACTTCACCTTTCCAACATTTCTCCAAGTCACCAGACTGAAACACACTTCACTGACTAGACTTTAAAATTCTCCATAGTTCGAACCTGATAATCTTTTCTTACGCTGGACATTTCATGGTGTTCAAACCACTTCCATGTATAGCTGTATCTGAACATATGTTTCAAGAGCATCAACGCCATCCAGATCTACCCTGCAGGATCAGACCTGAACATGAGACAGGAGATGGGGGGGGGGGGCTACCGTGATAACCTGGAGAAAGCAGTGGACTTTGAATGTTGGCAAGGCTCCAGGATGACCAAAAGATCATCATGATCAACGTCAGATACATCAAGGATGACCACAAGATCATCATGATCAACGTCAGATACATCAAGGATGACCACAAGATCATCATGATCAATGTCAGATACCTCAAGGATGACCAAAAGATCATCATGATCAACGTCAGATACATCTCCTAGCGGGAATGGTTAACGTGATACCAACATAGCTTCTCAGACTTGAGGTCATGGGCTCTGCTGTTTGGCCATTCACAATTTCCATCCTCCAGAGTAAGTACATGTGCCATGTTGAGGTACTCTTTTATAGGAAGAAATCAAGAGCATTTATGGACTTTTCCAAACTACAGGAAAGATAACCCTTTAATATTTTTTAGCGCTGGTAAAATTCTAAATGATTAAAAACAAGATTATGTGTTGAGCAGATCTAATGTCAAAACAAATGAACCTGTACAGCACCATGAAGGAGGTAGGTGATGATAATGATGAAGACATAAACAGGACTGATGATTCTTCATACATAAAGTACATAACTGGAATCGATTTTTCAAAATGTAGGTCAAATGGAAAAGGGGGGTTAACTACAAACCTTTCTCAGTCTTTCCTTTCCCTGCATGCTCTTCAGGATGCAGTTGCCTGTGACAATAGAAACCATGTGAACAATAAACAAAATGTATGAACAAAAATTTCTCTAAATTAGATATTATCCTGAAGAGCCGATACAGTGATCATTGGTGATCTCGTTCTTTTTCTATTTCTTGTCTCTGTTGATTTTACTGATTATGTTATTTTCATGTTCTTTTTCAATCTCTGACCATTTAGTTAGCTTGTCTAATCTCTCTCGATGCACAAGTCCTGTTTCTACACCAATCAGGTATTAACTGACTCATACTTTGCATGATCTCTTGCATGCCAATGAAGTCATAAATGGTGTGTTTGCACAAAAAGGGGCAGAAATGAGTCTCAAAGATGTTATTGCTCAGGGACTGAAAAAAAATCTGCAATACCCCACTCCAAATCTGACATGATGTTGTGCCTCAACATCTTCGCTGCAATGGCTGCAAAGAACACTACACTTGGACTTCCATAGAGGACGAAGAAAAAGAAGATAGGTAGAATCACTATATTTCCACTGTTGGCGAGACTCTTCGGCTGCCGGGTATGGGCCGAAACTCCTCCCGGCCAATGAACAAAAATGTGATTAGGGTTGCTGGAAAAGGTGATGGAAATGCTTAACTCTTCAACTGCCGGCGATATTATCGTGCAGCCTTCCAGCTAGTTCATATTTGGACCGAAATCACTATAGTACTGTTTGGTCCATGTTGGTGAAAAACCATACTCAATTTTGGTTCGCAAGTTATCTGCGCTTGTCAGAATGATCTGCCATGATTTTCATAGAGCGGGAAGTGTGTACTAGCCATTTTTTCAGTCTCTGTTCGATTTGGTGTGAATATTTTTCCTAATTTCCAGCCATTTTGTGAATCTGCAAAAGGAATTCTGAATGTTTTCTGTTGTGTTTGTGCTTTTGTTTCTGCAAATTTGTGCAAAAAATGATAAATTCCATTTATCATTGATTTGTGATTTACACGTGGATATTTACAGCTCTAATGGTAAGTAGAAACTAACTTTATTTGTGTGTCATAATTTTTTTTTGGGGGGGGGGGGGGAGGGAGGGTTTGAAAATGTTGACTTATTTTCTCACCAGTTATTTTTTTCCTAAGAAAACTCTGCAATTATGGAATCTTCATTAATATTTATTTATTTTGGATGTATAAAAAGTATTCTTTTTCACATGGAAATAATCGCTACATTCACTTTTTCAACTATACCCCAAAAATATCGCAACACCCGCACATTTTGCTTGGCACTGTGTTTTTTCCTGCTGGCATGGGAAAAGTTAAGTGAAGTTAAATCGGTATGGCCAGTAGTCTCACGGTGAGGGCTACCCATACCATGGCACCTCTGCTCTAGAAGCCGGCCACGTCCTGTGTGCGCCAGAACTGGGATAATATGCCTACCCCAGCTTAACCCAGGGGTGAGACTCACTAGTGGAGAGGATTCGTCCTCCTCGGCAGGGGCTCCGTCCTGGTCACCGCCAGGAAGGGTGGTGGCCATGACCACAGAACGCTGAAGTCGGAGATACTGGACCAGTGCAGTCTAGATAAACAACCTCCTCTCACCCGATGGGGATATATTTATATCCTAAGCACATCGAGGTTTTCCAGTGGGAAAGTCCAACTTGAGGCTGAACTGGCGCAACGTAAACCATAGTGTCATGCAATTACGCTTCTGTGACCCACCGAGAATATAGGCCAAAGCCCCACAATGCTCTGAGCCTCCATCCTAAATGAGACTTTCCTGAGGACCAAAGGAGTAAATTCAGTAGGACCACGGGGCGATCTGGGTTGTAGAAGCATACGAAGAAGAAGAAGCTGTATTTCATTACTTAATAAAACTAACCATATCTTTTTCAGTATGAAAGATGACTTTAGTAAAGGAAACTCCACGTACTTTGTGTCTTCTGTGCATCATCATAAACCAAAATGTCTCTCTGAAAAGTGCCTAATATAATAAACTACACGGACTCACTTTAGAAACTCTGCTTCACTGGTGTCCGGTAGCAACTTGTTCATCATTTCTGTAAGCTGGGTCTGATAAAATACACAGAACAAAGCCACAAACAGATGTGAGAAATTTCATTCAGCTAAACTAAGTACTGAGGACAAGGTAACAGTTAAACAGGCATTGTGAATGTGGTCCATTTTGGTAGCAACTACAGCAGTGCTATATGACCAGTGGGCAGTGTCATATGACCAGTGTGGCAGTGTCATATGACCAGTGTGGCAGTGTCATATGACCAGTGTGGCAGTGTCATATGACCAGTGTGGCAGTGTCATATGACCAGTGTGACAGTGTCATACAACCAGTATAACACTGCCATATAGCCAGTGTGGAGTGTCATACAACTAGTGTCACAGTGTCATATAATCAGCGTGACAGTGTCAGATAACCAGTGTGGCAGTGTCATACAGCCAGTGAGGCAGTGTAAAATAAACAGTGTAGCAGTGCTGCATAACCAGTGAGACAGTGTTGTATAACCAGTGAGGCGGTGTTGTATAACCAGTGAGGTGGTGTCTTATAACTAGTGTGGCATTATCATATATCCAGCATGGTATTATCATGGTTATATAACCAGCATGGCAGTATCATATAACCAGTGTGAGTGTTATATAACCAGTATGACAGTGTTATATAATCAGCGTGTCAGTGTTGTATAACCAGTGTGTCAGTGTTGTATAACCAGTGTGGCAGTGTTGTATAACCAGTGTGGCAGTGTTGTATAACCAGTGTGGCAACTTTGTATGACTAGTGTGAGAGTGTAAAATAACCAGTATGGCAGTGTTGTAAAACCAGTAAGGCAGTGTCATATAATCAGTGAGGCAGTGATGTATAACCAGTGTAGCAGTGTTATACAGCCAGTGAGACAGTGTTATATAACCAATGAGGCAGTGTCATATAACCAGTGAGGGAGTGTTGTATAACCAGTGTAACGGTGTTATATAGCCAGTGAGGCAGTGTTATATAACCAGCATGGGTTTTATCCTCTCTTCTCTATCAATGGTGATGAACCCAAGGTATGACTGCCAAAAGTGACTTTCATGCAGATATTATGGACATAAAAAACCTAAAGAATTCACACTTTAAAATTCACGATAAAATTTGTATTAGTGAAGTTTTTGAAAGAAACTTAGCAAATTATACCACATACCTTCAAAAAGATTAGCCACAGCAGTTCTATGCATTCTATGAGGGAGGGAGGGAGCGAAGGAGGGGGAGGGGGAAGGAGAGAGGGAAGGAAGGAAGGAAGGAAGGAGGGAGGGAGGAAGGAAGGAAGGAAGGAAGGAAGGAAGGAGGGAGGGAGGGAGGAAGGAAGGAAGGAAGGAAGGAACTTACCACCATGACACTCAGTCTGTTCATCTCTGCTGTCTTCTTCTTCTCATAATCTTTAATCTTGTTTGTCTCATCTTCCTACAAAAATAACATACAAAATTTGATGATTCTAGTATATACAATTTGACGATTATTTTTTTTTGATGTTTCATTATTAATTGCTGGAGGTTTAAACTACAAAATTGCTCAGTAATATGTGCATATGTGTATGTGAGAGAAAAAGAGACAGACAGAGAGTGATAGACAGACAGACAAATAAACAGAGAGAGACAGTCAGAAAGAGAGACAGACAGTACAGATGGAGAGAGACAGATAGACAGAGACAGATAAAAATGAGAGAGACAGACAGACAGACAGATAAACAGAGAGGCAGAGAAAAAGAGATTTACAGAGACAGACAGAAAGACACACATAGAGAGAGGGCGAGACAGACTTTCACAGAGAGAGAGAAAGAGAGAGAGAGAATGAGAGAGAGAGAGAGAGAATGAGAGGGAGAGAGAGAGAAAATCTCTCTGTTACACTGCTTCCAACTCTAACTTTTCTACTGACCAGCTGCTACTCCACACAAAGACTGACTGTAGCTCTGACTCCACACAAAGACTGACTGGAGCTCTAACTCCACACAAAGACTGACTGGAGCTCTGACTCCACACAAAGACTGACTGGAGCTCTGACTCCACACAAAGACTGACTGTAGCTCTGACTCCACACAGACTGACTGGAGCTCTGACTCCACACAAAGACTAACTGTAGCTCTGACTCCACACAAAGACTGACTGGAGCTCTAACTCCACACAAAGACTGACTGGAGCTCTAACTCCACACAAAGACTGACTGGAGCTCTGACTCCACACAAAGACTGACTGGAGCTCTGATTCCACATCTTTGTCTATAAATACTAACATACTCCCAAAGAAAGTTATGATAATAAATGGTTCATAAAGTTAACAGTGTAAACATACTGTATTATATGTGTATGTGAATGTAACTCATTTCTGAAAAAAAAATATACTGAATAACCATAATTATTGGATCTATTTCATGAATGGAAATGTTTTTTTTTTCCAACTCTTAGATTACCATGAATCACTGAAACAACTGCAATACCATGCATTTTTGAAAATTGAAGCCATCATGAATGCTAAAAAAAAATGTGCATCTTTTATTGGTAAAATAAGGCAGCCATGATGAACGATAATAAAAAAATGTTTTTGCATCACTGGGTAACTATTGGCTCTCTGTGAGTTAAGTCTCATAATTATTATTATTTCTTTAACTTTATTACGACTGGGGCAAGGAGAAAATGTAAATCTGATCACTACAATATAACCTGCCCAATGTGTTCTGTTAAGCTTTCAACAGAAATAAAATAAACTAGCAGGCCCATACGTGCAACAGTCAGTACCTCTTTAAGATTCTGGACGCTGTCATAATGTTTCTGTACCAGCGATTTTGTTTCAATGCAGCTGTGAATTAGGAAAAAAAAACCATAAGAATAAAATAATGCAAGTATATTTATTAAATCATAACTGTCTTGTCTTGTTCTTCATGTCTTTCAGTGCTGAAGGGACTTCTTCTTCTTCTTCTTCGTTCGCATTGTCTGTCTATATCTGCAGTCCTGTCTCTTTGATAAATTTCACTGTTTTTTGTAACTCATGTATGGAACCATAGAGCTTATCTTCTTTAGTGGTTTCACTGGGCCAGTAGTTATTTCTCAGTGTCTCGTAGTTGACGCAGTTCTGGAGGATATGTTCCACAGTTTGGGGCACCTGGGCACATGTACATAGATTAGTAGTACCAACCTTAAACTTTGTATACATATGACTTCGGAGTCGGCTGTGTCCTGTTCGGAGACGGAAGATGGTGACTTGTTCCTTTCTGTTTAGCATGTGATAGTCATCATGTGGTGGTGTTTGTGGCTTCCTGTAGGTTTTTATCATGCTTTTCTTCTGATTATAGGTGATTGTTGTCTGGTTGCTCCATTTCAGTGCCCTCTTTAGCCAGATGGTCAGCTTTCTCATTGCCTGGTATCCCACAGTGGGAGGGAATCCATTGCAAAGTGACTCCATGTTGTAAGCCAATTTTTGACAAGGCATCCTTAAGGTCTGGTAGTTTGTTGCTCTGAAGAGCTTCCAGTATTGATCTTGCATCTGTGAGAATTACTACAGGACATGTATCAATTCTGGAGTCTGATAGTTTTTCAACTGCAGCAATAATTGCCCTAACTTCTGCATCAAAGTTGTTGCAGTATTTACCAGTGGGTATGGAAATTTTGTCAATGGTGTTGTTTGGATATTCAATATATGCTCCTGCCCCTCCATTCTTTATGGCATTATGTGCAGATCCATCTGTATACACACGTATTCAGGTGTCACATGGATATTTGTCATCTAGAACACTAAGTGTGGCTGTTGATCTTACAAGACTGCTCTGCATCTCACCATTCTGCACACCTTTCACTTCAGTCTGAATAGTTATTTGTGTAGCTGAAGGGACAAGTAGACATCCTGATAGGGGTCGGTGATTTGTTTCATATAAGGGGATATTTAAGGTTTCTGTAATGTCCTTCCTCTACCTCTTCCATGGGCGGCCTCTCTTTCTGTTACCTTTCATTCTTAGCATGAATGCTTTCTGTACTATAATGCCTGGTTGTAATCATATAAGGTGACCAAACCATTTGACTCACTGTTTTTGGATTCTGGGTAGTACTAGTATTCTTACACCTTCAACTTACATCCTTCCTGTGCTGTTAAACATCACGCAGGGCTCACATGGTAGTTCGCCAAGTTTACCTGTTTTCTGTGAGCTTTTCAACCTCATCAAGGGATTTTATGCCTACTAAATTGGCCTCTCCTAACAGTTTCCTCTTTAGAGTTTCACGTGGTCGACCTCTTTTTCTTTGGCCTGTTGCATTCCACTTTATAGCTTGTTTTAGGATTCTCTGACTGTTTCTTCTCATCACGTGACCAACATATGTCCATCTCCTTTTTTCTGATCACCCATGAGACTGGTTGTTGTTCACTCATCTGCCTTATCTCTGCATTGTTCTTGGATTGTTCCATTTTATGCCAAGTATTTTCCTTATGCATTTGTTTTCAAAAGAGACTAATTTGTTGTCTATTTCTTTAGTTGTTTTCCAACTTTCTTATGCATAAATGAGGGTGGATATTACAAGTGAATTGAATAATCATAGCTTGATTTTAGTGCTTATAACTTTTGAATGCCATATGTTCTCAAGATTCTTGAAAGTCAATGCTGCTTCTGCAATTCTAACTTCCTTTCTGATGTCACCATCCCGGTCCATATAGCTGCCAAGGTTTGCAAATTGATGTACTTCTTCAACAGTTGTCCCTTCTATTGGTGTTACTCCAACTTTAATCTGACATGTCACTGCTGATTTTTTTCACATTAAATCGTAACATGAACATTAAATGTTATGGACTCTGTGTCTCCCACTACTCTCTGTCAGTCATTTGCATATCCCTTGCGGAACTTTGCCTCCCTAAAAGCTCTCCTGTAAACCTCTTGGTTGTAAGCAAGATGCCCTGCTGCTGATGCATCCATTCACAGATCAATGATGTCTGCAGCCATCTTTGCCTTGGTCTTCCTCTCATCACTTCATAAACATTTATGATCTGTCTCTAAAACTCTTCTGCCACAGCCACAATATAATCCAACTTGCTGTGTGAAAAAAAAAAAAAAAATGAAACTGTTAAAGAACACTTGTAGGTGTCATTACACTGCATTAGGCTGAAGGACTGAGCCATACAAAGATGGATCTGCAACAGTTTCTTCAGCATTCAAATGTTAGTCAAGCTAAATCTAGGCTCCACTTGCTGAAATGATGTCCACAATATTCCTCAGGTTTTCAGTGCAGCTTTGCTGTTTCTGTCTCTGATTCAGACTCTGAGACAAGTCTGGCTGCGTGGCTCTGTAAATGTTGGCCATTCCTGCAGTGGATGTTCTGAAGACTGGGCTCCACTTCTGCTTCAACATTCATTTGTGTTGTAAGACAGAACAACAACCCAGACAGGAGGTCCATGTTCATAATGACATCTGGTACAACAAGAACAACAACCCAGACAAGAGGTCCATGTTTACACTGACATCTAGTACAACAAGAACAACAACCCTGACAAGAGGTCCATGTTTACACTGACATCTAGTACAACAAGAACAACAACCCAGACAAGAGGTCCATGTTTACACTGACATCTAGTACAACAAGAACAACAACCCAGACAAGAGGTCCATGTTTACACTGACATCTAGTACAACAAGAACAACAACCCTGACAAGAGGTCCATGTTTACACTGACATCTAGTACAACAAGAACAACAACCCTGACAAGAGGTCCATGTTTACACTGACATCTAGTACAACAAGAACAACAACCCAGACAAGAGGTCCATGTTCAGACTGACATCACAAACTTTGACATTCACTTGTTTGGTATGACAAGAGCAACAACCCAAAATGAGGTCCATGTACACACTGATATCACAAACTTGGACATTCATTTGTGTCATATAACAAAAACAACAACCCAGACAAGAGGTCCATGTTCACACTGATATCACAAACTTGGACATTCACTTGTGTGGTATAACAACCCAAACAAGAGATCCATGTTCACATTAACATCACAAACTTGGACATTCATTTGTGTCATATAACAAGAACAACAACCCAGACAAGAGATCTATACTCACACTGATGTCATAAACTTGTACTGTTTTTATATGGAAAGGTCCACTAATAATCTACTGGGTCTCTCTAACGTATTAGACAGTTTTATAGCAGGCAAAAGTTATCTGTCATTGGAAGCTGTCAATAATCTTTTTGTTGAGTGGCTTCTACTGGACATAGTTACACTAAAGTTTTATTTAAACACTCATCCCATATCCAAGTTTCAGTGTTTAATTATGGCTTACTTGGAATACATTTGCTTCAGCTTTTCATCTCGGTCTGCAGCCTTCTTGTTGTTCACCAGCTTCGTAGCTTCCTTCACAACTTGGTCTACCTATAAATAAATGTATGAATATCTGAAGATCCTTCATTATCTATGGACAATAACAGGGGATGAAGGCAGTGATTCTCTCACTCCCCGACCACTCTGCCACCACAGATCAGGGCTCTCACTAGCCCTATGACATTCATGCAATGTGTCCAAATCTTCCTTCTATAAAGGACATTTGAACACTTATAGGCTTGTATGGAGTGTAATGATTATAACACTTTTAACATTTTTCAATATAAAAAGAGCTTGAAGTCCTCAATGCACACAGAATGGGAAAAATCCTTACCTATAAACAAATAACAACAATTAAAAATGGGACTGGATAAATTTAATGGCCAAGTGTGGCGCATGCTTCAGGATAAATTTGATAGTCAAGTGTGGTACATGCTCCAGGATAAATCTGATGGTCAAGTGTGGTACATGGTCCAGGATAAATCTGATGGCCAAGTGTGGTACATGGTCCAGGATAAATCTGATGGCCAAGTGTGGTGTATGCTCCAGGATAAATCTGATGGCCAAGTGTGGTACATGCTCCAGGATAAATTTGATGGCCAAGTGTGGTACACGGTCCAGGATAAATCTGATGGCCAAGTGTGGTACATGCTCCAGGATAAATCTGATGGCCAAGTATGATGCATAAAAAAATGGTAATAATTTTTTAAAATGAAATTTGCTATCAATAAGGTTCTTGAAAGACTTCTAACTAGAATAATGAGGTGTAGTTTGTGGTTATGAAAGTAGAAAAATGAGGAACTACTGAAACAACTGAAAATGAAAATTGAAATAATGAAAAACATAATACAATTAAAATATTCTAGATAAATCGAGAAACAATAAGATACTGGAGAATGTCTCTACGACAGAAAGAGACAACAAATTAGAGATTCATTACATTCAAACTTCTCTGCAGAGGTGGCATAGGATGATGACTGAATGTTGCAGTTTTATGTATGACACCTCAAGCTTTGTTACATATATCTGTTCCTGGATAATCTCCCTTCACAACTTCTGCTGTGAAATAGCTATTGTTCTACACATTCCATCTACTGTGCAAGGATTTGTCTAATATTATTTCATGTACTCCTATGGCCCTTTAGATCGTTATGCAGAGTGCAGGAAAAAACCAGGGATGAAAACTACAGGATTCACGGAAGCAACCTGTCTACTTGGTTAGACAGCTGAGCTTATAAAACTGAACGCTGATTTTCATGTGCTCATATGTAAAATGTATCTGCTCCAATATCTCGTCATTCACCTTTTGGTTTTTTTTAACTGATACCCCTCCACTTATGTTGCTTATATGGTGTCTTCAAAAGTTGAATAAAATCTTCTGCATTGTCAATCTTATACTCGATGCAACGCGTGCCTTGACATGTCGACCGATTTATAAAAATTAATACAACTTCCCCAAGCCATACGTCTTCAGCCAATAAAGCAGTAATTACCCTCTTCTTCAGTACGTCTCCTTCTTTCTGGGCTTTGCCCAGAGGACCTGGTTCTTTGTTCCAAGGGGCCATTGTGAATCAAAGTATGAAGGTTGTAACAGGTTTTAGATAGCCGCCATATACAAACATTGGTAGCAGGGGTGATCAAGTAAAGCTATGTTTTTTCAGTTGGTGGGTGGTAGTTTCGTAACTCCACAATTTCTTTTTATCTAAATACAGTACTGTACTCAGAAACCATCTAAATACTTTTGTTATCTAAATACTCAGGTCCAGCACAAACTACTCAACGCCAGTAAAGAGAGGAGTCATATGAGAATGAGTCCTTTCATCATGTCTGTTTAACAAACACAGAAAGTATTCAAAGAAGTTAGTGAGATGCTGGACGCATGGAACCCCAATCAAAAACTTAGACTTGACGAACTACCATCCGCGCCCAATGTGACGTTTAACGACATGGGAAGGATGTAAGATATAAGAATCAATAACCTAAGATATGCAGATGATACTGTGCTGATAGCTGAGAACCTAAAAGACCTATAGAATCTAGTGATGCGAATAAACAACGAAAGTCAAAAGTACAGATTGGAAATAACTATCAGATAAAGGGGATGCCTATCAGAAAGACAAATGTCATGGTAATCAGCTGAGAAGAAAGTCAGCAGTAAATATAAAAATAAATGGAGAATTACTTGAACTGGTGAAAAGCGTTAGGGATTTGGGGAACGTGATAACAGAGGACAGAAAATGTGAAATGGAAATTAACAAAAGAATAGGATTGGCCGCAAAAAAAAAAAACTTCAACAGAGTGAAGAAGATCCTTACATCAAAACAAACATCACAGCAACTGAAATTACATATCGTAAAATATTACGTATATTCAATATTCCTTTATGTTGTAGAAGCCTGGACCTTGACTAAGACAACAGAAAAGAGAACTGAGACGTTTGAAATGTGGATATATAGAAGAATATGGCGTATTTCATGAACAGAAAAGAAGCAAACAACAAAGTGCTAAATCAACTAGAAGTGAAAAGAGAAATACTGAAAATCATAAAAACAGGAAAGATACTCTGGGCATATCAAGAGACACAATACTATATTGAAGACCATTCTTGAGGGCAAGATCAAAGCGAATGGAAAAAGAACAAGAGGACGACAGCAACATAGATGGGTGGACAACATCAAGAGATGAACAGTGACAAGCTTGGCCTAGAGCTCTATGAAGGCAAGAAATGGAGCAGAGTGGAGATTCACTGCAGCCAACCTTCTGTGGAGAGACGGCACGAGATGATGATGATGATGATGATGAAAGCGTCAACTTTTTTTCTTTTTTAAAATCTGTCCCTTCCCATCCCCTATCAAACCACCACCACCACCACAAAAGAAAAGAAATCGTGCGCTAGTAAATTAAAATGTAACAATGGCCGTATGAATCATCTTATCAGGCAAACGTTACCAGCAAGTTCAAGCGAACCGGATTAATGACACTTCTTACAGTTTGTAGGTCAAATGTAAGCTAAGAGGAAAAGCTGTAAAGTAAGTATTTCTTTCCCTGTATATATATTTTAATATATCGTCTTTCTCTAACATGTTATCTAACTTTCCTACATTTTCATCCGGGATGTACATTTTTGTGTAAATAAAACGAAGGCGAAAGTGTCACAGCTGTGTACTTCGTTACTGAATATACGTTCATAACTACTCAGAGTTTTAAAAAAAACTGATTTGTAAGGATTGGGCATGAACAAACCAGCAAAGCTATGTGCCCCCCTCCCCCTTCCGTTTTTAATCTCCAGTCTATGTCATAAAATGGACCTCCTGTGGTTAGAAGTTGTTTTTTTTTTCAATTTCTAA
This sequence comes from Achatina immaculata, assembly GCA_009760885.1. Lineage (NCBI taxonomy): Eukaryota > Metazoa > Mollusca > Gastropoda > Stylommatophora > Achatinidae > Lissachatina > Lissachatina immaculata. Next base: position 69,405,559 of record CM019702.1, read on the forward strand.
TTTGTGTGTCATGTGTCCGCAAATACAGGAAAGATTTCATCGCCCATTCAGTGCTTATGTGACAAAACCAAGTTTGTAATCCTTTCTTTTTCTTTTTACATTGTAAGTTACTGCTTAATTCCATTCCTGTTATGCTAACATGTCTGTGCTGTTCTGTTTCCCTTGAAATGCGGGCATGATTTTCCTAGCAGCCATTGCTGTGGAGATGTTGAAACACAAACGTCGTTTTCGGTTAGGAATGGGTTATGTTGGCTAGCTTGAAGACCTGGTCAATCAGTCATTTTGATGTCCCTTGAGGGACTTTGTCTCCCTAACACACAATAATTAGTGTATAGGCTGGAAAACAACTAAAGAAATAGACAAGAAATTAGACTTTCGAAAACAAATGCCTAAGGAAAATATTCGGCATCAAGTGGAACGAATTCAAGAACAATGCAGAGATAAGACAGATAAGCGAACAACAACCAGTCTCATGGGTGATCAGGAAAAGGAGATGGACATATGTTGGTCATGTGATGAGAAGAAACGATCAGAGAATCCCAAAACAAGCTATCAAGTGGAGCACAACAGGCCAAAGGAAAAGAGGCAGACCACGTGAAACTCTGAAGAGGACATCGTTAAGAGAGGCCAAATTAATAGGCATAAAATCCCTTGATGGGGTTGATAAGCTCGCAGAAAACAGGAAAAATTGGCGAACTACCTCGCTAACCCTATTTGACGTCTAACGACATGGGAAGGATATAAGACATAAGATATAAGGTATACAACTATACACAAAGCAGTGATACCACAATGTATAAATTGAAAAAAAGTACGAACATCTTTAGCGATTACACACTTATGACGTTTCGGCGCGAGCCTTTATCAAACAAAAACAAACAGGTCGAAGAATCAGAGAGAGGAGAATCTGTACTTTGTTTCCTCTCTCTCTCTCTCTCTCTCTCTCTCTCTGATTCTTCGTCACAAATGTGTAATAGTTAAATTATAAAGCTGTTCCTACTTTTTTCTTAGTTTATACATTCCTCTCGGTTGTAAGCAACATGCCCTGCTGCTGATGCATCCATTTGCAGAAGACATAGAGTGGACCCAAAAAGCAAATGTCATTGCAGACCACACCACACAACCATAAAGACCAGGGCGAGCACTGTATCATTATAGGAGATCAGATTGTTACTAGGAACACCAACGAAAAGCTGGAATAGTGAATGAAGCTGATATTGTCTTTCGACATTTTTTTTTTCTTCCCTGTTTAGTCGACTCAGTGTGAGAAATCTGGCAACCCTCATGCGTCTGTGGCAACATGGCGGACGTAGACGAACATCCAACTTGTGTGAGTCATATGTTATCACTCCCTTCCTGTCTGTCGATACGATTCATTGATATATGTCCTAGCTCAGCGAGTTTTAAGCTAATGCTGGAACTGTGTATAGATGTTTGTAAAACTTCCGAAACAGTTTATACTTATGTCGCGATCAATTCAATCAATAATTGATTCACTTCTATTGTAGAGATCGACGCAGATTGTCTAGCCAGTAGATGTAATGTGACAAGCAGTTAAGTGAGAGTGCCATTGGTAAATATAATGTTATTTGTGACAAGTAAAGTGAGAGTGCCATCCATGTATAATGTTGCTTGTGACAAGTAAACTAAGAGAACCATTCATATATATTGTTTGCGACAAATAAATTAAGAGTGTCATCCGTATATATTGTTATTTATGACAAGAAGTTAAATGGGAACGCCATCCATTGTTTGTAACAAGTAATGTGAGAGTGCTAGCTGATTATGATGCTTATTGTGACAAGTTACATGAGAGAGATGGCTAAATATGATGTTTATTGTGACAAGTTACATGAGAGAGACAGCCAAATATGATGCTTATTGTAACAAGTTACATGAGAGAGACAGCCAAATATGATGCTTATTGTGACAAGTTACATGAGAGAGACAGCCAGATATGATGTTTATTGCAGTATTATGACATTTAAATGGAGGTATTAAAATCTAAAGTAGGCATGATTAGAAATACAGAAAAAGCAGAAACAGAAATCTAATACCCAATGCCAGTCACACAGTATTCAGTGAATGTCCAGGACAGAGCAAAAACAGTCACTGACAAAGCAAAAACAGTCACTAACAGAGCAAAAACAGTCACTGACAAAGCAAAAACAGTCACTAACAGAGCAAAAACAGTCACTAAATATTGGAGGAAAAAAATATTTCAGCAAAAACAAAATTTTCAGGTTGCAGTGTAGAAAAAAGAAATGCTGGAATTGGTTGTGTGCTCCGAAGGGAAGCCAGCAATGTCACTGAAACTGTCATGTGTTCGGCACATGAAGGAGGAAGAAAGAGATGCTAGTTAAAAATAGCCTGGCAAAGAATTGCAGAAGCATGAAAAGTGGAGAGAGTTTCTTTGCAGCCTTGCAAGAAGCAGCAGTGTTTGTTGCTGCTCCTTTTTTTTTTTTTAACTTCCTAGATATTCTTAGAGTTCTTTTGTAATATCTTTTCTTGAAAGATGTGATCCTCTTTTCAGTTGCCTTGTCAGTATCTGTGGTTGTTGTCTGATCGGTATCTGTGGTTGTTGTCTGGTCAGTATCTGTGGTTGTTGTTTGGTTAGTATCTGTGGTTGTTGTCAGGTCGGTATCTGTGGTTGTTGCCTGGTCAGTATCTGGAGTTGTTGTCTGGTCAGTATCTGTGGGTGTTGTTTGGTCAGTATCTGTGGGTGTTGTTTGGTCAGTATCTGTGGGTGTTGTTTGGTCAGTATCTGTGGGTGTTGTTTGGTCAGTATCTGTGGGTGTTGTTTGGTCAGTATCTGTGGGTGTTGTTTGGTCAGTATCTGTGGGTGTTGTTTGGTCAGTATCTGTGGTTGTTGTGTGGTCAGTATCTAAGGTTGTTGTCTGGTCGGTATCTGTGGTTGTTTTTTTTTTGTTATCTGTGGTTCATACCAGTATGTTATTGGTAATCTGTGGTTCATACCAGTATGTTATTGGTAATCTATGATTCATACCAGTATGTTATTGGTAATCTATGGTTCATACCAGTATGTTATTGGTAATCCATGATTCATACGAGTATGTTATTGGTAATCAGTATGTTAATGTTTGGAAGATGCAGGGGAACTCTTAGACTGCCACAAGGCAATTTAACAGCTTTTAAGAAAAAAAAGAAAAGAATTGTTTCAGTAATCTGGATGTGTTATACAGCTGGAAATCCATAATTTTAAAATGCTGTAAATGCTTTAAAAAAACATTGCATCATTTTCCAGTAAAAGATGGCCTTGATAAATGATAAAAAATAATCATGTACGATAAGTTTTAATCTGATAACTATCTTAAATTGTAGTCTTAGTTGTTTTTTTTCTTTGGAGGAGTCACTGTTGTTTGTTATAAGCGATCTCTCCCTCCACCACAAAAAACAAAAACAAATTATCAATGAAAATGCAAGTTGATTTCCTCAGTATGCATCATTGGTTGTATCCTTTCTTCTAAATGAAGCTTATTTTCTAAATGATTTCAGCAACCTTTCGAAAGTACATTCTCAGCAACGACACTTGATATTAACCAATCAGAAACGAAGAAAAAGCAACCAAAACGTGTCCTTCATTTCAGCGATGGTGTTTTGGAGGAGTATTCATCAGATGACGACAGCGAGGACGACGCTTCGCCCATCGAGACGAAAGTTGATCCTGTGAGTTTTACTGGTATCACTTTGAAAGTAATTTGTGTTTTTTTTATATGTAAGATTATGAAAGTGACATGGTAGTGTCAGGGTTGGCAAGCCATAGTCAGCCAAGACTCACCCCCACCCCCCCCCCACCCCATATCTCTTTGTTGGTACCCCCAGTAACCAGACAAGCCTGGCCGACAGGGCAGGGATCGCTGCAGTCCTCGTGGTGGTGGAGTCTGCTAAAGAAGTTTTGCACACCCCATGATTTTAAGCTCCACTCAATGACTGAACAAAACACCTGCCATGACCCGCTCCCTCGGCTGACGTGGGGCTGTGTCTGAACATCTTCACTGCATCAGCTGCAGAGGACACCAGTTCACAGGTCCAGGGAGTTAGGAGAAGAAGAATATCAAGCTGATGTGTTTCTTTGTATGTAGGGTTGTGAAGTTGATGTGTTTCTTTGTATGTAGGGTTGTGAAGTTGATGTGTTTCTTTGTGTAGGGTTGTGAAGTTGATGTGTTTCTTTGTATGTAGGGTTGTGAAGTTGATGTGTTTCTTTGTATGTAGGGTTGTGAAGTTGATGTGTTTCTTTGTATGTAGGGTTGTGAAGTTGATGTGTTTCTTTGTATGTAGGGTTGTGAAGTTGATGTGTTTCTTTGTATGTATGGTTGTGAAGCTGATGTGTTTCTTTGTATGTAGGGTTGTGAAGTTGATGTGTTTCTTTGTATGTAGGGTTGTGAAGTTGATGTGTTTCTTTGTATGTGGGGTTGTGAAGTTGATGTGTTTCTTTGTATGTAGGGTTGTGAAGTTGATGTGTTTCTTTGTATGTAGGGTTGTGAAGTTGATGTGTTTCTTTGTATGTAGGGTTGTGAAGTTGATGTGTTTCTTTGTGTGTAGGGTTGTGAAGTTGATGTGTTTCTTTGTATGTAGGGTTGTGAAGTTGATGTGTTTCTTTGTATGTAGGGTTGTGAAGTTGATGTGTTTCTTTGTATGTAGGGTTGTGAAGTTGATGTGTTTCTTTGTATGTATGGTTGTGAAGCTGATGTGTTTCTTTGTATGTAGGGTTGTGAAGTTGATGTGTTTCTTTGTATGTAGGGTTGTGAAGCTGATGTGTTTCTTTGTATGTAGGGTTGTGAAGCTGATGTGTTTCTTTGTATGTAGGGTTGTGAAGCTGATGTGTTTCTTTGTATGTAGGGTTGTGAAGTTGATGTGTTTTTCTTTATATGTAGGGTTGTTAAGTTGTATTCCTTTATGTGTAGGATTGTGAAGTTAGTGTGTTCATTTATTATTAGGATTATGAAGTTGGTTTTTTTCCTTATGTATAGGATTACAAACGTTGATGTGTCTTTTTGTATATAGGGTTGTGAAGCTAAATTATTTTTATATATATATACTGTTGTGAAGTTGATGTGTGTGTGTGCATGCATGCATGCACACACACACACATATGCATATAGAGTTGTAAAATTGATGTGTTTCTTTATGTGTAGGATTGTGAAATTGATGAAATAAAGAATTTCAGTCAATCAACCATTCAGATTCACTAAAGTTATTGTAATTCATAAAAATATTTTGTGCACATTTTCAGTATTTAAGATTTAAGAAATTTTACAACAAAACATTAAAATATGGCTAAACTAGAAAACAGAGAAGAGCACATACAGGTAACTTTTCTTGGTGTTGGTCACAAGAGACTAACATACACATAACAATGCTGGTTGAATGTCATCAGTTTGTTCATTTGATCAATATTTTTATTTGTTCCATTTGTGTGTGTGTGTGTTTAATTTCACATACTTGTACTTGTACGAACTCCCTGTAACTGCGAGCTGTTGTTCTTTGCAGCTGATGCTGTAGAGATGTTGAGGCACCTCATCGTATCGGCATGGGAGCGGGTTATGGCGGTTACTCTTTCAGTCCCGGAGCACAGCTAAAAAGCAGGGGGTTTGTGATGCTTCTTTAGTAGACTCCACCACCTTGGGGACTACGGCGATCACTGCCCCATTAGCCAGTCTAGGCCTGTTACTGGGGGTACCACAGAGAGGTGGGACAGGGTCTTGGTCAGCTGTGGTTGGCTAACCCTGACGCTGGTATATCAGCTATGGTTGGCTAACCCTGACGCTGGTATATCAGCTATGGTTGGCTAACCCTGACGCTGGTATATCAGCTATGGGTCGCTGATTACCTTATCGGGCATCTTCACTCCCGTTAATTTCACATGTTTATTTTTAATTAATGGAAAATTCTTATTGTAAAATGTCTTTACATTTCAGAGTATGTTGGCCTGGACGCCCTGGTTTGTGTATTACGTGACTTTGGTAGCAAAGAAATCATTTACAGGTAATTCTCCCCCTTTATTCATGTTCACGAAAGAGATTGACCATGTGAAACTCCGAAGAAGACATAGAGGGACCAAATAAGTAGGCATAAAATCCATTGATGAGGTTTGAAAAACTCGCTGAAAACAGGAAAACCTGGCAAACTACCATGCAGGCACTATGTGGCATTTAAAGGCATAGGAAGGATGTAAGATTCATATTCACTGAGTGAAGCTCCCTTGAATTGAAAAGCAATATTTCGTGGTTATTTTGTCTGAAGTTTCATTTTTCAGTGGGCCCAGAGAGCTTTGAAGGGCCCAGGGTGGGCAAAAACAGATTTGTGGTGGGGGGGGGGGGGAACAGGCTTGTAATATTTCTGTGGGAGACCCTGGAAGGGGATATGTGGTGTTAGTTAAGTAATATTTTTATCAGATATCCTGGAATGGGATATGTGTGTTAGTTAAGTAATATTTCTTTTGGAGACCCTGGAAGGGGATATGTGGTGTTCGTTAAGTAATATTTCTTTTGGAGACGCTGGAAGGGGATATGTGTGTTAGTTAAGTAATATTTTTATCAGATATCCTGGAAGGGGATATGTTTGTTAGTTAAGTAATATTTTTATCAGATATCCTGGAAGGGGATATGTTTGTTAGTTAAGTAATATTTCTTTTGGAGACCCTGGAATGGGATATGTGTGTTAGTTAATTAATATTTCTTTTGGAGACGCTGGAAGGGGATATGTGGTGTTAGTCCTTATTCCTATTTTCCTTAACCCTCTTTAGAGTTCTCACCAATTAGGTCACCCCACCCCCCACAAAAAAAAAAAAATCGTGTACAGTGAATGTCCCTTAGCTGCACACTGTAACAGGGGAGGAAGGTATTCAAGGGAAACAACTATTGTCTAACATCTCCTCATAATATGGATTATTTCCCTGTAGCTGTTTATCACCTTGAACAAAAATTCTCAAACTTTGTTTACAGATTCTGACATGGTCCTAAAGGGGGACACTGAAAAGTGATGCGAGCAGTGGTACATATTGACATAGTTGTTGTCACTTTACTAATTGCTTGTCGACTTTTCATTTATATGTAGGAAACAACAAGACTTCGGCACAGTAAAGTAACAAAGGTCATGGTCTAACCATACAGTACCTGTGCTTTGTTATTTTACCTTTATACATTGTTTTTATTTAATCATTATGAATGTTGACAAGGTCTTAGCTGGCTAGTTCTTAGATTTTCCATTATTTCTCTTTTCACTTTCCATTTACTACCTTCCCTATTTCTTTTCTCTCTGAAATTTATCTTCTTCGTATTTCAGGGACCTGACTTTTCTTTTCGATTTTTTTTATTCTTAATGTCCATGTTTCTGCGTCAAGAAGTAGTGTGGCATGTACATAGGATGATAAATGGTCATCAGTTGCTGTGCTTTTTGTTTGGATCCTTGGTTGTTTATTATATTTAAGAGACACTGTTCTCCGTCTTTTTGTTCATTTCTGTTTCCCCTTTCTCAAACATGTGATATCTTATGTCCAAGATACAAGACATTGTTGTTTATATTTGTGCTCTTTTTTCTCCAATTTTGATTTTTTTTATTTCCCAGTGATATTTTAGCAAATAGAAGACATTGAAGCTGGCATGCAGTAAACTGATGGAGAACAGTATTGTGTGACTGGCCACAAAGAAAAAGTCAAAGCTCTTGTGATGTGATAGAAATCAAAATAGTAAGGAAATGATTCTGATTCAAACTGTAGACTTCTGTTGAACAAGCAGCCGCCTAGCCGTGAAAGGACAAGTGGATAGTGCATTGTTATCTGGCGGCAAGGCAGTCGCTAGTCTTACTGGAGTCCATGGTTTGAGTCCTGATCATTCTCTCACAGTACTTTTTGTTAAGTGCTTTGTATTTTTCTAGGCTCACCATACAATACTGTGCTCTGTCAGTGCTATTTTAAGACAGAGCAGAGAATTACTTATATACCTAGTGTGTGATTTTTATCTGCAGTTGCCGAGTTGTGCGGTGAGAAGCTGGCATGGTTCTTTGGCATCACCACACCAAAATATGCCTACGCTATAGAAGAATACAAACGAATGGCGAAAGAGGTAGTAGTTTGCTGTGTAGAAAGTTCTGTAACTGGATCATTATTTAACTGTCTGTAATGCTCAGACCTATGTCAGTAGAAATCTGGAATGCTTAGACCTATGTCAGTAGAATTGTCTGTAATGCTTAGACCTATGTCAGTAGAATTGTCTGTAATGCTTAGACCTATGTCAGTAGAATTGTCTATAATGCTTAGACCTATGTCAGTAGAATTGTCTGTAATGCTTAGACCTATGTCAGTAGAATTGTCTGTAATGCTTAGACCTATGTCAGTAGAATTGTCTGTAATGCTTAGACCTATGTCAGTAGAACTTTCAGTAAGACTTAGACTTATGTCAGTAGAACTTTCATTAAGACATAGACCTATGTCAGTAGAACTTTCATTAAGACTTAGACCTATGTCAGTAGAACTTTCAGTAAGACTTAGACCTATGTCAGTAGAACTTTCAGTAAGACTTAGACCTATGTCAGTAGAACTTTCATTAAGACTTAGACCTATGTCAGTAGAACTTTCATTAAGACGTAGACCTATGTCAGTAGAACTTTCATTAAGACTTAGACCTATGTCAGTAGAACTTTCATTAAGACTTAGACCTATGTCAGTAGAACTTTCATTAAGACTTAGACCTATGTCAGTAGAACTTTCATTAAGACTTAGACCTATGTCAGTAGAACTTTCATTAAGACGTAGACCTATGTCAGTAGAACTTTCATTAAGACTTAGACCTATGTCAGTAGAACTTTCATTAAGACTTAGACCTATGTCAGTAGAACTTTCATTAAGACTTAGACCTATGTCAGTAGAACTTTCATTAAGACTTAGACCTATGTCAGTAGAACTTTCATTAAGACTTAGACCTATGTCAGTAGAACTTTCATTAAGACTTAGACCTATGTCAGTAGAACTTTCATTAAGACTTAGACCTATGTCAGTAGAACTTTCATTAAGACTTAGACCTATGTCAGTAGAACTTTCATTAAGACTTAGACCTATGTCAGTAGAACTCTCAATAAGACTTAGACCTATGTCAGTAGAACTTTCAGTAAGACTTAGACCTATGTCAGTAGAACTTTCAGTAAGACTTAGACCTATGTCAGTAGAACTCTCAATAACATTTAAGACCTATATTAGTAAAACTCTCATTAACGTTTAGTAACACACAATAATTTAGTAACTTTGTAACTTTCAGTAATTTGGTATGATTAAGGCTTACACTAAAACATCACAACCGTGTACTCGTTAAGTAATGAAGCTGTTCCTACTTTTTTCCTAGTTTATACATTTCAGCTTTAAACCTGTGGCAGTAGAACTCTGTAGAACTCTTAGACCTGTGTCACTAGAACTCTGTAGAACTCTTAGACTTGTGTCACTAGAACTCTGTAATGCTTAGACTTGTGTCACTAGAACTCTGTAATGCTTAGACTTGTGTCACTAGAACTCTGTAATGCTTAGACCTGTGTCACTAGAACTCTGTAATGCTTAGACTTGTGTCACTAGAACTCTGTAGAACTCTTAGACCTGTGTCACTAGAACTCTGTAGAACTCTTAGACTTGTGTCACTAGAACTCTGTAATGCTTAGACTTGTGTCACTAGAACTCTGTAGAACTCTTAGACTTGTGTCACTAGAACTCTGTAATGCTTAGACCTGTGTCACTAGAACTCTGTAATGCTTAGACCTGTGTCACTAGAACTCTGTAATGCTTAGACCTGTGTCACTAGAACTCTGTAATGCTTAGACTTGTGTCACTAGAACTCTGTAATGCTTAGACTTGTGTCACTAGAACTCTGTAATGCTTAGACTTGTGTCACTAGAACTCTGTAATGCTTAGACTTGTGTCACTAGAACTCTGTAATGCTTAGACTTGTGTCACTAGAACTCTGTAATGCTTAGACTTGTGTCACTAGAACTCTGTAATGCTTAGACTTGTGTCACTAGAACTCTGTAGAACTCTTAGACTTGTGTCACTAGAACTCTGTAATGCTTACTTGTGTCACTAGAACTCTGTAATGCTTAGACTTGTGTCACTAGAACTCTGTAATGCTTAGACTTGTGTCACTAGAACTCTGTAATGCTTAGACTTGTGTCACTAGAACTCTGTAATGCTTAGACTTGTGTCACTAGAACTCTGTAATGCTTAGACTTGTGTCACTAGAACTCTGTAGAACTCTTAGACCTGTGTCACTAGAACTCTGTAATGCTTAGACTTGTGTCACTAGAACTCTGTAGAACTCTTAGACCTGTGTCACTAGAACTCTGTAATGCTTAGACTTGTGTCACTAGAACTCTGTAGAACTCTTAGACCTGTGTCACTAGAACTCTGTAATGCTTAGACCTGTGTCACTAGAACTCTGTAATGCTTAGACTTGTGTCACTAGAACTCTGTAGAACTCTTAGACCTGTGTCACTAGAACTCTGTAATGCTTAGACTTGTGTCACTAGAACTCTGTAATGCTTAGACTTGTGTCACTAGAACTCTGTAGAACTCTTAGACCTGTGTCACTAGAACTCTGTAATGCTTAGACTTGTGTCATCTCTTGGCAGCTGAAGTCATGTTGAAAAACTTGGCTATCCCTTTATAATTTCTCAGTTTTGGAATGCAAGCACTTGTAGGGTGTCTTGAAAGTAGTCTTACTTGTAGTTCATTTAGCTCTCCATATTTAAGCTAAAACATGTTTGAGTGTTTCCTGCAGATTTTCAAGTGTGAGAAGTTTGACTGTTATTGAAGTTCTTACATCTTTCCATTGCATCAGTTACCATCATAGATATTGCTTATATCAAGAAATAATGGTTTTTGTTAAAATATTTCTTTTCTCTTTCAGATTGAACTAGAACGCGAAAGAGACCAAAAACTTTACGAAGAATCACAAGGATTGTCGGCTGTCGATGTCCGAGTGGTTGACAGGAAGACGCCAGTCACCAGTCAGTTGTCAGGAGGGAATTCTGAGTTAAAGAATGCTACGGAAAAGTACTGATACAATTTTAGTAATTTTACAGGACGCCCATTTGTTGTTGAATGGCTCGGTGAGATAGTCTCAGCGGAAGTTTCTTTTTTTATGTTTAAATTCACAATGAGGGTGTCAGATGATGAAACTGGTGTTTTAATTTTAAATTAATGAAAATTGTATTTTAATTTTGTGAATGCTTTCCCCGTGACATTTTGACTTTTGTCACCTGGCCATCAGCTTGATCCAGCAAGGATATCCGAGATCTTCAGAATTAGTCGAATTTGGGTTGTCAAGCATTTATTGTAGATCGGGTTATTTTGAAATATGGTAAATATGTTGGTAGATGCCATCTTTTAATTGACATATATGAGTATATGTGTGTGTAACGATATGCATGTTTAAAATGTGTTTCTAAACTGGTTCCTTTTTTAAAGTCAACTGTTTGCAGTATGCACAGCTAAGTTATTTATTAATCTGGTTGATTTGTTTGGTTTTCTTCATTCAAAGAATCCATTCTTTCTTCTTTTGTTTGTTGCTGTTGTTGTTTAGAGAAAGATGGGACCTGAAATATCACATTAGTTGTCCTCTTATTACAAGTTTGGGAGGTGAAATATCACATTAGTTGTCCTCTTATTACAAGTTTGGGAGATGAAATATCACACTAGTTGTCCTCTTATTACAAATTTGGGAGATGATATATCACATTAGTTGTCCTCTTGTTACAAGTTTGGGAGCTGAAATATCACATTAGTTGTCCTGTTAATATAAGTTTAATCTTGTTGTATAATCTTTTGTGTTTGTTATTTTGAAACTCATTACATCCCTTTGTTGGTTTATGGCCATCCTGCATAATCTCCATGATGGAATCCAACCACAGTAGATCTCCAACAATCTTTTGCTGTTATGGTACATATTTACAGGCTGTCTGCTTTCTTGCTGTTGATGTTGTCATCCACTCATCTGTGCTTGGGTTTCTCTTGCCTTGTTGCTCCAGTAGTTTTCAGCACTTTATTTTGGCCTTGCAATGTGTCTGAAATATTTTATTCTTTATTCATAATTTTTCATTCCTTTTTTTTTTTTCATATTCAGTTTTCCAGTCCTATTACTTGTTTTGTTTTATTTTACATCAGTCTTCTTTTCTGTCTATCAAAAACATCCCCATTGTTTTGTATACCATATCTGGTTTTTTCTTTCCAGTGTTCTCTTCTTCTCCCATCGTTTAGCATCCATGTTTTTGTGAATCTATTGTGAATTGCTGAGTGTATGTAATATGTGAAAATTATCTATTTTAATTGCTTTGTCACCTCAAAGGATATCTCTCTCTCTGAACCTTAAGTGCCCAGGGCACATGGGGCATCCGCAAGGGTTTTCCACAAATGCCTGTCCTTTGCCTTTTTTTTCTGCTCTTGCCCAGGTGAGCCCTCTATTGCTCAACATCCTTTCTGTTGTTCTTCTCCATGTCTCTTTTGGTCTACCCTTACTTCTGTTCCCCTGTGGTGTCCATCTTAGTGCTGTTTTTGGTAGTGAGTTATCAGTCATTCGGAGCACATGTCCCAACCATCGCCAGCATCTTTCCTCAATAATTGCTGTCAGTGGCTTCATCTGCATCTCTGCCAACAAGATGTTATTTCTTATGGTGTTTGGCCAAAATATTTTTCTAATTCTTCGTAAACATTTAGTCTGGAAAGAATTCAACTTGTTTTCTATTGTTTTGGTGATTTTCTAGCATTCAGTCTCAAAGGATAGTAGTATTTTATTAAGTTAATTTGTAGTTTAAAAAAAAAAAGAGATCAAATAAATAGAAACCACGTAGAGATGAATTACATGTTTGGGTAGGCATATAGATAACAGTAACTGGATAAACTTACGTTTGACAAAACGTGTCAGAAAACAAGAGTGAAACTTTCTAAACCGAGATGGTTGACAGAACACATCAGAAACCAAGAATGGAACATTCTTAAACTGAGATGGTTGGCAGAACATGTCAGAAACCAAGGATGGAACATTCTAAACCGAGATGGTTGACAGAACATGTCAGAAACCAAGGATGGAACATTCTAAACCGAGATGGTTGACAGAACATGTCAGAAACCAAGGATGGAACATTCTGAACCAAGATAGCATTCTTCAAAATTGTAAACTTCATATACAAACTAAATGTCAGAAACTGAATGCTAAAATACTGCACCAAGTCTAGAGATTAACAGCTGACCAAACCACTACATTTTTCCATAAGCTTATACAGTAGGATTATGCCTCAGCAAGGGGCAGTTACTACCAAATGGAAGTTTATTAATCAAGAGTTATTTAAGTTTATATTATATGTTCCAACTTTCTCCCATATGCACTTTCCAGAATTCCATAATTTGTTAAAACCATCAGATAAGCCTCGGAATTATTCACAGTGAGTGACCTCTGCTTTCATTCCTTAGGTTTCTGTAGACCAGTAAATGACCGTTGCTTTCCTTTCTTAGTCTTCTGTAGACCAGTAAATGACCGTTGCTTTCATTTCTTAGTCTTCTGTAGACCAGTAAATGACCATTGCTTTAATTTCTTAGTCTTCTGTAGACCAGTAAATAACCGCTGCTTTCATTCCTTAGGTTTCTGTAAACCAATGAATAACCGCTGCTTTCATTTCTTAGGGTGCTGTAGACCAGTGAATGACTGCTGCTTTCATTCCTTAGGTTTCTGTAGACCAGTGAATAACCGTTGCTTTCATTTCTTAGGGTGCTGTAGTTTTGGAAGTTCTAGAGAGAGACTAGTCATTCGGTGGAGAATGTCACCATGTTCCATTATTCATCGGAGTCCATTTGTGATACTCGGTTCTGATATGCCTTCATTCATTGGGGCTGTGTTGTAAAAAAAATGTTGTTCCATTTTGACTACAGGAATCTTGTTCTTTTCTTAAAAATAAAAAAAACTAGGATGAGTTATTTGTTTTCAAAGCATGTACATTGTGTTTTCCATTGGTTTAACCTCAGAGTATTTCTTGTAGAAAACAAACTTTGTCATAGGCAGAAAAACTTCAAGAGATTAGCAGAGTCATGAAAATATGAAAGCAACTCTTGTTATACTGAAAAAAACAAAAAAGAAAAGAAAAAGCAGAATTTGAACACCTTTAATGACAGATATCTTGAAAAAATTGGGGGGAATGTGTGAAACATAAACAATTTATATGAAAATATTTGTGCAATAAAAGTGTCCAAAAGGCTTTTAAAAACAAACAAAAAAAAAACTGCACACACATATTTTACTGAAATAAATTATCATACATTCCAAGTTAACTCTTCCTGTGCCACAGGAAGAAACACGGACGTTCAGTTGAATGCCGAAATAAAAGTGTGGGTCTTGATATGTTTAAGGGGTATAGTTGTAAAATGGAATGGAAAACAGTATTTCCATGTACTTCTGTGTACTTATTATGTTTCAAAATATAACTAAATGTATGAAAATTTCATAAATGCAGAGTTTTTTAGGAAAAAAGAAGTAATGTGATGTTTTTAGACAATGATTGTGGCCAGCTCACCATCAGCTAGGTCTAGATCTACTTGCCATCTAAGATGTCTAGATCTACTTGTCGATCTCGTATTGTGATTCTGTGTTGCATTCTCACTAAATTAATGTCTGAAATAACCTCCTAACTACTTCTCCAGTCATTTGATATGTCTAGATCTACTTGGGATACATTCAAAAGCAATGGGTTGGTCACAGACCATGTCCATACCCCTATCTACATCATCAAAAACTGAAAATTTTCCATGTTTCTCTTCCTTTTTCTTGCTCGGCATCACTTGTAACTAAGCACTCTTTCACCATTTTGAAAAGTGTCACCACCGGAAACGCAGACGAAATATGTACAATCTAAATGTTACACCGATTGTTTTATTGAAACAAACCAAGAGTCACTATATTGACCCTACATACAAATCGGGAAACCGTAAGGGTCAATAAAGCGACCCAAGGCACGGGAAGAGTTAATGTAATGCACCGTATATTTCTAATGAATTTTGATAAAGATGTTCAGTTTGTCTGCCATAAATAGAAAGATTGAGTAGAGTCTGATTGGCACTGGTCTGGTTAATTTTTTTTTTTTTTTTGAGAGAGAGCGATAAGTGCAAGTATTGTGATATACACATTATTTATTTGTCACATGCTTTTCACGTTAATGTGTTATAGTTTCTTTTCTAATTCATGTGCTGTTTGGTTCCATGCAATACAGCCCACTTAACATTGGTTGTGGGAAAATGAGGTTTATTATGAATTGTTTAGGTTCCCCTGTAATTTGTGGGCAGGTGCATCAGTTTTGGCTCACTCTTTCTGTGTTCTTTGCTTCAAATATAAATACAGTCGCAGACATAAAAGAATATAGAGAAACTTTTGTGTCAGTGGAGGAAAATTGATGACAAAAGGGATGCCAGACAAATCACACTATAACAATGACATATTTTATTGCCAGTTGAAGTATATGATCTACACACAGGATTGACTTTTATGTAAACTTACCAGACTATTATTAGAAGGTGTAAATATAAAAAGTCGATAATTTTTTTTTTATATATTTGTGACCACAGAACATTGAAGGAGTATCACTCTGTGATCACAAATGAACAGCCATTTGTTCACTGCTTGTTATTTTTTCATAAAAATAACAGATTTATTATTAATTCTGTGTTTTGACAAACAAAAGTTCTGGCATTTCACTGTGGCAGTTTTAAAATGTTTATTTGTAATTAATTTTTGCTTGCACATAAAATGTTTGTGCAACTATAAATTCTGCCTTTGATAATATTGTTTAATAAATATCATGATTTCTTGACATATTTTAGTAATGTGACTTGAGAGATGTGTTAATATTTTGTTTTTATTAGTGGCTTGAATGTTATTGTTCATTTCTGTTCATGATTCGTTGTTGACAACAGATGGAATGTTGAGCTGTGACAGAAGTCTACAAAGAACATTCTGTTTATAAAAAAACATGAAATTCCATAATTGTAACTCTCCGGTGGATACCAGGATACTGGAACTCCTGGATATGTAAGGAGTTGACCCCAGCTAAACAGGACAGCAAGTATGCTCAAGGTCACAAACCATGATCATTTTATATTACATGCTGTGCCAGGCAAAGATGACGACCATGTGTCTGCATTCTGTACAATCTTTGGTGTTTTGGTCAGTTCAGATGTTTTTAGTTTTTCAGTGCTTGGTCAGTCTGCTGAGATATGGCCTTACTTTTTCCCTTGAATTTTTCAGTCATTACCAGTTTCTCTAACTTCTGTCCACCCATGATAAATCTGAGAAATCTGTATTCACAAATCAGTGTATACTATTATACACCGTATAACGTTATTGACTAGAGGAACCTGCGTCAGGCCCACTGTCTCAGAGTAGATACTACACTCTTCTAGAAAAGTACAAAGATGATGCCTCATTCGAGAACTGATCTGATGTATATGTCTGCACAAGGTTAAGGACATCAGCAATACCAGGCAAAATAAGTAGACCAAGCTGGCATCCATGAGAGATTTTTCCTTCATCCTTGAGGACTGGGAAAAACAGGCAAAAGACCAAACCATATGGAGAAAGACTTGTTTGTAAACACTGCTTCATTTAAGGATGATATATGTGCTAAGATTGAAAACATGAGACAAGCATGAAGAGACTAAACCATAAAAACATGAGACAAGATGAAGAGACTGGACTATAAAAACATTAGACAAGATGAAGAGACTGGACCATAAAAACATGAGACAAGCATGAAGAGACTGGAATGTAAAAACATGAGACAAGCATGAAGAGACTGGACCGTAAAAACATTAGACAAGCATGAAGAGACTGGACTATAAAAACATGAGACAAGCATGAAGAGACTGGACCGTAAAAACATGAGACAAGCATGAAGAGACTGGACCGTAAAAACATGAGACAAGCATGAAGAGACTGGACCGTAAAAACATGAGACAAGCATGAAGAGACTGGACCGTAAAGCACAAACATAGGTTGTTGTTGCTGTGCCGATTATGCTGGTATGTTAATAATAGAATCTTCTTCTTCAGCTTTATCTTCATTGCTGCAGATAAAGTTCACCTCCATTCCTCTCTGTTCCTAATCTTCCCTCTCCAGTTGGTGACACAAATTTAATAGTAATAATAGAATCTGTTATGCAGAAAAAAACAACACAAAACTGTTCAGCAAATGGACAGCAAGTTCAACAAACAATTAATATCCGCCTATTTTGTAAGCTTCTTTCAGAGATGAAGAGGCCCAACATATTTGTCTGTCTTTTCTTATAGTTTGTTTGTAAGCAAATCTACAGGAAGCAGCGGAGATCTGGTTCTTAAGAAGCCAAGAAATCAAATGAAGAGGTTCTATGCGAGGCTGGGCAAAAGAGAGAAGTTATGGCAGAATTCAGAACACGACAGTCCAGATTTGTGGGATATGTTGAAGGGGCAAACTGGAACACCTAGTGACAACAGGAAAACTGGAGTGACAAAAGAAGACAAAGAAATAAGATACTTGATGGAGTAAGAGTGACATGGAGCACAGTCCAACACACATAGAAAGAGCAAAGGATAGATGGTTGCGGAAATAAATGGCAACCAACGCCTGATTTGCATGGACCACAGAGAGAGAGAGAGAGAGAGCCTGTAAGCACATTATCTTTCACTGTGCTTATAAATACGTGGATGAATTCACTGATTCAGTGTGTAATATACGTTTGTCATATGTGTAGAAGAATAACAGGATCTGTGCTGGAGTCTGATGAGTGAACTCCAAAAAAGAAGTCTGCAGTGATTCCCCTTTTACAGTTCGAAAGGGGGCCATGGGTATGAACATAAGCACTTTTGATAAACTGTGAAATGTCTGGAGCTGACAAGACACGCCTGTAACATGAGGTCCCGCCATACTAAGGTTAGCTTAGGGCTGGGGTTCCAAATGGCGGCCCGGGCGATTTTTTTATTTTTTTTTGCAGCCCGCTAGGTTATTATGAAAGTGTAACTTATTTGAGAAACGTTTTTTCTTCAAAACATGTTTTAAAATGAAAAGCGAATTAAATACAATCAGTTCACCTTTTTCTTCGCAACTGTCACTTTTTTCCCCTCATTTTTATGTAAGTTGGTAAGAACTAGTTGAACTATCCACCACTCGACATCTGTATCTAGTTGTGGCCCTAGTTGGACATTCTAGGCCTAGTGCCTGAGTGATGTTTAAACGTTTTAGGCCTAGGAGCCTGAGTGATATTTAAACGTTTTAGGCCTAGGAGCCTGAGTCATATTTAAACGTTTTAGGCTTAGGAGCCTGAGTGATATTTAAACGTTTTAGGCTTAGGAGCCTGAGTGATATTTAAACGTTTTAGGCTTAGGACCCTGAGTGATGGTTAAACGTTTTAGGCCTAGGAGCCTGAATGATATTTAAACGTTTTAGGCCTAGGAGCCTGAGTGATGGTTAAACGTTTTAGGCATAGTGCCTGAGTGATATTTAAACGTTTTAGGCCTAGTGCCTGAGTGATATTTAAACGTTTTAGGCCTAGTGCCTGAGTGATATTTAAACGTTTTAGGCCTAGGAGCCTGAGTAATGGTTAAATGTTTTAGGCCTAGGAGCCTGATTGATGGTTAAACGTTTTAGGCCTAGGACCCTGAGTAATGGTTAAACTTTTAGGCCTAGGAGCCTGAGTGATGGTTAAACGTTTTAGGCCTAGGACCCTGATTGATGGTTAAACGTTTTAGGTCTAGGAGCCTGAGTGATGGTTAAACGTTTTAGGCCTAGGAGCCTGAGTGATGGTTAAACATTTTAGGCCTAGGAGCCTGAGAGGCGGTTAAACCGTCACTTGAAAAACACGCTGACCCGGCAATCAGCGACCCAAAGATGACATGCTAGTGTCAGGGTTGACAAACCATAGCTGATCAAGACCCTGTCCCACCTCTCCGTTGGTACCCTAGTAACATACCTAGCCTGAGTAACGGAGCAGGGATCGCCACAATTCCCACAGCCATGGGGGCTGCTAAATAAGTATTGATCTGATGTTTAGCAGCACACAGAGACCGAAAAAAAATAGCCGCCATTACTCCTCCCCCTCCCTCAAAGCTAACACAATGCTGTTCCTCAACATCTTCACTTCATCGGCCACAAAGAACACCAGTTCACAATTCCAAGGAAGAAGTAGAAGCTTCAGTGTGTACAAAATCAAAGCGTAACATGATACAAACACACACACACACAACACTTCTCTTTGATTGTTCCTATTTTGTATGTTACAACAACAATACCCTCTTTTTACGTTTTATTTCGTTTCGTTTTCTTTTTTCATTCATTCATTTGCATGTCCCTTGCGGAACTTTGCCTCCCTAACAGCTCTCATGTAGGCCTCTCGGTTGTGAGCAAGATGCCCTGCTGCTGCTGCGTCCATTTGCAGATCATTAACGATGTCTTGCAGCCATCTTCGCCTTGGTCTTCCTCTCTTTCTTTTTCCCCATTATGTATCCTTCCAAGACGGTCTGCTCTAGATTATCATGACGTTTAATGTGTCCAAAATATTTAAGTTTTCTCTCTTTAATCCTCTTTACTAGCCAGCCTTCTTCAATGTTAATTTCTTGTAGTACGGATATATTTGTTCTTTTGTGTGTGTGTGTGTGTGTGTGTGTGTGTATCCATGATATTTGAAGAACACTTCCGTAGCATTTACATTCAAAGGCATTTATGTGTTTCTCAGCTGTTTTGTTAAGTGTCCAGGTCTCATTTTTCATTACTAATCTTTATTTCGCTTTCACATACATGTGATAGTCTACTGTCTTTTACCCAAAGTCTCCGAATAAGAAAAAAAAACATAGATAGCTAAACTTTTGTGTACATCAACTGCAGATATCTCAGAGTTATGGAGTATTGAAGAGTGTTATAAAATGTAGCTGGAAGTTTAACATTTGTGCTGGTGCCGTATGCAAAACAAACAGTGAACTATAATGAGACAGCGATTTACTTGAAACCGACAGGTACAAAGGAACCTCTGAACTTTATCTCATTGTATTATCGTTAAAAAATAGACGGTTTTACATTTTTTTCAGCTGTGTTCATATGCATACACACCACACACTCACTCACCCTCACACACACACAAACACACCCACTCATATACACGCGCTATCTCTCACTCTCACACTTACACAATCACTCACTGAAATGTCTATTGTGTAAGCAGCCGTAAAGAAAACATCATTGATTTTATTGATCACGACTTAGAAGTGCATGCCCGGTACCTTGGCGTACGTGTAAATTCCCAAGAACCCTTTGCTGGATGACAAGCAGTTGTCAGCGACATTTTAATGAGAAGTTACAGGGGGTCGGCGTAAAAATAGAAAGTCCGGGAATACAAGACAATCCCATGATACACAAAAAGCAGCAGTCTAGTGCGTGGAACGAGACAGCCTTAACAAGAATGAATAATTCTGCAAGCGCCCATGTATGAGTAGGGCGGGGGGGGGGGGGGGGTTAGCAGTAAAAGAGTTATTTGGAGTTAAGAGGAAAAGCTACAATAATAAGAGTGATCATCATTTATTACTATTAAACTAAGATATACCTCCATTAAAACTAAACTGGAACTGAGAATGTCCTCTTTTGGCTCAGTGTCAGTCATTTGCATGTCCCTTGCGGGACTTTGCCTCCCTAACAGCTCTCCTGTAGGCCTCTCGGTTGTAAGCAAGATGCCATGTTCAATGACAGTTCATGAATTTAAAGTGCGAAAGCCTGATTGATCTCATAAATCTAAAGTACACAAATCTACTTTTCAACTATTGAGAAAAGTTCATACACACCGCACTTCCCGTCATATATGACATACTTTGGGGGGGGGGGGGAGGGTGAGGGCAGAGGCTTAAAAAAATCACCATACTACCCACAATGGTAAGATTTGGGTAGGCCTCGAAGTATAGGTCACCGGTACTACCTAGACTTATAATTTTAACACGCTAGTTTCACGGCCACTCTAGAACTGTAAATACGATACGGCCGTTTTTTTTTTTTTTTGGTGCTAACACCTTACACCAGTGTTTCCAAACGTGGGGGCCCATGTCTCACAGGTGGACAATCTGAATATCTGTGGTGGCGTGGGGCAGTTATAACTGCCTTTCTCGGACGAAAAATGACGTTATCGTCATTCTTGTGAACAAAATCCGTGGTAAATTTATTCAAATAACGAATGGTTTAATGGTGATACCGTAGCCATAATTTGTTTCTAGAAAGTGGCGTTAACACGTTTTGCTTTAATTTAAGAAGTTCCGTAAGAGAATATACAGCAGCATGCAGTCTTGGACCATAACTCGAATGAGTGTTAAAACTAAAACAAGAAGGTAGGAACAGCTTTATTATTTAACGAACACACCGTCGTACCTTTTCGATTTACACCTTAATCATACAAAAACATACAGGACAAAGAAATAGAAACAGAAATAGAAATTCATATGAATGATATACAACAAATAGAAATAGGGGGAAAAACACGAAAAAACGGAGCACTTATTTGTGACTTGTAAGAAGCTGCTTTCAGGAGTGTGCATGGTGGAGTACTGTGAATGTTTAAATGTTGACTTGGGATGTATGATAAATGTGTAATAAAGATGGGTTGGGGAACGCGGAAAGAAGAGAGAGAGAGAGAGGGGGGGGGGAGAGAGAGAGAGAGAGAGATGGATGAATATAATGGTAATCTACCCCAGAAAAGAATTGGCGAAATAGACGAATGTGGTTGGGATAGATGGTTTCCAATCTACTGCAGTGAGTGAGTTCAGGGTTATAAGTTACAGGTGAGGAAAGAGCAGAACCGAGCAGATAGGGAATAAGATTGTGGAGAAACGGAATATTAAGTATAGCTGAATTTAGAGTTCAAACCATGTGGTTCTACCGTCCCATACTCTGAATGTAGAGGTTCTCGATCGCAAGGCAGCTTCCGCCATAAGAGTGACATTGTTTAACGGCTGTTACTAGAAAATCAAAGTTGTCTCTGTGGTTGCCATTGTATCAAAAATAGAGATGGGCAGGTGGCTAGTGCTGTTTTCACTTGGCTAGATGACGGTGTCCTTGGTTCGAATCTTGACCATTCTTTTGAAATTTTTCTTTCTCTCGCATATAAAAGTGCTTTATCTCTACATTTGAACGCTAACCACAGATCACTGTGCTAAAGCCTCTTTATTACTAGAAGAATTTAAGGAGGAAATAACTCTGTAAAAAGTAATTGAGAGCCCCGAGGTGCACTCCCTTCTCATTTCCTGACTAACACCGAAGTACATTAGACAGACCTAGCTCTGATACTGACGTACTTGAACGGAGTCACTGCTCTTACGAGAATGCTCATATTAAAGTGAATAAATCAAACTAAAAAGCTACCTCAGTACGTTACATTTATGTGATGAGCATACACGAATGAAGAACAACAGTGCAAACGAGAAGAATTATGTCATAAAGCTCAGTGAGATAGCAAACAGAACATTAAGAACAATGGAGCAAACACGAAGAACAGGGGGAGAAGACGAAGAACAACAAAGCAAGTACGAAAACGTGTGTAATGAAACACACGAAGTACAACAGAGTAACAGTCGAAGAACTACGTAATAAAACACGAGAAACACAACAGCAACACATGAACACTAGAGCAGGACATGGAAAACATCGTAGGAAAACTCGAAGAACAACAGCGCAAATGCGAAGAACTACTATATAATGAAACATACGAAAAACAACAGATAAACTAGGGCGAAGAATGACCAAGAAACACACAGGAAAAACCACTGATCAATGAGATAAGAAGATCTACTAAACAACAACCACTAAGAACCACTGAGTGGCATGCATGAAGAACCGGAATAACTGCTGCTGGCAGAAAGTCAGATGAAGCCAGTGACTTCGACCACTGAGGAAGGATGTTCGCGATGGTTGGGGCATGTGGTCTGGATGACTGGGGCATGTGGTCCGGATGACTGGGGCATGTGGTCCGGATGACTGGGGCATGTGCTCCGGATGACTGGGGCATGTGGTCCGGATGACTGGTGACTCATTGCCAAAAATAGCACCGAGATGGACACCTCATGGGGAACAGAAGGAGGGGTAGATGGAGAGGATGTTGAGCAATAGAAGTTTCACCTGGCCAAAAGCGAAAAAAAAGTCGAAAGACAGGCGTTTGTGGAAAACCCTTGAGGAAGCTTTATGCGCCTTTGGGCATCTAAAAAGGGGAGGGGAGGGGAAGGGGAAGAGAGAGAGAGCGGGGGGAGTCACTAACTATATTTGTTCTGTAGTTGGGATTTTTGCTATTTTAAACTGTCGGAACTCTAAAAATAGGCAGTGGGCCTTTTCACTATAAAAACATAGCGGCCATGATTTTTAGTAACAAAAAGTGTTTGTGGTGTTGTGGGTGATGCTCGGTGGGATGAGAGTTAATCAACACAGAAGACGAATAGAACGTTGCAACATTTTTCAGGTTTTAAGTTGTCTTATTGTCATTTATACAAGAAGGGACAACCAGACTAAACAACAACCAATTCAGACAAACAAAAACAACAAAAAAACCAACCAATGGTTGTACTGTTCTAGACACGGCTACAGTTTGGATAGTTAGTCACTACTAAAGGCCTGCACGTGGGGTCAAAGGGTAAGGGAGTGTCCACTTCATGTGGGTGAAGCAATATCAGTAGTGTCTCTGGGAACGAGGACCAGAATAGAACAGAACCGAGAAAAAAGAGAGCAAACAGAACATTCAAGAATTTTTTTCTACAAAAACTGTCCTATCTCTTGTTTAACTTAGGTCATGTTGTTTTCTGTTCCGTTTGGAGAGTGAAAAACGAAAGTTTATAATCTTGGTCACACTATTTTAGACGCAGGCCACGCTGTTTTAGGTGTAGAGATTAGAATTTGTTTTTAATGAAATGGCCCTTTGTGATCTTTACATTCAGCCATTGATCATTATCGCTTTAGGAATCCGCATCTTAACCGTTTTTGCTGCAAAGATAAATCTAAATTCCTCGCATGCCAGAATGTCAGCTTGTTTGTTAACTTTCTTTTTTCTTTCAACCCCGTCTGCGGGTGGCATTTCCGGTTCCGGCATTGTTTCCTCAACATTAATCATACTACCCTGCCTGTATGGTAAAACCATCATCATCTTGTGCCACCTCCTCACCAGAGACTGACTGCGTTGGATATCACTTTGTTTTTCTCCCTTTGTTTTTCTCCCTTTGTTGTTCTCCCTGTCTGACTCTAATGGTCTCTCGATTGTGCTCACTGTCCATTAATCTTTCCTGTTGTCATGCTTTTGGCGGCATCACGTTATGGATAAGGCATATAATCACATAGACCTGGCTGACATTGAAAGGAACGTGCTTCAGCAAGGAGGGGGAGGGGGGGGAGAGACTCTGATTTGCAGTTTCCTCCACCTTCTCTCTAGACAAGAAATCAGTGAACAGGAAAGGCAGCTACAACATTTGAAATCAATACACGAACAAGAAAGGCAGCTACAACATTTGAAATCAATACATGAACAGGAAAGGCAGCTACAACATTTGAAATCAATAAGTGAACAGGAAAGGCAGCTACAACATTTGAAATCAGTACATGAACAGGAAAAGCAGCTACAACATTTGAAATCAATACATGAACAGGAAAGGCAGCTACAACATTTGAAATCAATACATGAACAGGAAAGGCAGCTACAACATTTGAAATCAATAAGTGAACAGGAAAGGCAGCTACAACATTTGAAATCAATACATGAACAGGAAAGGCAGCTACAATATTTGAAATCAATACATGAACATGAAAGGCAGCTATAAAATTTGAAATCAATACATGAACATGAAAGGCAGCTACAACATTTGAAATCAATACGTGAACAGGAAAGGCAGCTACAGCATTTCACAAACTAAAGACAAGGGAACAGAATAACAGAAAGTGAACAAACACTGAAGACAAAGTAAGAGAACACAGTTTTGTAGGATTAGATCTCGAAAAAATCGTAGACAAACTACTTTAATTAGATGTGAGAGAAAGAAAAATCATCTGGGATTCGAACCACGGACTCCGGTAGGACGAGCAGCAGTCTAACCATGAGAGAACAGCGTACCAAAGAACTGCGCTATCTCGCACCTCTAAGTCTTTCGATTCCTCTTTCATCAATGAAAGACTTCTATTAGGTAGAGATTGAAAATAACTGGCGAAGTACCGATTCAACTGGAGAACGAATCTGAATAAGAACGCAGCATCTCTTGAGTTGGAAACGAGGGCAAATTTGAAGAAAAAAAAATTCGTTCCGGGTGGCTGGATCTTGTAAACACACACATGGCTCGCTATTAATATGGCTGGATCTTGTAACACACACATGGCTCGCTATTACTATGGCTTGATCTTGTAACACAAACATTGCTCGCTGTTAATGTGGCTGGATCTTGTAACACACACATGGCTCGCTGTTACTATGGCTGGATCTTGTAACACAAACATTTCTTGCTGTTACTATGGCTGGATCTTGTAACACAAACATTGCTCGCTGTTAATGTGGCTGGATCTTGTAACACAAACATTGCTTACTATTACTATGGCTGGATCTTGTAACACAAACATTGCTCGCTGTTAATGTGGCTGGATCTTGTAACACACACATGGCTTGCTATTACTATGGCTGGATCTTGTAACACAAACATTTCTTGCTGTTACTATGTCTGGATCTTGTAACACAAACATTGCTCGCTGTTAATGTGGCTAGATCTTGTAACACAAACATTGTTACTGTGGCTGAATATGTAAATTCAGCATTAGTAGAGTCCGCTATGCGAAGAGCTATTCAGCAAGATGATGATTAGCAAAAACTCACAACAGCTGATATTTGCCTTCTCCAAAACTGTCTTCTAAATCAAACCAAAAACATCATAAAGTCAGCTATCAATCCTTCTGCCCCTCCAGGTAAAATAAAATGGACCCTACACAGAAAACAGAATTTCCAACTGAAATTTTTGATGTTTTCCCTTGTAATTTTTTCTATGGGTCATCATTGCTTCTTCTTTAACTTGCATGAACTCTTTCACTCCAAGAAAACCCTGGCAGAGTTGGTAGATCATGCACTCCTATCTGAATCAACGTTCGGTGTGTTAGTTAAACCAAGTCTAAATAAAATGAATATTACCGCACTTCTAACCCTACCCACATTTTTCAATCTTTCCACCAAAATTTCTCGTCAAAATTTATTCTGAAAGAGTATGAAAACTAATTTAGAAGTGAAAGAGTTAAGGCTTTTTTTTTAAAAAATCTATTCTGTAAACATTCAAATGTAATATCCACCCTCATTTATGCATGCGAAAGCTGGAAAACAACTAAAGAAATAGAAAAGAAATTAGACTCTTGTGAAAACAAATGCCTAAGGAAAATACTCGGCATCAAGTGGAACGAATTCAAGAACAATGCAGAGATAAGACAGATGACTGAACAACAACCAGTCTCATGGGTGATCAGGAAAAGGAGATGGACATATGTTGGTCACTTGATGAGAAGAAATGATCAGAGAATCCCAAAACAAGCTATCAAGTGAAACACAACAGGCCAAAGAAAAAGAGTCAGACCGCGTGAAACTCTGAAGAGGACATTGTTAAGAGAGGCCAAATTAACAGGCATAAAATCCTTTGATGAGGTTGAAAGACTCGCCGAGGACAGGAAAAATTGGCGAACTACCTTGCGAGCCCTATGTGACGTTTAACGGCACGGGAAGGATATAAGATACAAGAAAAGATTCTGTAAACACAAATATATAAGCTCGAATAATGTCTGGCTCAGGACCACATAAAAAATATAAGCCCATTTATGGATCATACTCTAAACCAATTCATATTTAAACTATGTCGAATCCATATTAACGATATATTTTAAACTAATCATTTTTTTACGAAATGTACATGTTATATCTAAATAATATACAACAATTCACACCCATTCCCACCCCCATTTATAAAGAAACAAAAGAGCAGACAGCATGGCGGCCAGCAGACGTCTGATAACAGTAGATATTTATCACAGCAAAATATCTGTCCTAATTTCCGAAGTCTCCGCTTTAGGGTATCATATATTTGTATATCCCCTAACATACCTTTCGGGGCAGTGCAAGAATTTAACAATTAATGATTTCAGGATTTAAAAACATGGGAGGAAATTTGGGCAAATAAACCAGCAGGATGTAAAAAGACCAGAGCCTATCTAGGTCGCACTTGCTGAGGTAGAATCGTTGCTATCAGCACGTAGTCAGTCGCCGCCTTCAACAAATTGAGTTCGCCAAGAACGGGCATTTCTTGCCAGCGGCGTTAACCAAGCTGGGTAAGTTGTCAGAAGCGGTGCCAGCGTGGGGAGAGAGGAAGAGAAAAATAGGATACGCTACCTTTGATAATAATTATCAGTACCTGCCCACGGGGGAAAAAAATAAGAAAAAAAATACTGCATAATTATTTAATGTAGTATTATTTGTCTGTCTAGCACCTGTCTGTGTATCCGCCTACCTTTATCTGTCTGCCATCAGTGTGTCTGCTGTTAATCTACAGCTAATATCTAGTCTTTGATTAGCTGATTAGTAGCATAATTGGAGTATGTGGTTTATTCCATCAAAAGGGGAGTGGATTTAACTCAGTAGGAAATATAAACTTTCTCGGAGAACAATTTACAGTCATCTTTACTTTTTCATGAAGTTACAAAATGCATGACTAGCTACATTTGTTACAAAATGCATGACTAGCTACATTTGTTACAAAACACACGACTAGCTACATTTGCTCAACTATATGAAAGGGGTTTGGACAATAGAAGATTAATTCTAAAGACAAGTTTTCTGAATTATCAAACCTGTACATCTTCTTCTTCTTCTTCAGCTTTCCGAGCCATCAAGGATCATTGCTGCAGATAAAGTTCGCCTCCATTCCTCTCTATTCCTAATCTTCTCTCTCTGCAGTTGGTGACACCAATTTCTTTTATATCCTCTTCTATGTTGTCTTTCCATCTCTGTCTTGGTCTACCCCTTAGTCTTGTTTCCCCCATCTCTTGTGCATACATCATTTTCATTTGTCTGTTCTCTTCCATTCTTTCTACATGCCCCAGCCAGCGTAGTCTGTTCAGTTTCAAGACATTCATAACTCTTTGAGATTTAATTAAATAAGCTGTTCAGTTCAGTGTTCTTTGTAACTCTCCATTCTCCGCTGTTAGTACAGATTCGGCCCAAAGATTCTTCTTATGATCTTGTTCTCAAAGATCTGCAATTTTTGTTCATCTTTCTTTGTTGTAATCCATGTTTCTGGTCCATACACGACGGCTGGTCTTATTATAGTTTTATACATTGTGATTTTGGTGTTTTGGGACAGGATTTTGGATTTTAACAGGTGTTGCAAGGCAAGTATATTTTATTCCCTATCTGTACTCTGCTTTTAATTTCCTCGCTTACTATGTTCCTTCTGTTGAAGGCTGTGCCTAGATATTTGTATATTTGTATGATAATAATCATCTCTCCAACATTTATATACCCTGGATCATTCTGGCTCTGTGGCACACAATAATTAATGTATAGGTATACAACTATACACAAAGCGTGTAATCGTTGAATAATAAGGCTGTTCCTACTTTTTTTCCTAGTTTACACATTCTGCCTCTGGTCTCTCGATATCTTCATATACTTTGTCTTATCTTGGTTAAAGGTCAAGCCCATTATTAGTGCTACATCTCTCAGTTGTATGCAGGTATTGATGACTTCTTGCGTAGTTTCCCCCACTAGGTCGATGTCATCAACGTATCCTAGTATTTTAGCTTGTTCTTCTGTACTGCTTTCTTCTTTCGCTTTTCTGATTACCTTTTCTAGTACTAGGTTGAATAGCAATGGAGATAATGTATCACCTTGTTTTAAACCAGGTCTTATAGAGAAGGGTTCTGACTTTCTTCCTTTATATATTACTATATTTTGTGTATCCTCCATACATATTCTGGTCAGTTTGATTAATTTGCTAGGTATCTCAAATTCTTTCATAATTTTCCACAAGCTGCTCCTATCTATGCTGTCATAAACTTCAAACCTGTAAATGGGAAGATTAATCCTGAAGACAAGTTTTCTGAGTTATCAGACCTGTAGTTTGACGTATGTGGATCTTCGTAACAACACCATGCAAGGCGTGAGAAAATACTTAACAATTTCATATCTTCGCTGCTTTCATTAAAGAAAACCAGTAAACATCAAGTATCAAATAAACTAACAGTAAACATCAAGTATCAAATAAACTAACAGTAAACATCAAGTATCAAATAAACTAACAGTAAACATCAAGTATCAAATAAACTAACAGTAAACATCAAGTATCAAATAAACTAACAGTAAATATCAAGTATCAAATAAACTAACAGTGAACATCAAGTATCAAATAAACTAACAGTGAATATCAAGTATCAAATAAACTAACAAGTATCAAATAAACTAACAGTGAATATCAAGTATCAAATAAACTAACAGTGAATATCAAGTATCAAATAAACTAACAGTAAACATCAAGTATCAAATAAACTAACAGTAAACATCAAGTATCAAATAAACTAACAGTAAATATCAAGTATCAAATAAACTAACAGTAAACATCAAGTATCAAATAAACTAACAGTGAACATCAAGTATCAAATAAACTAACAGTAAATATCAAGTATCAAATAAACTAACAGTGAATATCAAGTATCAAATAAACTAACAGTAAATATCAAGTATCAAATAAACTAACAGTGAATATCATGTATCAAATAAACTAACAGTGAATATCAAGTATCAAATAAACTAATCATCTCTGAGGTTCTGCAGCTTTCTAAGCCTCCGTCTATGGTGATAACGAAGCAGCAGAAGATTGAGATGATTGGGGTACGCTGCAAAAATGAGGGATAAATGTACAAGCCTTACATGGAGAACTGAAGGGAATGAGGCCACGAACAGATCCAACCAGAGATATCAGAATTTTTGCAGGACATCTATGATCTCCTTTTTAAATCAGCCATAATGACTTGGAAGAACCTGACAAAATGCAACGTCACATTAGCCTCAGCTGTGCACAAATCACGGCATCATATTAGAAGGAAACGTGTGCCAAAACTGAAGGCCGAAGATGAGAATGCAGAGATACTTTATGAAACCTACTGAGGTGTCTGGCATTGCAGCTAACTAAGATGATTGTGGACCAAAGTCTTACGTGCTCTCTGAGGAAAGAGTTTGGTGTTTACGAAGAACATTCCAGTACCATCATGAATGGACTGAACAATCAAACGCTCTAGTCAATAATCTTCAGTAAAAGAGCCTAGAAATTATGAATTTACTATAAAATAAAAACATCACCGATTTCTTCAACAGAGACAAATACTGTTTCCATTATAAAGTCAGATTATATAGTTATTGTGGGAAAATATTTAGCCTTCAAACGAATGACATTTTTCCTCCAAATAAGTTCGCCAATGTCACAAGGTTATAGAACGAGTTCAAGTTGTTTATGTGGTAAGAAATAGGTTAGTATATCATGACATGGGCTGGGAATTTACGTGCAGGCATGTCTCATTGTTTGTGACTTTTGGGTGGTGCAAAAGTGTGAAGATTATTTCCAAAATCGGGTCGCATTTACATAAGTATATTATATAGAGCAGGCTACTTGTAATAAACAATGACGGATGGGGCGAGGGGAGGGGCGTGTTTGAAGTGAATGCGCGAAGGGCATGAGAAATGTCGATGAATTGTTTATGCTATTGGTTCACGATGTGAATCGAAGCACGTATGCATTTTTGTTTATCTCGGTTATTCAGCGGATTTCGAAAATGTGAAAAGAAAGCGGCGTGGTAGACGGTAGATGTAACATTTTATGACAGGCCGCACGCAGACTGGGGGCCATGTGTTTACCACAGCTTAGAATATGCGAGGACAGACATTATACATACATACATAAAGTGCATCATTTGATCTCGCTAAAGAACGAAAGTACCGCAGTTTAGTTCTTGTGTAAATTAACGACTTCTGTAAAAGTTTCTTTGAAATAAAAATGAATTAAAATATATTTGTGCAGACCTAGTACGAGGGACTTCCCAGAAGTAAGTTTACATGTCATGTGATAAAAGGGATGTCGGACTAATGGGCATGCTTGTGGAGTTTTCCATATTCGAAAGTTTGCAACGACATGCTAGATGGCAGCACAGTGCATGATCATCTAGCGGCATCCGTTAGTTAAAGATGGACGGTCGACTGGAGCAATGGTCCAGGCCAGAGGTTCGTGCTGTGAAACTAGGAATACGAAGCAGGCGCCAACTGCTGAAATTCATCGTCATTTAGTGAAAGTCTACGGAGACAGTGTGATGAGTCGACTGCATGTGGTAAAATGATGTGCAGAATTTCAAACCGAGCGAGTAGCAACATAGCGTGCAGTGACAGACCACGACGGAAGGTACGGCAAATATGAACAAAACGCGCGTCGGAGGTGCGATACTGGAGACCAGACGAGTGACTGTGAGCGACGTGACGAGTGATTGTGAGGGACTTGACGAGTGACTGTGAGCGACTTGACGAGTGATTGTGAGCGACTTGACGAGTGACTGTGACTGTGAGGGACTTGACGAGTGACTGTGACTGTGAGGGACTTGGCGCATGACTGAAGTCTGTCACGTGGAACACTGTCCAAAATGACTGTGCAGTTTGAGATTTTATCAGGTGTGGGCAGGATCAGCCCCAAGAGCCCCTTCCCAGGACCACAAGGCAGAGAGAACGGCACATGGCTTGTCACTCCTGCAACAATATGCCACTCACGGCCAAGACTTTCTAGAGAGTACTGTTACCAGTGACAATACTTGCTTCACCATAGCGCCCCAGAATAAAAACATGCAAGCACAGACTGGAAACATCCGGGCTCCCCAGAATAAAAACATGCAAGCACAGACTGGAAACATCCGGGCTCCCCAGAATAAAAACGTGCAAGCACAGACTGGAAACATCCGGGCTCCCCACGAAGCGGGACATTCAAGCTCATGCTGTCTGTTGGCAAAGTGGTGGCCACTGTTTTTTTTTAAAATTTTTGTTATAAAGGTGTGTTGCTGGTCGATTTCCTAGAAAAGGGATCAAGAATTAATGCAGCTGTGTACGGTGTAACATTGCAACGTTTACAAGCTGCAGAAAGACGTCGCCGTCCTGGACTATTGGCAAAAGTTGTGTTTATCCTTCAAGCACAACATTGTCTCTGGAAGAATCTGTACAATCCGCCGTGCAGACCCGACCTGGCGCCCAGCGATGTTCACCTCTTCTCAGCTCTCAATGAACATCTTGGTGGGCACACGGAGTGAAGAGAATGTAGAAACGGGCCTGACACGGTGGCACAATGGCCAGGTCACCACATTTTATGGGCATCGAAGAACATGTCCTACGCATAGACAAACGCCTCAGTCGTCATGGGAACCACACTGGCAAATAAGGCGTCCATCATGAAGCAGTGTACAGTTATGTACGCAATCAATTTTGCTCTTGAAGTAGCAGCTCATGTAGACTTGCTATTTGGCCGACTCTCGTATAAATAAATGAAAGGGACAAAGGAGAAACGATGAAATGTGTTGCGAAAACGCAAGGACCAATAAGTTCTAAACTACAAGAATCAATCAGTACAGAAACTAAACTACAAGAATCAATCAACACAGAAACTAAAGTACAAGAATTAATCAGTACAGAAACTAAACTACAAGAATCAGTAAGTACAGAAACTAAACTACAAGAATCAGTTAATACAGAAACTAAACTACAAGAATTAATCAGTACAGAAACTAAACTACAATAATCAGTAAGTACAGAAACTAAACTACAAGAATCAGTTAATACAGAAACTAAACTACAAGAATCAATCAGTAGAGAAAGTAAACAACAAGAATCAATCAACACAGAAAGTAGACTACAAGAATCAATACACAAACAAAACTGCAAGGACCAATCAGTGCATAAACTAAACTACAAAAATAAATCGCTACGAAAACAAAACTACAAGAATAATTCAGTATGGAAACAAAACTACAGTAATCAGTCAAAACAATGACCAGACTGCAAGAACCAGTTGATACAGAAAATAAAATAAATGTACCAATCAGGACTGAAAGAATTGAAACGAAATCATCCATTAAAAAAAATCTCCGTTACAATGTTATTAAGACCCTACATTTATTTGTTAACAACAGCCCGTGTCATAAGAACTTGACAAACAAAGTAAGACTCGACATGATTTCCATCGCAGAAGAGCTTACTTTAGAGTCCTAATGCTGCAGACATTCGCTGGAGACAGTCTCGTTCTACCTTTTAATGCTGCAGACATTCGCTGGAGACAGTCTCGTTCTACCTTTTAATGCTGCAGACATTCGCTGGAGACAGTCTCGTTCTACCTTTTAATGCTGCAGACATTCGCTGGAGACAGTCTCGTTCTACCTTTTAATGCTGCAGACATTCGCTGGAGACAGTCCCGTTCACCTTCCTGTGTACATCATAGGATGTGAGAACTGCCATAAATCAAACATCATCATCTGACAGAAGGGCAAAGTGTTTGTATCCCTGGAATTTCGAAACGCATAATGACATGTTGTTAAAGATGAAGCTGAATAGTCCAGCAAGAGGGCCATGTTCTGAAACAATGGCCTCTAATTTAGATTATCTAGGTCGTGAAGGACTTCCTTGAAGAAATAAGTTAAAATACCCCGATCATGGCTGCATGTTTAGCTAAAGAGGGGGGCAGGGGACTATCAAGTTTATTGAAGAAAAGAACAAGTTACGGTAGGAATTGTTTAACTTTCCTTATCAGTGAATAATCTGTAGATAAATGTTTGTCTTAAGTTAATATGCAAAATTACGACCTTTCTGGTCATAAGATAGAAAAATGCAGAATTATTGTGTATTTGTTGTGTCTGCACAATATGAGAAGCGGGGCTTGTAAACCTGGAGTGCGGAAAGTGCATGCTTGTTTTTTTTTCCTCCCTGAAATGTTCTCTGGGAGAAGTTACGGCATACGTGTCGATAGCTGCGTGCGCGCGCCGCCATGCTAAATATCAGACAAGCTAATGAAGTTCTGTTCAAAATCACGATCTTTAAGACCAAATACAAGGACAGGGTCTGAGATACCGTGTCCAGTTTTCTAACTAACTGGATAATCAGGTGGCCGTGCAGACACACGCTGTCTGCTGCTTGTAGTTCAATTGATTGCCTTCATTTTCCAACACATGTTCAAGTTCATTCAGATTTCTGGGTGCGTGATGAAAGTCTGTTTCGTTGTCCAGTCATTGTCTGGTGCGAACGAGGTTTGTGTGTGGCAGAATAGGAAACAGATATATGTAGCGCAATATATGCTGCCTTCTATTCTCACATAGACTGTGGAGAAATAGTTGCTTTATGTGTTATTATATAGAGCTTGAAGTAGCCGTGTTTTGTGTGTTATCATATAGAGCTTGAAGTAGCAGTGTATTGTGTGTTATCTTATACAGCTTGAAGTAGCAGTTGTTTTGTGTGTTATCATATACAGCTTGAAGTAGCATTTGTTTTGTGTATTATCATATACAGCTTGAAGTAGCAGTTGTTTTGTGTGTTATCATATACAGCTTGAAGTAGCATTTGTTTTGTGTATTATCATATACAGCTTGAAGTAGCAGCTGTTTTATGTGTTATCATATGCAGCTTGAAGTAGCAGTTGTTTTGTGTGTTATCATATAGAGCTTGAAGTAGCAGCTGCTTTATGTGTTATCATATACAGCTTGAAGTAGCAGTTGTTTTATGTGTTATCATATACAGCTTGAAGTAGCAGTTGTTTTATGTGTTATCATATACAGCTTGAAGTAGCAGCTGCTTTATGTGTTATCATATACAGCTTGAAGTAGCAGTTGTTTTATGTGTTATCATATACAGCTTGAAGTAGCAGTTGTTTTATGTGTTATCATATACAGCTTGAAGTAGCAGCTGCTTTATGTGTTATCATATACAGCTTGAAGTAGCAGTTGTTTTGTGTGTTATCATATACAGCTTGAAGTAGCAGTTGTTTTGTGTGTTATCATATACAGCTTGAAGTAGCAGTTGTTTTGTGTGTTATTATATAGAGCTTGGAGTAGCCGTGTTTTATGTGTTATCATATACAGCTTGAAGTAGCCGTGTTTTGTGTGTTATCATATAGAGCTTGAAGTAGCCGTGTTTTGTGTGTTATCATATACAGCTTGAAGTAGCCGTGTTTTGTGTGTTATCATATACAGCTTGAAGTAGCAGTTGTTTTGTGTGTTATCATATACAGCTTGAAGTAGCATTTGTTTTGTGTGTTATCATATACAGCTTGAAGTAGCAGTTGTTTTGTATGTTATCGTATAGAGCTTGGAGTAGCAACCCATAGCAACACAGCTGATCAAGACCCTCTCCCACTTCCCCGTCAATACCTCAAGTTAGAAGTTTTGACTGGTTAACGGGGCAGGGACCGCCATAGTCCCCCATGGTGGTGGAGCCTGCTAAAGAAGCATTGTAATCTCTTGTTTTTTAGCTCCACCTAACAAATGGAAAAAATAGCAGCCGTAAACTGCTCTCAGTCCGACACAATGATGTGGCCCATCATCTTCACGGCATCGGCTGCAAAGAACACCAACTCGCAAGGCAGTTTCAAGAAAAAAGAAGAAAGTGCCAACAGATAAGATTTTAAACACATTTCTCTTCCAGCAAAAAGGCCCCCCCCCCAAATCAGTCAGGCAAACCCACTTTTGAAGGCACGGTTACAGTAATCTAAAGTTTCATTCATCTCAACACTCCTACATCTCCATGCACTGATCACGTTATCTTCTTGTGAGCCGACAGGTCAAGGAAAGTATGGACACCACCTCATTTGCCCAGGTCTAAGTCAAATAAAGCTTGGACACATATCTCCCCTAAATTTTCCTGTGACATTGAAACTAACTCCGTACCCCTTACATTCCTCGGTGACTTGGCAGAGCTACATTACAGCTTACATCTGTAAGAAACTGGGACGAAGCAAGGAGGTTCGCCCCAGAATCTTTCTATTGAAGAGCCTGTTTAGGAACACAAAATGTAAAGGTCATATACAAAAACAATACCAAGAAAAAGCACTTGCTAAACTCTGGCACGCACGTGATTATAAACTGCGCTGAACGTTCTCGCCGAAGGCCATGTTTTTCTGTCGCTTTTTTTTATTTTTTTAGTGAAAATGGGGTCTTGGTGGACCAGTTGATTTCATTTTGTAATTAGTTGCTGCAGCAGCCGTGTTTACCCGAGTTTGTCACGGAAATAAGCAGCCCACGCTTGGAGCTTTGCACAAGCCAGCACGGTGTGAGTGTGTGTTCTGTGTTCGTGTGTTGCATGATGCGCACGGGTGAACCCTTGCAGAAAGCATCTGTGAGCGTGTTGCTTCTGATGAGTGACGGTTTACAAACGCAAGAAGCAAATAGGAAGCGCGAGTCGATAGTGGCCTGTATTATCACCCAGAAAGTTGTATGGTCACTCGACACACAAGTGCTGGTGGAAAACAGCCTCCACAAACACAGCAGGCTACTCCAGCCGGCATCCAACAAACTCTGTCGGTGACTAAAGGAGAAATAGGACCCCATGCAAAGTTCAGCTGAGCGAATAAAGGTGACCTTGTCCTAGTACAGAGTAAATTAATTTGGGGGGGGGGGGGGGACGTGATGAAATAGGCAAATAATTAGGATGAAGAAACACAGAAAACGGGTTTGAGATTATAAAAATGATGGTGGCTGAATAAACAAAGAAGAGGGTAGAAGAAAATGCTAGAGATTCGTGGAACCAGTAGAAGATTAGGCTTACAAGTGGATGAATAACTGACGACAGTGCAGAGAAGACAGGCGAGGTCAGAATTGATGGAGGAAGAACTTCAGCTCGCTTTTGGAATAGAGATATCATAAATATAGAACGTGAAGCCAGAGTTGTTCACGAATATTTCTCGAAGATTTCTGAAAATCCAGTTTTCGAAGAAGCAGAGTCGGAAGAATTAATTCAAAACTCCAATCCAGCATCATCATCTGCGCTTCTATTCGAGCTAATGCCATGAGGCTCTGAAATAGTGTCAAGTTTAGATGCTAAGATGAAGTTACTGAGACTTATCATATACTGTTACATTCACTGTTCTCTTGTTACAGTTCTTCTTCTACTGTTGCTGAGCTCAAGACCTGCAGGAAGTTAAATCTGATGTCTGTACGCAAGGAAAAGGTCACGATTTCTTGTTCTCTCATCTCTCTGTAGCTGTCCCAGGACTTTGTTATTATGACTGGTCCTCTTAGCCTGATCTATGCGGCGTGGATGTGCCAAGGCTGAGCATGCATGTTTTGATGTCTAGACTCAACTACCTCATCGTTTGTTCTAGATTACACCTCTACATACGAGGGGTGATTGATAAGTTCTCGGCATAAGGTACAACGGATTATTTGTGGACAACTTTTTTGTGTTATTTCTCAACATAATCCCTTTGCAAGTTTATGCACTTAGTTCAACGATCCTGGAGCATACGGGTCCCCTCTTTGTAAAAGTCAGCATCGTATGCCAGTAGAAAGTGGTCTACAGCATGAATGACGTCATCATCTGAAGCAAATTTGCGACCACTGAGCTCCTTTTTGAGTTTGGTAAACAGGTAATAGTCCGAAAGGGCCAAATCTGGGCAATAAGGAAGATGTTCAAGAAGCTGGAAGCCGCATTCATGAATGGCAGCCACTGCCACTGCCGACTTGTGAACTGGAGCATTGTCCTGATGAAAGATGACTCCTCTCATCAATTTCCCTCGACGCTTTTCCTTCAGTCTGACCTGCAGTTGCTTCACAAGATTAGCGTAATAGGCCCTGATGATTGTTCTGCCCTTTTGAAGTCTACCAATAGCACACCTTCTGAATCCCAAAAGATGGAAGCCATCACTTTGCCTGCAGACAGAACCATCCTTGCTTTCTTTGGAGGTGGGGATCCATGATGTTTCTACTGCTTTGACTGTTCTTTCGTTTCTGGTGAAAATGACGAATCCAAGTCTCATCCATAGTCACAAATTGCTGAAGAAACTTTTCAGGATCTGCAGAAAAATGGCCAAGATTGTCTCTTGACATGTTGAGACGCTGTCGTTTGTGATCAGCTCCAAGAAGTTTCGGGACCCATCGAGCAGAGACCTTTGTCATTTGAAGATCATTGTGAATAATGGCATGAACACGTTCCTGAGAGATGCCCAACTCAGTAGCAATGTACCGCTCAGTTAGTCGTCGATCCTCCATTATCATGTCATGGATTCTGCCGGTGGTTTCATCAGTGGTTACTGTTCTTGGTCTTCCTGGACGGGGATCATCTTCCAGACTTTCCCTTCCGTGTTTGGATTGAGCTGCCCATTTCTTCACTGTGCTGTAAGAAGGGGCACTCTCCCCTAGAGTCTCTACCATATCCTCGTGGATCTCCTTCGATGATAAGCCCTTGATGCAGAGATAGCGAATGACTGTTCGAATAGAAATTTTATCCACTTTCTCCATTTCTGCCACCCATTACCATTTCAGTAGCCTGTAAAAAAATTGGTTGCAGTTAATTTCTTGAAACTTGGTGTTTAATCTTACATTAACCTGATCTACAAATGCACCTAATATCAACTGTGTGTTTCAAGTAGTTGTACCTTTTGCCGAGAACTTATCAATCACCCTTCGTATGTATTCATTTATGTAAACTAGGTCATCTTTCGTTCTAGATTACACCGCTACATATGTATTCATTTATGTAGACTAGGTCATCTTTTGTTCTAGATTACACCGCTACATATGTATTCATTTATATAGACTAGGTAATCTTTTGTTATTGCGAGAACAATACAAAGTTATTATAACAAATAGATACAATGCAATAGCAAAGATAAATAGTATAGATGAACAATGGGCAATGTTAAGAGATTCTATCCACCAAACTGTTAAGGAGATAATACCGCCGAAAATAGAAGCCCCTAAAAATAAATGGATGACAAACAACATCTTAGGACTGATGGACAAGAGGAGGAGGAGTAAAAACAACGAGGAAAAATATAGCACGATAAATAAAGAAATAAGACGCAAATGCAGAGAAGCAAAAGAAGTGTGGTTAAATGAACAGTGCAGACAGATAGAGGACATTCATAATAAAGACAGCAAAAACATGCATAAACGAATTAATGAACTCACAGGCAGGAAAACAAAATATACCACAGGATGCCTGAAATCGAAAGAAGGTAAAATGTTAATGGGAAAAGAAGACATTGTGGACAGGTTGACAGAGTATATCGGTGAGCTATATGGAGGAGAAAGACCAGAATTAACACCAGATACTGAAAACTGTGATGGACCGCCAATACTTGAAGATGAAATCATAGATGCTATCAAACACATGAAGAAAGGAAAAGCGACTGGGCCTGATAATATAACAATAGAAGAAATAGAGGCACTAGAGGAGACAGGAATAAAAATAATAACCAAGTTACTGAATGATATTTACAACAGTGGTTATATTCCCAGTGACCTGATTAAATCCACGTTTATAGCACTACCAAAGAAACCAGGTGCAAAGGAATGTGACGACCACCGGACTATCAGCCTCTCATGTCACATAAAGAAGCTACTTCTGAGAATCATTATGAGAAGAACAAGGAAAAAGATAAAAATGGAAATAGCAGATGAACAGTTTGGATTTGTTGAAGGAAAGGGAACACACAATGCCATTTATGCTTTACGAACACTAACAGAAAGAGCTTTAGAAGTACAGAAAGATCTCTACTTATGCTTCATTGATTACACCAAGGCATTTGACAAGGTGAAACATAGTGAAATTATTAAAATGCTTGAAGACATCAATATAGACGGCAAATACTTGAGGATTGTAAAACATCTATACTGGCAGCAAGAAGCAGCAGTTCGAGTTGAAAATGGAATTGGAAAATACCAACCTATAAAACAAGGGGTGCGACAAGGATGTGTACTATCTCCAGACCTTTTTTCTCTGTACAGCGAGAATATTCTAAGAACAATCATCACAGAACCAGGCATAAAAATTGGAGGATACAATATTAACAACCTTCGGTATGCTGACGACACAGTACTGATAGCGGAGAACCAACAAGACCTGCAAAATCTCTTGGATAAAGTCGCCAAAGAAAGTGAACAGAAAGGCCTTACTTTGAACATCAAAAAGACAGAGACTATGGTTATATCTAAGAAACAGAATCCACCAGCATGCAGTATTCAATTAAACGGAACCATTCTAAAGCAGGTGCACAAATTCAAATACCTTGGAGCAGTAATAACTTCAGATGGGAAATGCAAAACAGAAATTAGGAACAGAATAGGCCAAGCAAAGCCTGCATTTCAGAGAATGAGAAACATATTAGCTAACACATCGTTATCAATGAATATTAGAAAACGAGTCCTAAAATGCTATATTGACCTTATCTTGTTATATGGAAGTGAATCATGGACAATAGGCAAGTCTGCACAAAAATCATTGGAAGCAGCAGAAATGTGGTTTATTAGAAGAATGTTGCGAATCCCCTGGACAGCAAAAATAACTAATGAAGAATGTATGAGAAGAGCTGGAGAGACAAAAAACCTTGTCAGAAAGATAAGAGAGAGAGACAATGTACTTTCATAGGACATGCAATGAGAAGAGAGGGCACTGAAAATATTATAACAACAGGAAAAATAGAAGGAAGAAGATCAAGAGGAAGACCAAGAGAGATGATACTGGACAGTCTGACGGGATGGTGTGAGAGGAGATCACCAACTGAACTGATGGCCTGCATGAAGGATCGGGTACTCTGGAGAAGCATAATAGCCAACGCCAGTCGGCACGGCACCTGATGATGATGATGAATCTTTTGTTCTAAATTACACCCCTACATATGTATTAATTTACGTAGAGTTTCTGAGGGGACATTTGATCTCATAAATCTTTGGTCACTGTAATGTTAACGGTCAGTATCTCATCTCCCTGGAGCTACGAACTATTCTTCATCTCTTAATTTTAAAGCTTATATATGTCGGATAATGAGTGGATTATGACGTACTTGAAGACCCAGATGGAGCCATGAAAGAAGCTTCCCGTCAAACGCTGCCACCATAAGGACCATGGTGAGTCTCAGCCACACAGGAGGAGCACACCAGTCTCTTACTAGATCACCATGACGA
Organism: Achatina immaculata; assembly: GCA_009760885.1. Lineage (NCBI taxonomy): Eukaryota > Metazoa > Mollusca > Gastropoda > Stylommatophora > Achatinidae > Lissachatina > Lissachatina immaculata. The sequence continues at coordinate 69,446,766 of CM019702.1, forward strand.
GGATGAATATGGTCTTGACCGGGTCTGGCTTGAAAGATAACTCTAGCACGGTCATCTTTGCCTCTTACTGGGTCTGTGTACGAAACTAAGAGCCCCCCCCCCCCCCATATTTCATAGAACAGCTTTAAAAACCGCGTGCAAATAAAACTATTTTTCTGGTTCCATTTCCTTTCATACTACCATATCTCTCTCTCTCTCTCTCTCTCTCATTACACACACAGAGATGTGCTAAGAAATACACATTCAACAAACACGCTTGAGTATTTGAAAGCATTCATCATCTCTTTATTGTGTATGCATAAAACAATTCGTTATGGAAAAAAGGACAATAGTTATAACAAAAGTTATACGCAATAACTGAAATCACTGAACAAACCAACAGCGACATAACTCACGTACATGGGCTGGTGGCCAGGTTTTCCAAGTTGCTGATGTTAACTTACGCCATGGGTTTAAAAAAAAACCAATTGGCCAACAATGAAAGGTAATGGAGAGAAAAATATTCCAACAGGCAGACAGATGAATGAGAATGTCATTTTTCTGCTGTTATGGAGATATGAGATATGAACATTTTGGGTAAGATTTGAATTTCGGAATCACAGTGTGAAATGATGGCAAAATAAACATACGCACACAAATATGACCACGTCTTCTTAAACATATTTTTTTACACAAAAAAGTGTCTTTGTTTTCATTAAATAGTGTCAAGTCATCTTTCACTACAAAATCACAACATCAAGTCATCTTTCACTACGCAATCACAACATCAAGTCATCCTTCACTACACAATCACAACATCCAAGTCTTCCTCCATCAGATAAGGAAACTATCTTACACTAGACAGCCATATCATCTGCATCACTCTCCACTAGACAGCCACAACATCATATCATTTCTCTTTAGACAGCCACAACATCAAATCACCTCTCTTTAGACAGCCACAACATCAAATCACCTCTCTTTAGACAGCCACAACATCTAATCACCTCTCTTTAGACAGCCACAACATCAAATCACCTCTCTTTAGACAGCCACAACATCAAATCACCTCTCTTTAGACAGCACAACATCAAATCACACTCTCTTTAGACAGCCACAACATTAAAGCACAACAAATAATCAAATCATCCCCCCACCCCCACACTAACATCAATACAATATCTCCTTCCACTACTGAGCCAGATATTCTCCACATCTTTTTACCAATTCAAACAAGCACACAATGCCAGTTTATAAATATTACAAGTGATTGTCACTGATGGAAAAATCATGGCACGTGAGCTAACAGCTTGTCCAAGGAGGGTTAACCTCAGTGAACAATCTGTTGCCAGTTTGTAACATAGAAAAAACAATTTATTATCACAATACTTTTATGTCAGTAATTTATTAATGTTATTCATTAATTAAATAATTTGTCAAGGAGTTCATCCACTTAATCAAAGAAAATAAAAAAAAAGTAAAACTGTGAATAAAATGAATTTACATTTCTGAAAGCAAGAAATAGATAATAGAATGCCCACTCATTGGAAAGTATGGTATATCATGCTCAGCATGTTTCTGATAAATATGCAAAGAACATTCCTGAAAATGCTAGATAATGTGAAAAAAGGGGGATTGGGGGGGGGGGGGGGGAGATCTAGTTCTGTGACCAGCATGTTCTAAACTCAGCTCCTGGCATTTGCTGTTCAGAACAGGGGACAGTGAGGCTGAGAACAGACTTAGCATGTTCTAAACTCAGCTCCTGGCATTTGCTGTTCAGAACAGGAGACAGTGAGGCTGAGAACAGACTATCATCTCTTCAAGCTGTGCTCTTAAATAATGAAAACTAACACTTTGTGACTTTATGGTAATAGACATGCTACAGGACTACCCAAATATTTACTATACTTACAGCACTCAGTATTATACAAGACAACTCAACAAACAGCCACAGCACTATATATTCTACAAGACAACCCAACAAACAGCAATGACACTAAATATTCTACAAGACAACCCAACAAATAGCTACGGCACTAAATATTCTACAAGACAACCCAACAAACAGCAATGACACTAAATATTCTACAAGACAACCCAACAAATAGCTACGGCACTAAATATTCTACAAGACAACCCAACAAACAGCCAAGGCACTAAATATTCTACAAGACAACCCAACAAATAGCTACGGCACTAAATATTCTACAAGACAACCCAACAAACAGCCAAGGCACTAAATATTCTACAAGACAATCCAACGAAAAGCCATGGCACTAAATATTCTACAAGACAATCCAACAAAAAGCCAAGGCACTAAATATTATACAAGACAATCCAACAAAAAGCCATGGCACTAAATATTCTACAAGACAACCCAACAAACAGCCATGGCACTAAATATTCTACAAAACAATCCAACAAAAAGCCATGGCACTAAATATTCTACAAGACAATCCAACAAAAAGCCATGGCACTAAATATTCTACAAGACAACCCAACGAAAAGCCATGGCACTAAATATTCTACAAGACAACCCAACAAACAGCCAAGGCACTAAATATTCTACAAGACAACCCAACAAAAAGCCATGGCACTAAATATTGTACAAGACAACCCAACAAACAGCCAAGGCGCTAAATATTCTACAAGACAACCCAAACATTTAGTAAAGCTATGGCAATAAATGTGCCATGAAATTATCACATCAAGTAAAGATGTACAATGGGACTAATGCTATAATAAAAAAAAAACAGCTTTATCCAGCTGCCAATCCATATCTCCAAGACTCGAGAGAAAGTTTCATGTCTGGGAATCTTAAGCTGTTAATTTAAGGTTGAATGTGTTTTACACAACTGGGACAATACCTTTTTCTTTGGATTTGTATGGAGAAAATCTAGCTCTAGTGCTGTTACATATTTGTCAATTACTTTCAAATCATTTTATCTTAATGCACTAGGAGCCATGAGTTCAGTGTACTCTGCCTTACAGGCAGTATTTTCTAGCTTCATTAAAGAGCTCCCCAACACAACATATCAAGTATACATTTTAGCAGCTGAATTGAGTGAAGCATGATGGGTCTATAATCTACTCTTTTTGTAAGAGAAGCCAGCTCACTACAATTACTATATTACCATGTTCAGAAACAGTGCTTAGTCAAGTGGGAAAATGATGGAAAGTTCATCTTGTTCAGAAACAGTGTTTAATCAAGTGGGAAAATGATGGAAAGATTGCCTAGTTATTGATGCTGAACAAGATAAATTTCCATCATGTTCAGCATCAATAACTAGGCAATCTTTCACATACGCAAATGTACATTATGCTGGCAGATGCTTGCAGTAAGAAAGTACGTTTCTCTAAATTTAAAGTAAAATGTTTTAAATTTCCCCTGCACATAAACTCTTGGTCTATCAAACAACTACAGCACCTGACTTTGCTGACGATGTTTGTTATGTGCTATCAAGTAGACACAAAGACACACAAGACAAAACAAATAAACTAACCAGAAATGCTAGTAAAAAGCTCAACACAGGAAAGAGAAAGTTCATGAAACAAAATGTGAGCAATAGCAATGTACTGAGAGTTGATGGTAAGTCACTGGAACAAGTCACAGAACTTGTATATCCTGGCAGAAGATGGAGGCAATGAAAACGACATCAACAGCAAGCTAACTAGAGCAAACCAGGATTTTGGAAGCAATATATGAAAATCCAAAAAGCGGCTATAAGCAACAAAAAAAAAAAAATCAGGATATTTAAGAGTAATGGCCTAAGTGTGCTATTCTATGGAAGTAAATGCTGGACAACCACCAAAACTATAGAAAACAAGCTAAATTCCTTGTAGACTAAATATTTATGTAGGATTAGAGGAATATTTTGGCCAAATACCGTAAGAAATAACAGCTTTGCTGGCAGAAATGCAGATGAGACCACCGACTTTGATTACTGAGGAAAGACGCTGGCGATGGTTGGGAGCAAGTGCTCTGGTTGACTGGTGACTCACTATCAAGAACAGCTCTGAGATGTACACCTCAGGGAAACAGGAGTACGAGTAGGTAGACTAAAGGAGACATGGAGAAGAACAACAAAGAGGATGTCGAACAGTAGAGGACTCATCTGGGCAAGAGTGGGGGGGGGGGGGGGGGGGAAGAAGCAAAAGACAAGCATTGATGGAAAACCTCGTGGAAGCCTTGAGCACCTAAAAGTTGTTTGTGTGTGTGTGTGTGTGAGAAGGAGAGACAGAAAGGCGGACAGACTTAACTCTTCCATCTACTTCACAACCCTAAAAACACAGCTAGTTTTTATATAAAGGTTTTTTTTCCCCTTTCTTTAAAAGAACCATGCCGGCCTTCTCCAAAGAGGTAAAAAAACAAAAACACACACACAATGGCTTTCATATTAATTAATAACTTCCCTCTCATTTTAAAATCCATGAATAACTTCAGATTAAAACCACAGGCTTTTTATTTATGTACACCATAACCGTTTTTTATTAAAAAAAAAAAAAAAGATGGCACCATTTTAAAACAACGACATTTTATCCATTTATGTAAATCATGAGAGCTTTCCCACTAAAAACAAGTAGAAATATTATTATATATACTATAATATTAGAAAGAAATGACTGGAATATTTAAATGATCAATCTCGGAATGAATTCACAGCTGAATTCGACAGTGAACAAGAAACAGTATCTGAAAACTGAATACAGCTTTTGTTGTACACAAAATGGCATGAAAGAACAATCTAGTACAAAAAAAAACAAAAAACATGGAAACTGTTCAGAGAATCACAAATGCTTATGATGCTACACCAAAAGATACATTTATGGCGTACTGATTTGGTCAGATACACACATTTCATTAGGGCTTTTTTTTTTTTTTCAATGAAACCACCAGTGATTTTAACTCTTATATCAAAGGTTCAAGGATCCCCAGAATGCCAAATTTTATGGGAGAATTGATGGGACACTCCAATGAGTGGTAGTGGCCAAGAGGTTAGAGCACTAACAATACTGATGGTAGGTGGTTTGGTTCCTGCTTGAGTGCTCAGAACCAACTGTAAAAATGGCCACCTAAACTACAACTGCACCTTGTATATGCCCCAGTGATAGCAGGCAGATAAAGAAAAATATGGTGACACTATTAATATATCCCCATTCTGTCTCAAAGGCATGGAACAGAAGGATGATACATCACTGGCACAATATCCCCTATCTGTCTCAGTGGCATGGAACAAATCTCTATTTTCCAAAGAAGGGATCAGCAGAACAAAAAAGGACTGAAAATCCCTGCCCTATTTAATCCCTTATTATTGAAGCTGACCATGAAAGGCTGATTATGAATAACTGATCATGAAAGCTGACAAATGGAAATGTCAAAATGACTTTTAATTATATTAAGTTTTTTTTTTTTAAAAAGCAGAAATCTTTGGAAACAAATGATTAAAAAAACAAAAAAACTTCATACCAAAAACTAAGACAACATAACACAAACTTGCTACAGATAATAAAAACATGATACAAATCAGTATTACGAATGATGTGACTGAGGTAGATTAAGATATTGTGACTGACCACAGAAGAATGTGAACTGATGCACTGCATACACAAAGTGCCTGCACTGAAGTATATCAGCTCTGCAGTACTGTACCATCATTTCATAACAACAACCTGCCCATAGTAGAAGATGCTTTTCAACCAAGATTTTACATCACTGCTTTACCTGGATAACTGGTATGATGCAGTCTCAAATCCTCATCCGTTATGTATTAATTATCTTTCAGTTCTGCTGGTTAGATTCAAATGATGAATGGGTAAAGAAACAAAGAGAGCCACAGTTTCTTCTTGAGCTGTTCATGAACTTAGAGAGCCACAGTTTCTTCTTGAGCTGTTCATGAACTCAGAGAGCCACATCTTCTTCTTGAGCTGTTCATGAACTCAGAGAGCCACATCTTCTTCTTGAGCTGTTCATGAACTTAGAGAGCCACAGTTTCTTCTTGAGCTGTTCATGAACTCAGAGAGCCACATCTTCTTCTTGAGCTGTTCATGAACTCAGAGAGCCACATCTTCTTCTTGAGCTGTTCATGAACTCAGAGAGCCACATCTTCTTCTTGAGCTGTTCATGAACTCAGAGAGCCACAGTTTCTTCTTGAGCTGTTCATGAAGTCAGAGAGCCACATTTTCTTCTTGAGCTGTTCATGAACAGTTTCTAAGAATCAGTATAACAATATTGTCTTTTAAGACAGACTAGGAACCAGAAAGATAAAGCAACCTGGAAATCTGCTGCAGCCAACTAGAATGCTTAAGACGAAGCTTCTATCCACAATAATGACACTCAACAGTGGAACATCAGTCCTGGGACATGCTGAAAGAATGAGTGCTTGATGTACATAAACAAACTTTATATGGCAAATCTGGGGATGGAAGGCAGCCACAGAAAAGACCTAGGCTGAGATACCAGACTACATGTAAGGCGTTCGCTAGTGATTTTTCCATCAGAAATGAAAACCAGAGAGAAAGAGTAAAAGATCCTGCCACATAGGCAGAGTATTGTTTCTGAAGAGTAAAAGATCTTGCCACATAGGCAGAGTACTGTTTCTGAAGAGTAAAAGATCCTGCCACATGGGCAGAGTACTGTTTCTGAAGAGTAAAAGATCCTGCCACATGGGCAGAGTACTGTTTCTGAAGGAAATGACAGTCAAAACTGCAGGCAGAATACAAATAAACTGGACTTTGCAACACAAACAGCTGTGCTTACCATGACTGATTATGGAGATCGTGTACCAGCAAAATCAGCCGTCAGAGATGCTGATCAGTAAAATGACACCCAGCAAGATCCAGAACAGCGACATCAACCTGACTAAACCATCTTCTAAGATGCCTTTATAAGTCCAGGAAATTTATTTCAAAGCTGTCAAAACTTTGACGCAGACACCCTGTATATGTACATGCAATATCTTACATCCTTCCCGTGTCGTTAAACATCACATAGGGCTAACCTGGTAGTTCAAGTTTTCCTGTTCTCGGCCAGGTTTTCAACCGCATCAAGGGATTTTATGCCTACTACTTTGACCTCTCTTAACAATGTCCTCTTTAGAGTTTTATGTGGTTGATGACTTTTTCTTCAACCTGTTGTGTTCCACTTGACAGCTTATTTTGGGATTCTCTGATCATTTCTTCTCATCATGTGACCGACATATGTCCATCTCATTTTTATGATCACCCATGAGACTGGTTGTTGTTCAGTCATCTGCTTTATCTCCATGTTGTTCTTGAAGTCATTCCACTTTATACCGAGCATCTTCCTTAGGCATTTGTTTTCAAAAAAGTCTAATTTCTTGTCTATTTCTTTAGCTGTTTTCCAGCTTTCACATGCATAAATGAGGGTGGATATTACATTTGAACTGAATAGTCTTAACTTGGTTTTTGTGCTTATAACTTCCTGAGTGCCATATGTTCTCAAGATTCTTGAAGGTCAATGCTGCTTTTGCAATTCTAACTTCCTTTCTAGTGTCACCGTCCTGGTCTATGTGGCTGCCAAGGTATGCAGATTTGTTGTGCTTCTTCAACAGCTGTTCCTTTTACATATATTTTTCCTTCATAGTTAATGAGAAGTTTCATTATTTTTGTTTGTTTTCCTTATTAATTTCAAGTTCCATTTTGCTCGCCAGGGTATCCGTTTTTTTCTTGCATCGAAATCACATTGTCACTGATAAGAGTCATGTCATCTGCAAAATCAAGATCTTCCAGTTGGGTCTCATGTACCCAATCAAAGCCGGTGTTACTTGTGCAGCATTTTTTCATTATGAAGTCTACGGGAATCCCAAAAAGCAAGGGAGATAATATACATCCTTGTTTCACGCCTGTTTCAATCTGGAACCACTCACTTGTTCCTTCTTCTGTGTTGACTTCACAAACATATCCACTGTAGAGGTTCCTATTGATGTTAACAATTTTAGATGGTATTCCATATAATATGCAATATGATTTAGGCACAATCAACATGCACATAATAATCAACATTTGATCAACATATGATTTAACAAATGGATAAAGTTCTGAGATGTGATCAAAACAGAAATGTTAGAACAAGCCAAAGTGCTGAAACATTACACACAGCATATCTGTAGTGTCACTTTAAGTACACTGCACTGATACTCATCAACATGTATCAAATCATCCTCCACTATACAAGTCATCAAGTTGTGAGCTGGAAGTCTGCCACAATAACAGGTCTCAAAGTGAGCAGCACTGCACCCCAGTAGTTGTTGCAAAGAATTGGAGGCAGCAAGAGAAAAGAGGCCAGAACCAACTGAGCAAAAAAAAAAGTTTTGAGGAGTGATCTGGATGTGAGTGTGTGTGTTTGCATGCGTGTGGGTGGCAATAGACCCAGAAACAAAAAAAAGGTTTAAGAAACATTTTACCTCATGTTGACAAAATGGGTGCTGGGTGGAAGGTGTGTGCGCGTGTGCAATATGTTGGATTCTCACCGGATGTCAGTGCATGATGGGAAAATTGGTCACTACATAAAACTCCCTCAAATGTGGCTTATTCTACAATGAGCCATTTAAATGGATTTTGAAAAAAAAATTCAAATAAAATAACCAGTCATATGCTTCTGCTATATATAGCCATGAGTTCACAGTTTTAAACTGCTGCAAACACTAAACTTGCCATAGCATTATTTCCTGGCAGAATATTATAGCATCATTTATTTACAAAAAATGTTCCTGTGTCATGGATGTTGTTTGGTAGGTTTAGAGTTAAACATGGAAGTTTCTCATATGTTTGTTCACATGGTCCACATAATATTTATCTGATTTATTGTTATCTCTGCACTCTTCCACTAAAGATTACTGTTTGCTATTGTTATTATCACCCTCTCTCCAACTAGTGATTATTATCCAAAATTTCTTTGCCTATATCCTGTGATTTAATGTCAAAAACATACATCTTTTGTCCAACAGATCTCTGCAGAAGAGTAAAGAAAGTGAAGAAAAATATCAATAACCTGATACACCAGAAATAACTGGACAATCCAGCATTAAAAAAAGACATCACAAGTCTAACGTTACTTCGCAAGTCTATGTGTATAATAATCTCACGTAAAAATAATATATAACAACACATCAGGTGACACAGGATGACAGATGACAGGCGCTAGAAAATGTGAATGTTATAAACGCAACTGCTTACATGTAAAATAAAACGTTACTTTAGGGTTTTTATGACCTTCATGGGGAAAAAAAAAAAAAACGACATAATTGATGGCACAGCATTTCAAAAGTGAAGTCCAAACAAAACAGCTGCAAATGTACATGTTCTAAAATTTAAAAAAGTTGCAGGGAACGATACGATTGTTGCTAATATCAGAATTGAACTACCAAGGCTGAAACTGCTGTGCTATGTTGCTAAATAATGATCATAAAAAAAAACAAGAAGACATCATCCATGTCAAGAGCATCTACTTACATGATGTTATGTGTACACAAGAACATCTACAATAACAAACTGATGTTATGTGTACACAAGAACATCTACAATAACAAACTGATGTTATGTGTACACAAGAACATCTACAATAACAAACTGATGTTATGTGTACACAAGAACATCTACAATAACAAACTGATGTTATATGTACATGAAAATATCTACAATAACAAACTGATGTTATGTGTACACAAGAACATCTACAATAACAAACTGATGTTATGTGTACACAAGAACATCTACAATAACAAACTGATGTTATGTGTACATGAAAACATCTACAATAACAAACTGATGTTATGTGTACACAAGAACATCTACAATAACAAAATGATGTTATGTGTACATGAAAACATCTACAATAAACAACTTGTGTGTTCACAAGAATGTTTATAACCAACATGTTTTGTGTACACAAAACATCTATAATGAGCAATGTGATATGTTATGTGTACACAAGAACATTTACAATAACTTGATGTTATCTGTACACAAGAACTGAAAGTGATATCTATACATGACATTTACAGTAAACAAGATAATGGCACCTGAAGTCAAGAACATCTATGTTGTGTGTACACAAGATCATCAACAATCAAGAAAATAATTCTATATATACAAAAGATCACCTTGAATCAATATGTCATTATGTACATGACATTTAAAGTCAACAGGATGATGCCACCTGATGACAAGTTCATCTACACTCAACAACATCTCTCGTGTACACAAGAACACCTACAATCAACATGATGTCTCGTGTACACAAGAACATGTAGCATCAATACATTCATGCTACTTCAACAATATTTAGCAATAATAAGCAAACAATAATACTCATAATCAACAACGTGTGCATCACATCACATAACTGTTTAACATCCTCTCTTTAAATAAGTGGGACTGTAAGCTATTTTATCGACAACTCCCTGAGGTATGAAGCTTTACTTCCTGCTATGTACAGATGGTGTATCCATCAAACGCGGCAGATTATATGTACTTATTTCAACATTCAGAATTTTGTAAAGCCCAAAGAAATAAACATCATTAATATACAAATATACAAATTGGGCGAAAGGATAATTTATGACAAGTTATACATATGAGGTTAGAGATGCTCAGTACGGAATATTCTTGCTTAGCTTTTGGCCCAACATGAATGTCTACTGCAGTGGTGGAAGGGGCTTAGAAACCTGCATCCCAAGTCTTAGTGGTGGAAGGGGCTTAGAAACCTGCATCCCAAGACTTAGTGGTGAAAGGGGCTTAGAAACCTGCATCCTAAGTCCCAGTGGTGGAAGGGGCTTAGAAACCTACATCCCAAGTCTTAGTGGTGGAAGGGGCTTAGAAACCTGCATCCCAAGTCCCAGTGGTGGAAGGGGCTTAGAAACCCACATCTCAAGTCCCAGTGGTGGAAGGGGCTTAGAAACCTGCATTCCAAGTCTTAGTGGTGGAAGGGGCTTAGAAACCCACATCTCACGTCCCAGTGGTGGAAGGGGCTTAGAAACCTGCATCCCAAGTCTCAGTGGTGGAAGGGGCTTAGAAACCAACAACCCAAGTCTCAGTGGTGGAAGGGGCTTAGAAACCTGCATCCCAAGTCCCAGTGGTGGAAGGGGCTTAGAAACCTGCATCCCAAGTCTCAGTGGTGGAAGGGGCTTAGAAACCCACATCCCAAGTCCCAGTGGTGGAAGGGGCTTAGAAACCTGCATCCCAAGTCTCAGTGGTGGAAGGGGCTTAGAAACCTGCATCCCAAGTCTCAGTGGTGGAAGGGGCTTAGAAACCTGCATCCCAAGTCTCAGTGGTGGAATGGGCTTAGAAACCTGCATCCCAAGTCTCAGTGGTGGAATAGGCTTAGAAACCCACATCCCAAGTCCCAGTGGTGGAAGGGGCTTAGAAACCTGCATCCCAAGTCTCAGTGGTGGAAGGGGCTTAGAAACCCACATCTCAAGTCCCAGTGGTAGAAGGGGCTTAAAAACCCACATCTCAAGTCCCAGTAGTGGAATGGGCTTAGAAACCCACATCTGAAGTCCTCTTCTGGAATTCAAGCAGGTCATCATAAGGTACTTCCTGCCCCCACTAAAACTGGGTACTTTAAAAAGCTACACCAAAAAAAACTCATGAAAGAAATCAAACTGAGAATTACTGGAAACAACAAAAATGGCACTACTATGATTAGCAAAATGAGACATATCTTCTGAAGACAAATAAGTAAAATCATCAACTGGGTCACATGTCTGCTAAAAATAAAAGGGGAAATGAATCTAGAGATTTGTTTTCATGAAAACACTTTAGTTGTTAACTTTAATGAATCTGTATTAATTTACTCTGCATTTTTACAGAAATTCACACCTGCTGTAGCCGTTTAACTCACCGAACCCAAATGGATACAAAAATGGATGAAAGAATTTCCCAATTTCCTGAAATTCCACTAAAACTATTAACTCTTGGGTTTAATTATGAAACAACAGGATTAACTCTTCCCGTGCGGGAGGAAGAAACATGGACGTGTCGTTGCGTGTGGGAGTAAAACGCGGGTCTTGATTGTAAGGGGGTCTAGTTGTAAAATGGAATGGAAAACAGTGTTTCCATGTACTTCCGTATACGTAATATGCGTCAAAGTGTAGCTAAATGAATGAAAATTTCATAAATGCAGAGTTTTTTAGGAAAAAAGAAGTAATGTGATGTTTTTAGACACTGATTGTGGCCAGCTCACCATCGGCTAGGTCTAGATTCGCACTTCTTACCCTTATTTACCATCTAAGATGTGTAGATCTACTTATCGATCTCGTATTGTGACTCCGTATGGCATTTTCGCGTACTGAATGTCTGAAATAACCTCCTAACTACTTCTCCAGTCGTCTAAATATGTCTAAATCTACTTAGAAAACATTCAAGAGCAGCGGGGTGGCCATAGGCTGTGTCCATATCCCTATCTACATCGTCAAAAACTGAAAAATTTCCATGCTTTGCGTCCTTGTTCTCGCTCAGCATCGCTCGTAACTAGGCACGCATTCTCCATTTTGAAAGTGTCACCGGAATCGCGGACGAAATCCGGACAATCTAAATGTTACACCGCCTGTTTTAATGGAACAATGATTGTCGAATTTTCGACCATACGGTAGCTTGGGACCACCGGAAGTGTCGAAAATTCGACCATACGCACGGAAAGAGTTAAGCAAATACATTAAAACTGATCAGTAAAGTGTTATGGTATGTCTACAATAATGTACCCTTCATTATGTCTACAATAACATACTCTTTGACTGCAAATTCAAGGAAATGAGCTTATAAACTGTTCTTAGATTTCTAGGCACTATATTCCCTCAATTTTCCAGAATGTGGTGGATGTAAGGTTGGCTGAAATACAGCCCTTGGGTTCAAAGAGTTATTTTACTATTATTCTTCAGGCTTAAACAACAATGTAGTTCTCTACAACATATCTGTTAACACAGCAGACCAGTGACACGACTGTAATCCTTCACAATTTAAAGCTTACTACTAGTAAAAGCCATTTAACCAATTATGAAATCTGAGTAGTCCTTTATACAACATTTACTCAGGTACAACACTTTAATGAGTCCTTCAATTACAACACCTGTCGATCGGATAAAAAAAGATTACATGCGGCGACCTACATACAGTTTGATTCCTTGAAGTACTACTATTTCTTCCTCAGCTTTCCGAGCCATTAAGGCTCATTGCTGCAGATAAAGTTCTGCTTCCATTTCTCCCTATTCCTAATCTTCTCTCTCCAGGTGGTGACACCAATTTCCTGTATATCCTCTTCCATGTTCTCTCTCCTTTCCTGTGTTGGTCTACCTCTCTGCCTTGTTTCCTTCATCTCTTGAAGTACAACACTTACATAAAACCTCTCCTGTCCATCGTCCAACCACTGTACAATTTAATGAAAGTTCAACAGACATTCGTGCCCCATTAACCCAATACCTATGAAGTCTGTGAAGTTCTGCAAATGTTAACATGCAGTTGTTAAATTAACATCACATCACCATGTTACATCCTTCATGTAACCACTGCTTTAATCACATTAAGTCCTTGAAAGTAACAACAGACGTACGTATACTACACTGCATATGAAGTCAGCATCTCAAATACACGGTGGTATAAGATGGACCCAAATGAATCTGGCTTTAGAGATTGGGTTGGTACCCACAGCTTCAAATTGTGAACCATATCTGGTACCACCACAGAGCATATGAACCAAATTTTGCTAAATCAGGCCTAATACAGATATTATCAACAAAAGCTATTTTCACTACTGAAAATATCATCCCTGCTGATGTGCCATTTTGTTATATGTAATCTGTCTGGTTGAGACTTGGGAAAAACATCTGTAAGTATGGAATTTCTAAGTTTTCTTGCATGTACAGTTGATTATGTGGATGTATGTTTATGACTGCAGAGAATCTGCATGTAGCCACTTCATGCTTTTTTCTTAAATTTCTATCTTGTCGGAACTGAATCATTTGGTGAAAAAAAAAACCCATCATGGGGACATAACACTGCCAAAATTTGCATTTGATTTCACTTCTCAAAGACAGAAGCCACAGAAAAAAATATCCAATCAACACCTCACGTTTATCACACAGTCAAATTTGCCGTAAAACCCACTCGTATGGACATCAGGCAAGTTCCGTCGAACAATTTTAAACCTCCACCAGAAAAGAAACTTGGAGCTGCTATCTGTTCCCATGCTTCACAGACCACGCAGGAAAGAACCACATGACAAAGCAAATTTGAAAGACTTATTCTGGAACTCCACCCCTGTCTCCGTTGATGAGAGGAACAGCTTGAGGTTTGATACTGTTGGAATCTGAGCCACCTGCAGACAAAAATAAACCAATATGAATAAACTGCCATAAACCTACGGTTTAAATGAGCTTTGCTGGAATCCGAGTCATAAAAGAGATGACAACTGTGTTAAAACTGGTTCTAGTAATGAAAATAGATGGAGGTGTATGGTTGCATTTTACAAAAAGATAGAAAGATTGAGGAAAGTTAGCAGAAACAAGAATGGTTGAAAACAAGATGCAACAATCCAATATTTTGGCAAAAAGCCTTGTTCAAGGATCACATACAAAAAACAACACAAAATAGATAAAAACATGAAAAATGGATGAACAATACAGACAACTTTTTAATACAACTTCTCTGAACTGGTGTTAAAAACATCAAATTTCCACCTAAAGAGAACATCAAATTCTAGCTAATGTAAGTAGAATACCAAAAATAAAATATCTAGAAATTCTGTGTGGACTTTGGTTTGAAACAAAATGTTTTGCTTGTGAAAGTTTCTTGTGATCCCAATCTGATGTGAAGTTTTACAAGACTGAGCTTCTTAATATGAGTTATGATTGAAATGTCACAACAAGATCTGTTTAACCCTGACATTTCCCATAATTCTGTGCACCCGTTTTATCTATAAATAACAATTTCTCTTAACCTGGTGTGTCCTGTTCAATCTTAATATAATATCTTTCACTTAACAGTGTGTCATGTTTAACTTAGATGTAACATCTTTTCCATATCAAGATATGCCCTGTTTAACTTAGATGTAACATCTCTCCCATAACGAGATCTGTCCATCTTTCCCATAACAAGATGTATCCTGTTTAACACAGATGTAGCATCTTTCCCATAACAAGATGTGTTCTGTTTAGTCTAGATATAACATCTTTCCCATGACAAGATGTGTCCTGTTTAACCTAGATGTAACATCTTTCCCATTAACGTGATGTGTCCTGTTTAACCTAGATGTAACATCTTTCCCATAACATTATGTGTCCTGTTTAACCTAGATGTAACATCCTTCCCATAACATGATGTGTCCTGTTTAACCTAGATGTAACATCTTTCCCATAACATTTTTCCTGATCTTAAGAAAAAAAAATATGCTAAAAAAAGGTTGTGACTGATCACACGTAAATAAAACCGACCTTTAAACCGCTTCAAAGCTTGTGCTCTCTCTTCAGCATCATAGTACCAAACCGTGATTGCGTATCTGCATGAAACATACAACAACCTTAAACATTTCAGTAACTGCAGGTAGCATACTCCATAACAAAAACATCTAAACAGACTAGAAATACCCAGTACAATACAAGCTATAGAGGCAAGATTGTCATCACATAACAGAGATGGTACTTAATATTTGAATATAATACTTCTGAAGAACATTCTCTAAAATCTTATTAATCAGACAACAAGAATATACAAGACAAAATGATAGACCTGTTACAAGCAAATCTTATATACACAATACAAAATGACAGACCTGTCACACGCAAATCTTATATACACAAGACAAAATGACAGACCTGTTACAAGCAAATCTTATATACACAAGACAAAATGACAGACCTGTTACAAGCAAATCTTATATACACAAGACAAAATGACAGACCTCTTACAAGCAAATCTTATATACACAAGACAAAATGACAGACCTGTTACAAGCAAATCTTATATACACAAGACAAAATGACAGACCTGTTACAAGCAAATCTTACATACATAAGACAAAATGACATACCTGTTACAAGCAAATCTTATATACACAAGACAAAATGACAGACCTCTTACAAGCAAATCTTATATACACAAGACAAAATGACAGACCTGTTACAAGCAAATCTTATATACACGAGACAAAATGACAGACCTGTTACAAGCAAATCTTATATACACAAGACAAAATGACAGACCTCTTACAAGCAAATCTTATATACACGAGACAAAATGACAGACCTGTTACAAGCAAATCTTGCATACACGAGACAAAATGACAGACCTCTTACAAGCAAATCTTGCATACACAAGACAAAATGACATACCTGTTACAAGCAAATCTTATATACACAAGACAAAATGACAGACCTCTTACAAGCAAATCTTATATACACAAGACAAAATGACAGACCTCTTACAAGCAAATTTTACATACACAAGACAAAATGACAGACATGTTACAAGCAAATCTTATATACACAAGACAAAATGACAGACCTCTTACAAGCAAATCTTGCATACACAAGACAAAATGAGACCTGTTACAAGCAAATCTTGCATACACAAGACAAAATGATAGACCTGTTACAAGCAAATCTTATATACACAAGACAAAATGACAGACCTGTTACAAGCAAATCTTATATACACAAAACAAAATGACAGACCTCTTACAAGCAAATTTTACATACACAAGACAAAACGACAGACCTCTTACAAGCAAATCTTATATACACAAGACAAAATGACAGACCTCTTACAAGCAAATCTTATATACACAAAACAAAATGACAGACCTGTTACAAGCAAATCTTATATACACAAGACAAAATGACAGACCTGTTACAAGCAATCTTATATACACAAGACAAAATGACAGACCTCTTACAAGCAAATCTTATATACACGAGACAAAATGACAGACCTGTTACAAGCAAATCTTGCATACACGAGACAAAATGACAGACCTCTTACAAGCAAATCTTATATACACAAGACAAAATGACAGACCTGTTACAAGCAAATCTTATATACACAAGACAAAATGACAGACCTCTTACAAGCAAATCTTATATACACAAGACAAAATGACAGACCTCTTACAAGCAAATTTTACATACACAAGACAAAATGACAGACCTGTTACAAGCAAATCTTATATACACAAGACAAAATGACAGACCTCTTACAAGCAAATCTTGCATACACAAGACAAAATGAGACCTGTTACAAGCAAATCTTGCATACACAAGACAAAATGATAGACCTGTTACAAGCAAATCTTATATACACAAGACAAAATGACAGACCTCTTACAAGCAAATCTTATATACACAAAACAAAATGACAGACCTCTTACAAGCAAATTTTACATACACAAGACAAAACGACAGACCTCTTACAAGCAAATCTTATATACACAAGACAAAATGACAGACCTCTTACAAGCAAATCTTATATACACAAGACAAAATGACAGACCTGTTACAAGCAAATCTTATATACACAAGACAAAATGACAGACCTGTTACAAGCAAATCTTATATACACAAGACAAAATGACAGACCTGTTACACGCAAATCTTATATACACAAGACAAAATGACAGACCTGTTACAAGCAAATCTCATAAAAAGCCTAAAACACAATAACAGAACTTACCGCTCCCTGAATGATTGCTCAACCTCATGTGGATTTCGTCTATCTGACCAGAAAAACAACAGACGATCAAACTTTGGTTCAACGTTAGCCACTCTGTCTGAGCCGTCTGGGTAAATCCGCAAAAGGCCACCATGTTGCTGTAAAGTGGAAAGTGGTAAACATTAAAAGATCCACCAGAAGTTTCAGACAGGCTCAACTTCAGTCTATTAATTAACAAAGAATAAAAACAAAAAGTTTCATGGGGATTACAGGCCTAAACTAGCAATGTGGATCCAAGAACTAACCAGCACAATGATCCAAGAACAAAACTGGCATATGGATCCAAGAACCCATCTGACACACAGATCATGATGTAACTGCCATGTGGCTCATGGGACCCATCAGTACATGTATCACAGAACCTAACTGGCACACATTTCATGGGACTCAACTGGTATTTTGAACAGAGATTCCAAGTTTTGGTCCCAACATATGGAAACATGGGAAATATCAATTATGCTTTCTGTAGCTGGTTATTACACGGCAAACAGTATGTGGCAGCCATGACAACTGATAAATGCTACATGAAATTGATACTGTTTTGTGAATCATTATAAGTGTATGTGGTCTGTTAAAAAAGAAGCAGATCTTTTTAAAACAACATATATTAAGATACTTATAACTAAATCAGACTTGTTTCCTTCAAAGTATTCCCCTCCTCTATTTATACACAACTTCCAACATTTTTTTTCTTTCTAGAATGGGTCCTGGAACTTGTTTTCTGGTATGGTGCAATTGGTCCTGTAGTTCATTTTATATCTCTTCCATCATTTGAAATTGCCGACCTTTCTTGGTGGATTTTGACTTCAGGAACAAAATAGTCCACAAGGGCCAAATCTGGAGAGCAGGGCGGCTGTGGCACTAGAGCTACCTCATGTTTCATCAAAGCTTCACTGATAAGGAGTGACAAGTGAGCAGGTGCCCTGTCATGGTGCAGCATCCAGGTTTTGTATCTCCACTCTTTAGGTCTAATTCACTGCACACTCAAACACTTCATAACTTTCGAGTAAAAACGTCTTGTTGACTGTCTGACCACTTCGAATAAACTCATGATGAACGATACCCATCACATCCAAAAAAAAAAAAAAAGATAATCAAAACTAATGTCACTTTTGATCAAATCTGACATGGTTTTTTTCTATTCTAGCACTGATTCTCTTATCCACTGCAGTGCCTGCACTTTTGTTTTGAGACCGTATCCATGCACCCATGTTTCATCACCTGTCACGACATATTTCAGAAAGTTTTCATCATCATTAAAACAATCTAACATCTCCTGACTGACTGTGAAGCAGTTCACTTTTCTGCTCAACTGTCAAGAAACATGGCACAAACTTTGTAACAACATGATGTAGTTTTTCAGTCAAATTTATGTGCCATAGATTGTTGTTGATGAAACTTCATGGGGAATTAGCTGACGATGGACTTTCTCGATGCTATCATTGTCCACTGATATGGAGGACTGTCCATTTTTGGTATCGTCTTCAACAGACATTCTACTCAAACTGGAACGTTGATACCATATGTAACATTATGTGTAACTTACACTCCCCTCTTCATAAAATCACTGCAACATCTGAAGAGCCTTTGCAACATTTTTAGCCAGTTTCACACTGAATTTCAAGAATATACATTGCTCTTCAAGACCCTTCATATTTCAACTTGCAAAAAAAAAATCACAAAAGTCAGTGGAGACAAGTTCACTCTACTGCATGTACTTGATGACTGACATGAAGTGATCAAGCAAGCGGGAGACTAAAACGAGGTCATCACCGCACACAATCACTGTCATGAGCCGCCGTGTTGGCTCAATGGTGCCCTGGTTAAGAAGCTTAGTTTCTTTTTGGACACACTCTCATATATCATTCCTTCAATGGACAAAAAGAGAGTGGCAGTCTGATCTTCAATCAGAGTGGAACTCAGAAAAAGTTTTTTCTGTGAAATTATATGTTTCTTTTGACTTCTTTGTTGCCCTTGATAAAGGCATTTTTGCCACAATATTAGGTGGCGGTGGTTGTTTATTATAATCATTTTGCTATTCTTATGTCTTATTGTGAGTTTCTTCCTCTTTCCTTTCTCTTATTTTTCTTTTAAACTATACCATACACTTGGTCTGACTCTACTGGAAACAATTTTACCCACAGTTATTACTGCACTTATCCTACACCACTCAACCAAGACATATATAACAGATACTGTGAACTGATAAAGAAAATGTTCAAATGTTTTATGCATCCATATTTCAGTGTTGACATACAAAGTCCTCTGTAAAACAGACTTTTTGTGCTTCTAAATCAGTTCATAACAGACATTTTATGCTTCAATGTCTGACCACGACAGACAATTTGTGTTTCTATATCTGACTGCACAACAGACATTTTATGCATCTATAATCTGTATCAGAATTCAGAAATATTAAGTTTATATGTAAGACAGACATTCCATACTTCTGCATCTGAGTGTATGTGCAAGACAGATTTTTTGAATTCCAATATCTGAGTATAAGACATTTTGTGCTTCCGTATCTGACTACAAGACAGAGTACATAATAGATATTTTGCACTTCTATACTTCTGTACAAGGCAGACATTCTGTGCTTCTATATGAGTACAAGACAGACATTTTGTCCTCCTATGTGAGTACAAGAAATACTTTGTGCATCCACATCTGAGTACAAGACAGACATTTTGTGCCTCTGCATCTGAACGCAAATGATCCAAGATTTAAGTTCAAAACAGACATTTTTATACATCGAAGTTGTGTAAAAGTTAAATCAGCAGCTGTACTCAACGTCTCTCTCCTCCACCCTCCACCACACACACACACACAAAACAAGAACTTGCCAGTTGGAGTAGTTAACAGATAAGAGAGTCATAAATAGAGAAACAACATTTCATCTCCTAAATGTAAACAGCAGGGCAAATGCATGTCCTGTTTCTTCCTGCTGGTCTGTAAACACTGCATATGGCTACTATCTGCCAACACATGTCCCCTTTCACCTACATCTTAAAATATCCACACTCAAGTGTATTAACTTCAGACATTTGGAAAACCCAATCTATGCATTCATACAACACTGACAAGAACATACTTTTTTTTTGGGGGGGGGAGGGGGGGGGGGTCGAAGATTTTGGTACAAGTGTTTCGAAAATACAGAACACTTTCCAATCCATTTTTTTTAAAGCAAAAACTTTCTGTGAAAATCAATTCATCTGAAGCTTAACTTGCTTATTATCTTTCAGTTTGATTTAACCATCATAACAGTACTTACGTATATGTAAAATTTATGAAAAACAATTCAAAACATGAACTAGTAGCTAACCTAAATAATCCACTTTCATTTTTCATGTGAAACTTCCCTTTGTCCAAGGACAACAGAGAACTTGATATTCTCAGCAAATGATACTGTACAGTAGGGAAGGATACTGTACAGCAGGGAAGAACTGAATGTTCTTGGCACATCATATACTCTGATGTAAATGTTTACTAAATGTTCAGTACTCAATGATGATGATGTGACCCATGGCTAGCAATGTGACCCTTATGTGACATATGATGGCTTGGGAAGGATGTAAGATATACGAGGGTCATGCCGAAAGTTGTGAGTAAAAAATTTTTTAAATCAGAATTTATAGATAGAAAAAATATAAATATATCACCTTAACTACATCCTTTTCTTCACTTTTCAACATAATCTACATTTCTCTGCACACATTTTTCCCATCACTCTGAAAGTTTGAAAATACTCTCCTGGCAGAATTCTGCTCCAGCTGACCAACAGCACAGACACACTGCTTTCTGGAAGTTTTCTCCCGTGGGACCCATAGGGCACAAACTTTTCTATAGCATAAGGTTTCAATCATTTCCTGTACTTGTGTCCTATTCCAAGATTTACCGTGATTTCAGATACTGTGACATGTCTGTCTTGTTTAATGATGTCATCAACCCTTTCCACTTTGGGTTCAGTGGAGGCAGTTCGAGGGTGACCACTGCGAGGCATATCTTGGATGCTCATGTTTCCATCTTTGAAATGTTTCACCCACCTCCTAACACTGCTAGCACCCATACACACATCTCCATAAACAAGTATGAAAGATTCAATAATGCGTTTAGTACAATGGGTTCCCTTAACTTCTGAAAAGGACCAAAAAAGACTCATTTAGATTAGTTCTCAAGTTGAAGGCCAGTGATTCAAATCTGGGAGGGTCAGTTCCCTGATGTGAATGGGTCTCTGGGTTCTTTCGCAGCCTAGGAAGAAAGGTAGCAAATGTGAAGCTGACCTTGCTGACAAGCCCTGGAAACACTGGCACTAATGCCACATCCTGTATAAAACTTGAGAATGTTTTTCTTTTTTTGGAAATAAATATGTGAAAATGGAAAAAAAAAAAAAGCAGATAACAGAAATCTTTCAATGAGAAAACCCCACCGAAACAAACAAACAGAAAGTTCCTAGAAACACACAGTTCAAACATCCATTAGAAAAACCACTCAATATTAAAAATATTCATAGAAAAGTGTGTCTCATAGTCAAAACTTCCATAGAAAAGCATATCATTTAGTGAAAGCGTTCAAAGACAAAAACTGTTCATAGCCATAACTTTTACAGAAAGTTATATACTCTACAGCCAAAAATTTCACAGAAAGGTATATACTCCATAGCCAAAACTTTTACAGAAAGATATATATACTCTATAGCAAAACTTTTACAGAAAAAACTTTCACACAAAGACATATACTCTATAGCCAAAACTTTCACACAAATGTATACTCTACAGCCAAAACTTTCACAAAAAGGTATATAATATAGCCAAAACTTTCACAGGAAAGTATACTCTATAGTCAAAATTTTCACAGAAAAGTATACTCCATAGCCAGAACTTTCACAGAAAAGTATACTCCACAGCCAAAACTTTCACATAACATAAATAAGTCAGTATAAACTGGACCAAAGATAACAAAAAGAACTAGTTTCTCTTTTCTTCTTCTCTAACTGAATCAACTTCTTTTTTGTCTTCCGTACTATCAGCAACTACTCATTCATCTTGATTAAAAGTTGAAACACTATGCAGCTACACTGTCTTACAAAATAAAGCCACTCTGACCTTGCTACCTTTTGGCACTTTCTATGACAAGCTCGTAGTGCACAGCCTTTGATTTGTGTACACTGGTATAAATATTTGTGCTGTTTCTTCACTTGTTAATAAACCATATATTTTTAAACAACCTAGATATAGTAGAACATTTAAATCAATATACATTTTTTTTTCAAATTTTAACATAAAGTAAATAAAATAACTAGCATGTAATAAAGAAACATAAATATTACATTCATTAAAAAAAAAAAAAGTATCAGCTGCAATAAAAGAAACAAAAACAAAAAATACTGAAGATAAAATTTCATAAAATGTTTTTAAAATTTTAAACAAAATGGGCAATGGCATACCCGAACATCCCAATTTTCATTGAGATAGTATATACACGTAATGCACCGTCCATCTCCATTGGGATTGTCGACATGTCTAACGTATCTGGTCCGTCTGCCTGGATAGCATGCAACCATAGCCTGTAAGGACAAGAAATAGAACAGAATGTAGAACCTGAAAAGAAAGTGCCAGTCTTACTTGCCACCATTGTTACAAGGTCTTCTTGTACATAGAAACTTCCTTCTTTGCAGCGGAGTTCAAGTTGAACGCCAGCGACCCAAAGCTGGCCGCTTGCTTCAGGGTTGGCAAACCATAGCCGTCCAAGATCCCTGCTGACGCAGGACAAGACCCGAGCCCCAATAACATCATCAGTCTAGTTAATGGGGCATGGATCATATCTACATGTGATGTGCCCTTTCCAGAACGCTGTCCTTCTCACTGCCTCATGAATGCAATGCGCTCTTATGCAAGTTGACCAACATCTCACCGTGATTCTTACGTGCAAGTTGACCAACATCTCACCATGATTCTTACGTGCAAGTTGACCAACATCTCACCATGATTCTTACGTGCAAGTTGACCAACATCTCACCATGATTCTTACGTGCAAGTTGACCAACATCTCACCATGATTCTTACATGCAAGTTGACCAACATCTCACCATGATTCTATTACGGTCCTTATTATGGTGGAATCTATTAAAGAAAGGTATATACTCTATAGCAAAACTTTTACAGAAAAAACTTTCACACAAAGATATACTCTATAGCCAAAACTTTCACACAAATGTATACTCTATAGCCAAAACTTTCACAGAAAGGTATACTCTATAGCCAAAACTTTTACAGAAAGATATACACTCTGTAGCCAAAACTTTTACAGAAAGGTATATACTCTATAGCCAAAACTTTTACAGAAACATATATATACTCTACAGCCAAAACTTTCACAGAAAGGTATATAATATAGCCAAAACTTTCATAGGAAAGTATACTCTATAGTCAAAACTTTCACAGAAAAGTATACTCCACAGCCAGAACTTTCACAGAAAAGTATACTCCACAGCCAAAACTTTCACATAACATAAATAAGTCAGTATAAACCGGACCAAAGATAACAAAAAGAACTAGTTTCTCTTTTCTTCTTCTCTAACTGAATCAACTTCTTTTTTGTCTTCCGTTCTATCAGCAACTACTCATTCATCTTGATTAAAAGTTGAAACACTATGCAGCTACACTGTCTTACAAAATAAAGCCACTCTGACCTTGCTACCTTTTGGCACTTTCTATGACAAGCTCGTAGTGCACAGCCTTTGATTTGTGTACACTGGTATAAATATTTGTGCTGTTTCTTCACTTGTTAATAAACCATATATTTTTAAACAACCTAGATATAGTAGAACATTTAAATCAATATACATTTTTTTTTCAAATTTTAACATAAAGTAAATAAAATAACTAGCATGTAATAAAGAAACATAAATATTACATTCATTAAAAAAAAAAAGTATCAGCTGCAATAAAAGAAACAAAAACAAAAAATACTGAAGATAAAATTTCATAAAATGTTTTTAAAATTTTAAACAAAATGGGCAATGGCATACCCGAACATCCCAATTTTCATTGAGATAGTATATACACGTAATGCACCGTCCATCTCCATTGGGATTGTCGACATGTCTAACGTATCTGGTCCGTCTGCCTGGATAGCATGCAACCATAGCCTGTAAGGACAAGAAATAGAACAGAATGTAGAACCTGAAAAGAAAGTGCCAGTCTTACTTGCCACCATTGTTACAAGGTCTTCTTGTACATAGAAACTTCCTTCTTTGCAGCGGAGTTCAAGTTGAACGCCAGCGACCCAAAGCTGGCCGCTTGCTTCAGGGTTGGCAAACCATAGCCGTCCAAGATCCCTGCTGACGCAGGACAAGACCCGAGCCCCAATAACATCATCAGTCTAGTTAATGGGGCATGGATCATATCTACATGTGATGTGCCCTTTCCAGAACGCTGTCCTTCTCACTGCCTCATGAATGCAATGCGCTCTTATGCAAGTTGACCAACATCTCACCGTGATTCTTACGTGCAAGTTGACCAACATCTCACCATGATTCTTACGTGCAAGTTGACCAACATCTCACCATGATTCTTACGTGCAAGTTGACCAACATCTCACCATGATTCTTACGTGCAAGTTGACCAACATCTCACCATGATTCTTACATGCAAGTTGACCAACATCTCACCATGATTCTATTACGGTCCTTATTATGGTGGAATCTATTAAAGAACCACAGCATCCTGCTTCTTTACCTCCACTCAAAGTCCGAAAAAAAAAAAGGCATCACAAACCTCTCCACATTCAACACAATTCTGTGCTTCAACACCTTTACCAATCGTCTGAAAAAAGAACATCTGCTCGCAGTTCCAGCGAGGAACAATAATAACAAGACTCTGCAGCTCATGCTTTGACATCATCATGAAACGGGCAATAAATCTTAACAGCAAGTTAGTGACAGTGAAATGCTCGAGTTCTCATAACGAAACACTCCATCACTACAGAGAGAATGTCAACCATCACTACAGAGAGAATGTCAACCATCACTACAGAGAGTGTCAACCATCACTACAGAGAGAATGTCAACCATCACTACAGAGAGAATGTCAACCATCACTACAGAGAGAATGTCAACCATCACTACAGAGAGAATGTCAACCATCACTACAGAGAGAGAATGTCAACCATCACTACAGAGAGAGTCAACCATCACTACAGAGAGTGTCAACCATCACTACAGAGAGTCAACCATCACTACAAAGAGAGTGTCAACCATCACTACAGAGAGAGTGTCAACCATCACTACAGAGAGTCAACCATCACTACAAAGAGAGTGTCAACCATCAATACAGAGAGAGTGTCAACCATCACTACAGAGAGTCAACCATCACTACAGAGAGTGTCAACCATCAATACAGAGAGAGTGTCAACCATCACTACAGAGAGTCAACCATCACTACAGAGAGTGTCAACCATCAATACAGAGAGAGTGTCAACCATCACTACAGAGAGTCAACCATCACTACAAAGAGAGTGTCAACCATCACTACAGACAGAGTGTCAACCATCACTACAGAGAGAAGTGTCAACCATCACTACAGAGAGAGTGTCAACCATCACTACAGAGAGAATGTCAACCATCACTACAGAGAGAATGTCAACCATCACTACAGAGAGAGTGTCAACCATCACTACAGAGAGAATGTCAACCATCACTACAGAGAGAATGTCAACCATCACTACAGAGTGTCAACCATCACTACAGAGAGAGTGTCAACCATCACTACAGAGAGAATGTCAACCATCACTACAGAGAGAGTGTCAACCATCACTACAGAGAGAGTGTCAACCATCACTACAGAGAGAATGTCAAGCCCTACCTGGTACTTACACTGAATGAAGAAACTGTTTCACAGAACACAGTAAAAATGTGAGCTACTTCTTTGATTTTGTTCTATCAAATACAGGACCAAACATAAAAATATTAACTAGCAGATGTGATCTCAATTTTAAAAAAAAACGAAAGAAAACATAATTAATATTGTTAGTTAATATGAGGAAAACTTACAAATTTTTAGCATTTAAAAAATAAATTAACACAAAATAATTTCCTCACACTCTGAAAGGACAAAGCAGTACACTTTAAACTTTCGCATCTCTTGACTGATTATCACCGACTGGCTAAAAGTTTTTCTATTTTTAACAAATACGTGATAATGTTATTAGAATGATATAATTTTTAAAAAAAATAAAAACCTATGTCTCAAAAAATGTTTATCCTGTGCACAGTATCTGTTAAGCCTTGTTCTTCATAAACTGAACGTTTTATCTTATATTACCATATTAGTGATTTTAACAAATTAATTTTAAAAATCTAAATAGACGTACCAAGAAAGGATACATTTAAGACCAGATTTTTTTTGTGTTTATATATTATTTTTCTATCATTCATTCAGGGCATCTTAATTCTTAACAGTTTATTTTCTTTTCTGTGAATGACATTCTGTCTGAAGAGACCACTTTGTCAAAATATTGAGTTATTATTACTTTTCACTGTAACTTTATCATTACTTTTCTTTTCTCATCTAATCTTAAGTAAAGCTGTTATGTACTTTCATCTACCTTTTCGAAATCTGAAGGTGGAGTCTACCCCAAACTGTTCATGTTCTGTTGCATACACTAGCTTTGCAAGGCTAACTCTTTTTTTTGTAAAAGGTTTTGTGATTCTAACTCTGAAGCTAAGCTGATAGTTCTTGTATGATCCTATATGGGCACTAACACCATAACCCTATGTGCCTCTAAAGCATGACCGGATTACCTTTACCTTGATTCTAACTCAATGTCTCCTAGATGAGAAACTAGTATTGAAAGTGCGTGACCATGGGAAATTATAAAATACAACAGCAATTAACTTCAAGAAAATGCTTTTCTGGGACCTGATGAAAGTGTTCTGCCAAAATACTGGTTTGTTTTCTGTTAATTTTCATTGCAATTTTGATTTCACCTTTTCTTTCCCTTTCTCTTCTAATTTTTCAACCTTCTGTAACACTGCATCATTACTTCTCAACTTTATGGTCTCAGTTTAGCCAGGCATTTTTTGTTCTGGGTTTATATCCCCATGGAAGATGCGTAAAAAATGTACTTCATTTAGAAGAGGACTAGCCAAATTTCAACTTTGAAAACAAGTAAGAATTGTGTGCACTGTCAAATGAGACAAAAGAATAAGATTCTACTTCTTTTGTTTCATTAAATGGACAAATGTGCATGAAAAAAAACTGGCTTACCTTTGTGCGTTCATTGATAGTATACATATCCAGTTTGCTAGCACACTGGAGCATTACCGCATCCATACAAGAAATTAAGAAATGGATGTTTTCAGAACGTGGTTCTGTCCCATCCACCCATGTAATCATATCTCCGCGAATGTACTTGTTGCTGGAAGATGAAGGGCCATGAACTAACTGCCCCTGCTTCATCACTCCTGCACTGCTGACCTGCAGGACTTCTTTCAGAATCTCACGGCCAGTTACGTCTCCGAGAAACTTGTCGATGACACAAATGCCGTATTTTGTCAGGCAATCAACGACATATTTGGCCAGAACGACAAAACGAGATCGAAGTATAGTAAGATACTGATCTTTTGTCTGCAGAGCAGAAAGTTTATTGTCTCCCTGCCCCATGGCTGATGCCTGGGAGTTGCCAGAAATGGCAGTTTTTGCTGATGGCGGAAGATTAATTCTGTGAGTTGAATAATCTAAATAGTATCTCTCTGGGGGTGGACCGTCTTCTGAAATTGTTGCCAAATTTCTCTGCTGCTCGCTTTTATGCTTCTTCTTGGAAGACTTCACATGGTTGTGTTTCTGTGACAGGTATGGCTGGTTGCTGCCACCATCGCACGCCTCTGTCACAACACTGCCATCAGCTGGTGACACAGCGAGCCCAGCAGATTCCAGGTTGGCTGTCCCATCATCAGCCTTTATCTGTTCAAACGATCGCGCATGTGAGCTTCCAGAGGCGTCGTCCACTAACACTTTGAGAGGGGATGTGGGGTTGCTACCGATGTCGTCGGCGGCGACACAGTCCACGTCTGTGGTATCATCCACCACGGACTCGTTTGGCATGTCGGACAAACTCTTCTGCTCCGGGGCCCTCCCTCGCCTACATGACCGCTTATGGTCCTTCCAGTCCTGGCGCTGGTGAGCTTTACAACAGTACCAGGTCCCCCGGCAGCCCCCACACAATGAAAGATTGTTAAGTGCCCCACACAGATGGCAGACATTCACCTCGTCACGTACGCCTGCTCTTGTCGCTGGCCCTCCGTCCGCCATTTATATCGTCTGTTTTCATGTTCAACTTACATGTGACGTACGTGACATGAACTCCTTCGTTTGGTGGTCGTAAACCCAAAGATTTGTGATAAAAATGAGTGTTACACGACGTGTATAATGTCCAAAATGTCGGCAAAACTGTAGAAAAGCGAACTGCGTTGTAACTACGCCAGTCTTGATAAGCTCTTGTTGATGTTTGCAACCAGGTCAGGGGCACGTCACTTCCGTGGTTCACGGGACATAACCGAGTAAATACTTCTGGTCATTCAGTTCAAACAACTTTAAGGTGACTTTTCTTTCACTGCGAAATGCTATTCTCAGCAAAAGACGTAGCGATGTTGAAGCACAAGCATCGTGTACATTGGGGAGTGGATTTCGAATTTTGCTTGAAGATCCGGGCTATATCAAATCAGTATATTTCTAGAATGACTCCACTATCTCAAGGATCACCTTCGGGTCTCATTCATTCATTCACTCATTTGCATGTCCCTTGCGGAACTTTGCCTCCCAAACAGCACTCCTGTAGGCCTCTCGGTTGTGAGCAAGATGGCCTGCTGCTGCTGCATCCATTTGCAGATCGCCAACGAGGTCTTCCTCTTTTTCTTTTTCCCATTATGTATCCTTCCAATACAGTCTTCTCTAAATTATCATGTTTTCTCTCTTTAATCCTCTTTACTAGCCAGCCTTCTTCAATATTAAGCTCTTGTAGTGTATATATATTTGTTCCTTTTTGTCTCCACGATAGTTGGAGAACTCTTCTGTAGCATTTACATTCAAAGACATTTATGTGTTTCTCAACTGTTTTGTTTTAAGTGTCCAGGTCTCACAGGCATATGTTGCGATGGGAAAGATGCATGCCCTTAAAAATCTTATTTGTGTAGTTCTGTCTGCTCCTCTCCACAGATTCTTATTTCTTTTACTTTCTGAAGAGCGATAGATGTCCTCCTTTTATTAATTTCCCTCATTGTATCTCCATTATTAGTTAGTAGTGATCCAAGATATTCAAAACTCTCCACTTCTTCCAATTTTTCCTCATTTATATATATTTCAGCTGCCTTGTTTGTTTTGTCAGTTGTCGTCACTTTAGTTTTCCTTGCATTAAGATAGAGGTTTTGCTCTTCGCTGTTCTTACGGACTGACATAATTAGTTTTTCCATTCCTTTTTGTGTTGTGGACAGTAAAACTGTGTCATCAGCATATCTAATCTCTGGTATTTCATAACCTCCAATTGTTATGTTAGAGAAGATGTAGACAAAGAATATTACGATGCCTTCGGGTCTATACGCAGGAAACTACTGCAGAGAACGGAACAACAACACAGCTCCCTAGATCATCAGAGGAAGTACCCCCCCCCCACCCTCATACGCATGTATCGGCCCTATTAAACCGAAACACTTGTCTGGGGGAGGGGGTCTTCCCCTGATATAAAATTACATAGTTATATAATAAAACTCTCGTCGAAGACAGAAAAAATTGGCGAGCTACTCTGCGAGCCCTATGTGACGTTTAACGGCACGGGAAGGATGTAAGATATAAGAAGATAATAAAACTACAGTATTAACCAGCCTGTTACTAGGCACGCCACAGATTATTATTATTTTGACAAGATCTGAACCCCTGGCCCTAATAACTATGCCTACCCTCCCAGCTCCGCGGTGTTTGATTTGTATAGTTTTATGGTTACATAAGTACCTGGTCTAACAAGTATAATTTTGATGTGCTGCATGTTCATATTCACATGGTTGTGATGATCACCTATTTTACAGAAAGTGTGAATCGTCATTTCTGACGAATCAGCTTTTCTCGCAGCTTGTTCTTAAAATTTTTAATTAGCAAAATAAACTGTCAACAATACGTATTTAAAAAACTGAACTTCGTTTCTGTGACCATATTCTGTCAGGAAGTGACCCAGAAAAGTTCTTTCTACAAAACAAACTACCCGCACGTGATATTTTTCTACCAGTCACGAGATCAGGGAAGAACTTGTGACAAGTCACGTGGGGAGCAACCCTGGGCAAGGGTGCGGCATCATATGAGGACCAAACTTGAAAGTAAAAAAAAAAAAATACAAGCGTGAGGACACTTGACCTTGGAACACAAATATTGTTTTCTGTTATTGTGACCGAATATGCAAAATCTGACATTGACAGTCAGCCATGAGAGAAGCTCTTCAGCATGATGATGCTTGGCAAAACTCACAGCGGTTGATATCTGCTTGCCCCAGACCTGTCTCCTTAGGGGAAAGTGCCAATATAAATAAATAGATGGTCAGTTTTAGCAGACGTTTCGTGAGGATTGTCTCCGCCACTAAACAAATTGTGTCACTATCATAACTGACTATCTAGTGTGTGCGCATGCATACCTTGACCAGCTTGACCAACATTAGCCTGACGGTCTTGTCTTGTCTTCTGTCTCCCTGTAACTGCGAGCTGGTCTCTTTGCAGCATATGCTATGAAGGTGTTGAGGTACAGCATCATATCGACGTGGGAGCGTACTTTTTTCAGCCCTGGAGTATAGTTAAAAAGCAGGAGGGTATGCAATGCTTCTTTAGCAGACTCCACCACCATGGGGACCGTGGCGATCCCTTGCCCCGTTAGCCAGGCTAAGCCTGTTACTGGGGGTACCAACGGAGGGGTGGGACAGGGTCTTGGTCAGCAATGGTTCGCTAACCCTAGCATATCAGCTGTGGGGTCGCTGATTGCCTCATTGGACAGCGTCGTCACCACCTACCCCCCAACCCCCCCCCCCACATTAGCCTGATAAAAGAATGTCACGATATGATAATTCTAACAACTTGCAGTGTTTCTAAAGCATTACATTCATTCCAGTAAGTCGAAGGAATGAACAAAAACTACAAACCCAATTTTTAAAAAAATTTTTTAAATGATTATGAAAACATTCCGTTTTCAAAAGACCTTCATTTCGTCGTTCACCCTAAATTCCTCATTACCTTTTGCTCTTCATTATAAATCACCTGCATGAACCAGTTACAGGACATTCTTTTGCTCATACAACTCTCAAAGGCCTTTGCTTAGTGTGACAACCTTCATACAGATGTACCCGTGTGGGCAAGATTAAAACCGAAAACGCCATGAACTGTCAAAAACTAGAACATATACACAAATGTAGGGAAAAAAACGAAACAAAATTGTCGCATAACGCTGAATGCAGCAGTAGACGATCTGAAATTATAATAATACCATGAGAACCAAGTTACAAAGTCATTTCGCTGAAGAACTATTTAGGTCACCTACAGTAAAGATTATGGGGGGGGGGAGATTGGTGTGCCTGGATAGGTTACATTTGTAACAATCACAAGACTGAAATTTGACAGCGGTAATTCAGAACAAATTATCATCATCATCAGGCGCCGTGCCGACTGGCGTTGGCTATTATGCTTCTTCAGAGTACACGATCCTTCATGCAGGTCATCAGTTCAGTTGGTGATCTCCTCTCACATCATCCCGTCAGACTGTCCAGTATCATTTCTCTTGATCTTCTTCCTTCTATTTTTCCTGTTGTTATAATATTTTCAATGCCCCCTCTTCTCATTGCATGTCCTATGAAAGTACATTGTCTCTCTCTTATCTTTTTGACAAGGTTTTTTGTCTCTCCAGCTCTTCTCATACATTCTTCATTAGTTATTTTTGCTGTCCAGGGGATTCGCAACATTCTTCTAATAAACCACATTTCTGCTGCTTCCAATGATTTTTGTGCAGACCTGCCTATTGTCCATGATTCACTTCCATATAACAAGATAGGTTCAATATAGCATTTTAGGACTCGTTTTCTAACATTCATTGATAAGGATGTGTTAGCTAATATGTTTCTCATTCTCTGAAATGGAGTCTTTGCTTGGTCTGTTCTGTTCCTAATTTCTGTTCTTCATTTCCCATCTGAAGTTATTACTGCTCCAAGGTATTTGAATTTCTGCACCTGCTTTAGAATAGTTCCGTTTAATTTTATACTGCGTGTTTGTACATTCTGTTTCTTAGATATAACCACAGTCTGTGTTTTTTTTATGCTCAAAGTAAGGCCTTTCTGTTCACTTTATTTGGCGACTTTATCCAAGAGAACAAATTAAGCGATTATAATAGTGACAGCGCGGAAAAGTGCATGTATCTGACAGTCAGTTGGCCCAATGTGGAATAGGGTGGGGGAGGGGGGCAGAACGGGAGGTGTGTAGCCGATGTATCGCGCGTAGGGCTAGTGAGCTTCCTCCATTTTAAAGGGGCCAGTAGTGGTTGAAGTTGAATAGGGAATCAGTAAGGGAGCTGGAAAATAGTTTTGCATCACTTTACAAAATCCCTTTTAGAGCCCCAACGATTATGAGCGAGTAACTATGACAACCAACACCAAACTTTTCTGCATATTCCCATGTGGAAACAAGCCGTATAACAAAAGTGTGGCACTAGATGTGATCACTGACGTAGTGGAGCCAGTCAAGAAGACTAAGAGAAGACTCGATATAACAGCATACTTCATTTTTATAGTGCATGCCAGATGGAATAAGGAAAATGTGACAGACTGTTATCATGGTTATTTATCTTTATTTATCATCATCATCATCATTGGTTCTAAGGACTGCTATTGCCAGAGGTGGGGTGGAGAATTCGATCTCCACTACAACGGCGTGCGTCTCAAACAGCCTCTGACAGTCAAGTCCAGCTCCTGGCCTTCCCGTGGCAGAACTGTTTAAACTGACAGTAGAAGGGGCGAAGGCAAATATCTGGCGCCTGAAAACCAGACACTTAGATGAGTGGCATGTTTGGTAGCTCATCTACCGCTGCTGGCGAGATTCTTCAGCTGCTGTGCGTGGAGCGGTGCTCCTCCCGGCCAATGAAGAAAGGTGCAAAAGGGGTTGCCGGGCGGCACCACTGAGGAAAAAGTGGTAGAAAGGATAAGGCGAAGCCACGTCCTGAGAGCAGTCATATTGGGTGAAATGCATGAACCGGCTTAACCCAGAGGTTAAGACACTGAAGGCGAGACTCTTCGAATGCCGCGCGTGCAGTGAAGCTCCTCCCGGTCAAGGAAGAAAATGCAGAAAAGAAAAAAAGGTTGCTGTGCGGCGCCGATGTGAAAAGGTGAAGGAAAAGATAAAGTGAAATTTAATCGGTATGTCCAGTAGAATCGCTGCGATCTGGTAGTAGAAGCGAACGAAAAAGAAGATCATCATCATTAATCAAAAACGCTCCATAGCTTTCGAAACTATTAAGTATTATCTTAGTGCTGTGTCTTATATGTCACGTGCTGCTGCCTTTTTGCAGTTTCAAAATTAACCCTAAGCATGCTTTTCGTCTCAGGGAAAAAAAAGTACAGATGAAAAATGGGGAGTAATTGAAAGAAATGTTCCAAAGCGTTACAATTTTCTTTTCTGGCCACGATAGCAAGGAAGGTCAAGGACGTTCACTTTGAATATATTTTTTTCTGTTTCCTCCTCCTTCTTCTTCTTCTTCTCCTCAGAACCCGTGATCTGGTAAACACTTGATTTTTAAAAGTTGTTTTTTTTTTCTTTGTAACGCTGCCAAAACTGAGGTTAAAACAAGATGTGGGTGGAATATGTGGTGATAAATGTAGATCTCAGCTAAATCGTGCATGTTCTGTGGAATATTTTCGTATCTACTTTTTTTTTCAATGAATGCATTTTAAAGGCTCTTTTCGTTGTGTCTCCAGGTCCTCCATTCTGTCCCTAGTCTCCTAAGGCGAGGTCAAAAGCAACGTTCCCCCTAAGGTTTTGTTCGTGTACAGAAATTTTCAACTCGTGTGCAGCTATATTCTCAAAACATTCTGTGTGCAAATGTGCGCCATAACATCAAATTACAGAATCTAGTATAAAGGTTCTCATAGGAAAAAAAAATATTAAAATTCAAAGAAATCGTTAAGACAAACTCATGTAGTGCTATCATTATTTTATTTTATTATTTTTATTTATTTATTTTATTTTTCTTGCTTTACCATAGCACAGGGTAAGATAAGGAGACTGAAAGAAAAGGAACAATTTATTATTACTTTTTTTTTTTTTTTTACTTTTCACTTTATTTTGCCGCTTTTTTTTTTTGTGTGCCCGGCATGTAAAATTTCGTGCGCAGCAAGATTGTGTGTGTGCGTGTGTGTGTGTGTGTGTGTGTGTGTGTGTGTGCGCGCGTGGCCGCGCTGTTGCGTTGTTTAGAAGGACATTGGTCAAAAGTCAAGCCGGAGAGGCCTCGGTCAGCCAGCTGTAGAGCTGTAGAAATAGAGACTTAGTTCCACTTAGAGCTGGGCGAAGCAAAGGCAGCCTGACGTTATGCTGACCACGTGACCCTCTGGTACAGTGGCTCCCAGCCTCAGGTCGCGGGGGCGGTGGGTAGGTGGAGGGTGGCGAGAAGATATTATAAACGTTGGATTATTATGAAGTGACCTTCATACATTATTCATTATCAATGAATGTTAGAAAACGAGTCCTACAACGAGTCCTACAATGAGTCCTATTGAACATATCTTAGTATATGGAAATGAATCATGGACATTAGGCAGGTCTGCACAAAAGTCATTGGAAGCAGCAGAAATGTGGTTTATTAGAAGAATGTTGCGAATTCCTTGGACAACAAAAATAATTGATGGAGAATGTTTGAGAAGAGTTAGAGATAGAAAAAATACTGTCCAATAAAATAAAATAAAATAAAATAAAATAAAATAAAATAAGAGAGAGAGGCAATGTACTTTCATAGGACATGCAATGAGAAGAGAGGGCATTGAAAATATTACAACAGGAAAAATAGAAGGAAGAAGAGCCAATGGAAGACCAAGAGAAATGATACTGGACAGTCTGACGAGATGGTGTGAGAGGAGATCACCAACTGAGCTAATGGCCCGCATGAAGGATCGTGTACCCTGGAGAAGCATAATAGCAACGCCAGTCGGCACGGCACATGATGATGATGATGATGATGATGATGATACATACTTTGTAGTGATTGGTACAATATTTGTGGCGTGTTAAGTTAAAGCTACTAGGACAGTTCAATGGGACAGCATTTTGTGGGTTAAATTTCAATAATTTAAAACATCTTTTTCATGGATCGTGGGCAGATACTATGAGGAAGAGGGTCTAGCAGGTGATTCCTATGGGCTCCGGAGGATTTTGTATGTTTTAAGGTTTAGGGGGCCTGTTTGGATGAAAAATATGCGGAGGTGTGGGAGGGAGTTTGTACTGGTTCCTGGCATATCTATCGGAGGCCCTGCGCGTAGGTCATCTAAGATTGTAAATTTAGGGTCGCGGGTCACCTACCATTGCTTATCTATACTTAAGGATCACCTACCATTGCTGATATATACGTAGGATCACGTACCATTGCTGATATAGGGTCTCGAGTCACCTACCATTGCTGGTCTAGGATCACCCTTAAACAAGATTGAGAAGCACTGTTTTAGTGTGCCGACTGGTCAAGGATAGTATGAGAACCACTATCAAGTGCCCCAGTAGTCCCCGTTTATGGTTTTATGGCTTATGGTCTGGGTCATCATCATTTCACACCGGACATGTCCGCAGGTGCTCATATCCCCCCTCACCTCAACATATCCATCAGCGTCCTACGACTGATAGTGCCTGTCCTGTTTTGACTGACAAGTTGTCTCGCATGCCCAGTATGGCTCTCGTTCCTGGCCGTGCCAGTCTGTATTCCCAGCTCTCTCCGTCTGAGCAACGATGTAGATTCACTGCCCTAGAACTCCTCCACTCTGCCTATATCTCTGAGCACGTTAACAGTATCAGCTCGATCCAGTGCTTGTCCATCTGCGATGACGGCAGAGCCAGCCAGCCTATCAGCTCTCTCATTTCCCTGGATGCCCACGTGAACTTAGATGAAGCTGATTCTGCGAATCGTTGATTTCTGCAGTGACTCAAGCCACTGCCTGCTTACAGAACCTGCCTCGACCTTTCAAATCACACTCATTGAATCATTTAGAATGCAGACACGGGTATAGTCTTGTGACTCCAGCCAGACGAATGCTTTCGTACCATCATCACCTCCACCGTGATGCAGCTTGTGGTCATAACGAAGGCACTGCTGGCTTCCTGGATTGTTCTGCCTGCAGAAAGTCCTGTGAAAGCTCATGAACTCCTTTGATCTCCGTGACACGACAATTTTTCATCTTTCTTTCTCTTCTCAAATGGCTCTCTGGGAAAATGATTTGCCACAACAGTCTGGGGAAAGAGGGGGGAGGAGTCTCCATAACAATCATCGTGGTGGAACCACTAAGAAGCTTAGACTTATAGCCAGGGGGACGGGCACTAGCCTCTGTTATTATATGAGCGCTGTGGAAAATCAAGAAAGTCTTCAGTCTACCGTTATCACAATTGAAAAACCAAAAACAACTTCATCATCGTCATCATCATCATCTATTTCTTCCCAAGCATTTACTTCTCATATATGCAGTTCTGTCCCTTAGATACGTAGGACTTTTTTGGTTTTGTTCGTATTTAGAACGACAGAGAATAGCTTCTTATGTCGTTTCGAGCACCAAAGCAAGCTGCAGTAGTAGTAGTAGCAGCAGTAGTAGTAGTAGTAGTAGTAGTAGTAGTAGTATAGTAGTAGTAATAGTAGTAGTAGTAGTAGTAGTATAGTAGTAGTAGTAATAGTAGTAGTAGTAGTAGTAGTAGTGTAGTAGTAGTAGTAGTAGTAGTAGTAGTAGTAGTAGGAACAATTTTTTTTTATAAATAGGAAACAACGAGGCTTTCGTACGGTAAAGTAAGAGAATGCTTTCGATGTCTAATCTTACAAAACTGTGTTCTCTTACTTTTAG
This sequence comes from Achatina immaculata, assembly GCA_009760885.1. Taxonomy (NCBI): domain Eukaryota; kingdom Metazoa; phylum Mollusca; class Gastropoda; order Stylommatophora; family Achatinidae; genus Lissachatina; species Lissachatina immaculata. The sequence goes on from CM019702.1 coordinate 69,484,551, forward strand.
TAGTAGTAGTAGTAGTAGTAGTAGTAGTAGTAGTAGTAGTAGTAGTAGTAGGAGGAGGAGGAGGAGGAGGAGGAAAGTAGTGTAGTTTTCACTAAATGTAGGAACAGTTTTATTAACGTACTCGTTAAGTAATAAAGCTGTTTCTACTTTTTTCTAGTTTATACATTTTTTAAAACCACAGCTGTACTGCAATGGCTTCGTGTATAATTATATACGTAGTTGTATATACTTATAAACGAATTATTCGTATAGTTTTCACTAGTACGATTGTCCTTGTAAGCATTCTCGGAGTTGGTAACCCCTGACACAAGCGCGCCTCCAAATCGAACGTCTTTGGACTACACTAGGTCATCTACCGGCACGGCCACCGTAGAGCAAACATGAAAGTACGTTGTCAGCAACAACAAAAACAGAGAGATCGTGCGCGTTTTTTTTGGTGTGATTAATTAACTTCCGCCCTGCTGCATGTAGCAGAAATACATTTAAGCCGATCGGCTTGCGAAGGATACCTCGCCGGAGCGCTACGTGACTTACAACAAGCGTGCAGGTCATTGCAGACGTTATGTAAAGTAGGTTACCGTACCTGATATCGCACACGTGACAAAAGAGAACTGGCTAGACCTCCCACTCATTTCTCCCTGATCGTTCTTATCGTCGGTTTTTTTTTTTTTTATTCACAGCGTCTCGGGCAGATACGAACGTCCTTGTCTGGTCTGGTAATGTTTGGTTGTTGAAAGACACAAGGTCAAGAACGTTAAGGCGACGTTTGACGAAAAAAATCAAGGTTAAATTGCAAGGTTCTTTAAGATGCACTAGCGCACGCGCGCGCACACACACACACACACGGGGGGGGGGGGGATAATTCTCATCGACTTAACAGTGGTTCGACGGTTTGAGAGTTGAGAGAGATTCTCATCGACTTAAATGGTTCAACGGGTTGAGAGAGAGAGAGAGAGAGAGAGAGAAAGAGAGGGTTCTAATCTACGCACAATGGTTCGAGGGGTTGAGAGAGAGAGAGAGAGAGAGAAAGAGAGGGTTCTAATCTACGCACAATGGTTCGAGGGGTTGAGAGAGAGAGAGAGAGGGTTCTAATCTACGCACAATGGTTCGAGGGGTTGAGAGAGAGAGAGAGAGAGGGTTCTAATCTACGTACAATGGTTCGAGGGGTTGAGAGAGAGAGAGAGAGAGGGTTCTAATCTACGTACAATGGTTCGAGGGGTTGAGAGAGAGAGAGAGAGAGAGAGAGAGAGGGTTCTAATCGACATACAATGTTTCGACGAGGAGAGAGAAAAAGAGAGAAATTCTTATCTACTTATGATTATTCGACTTAGGATATTTCTAATTTACCATGATGCTAATAAGGGCGCCAGAGTGGCGAAGTGGTTAGTGCACTAGTCTCTTGTAGCGAAGGTCGGGGGTTCGAATCTGGTCGGAGGCATCCCAGTCACCCAGCTGTAAAAATAGGTACTCGACTTCTTCTGGAAAGGCGACCAGGCGTGATGCTGACCACCTCACCCTCTAGTGTGCAGACAGGTCAAGGAAAATACGGCCACTAACACCATATCCCTCTCAGACATGGCAGGGATTTGTTTTGTACATGATGCTGTAGCCATGCACGTTCAGAGGTCATCTTGGTTAACCAAATCAATGTACTGTAACAACAAGAAATTGTTTTGTACTGTAAAGTACTGTACTGTAATGTTGATATGATAAACCTGTGTTTATTTACTTACACACATACACAATATTAGTAGTATTTAGTTAATTACAGTAAAATTCTTCTTCTTCTTCTTCTTCTGTGTTCAATGTTGTTGGTCACATCAGATCCTGATTCCTGTAGACGTGGCAAAGCCCGCAATCCTCTCCAGATCCTGATAGGAGCCCCCAAAGCTTTTGCCCCAAGCTTGTATCCCCAGGTCATGTCTCGCGCCTCAGGTCTGCATGGTTTGAGCACTCTTGAAGGATATGTTCTGGAGTCTGGACTCCACTGCCACATGGACACTCGTCTGTGTGAGACATTTTGAGTCGGTGTAGGTGGCTCAGTAGTCTGCAGTGGCCTGTCTTTAGGCGAAAGACGATGGTTTGCTGATGTCTTTGTAGTTTGGTGTATTGCATCTGGTTCGTTTTTGCATTTCAGTTGTTTCTTCCATTCAGATTATAGTTTTTGCATCTTGGTAGTTTATTGGATGATTTGTTTGATCTTGGTTGCTGCCAGCTTTGGATAGGGTGTCAGCTATTTCAGTTACCAACTATACCACAGTGGGATGGTACCCACAATTGTTGACAGTGTAAGATGCTTCAGTTCTGTTGTGATTTCCTGTATGTTTGCCTGTGGGCTGTTTGTTGTTGTTTTTTTTTCTTGGTGATTCTAGATTTACGAATTACAGTAATTATTTGTTTATTTAATTTTTCATTAAAAACACAAAAAATATACGAAAAAATTAAACACCTCTATAACATTCCCGCCTCTCAAAGAGAAACTGAATCACTCCAAATTGTGGAGGAACACAGTCACTGTGAAAAGATAACAGTCCTCACAGAGGTACCAGGCATACACAAAAAGGACTAACATTTTAGATTAAGACGATTACCCAGAAGCTGATTGACGGCAAATACAACACAGCTGATTGGACACATGTGTACACAGATGGGTCTGCAGAACAAGGAGTAAAAATGGAGATGGGTGTGTTTACGTAAGATACACAGATGGGAGGCAAACCAAAAATGACCACGATGGGAAGGATTTCCTCCAACTCTGTCAGTCAGTTATCTGCATGTCTCTTGCGGAACTTTGCCTCCCTAACAGCTCTCCTGTATGCCTCTCGGTTGTGAGCAAGATGCCCTGCTGCTGGTGCATCCATTTGCAGATTATCAACGATGTTTTGCAGCCATCTTCACCTTGCTCTTCCTCTCAAGAAACCCTTCCTCCAACTACAGGGCAGAAACAACAGCCCTCCTCGAAGCCCTCAGAACACTTAAAACAGAAAACCAACAGCCACCACACAAACCAGCTTTCTTCACAAGCTACGGGGCACTTCTTGAATTGCATAAATTATTTGTTTGTTTAAATGTTCACTAAAAACACCAAAAATATATGAAAAAATGAACCATTTACATTTTTTTATATCCTTGTCCCTTTTCTTCTTCTTCTTCTTCTTCTGCTTTAGTAAGGGCAAAATAAAAAGGCTAAATGTTTCATGTTTTTCATCTGTTTTTGGTGTTTTTATCTGTTGTGTTGTTTTTGTATGTGATCCTTGAAAAGGGGTTTTGGCGAAATATTGGATTGTTGTGTGTTCTTCATTTATACGTGCTCATCTTATTTGCTGACACTCCTATTTCAGCCCACTTTCTTTACTATTTCTGTTGTTTTTGTCAAACTGAACCACAAACCTCCATCTACAAGAGAAAGAAAGAAATGACAAGAGTCTGTTTTACCGCGGTCATCATTTCTCTTATCTCTCGTATCCAGTGACAGTTGTTAGTTGTTTACATGTGTAGCTGGGGGTAAGAGCGCTGTCCGATTTGGCGGTCAACGACCCACAGCTGACATACTTGCGTTTGGCCAGGGTTGGCGAACCGTAATCGACCAAGACCTTCCTCCACTTCCCCGTTGGTACCTTAGTACAACACCCACCCTGGTCACGGGGATAGGAATCACTATAATCCCGAAGGCGGTGGAGTCTGTTAAAGAAGTATTGCATCCCCCCCCCCCGCCACCTTCAGCTTTTTAACTCCACCCAAAGACTGTAAACATACAAGTATATCCGCTGTATTCCATTACCAACCCAAGGCGGTCCTGCGCCTCAACATCCTTACTGCATCGACTGCAAAGACTGTTATGAATAGTGTCAAGTCACATATCGATACTATTTCTAGTCACATAACTGATATTATGTATAGTTTTCGTCACTTAACTGTGTTATTCTGACTTTATAGCCCTCAAATATATTTGCCTGACATAAGGACAATTTGAACAGAGAATAGATACATTTAAATTTAGGTTGCGGGCAAGGCTTCATCTTAATAGGGTAAGAGTTCGAATCCCAGTAATTGCTGAATTTTTTTTTCTTTTATCATCATCATCATCATCATCATCATTTGAAATTTGTTGTTTTTTTAAAACGCTTAATAAAGCCCCGCGTGATCTTCTAGAATTCGGAAACAGGAACGTGTTTATCTGTAAGGCCAGTCGCACTTACGTTCATCGGGTGTAGATCTATTAGTGCTGTAAGAGATAACAGATATTCATGTAGTAATTCTCTCTCTCTCTCTCTCTGAACCTTAAGTGCCCAAGGCAAACACCTGTCCTTTGCCTTTTTTTTTCAGCTCTGCCCAGGCGAGTCCTCGATTGTTCTATTTTGAGCTCTGTTGTTCTTCTCCATGTCTCCTTTGGTCTACCCTTACTTCTGTTCCCCTGTGGTGTCCATCTTAGTATTATTTTTGGTAGTGAGTTGTCGTTCATTCGGAGCACATGTCCCAACCATCGCCAGCGTCTTTCCTCCAAGTCAGTGGCTTCATCTGCATTTCTGCCAACAAGATGCTATTTCTTACGGCGTTTGACCAAAATATTCTTCTAATTATGTGGTAACTATAGCACCCATTATACTCATGCACTACTGGATAGGTATAAAGCTCTAACTTCATGTGTTATGCCTCTAGATTAGGAGAAAAGCCACGATCATCATCATCATCGTCATCATCATCATGCAGCTGAGCACAAAAAGTCAGTTCAAGGTCAAATCAGAAGCTCAATCAAAATAAAATAAATAATAAAAATAATAAGTAAAATTTTTAATCTGGCGAAGTGAAACTGAATCAACATGTCTACGTGTTGCTCGGTACGCATATTGTCAAAAATATACGTTTGTACCAGTTTAAACGTGAAGTGTTTTATTTTGGAGAGTGGCTCATCTGTCTGCTCACACGTAGGCCACCGCTGGCAGAGCTAGACGCTAGTCTCCGCCCCACAATGCACGTGTCCCGGGTTCATCGTCTGCACGCGACGGCCGTAACAGGATGCCCCCATTAAAAAAAAAAACAACAAAAAACAGTCCACTGGTTCCCAACCTTTTTCAGATGGCGGACCTCCTTGAAGTCAATAATAACACTGCGGACCTACTTGAAGTCAATGATAGAGCTGCGGACCTCCTTGAAGTCAATAATAACACTGCGGACCTCCTTGAAGTCAATAATAACCCTGCGGACCTCCTTGAAGTCAATGATAACGCTGCGGACCTCCTTGAAGTCAATAATAACAATGTGGACCTCCTTGAAGTCAATGATAACGCTGCGGACCTACTTGAAGTCAATGATAAAGCTGGGGGCCTCCTTGAAGTCAATGATAACACTGCGGACCTCGTTGAAGTAAATGATAATACTGCGGACCTCCTTGAAGTAAATGATAACACTGCGGACCTCCTTGAAATCAATAATAATAATAATACGGACCTCCTTGAAGTCAATGATAACGCTGCGGACCTCCTTTAAGTCAATGATAAAGCTGCTGACCTCCTTGAAGTCAATAATAAAGCTGCGGATCTCCTTGAAGTCAATGATAAAGCTGGGGACCTCCTTGAAGTCAATAATAACATTGTGGACCTCCTTGAAGTCAATGATAAGCCTGCGGACCTTCTTGAAATCAATAATAACACTGTGGACCTCCTTGAAGTCAATGATAACGCTGCAGACCTCCTTGAAGTCAATGATAACGTTGCGGACCTCGTTGAAGTCAATGATAACGTTGCGGACCTCCTTGAAGTCAATAATAACGCTGCGGACCTCGTTGAAGTCAATGATAACGCTGCGGACCTTCCTGAAGTCAATAATAACACTGTGGACCTCCTTGAAGTCAATGATAACGCTGCGGACCTCCTTGAAGTCAATGATAACGTTGCGGACCTCGTTGAAGTCAATAATAACGCTGCGGACCTCGTTGAAGTAAATGATAACACTAACACTACTCCAGCACTTGGTATTTATTTAACAGTTCTCACATATTCTAACCAGTAACTTTACAATGAAGGACGCAACAAAGAGAAAATCGAGGAACCTATTGGTGTGCTCCGATGCGCATGGACGATAGTCCTTCCTAACTAACATATTCTTTTACATTGTTCCTAGCCACCCCCCCCCCCCACCAGTGTTCCTTTTCGGACTCCAATATGGGAACTACTGACCTGATATATTGTTTTGGTTGCTTCTTTAAGCCATGATACTTTAAACGAGCAGTGATGAAAGACAGTTCCTAATTAGGCACTTGTTCGTAGTGCATGGGGTTCGACTTTTATGTATTTACTTTCGATGTTTTGTTTTTTTTTTTGTCACTCGCACTATATTTATGACAATTCTATATTTTCACAACCAATACACTTTTATTTCAGTCCACTGAATTTGGACTTTTGGGGTATTCCTAAAAATAATTACAGCTTACAAGTTAGTGATGTCTCTTCTCTCTACTAGACGGTTTGCTCCTATTACTAGCGTCGAGTTCAGTACTCAGTCATTCTCTTACTATCCTTTTTTTCCACATCTAAATGAATTTCTTCACTGCTTTTCAAAGGCTAATTCTAACTATTATACTTTCATCCTTTGTTATTTGCAAATTTCTTTCCTTCCAGCTACGAGGGTCATACCGAAAGTCTAAGCAAAACGTTTTTTTTTCAAAAATCAGAATTTATAGATAGAGAAAACATAAATGTATCATCTTAAGCTGCATCCTTTTCTTAACTTTTCAACATAATCTCCATTTATCTGCACACACCTTTCCCATCGCTCTGCAAGTTTGAAAATACGCTCCCGGTAGAATTCCGTTACAGCTGACCGACGGCACAGACGCACTGCTTTCTGGACGTTCTCTCCCGTGGGACCCAGAGGGCACAAACTTTTCCATAGCCTAGGGTTTCAATCATTTCCTGTACTGCACTGTGTCATATTCCAAGATTTACAACGATTTCAGATGCTGTGACACGTCTGTCTTCTTTGATGATGTCGTCAACCCTTTCCAGATTGCGTCCAGTGGAGGCAGTTCGAGGGTGACCGCTGCGAGACATATCTCGGATGCTCGTGTTTCCATCTTTGAAATGTTTCACCCACGTCCTAACATTGCTAGCACCCATACCCACATCTCCATAAGCAAGTTGAAGTCTTTGGTGAATTTCAGCAGCGGGGATTTCCTCTTTAACAAGGAACTCAATAACAGCACGTTGACGAAACGAAACTTCAGCACTCGCCATTTTGTTTCTGCACTGCGTGGTCACATGACGGTAACATGACCTCTACATGAAGTGCAAAGGATGCAGTTAATATGAAATAGTTATATTTTCTCTATCTATAAACTTAGATTTTTAACACATTTTTGGTCACGACTTTCGGTATAACCCTCGCATTCTATACTACTTCGTAAATAAAAGCTGGCACACATAAAACCGACTACAGCCGCAGAGTAAGTTGTCACTTTACATTTTATAACTTCTGTTTCCGCGCTGAAGTTGTTAGAGCCTTTTAAATGTACACATATTATTTATTTTCCAAACCAAATGTAAGTGAAATATACAGGACATTTTTACTACAAATAAAACTTAAACTGTATATTACGGTTTTATGTGCGTCTTCGTGTATTTTCTATAGGAAAAATTAAAGTATGCATAAGAACAGTTGGACCATTGCAATCTTGTCTCCTTCCACATATAGCTTTCAGTGTTAAAAGGACAAATAGACGTCTTGATATGGCTCGGCGATTAGCCTCATATAATGGGATATTTAAGTTTTCTGTAATTTCTTTCCTCCACTTCTTCCATGGACAGCCTGTCCATCTGTTTCCTAGAATTATTAGTATGAATATTTTCTATAGTATACCGTCTAGTGGTAGCCATGTAACGTGGCTAAACTATTTGACTTATTGTTTCTGGGTGCAGTGTATTAATGGTGTTACTCTAGCCCTTACTCCGATGGTGTCATTTCTGATTTGGTCTCTTTTTGTTACATTTAGTATTCTCATCAAACATCTTAGCTATTGCAAACATGATTAGAAAATATATACAGGCAAGAAACCAAGACATTTGTCAGAGCCTTGGAATTATAGAAGGACCTTGCTGTCGACTGCCATAAGCGGAAATATATACTGAGATATCAGGTCGGGGATTTGTGAAGAGATACTCCTAGAGCAGGCAGGGGAGTGAAAGAGATGACGAAAGAAGAAATGGCAGACAAAAGATAATGGAGGTTGTTTCAAGAGAGCGTCGTCTAATGGGCAGAAATGGTTGGACGAAAGAATGGGTGAACTTTTAATTTCAAAGGGCGAAAGACAGGGCACCCCGTTCGCATTGTGCCTTTTGTCTCTCAATTTCCATATTCTCAAGCATCGAGCATCAGTTTAGTGCTAGTATCACTGCTGGCGAGATTCTTCGGATGCCGCACGTGGAGTGAAACTCCTCCCGGCCAAAGAAGAAAATAAGGAAAAGAAATTAGGGTTGCTATGCGGCGCCGATGTGAAAAGGTGATGAAGGGATAAAGTGAAGCTCAGTCGGTATGTCCAGTGGTCTCGCGACGAGAGCTACTCATACCATGGCATCTCTGCTCTAGAGACCGGTCACGTTCGATATACACCCATACTGGTGAAATATGCCTAAACCGGCTTAAACCAGGGGTGAAACTTAATGGCTACTCATGTCGCTGTACCTCCGCTCTAGAGGTCGATCACGTCCTAAACACGCCCATACATGGGATAATATGCCTAAACCGGCTCAACCCAGGGGTGAAACTTACTAGTGGCGAGGATTCGTCCTCCTGGACAAAAGCTCCATCCTGGTCACAACTAGGAGGGGTAGCGGCCACGACCACAAAATGCTGAAGTCGGAGACACTGGATCAGGGAAGTCTAGATAGGCAACCACCTCTCACCCAGCAGGGATATACTCATATCCAAAACACGTCGAGATTTTCAGTTGAGAAAGTCAAACTCTAGACTAAACTGGTGCAACGAAACCACGGTTACACGCATTCCCGCTTCTGATGCCTACCAAGAATGCAGGCTCAAGCCCTGCGATACTCTGAACCTCTTGTGGTCCTCACGTGGATCTCATGTGGTCCTTTCAGGGACAAAAGGAGTAAATTCAGTAGGATCACGGGGCGGGCTTGGTGGTAGAAGCTAACGAAGAAGAAGAAGAAGAAGAAGAAGAAGAAGTGCTAGTATATATTCTCAAGCACTGAGCATCAGTTTAGTGCTAGTATATATTCTCAAGCATTGAGCATCAGCTTAGTGCTAGTATAAAGCGACTGTATATCACCACGTCCAAACTCGAAGCAACGATGATCATAATGAAACTTCTTCTTCTTTAATCTGCATCGAACTGCAAGCTGATGCTCTCTGCAGCCGATGTTGAGGCACACCAGTGTGTCGGTTTGGGAGCGGATCATGACAGATTTTTTTTTTTCAGTTCCATGGTGCAGGTAACAAGAGAGAGTGTATACTTCTTTAGCAGACTCCACCACCATGGAGATTATAGTTATACCTGCCGGGTTAGCCAGGCTAGGCCTGTTACTGGGGGTACCAACGGAGAGATGAGAGAGGGTCTTGGTCAGCTATGGTTCGCTAATCCTGGCGCCAGCATGCCATCAATGGGTCGAGGATCGACAAAACGAACAGCGTGTCCGCTCGCGGTGGAAATTACGATGCTAATAACGACAATAACGATGTCGATGATATGCGTGACATAACAACCGCTAAGAGACTGCTAGAACTTCGTAGGACAGTTAATAAAGGAGTCCACCCTTGTATTCTTTAGGGACGCTGTGACATCAGACAGTGCAAATATAGCATCAGAATATTTTGCGAAACGAACTTAAAATAATCCCAGAACTGCATCGACTGTAGGGGAAAAAAAATGTTCTGGTCCTGACTAGCGAATCATAGCCAGCGGAGCAAACAGAAGAAAATGTTAAGAATGGTTTGGACAGGTAGGATGGTAAACCAGAGTGACTAACAAACAAACAAACGAAGACAATGAAAAAAAAGGACTAATAATAGGTAGAAAGGGAGGTAGAGGAAGGCCACGAGAGAAGATCACTGGCAGTCTAAGACGACGGTACAGCAGAAAGTCACAAACTGTCAATACTATAATGTTATGGAGTCAGCTGAGGATATGATATAGTGACCTGAAGGCACATTAGAGGCTGATATGGTCAGTATCACGCTTGACTGCCGATGTGGCCAGTATCACGCTTGGCTGCCGATGTGGCCAGTATCACGCCTGACTGCCGATGTGGCCAGTATCACGCCTGGCTGCCGATGTGGCCAGTATCACGCCTGACTGCCGATGTGGCCAGTATCACACCTGACTGCCGATGTGGCCAGTATCACGCCTGGCTGCCGATGTGGCCAGTATCACGCCTGGCTGCCGATGTGGCCAGTATCACGCCTGACTGCCGATGTGGCCAGTATCACGCCTGACTGCCGATGTGGCCAGTATCACGCCTGACTGCCGATGTGGCCAGTATCACACTTGACTGCCGATGTGGCCAGTATCACGCCTGACTGCCGATGTGGCCAGTATCACGCCTGACTGCCGATGTGGCCAGTATCACACCTGACTGCCGATGTGGCCAGTATCACACTTGACTGCCGATGTGGCCAGTATCACGCTTGACTGCCGATGTGGCCAGTATCACGCCTGACTGCCGATGTGGCCAGTATCACGCCTGACTGCCGATGTGGCCAGTATCACGCCTGACTGCCGATGTGGCCAGTATCAGGACTGGCTGCCGATGTGGCCAGTATCACGCCTGACTGCCGATGTGGCCAGTATCACGCCTGACTGCCGATGTGGCCAGTATCACGCCTGACTGCCGATGTGGCCAGTATCACACTTGACTGCCGATGTGGCCAGTATCACGCTTGACTGCTTGTATTTCTCCAGCTCCAAGATGAGGTACTCATCTCTCCGCCTGGTAACTAGGACGCCTCCAGGCGGACTTTAACCAACGATCTGTCCCTGAGAGACAAGGGCACTAATCTGCACGCAACCAGGCGTCCTCACAAACTGAGCTGATCCATAATCAGGACCAAGACTTGTGAAGAAGTACGACTGCCAGCTCCTACTGCAGACTACTGAGCCACCTACATCGACTCAAAATGTCTCACACAGACGAGTGTCCACGTGGCAGTGGAGTCCAGACTCCAGAACATATCCTTCAAGAGTGCCCAAACCATGCAGACCTGAGGCATGGCTGGGGACACAAGCTTGGGGCAAAAACTTTGGGGGCTCCTATTAGGATCTGGAGAGGACTGCGGGCTTTGCCATGTTGACAAAGATCAGGATCTGGAGAGGACTGCGACAGGGATCGGGATCTGGTGTGACCAACAACCTAGAACGCAGAAGAAGAATCCACGCGACACCTGATGATGGTTATCACACTGATAAAGTGACAGTTCCAGCGGTGATAATTTCTCACTCCCACGTTGGCTGGCCAAGAGTGGCTTTCTTGTATGCAGTTATGATGAACTTGTATCTAATTTTGGAAGTTTTAAATTTTATATCAGCCCGCGTTTATTGTTTTTATATGTAATAATTTGCCTGCCCTAAAGCAAACAGCTTAACAAAACGGAACAACACAGATAAACACTTATCATTTATCTATGAGTGTATTAAGAGCGTGTTTGCACAGCTCGAAGCTGGTACACTTAACCACAGATAATACGATCTTGACGTGCCGTGGCTTGTTTTGGTTAGCGGTAAGTTTTGTAACGAAACCAGTGTCAGGTTCAGTTCTGAAGTCAAACTGATAATTTACTCAAAGTAACGTTGGCCTTATCATGTGACAGGGGTTGAAGACGCTTGTCCGATGAGGCAATCAGCGACCCATAGCTGACCAAGACCCTGTCCCACCTCTCCGCGGTACCCCCAGTAACAGGCCTAGCCTGGCTAACGGGGCAGGGATCGCCATAGTCCCCATGGTGGTGGAGTCTGCTAAAGAAGCATTGCACACTTCCTGCTTTTTAGCTGTACCCCGGGACTGAAAAAGTAGCTGCCATAACCCGCTCCCACGCCGATACGATGCTGTGCCTCAACACCTCTACAGCATCGGCTGCAAAAGAACTTAACTCGCAGTTACAGTACAAGTACAATCACGTGGCAGACCAGTGGTTCCAAACTTCTGGTATACAGACACTCTAGTCTATGGACCATTTATGGTCTTCGACCGTGTTATCAGTGTGGTATTAAATACTGTCTACGGGAAAACAAGGGAGGACAAAAGGACAGAGGAAGACAAAGAAACAAGATACTTGACAGGCTAAGAGAGTGATATGGAGCACAGTCCAACACCCATCTTACAGAAAGAGCAACGGATAGATGGCTGTGGAAATCAATGACGATCAATGCCTGGCTGGCAAGGAACAGAGAGAAACTGAATTAAAAACCAAGGATTCGTGGCACTGTGATACTGGATATAATATGGTGGCCTTGCAGCTTGTATGCGGTTGGAAGTGTTCCTTGGACAGGAAAAGGTTGAGAACCACTGATAATTAGACATCTGGAGGTATGGTGTTGGTGTTCATATTTTCACTGACTGGATGATGTTGACAGCATCACGCCTGGCTGCTTTATTCTCCTTCGCTCCAGGAGCCAGGTACCTATTTTTACAGCTTCATGACAGAGGTGCTACTGACTCGTTTTGAACCACTCACATTCTGTAAAAGATAAGCTACTTGGATATCACATTCTATAAAAGATAAGCTGTTTTTTGGATATCACATTCTATAAAAGATAAGCTATTTTTTGGATATCACATTCTGTAAAAGATAAGCTATTTGGATATCACACTCTGTAAAAGATAAGCTATTTGGATATCACATTCTGTAAAAGATAACCCACTCGGATATCACATTCTGTGAAACTAGGGGTTCATTATGAATGCTTATTTCACTCAGTCAATCAGTCATTTCCATGTCCCTTGTGGAAATTTGCCTCCCTAACAGCTCTCCTGTAGGCCTCTTAGTTGTGAGCTGTTGACTTTCATCCAATCCTGAATTCTTGATACACAAAATGAAGATGAAAATTTGATAAAGTTATTCATCTCTGGTGTCATAAACACATTTTTAGAATGGTATGTAATTGCATATCTTGGATCATTAATTACTAATAATGGATATAACAATGAGGAAAATTAAAGGGAGGACATTTATTGCTCTTCAAAAAGTAAAACAACTAAAGAAGCTGTGGAGAGGAACAGAAAGAATTACAAAAATAAGATTTTTAAGGGCATGCATCTTTCCCATCGCAACATATGCCTGTGAGACCTGGACACTTAACAAAACAGCTGAGAAACACATAAATGCCTTTGAATGTAAATGCTACAGAAGAGTTCTTCAAATATCATGGACACACACACACACACAAAAATGAAACAAATATGTCCATACTACAAGAACTTAATATTGAAGAAGGCTGGCTAGTAAATAGGAAGAGAGAAAACTTACATATTTTGAACATATTAAATGTCATGAGAATTTAGAGAAGACAGTCTTGAAAAGGGTACATAATGAGAAAAAGAAAGAGAGGAAGATCAAGGCGAAGATGGCTGCAAGACATCATTGATGATCTGCAAATGGATGTATCAGCAGAAGGGCATCTTGCTTAAGGCCGTAATTAGTAAAGTTCAAGACTCGACTTGGTTGACTCAGACTTGGGTCTTTATCTGAGAGATGAAGAGCAGCGATTCGAATCTGACTTGTGACTTGAGTTTATTATGTCAGCTATACAGATCTGTCACAATGAAATATTAATAAGATATCTGAGACAATGCAAAAATATCCTTTTGTTATGTATCACTTTATGTATGTTCTTGACAGAATTAAACTGTTAAATATTTCATATACATCATTTGAGCTATAAACTAAAGTCAGTCGACATGGACTTCTGTCAGATTTTGAAGACTCGACTTGGTCTAGTTTTGAGAGATCAATAGTTACCATACTGGACTAGTACACAACATGAAGCTGGTGATTCAAAGACTTGATTTGTAGGACTGAATGAAGAGTCTGGATGCAGCACTAGTCTTTTTCTGATCCCCAGGATTACAAATTTTCACTTTCCCTTTGTGCCAGATAGTGACACTGGCAAGTCTCTGTCAGCTGTTCTGGGTCTCTGGTGGAATGCCAGTGAAAAACTACTACAACCCCACCCCTCAACATACTGACTGGCCATTCTGTTTTCATATACAGCTGGCTCCTGGAAATCTAGGCCCCTCTCTCAAAACATGAAAACCCTCTGGGCTCTAAACAAATGCACCATCTAGGAACCCCTTCTCTCTTAACTGGGCCTGCTTTGAATAGTATGTCTGTGATGAAGGAGTTTGGTGCCGACAACTTTCTATAACCTTACAAGGCAGCCCAGTCCAACAGCAGGTGATGTTTCCTAACTTTTTCTTCCTGCCTGCTGCAGTTCACGCTGTGTAGTGTATGGTCAGCAGGTACTCGGTGTGTTTATTGTGCGTGGTGTTTCCTGCATCCCCCCCCTCCCCCCAGCCAGAAGACTGTGTATCAACCTCTACCACTTACACTCTTGATGTGGGGTGGGGAGTGGTGTTGGGTTTTGGTATGTGTCGTTAAAGAGACCTTCTGCTTGAGCTAGTGGTCCATCCGCCCGTCCATCCACCCACTGCTGCTGCAGTGTTGTGTATATGCTTTCCTGTTCTCAACCTGGCAGAGATGTGAGGTTGTGGCATGCTGGGCTGTGCAGCACTAGCAATATGACTAACACCTGAAAGGTAATTCAACACAGAACTATCATCATCACTTACTATCACCCAGTAATATCTAATTTAGTAGACTGGACAATTTGTAGACTAGTCTAGAGTGTAAGGATGATTTTTCTAATTAATTAATAACGAGGAACTTCAAAGTTTTGGCATAACAGAGTTAGAAAATATGAAAGTTATTTCAGGAAAGCTGTAAAAAAATATTCATATGAAGATCCAAGCCCTGCGGTCAGCGGGACAATCATCTGTCCGCTACATGACAGCATTCTAACTACTCAGTCACTAAGCCCTTACTTATGTGTTGGTGGTTCATCGTCTAGCTTAACGTGTTCCCTTGGTCGTTCTCTTGCAAGTTTCATTTCTCTCACATCTATTGCTTTGTTTATTTGACTCTCATCCATTTCCCTTACAGGTTTTTATTTCTCCAAAATCTGTATGCTTTATCTATTTGATTTACTGGCATTCACTTACACCTCTCATTTCTCTCAATCTGAATGCTTTGTTTACAGTTTTTTCCATTATCTTTATCACTGCATAATACTGAAAATTAATAATAATAATGAGGAAAGGACAATTAAAAAATCTTAAGGCATGTCATGAGAAGATGAAAATGTGATAAGCTGAAAATCACTGGAGAACTCAAGGGAAAAAAAAGAGAGAAATGGCACAAAGAAAGTGAAGGCAAATGAAAAAATCAGAAACACCAAATAACGTGCAGAGACGAGAAATGATTTCCAATACCCACAGGCAGGGCACATAATCAGTTTTACCTTTATGAATGTTTCATATAGTTACAGGCAAGATATACTCGACATGAATGGAGCAGAGAAATGTGATGATGTTTAGAGAGAAATAGTTGAAAGTGACAGATGTGGGGGTGTGTGCCAGAAGACTCCTAGGAACATCAGCACATGACTTATGTCAGCAACTGGACACACTAGTATATGTAGCAGTAACAGCATTCAAAAGCTTGGGAGAAACAGCCAAGAAGGCTCTTTGTTTGATGTGGAAAAGACTCTTTTGTTGGATGTGGAAAAGACTTTTGTTGGATGTGGAAAAGGCTCTTTGTTGGATGTGGAAAAGGCTCTTTGTTGGATGTGGAAAAAGCTCTTCATTAGATGCTGAGAAGCCTCTTTGTTGGATTTGGAAAATGCTCTGTTGGATATAAAACACGCAGTCAGTATTAAGGTAGAGGTTAAAATAGAATTCTTGATTGTTTTCTTCTTCTATACTGATGGCTGAAATTGTTGACTTGTTGAAGACTTTGGTCTCTAGCAGCCTCATTTCCGTTACACTGATATTCTCTGTGTAACATTAAATAACCTAGGAACAATTAAGGTAGAGTTCATACACGACTGTTGATTGTTTAGAGAAATCAACTACACATGTCACCTCACAGTTGCGCTACAAACATAAATCGAGGACCAACTAGCTCTGGGTACTACAGGAGAAATCAAATTTATTAATGAAAGCCATTTGTTGTGGATGTTGCCAGAATTGAAGTATGTGTAAGGAGTGATGAAGTTTTACAATAATATGAGATGGTGTCCGGGTGACATGTCGTCGCCTTGGGACGACCTCTACTACAACATGATGAAAGGCATTGGTTGTTACAGATATTCTACACTCGAAACTAATAAATCAGAGAAGCTGTCCTAAAAAGGACAAATCTTGACAACCACTAAGTATTTCTATAAGGATATACTACAGTTTACTTACTATCATTACGAGAGCCCAGCTACTACTAACTATCAAGGAAAACTCTGAATCTACATTTTTTGAAGGGTTCTCATTTTTGCCCATCCTAACCGTTACTTTCCTACATGTCGTCTGCCTATATCATCGTCTGCTTCTACCAATACATTCATTACAAGTACAAATGCGCCCGGCTTTACAATGGATATTCCCACTGCATGCCTACAAATCCAACTTAGTTCTCTGCAAGGGAGACTACCACCTTATATATACCTAACCCTATTTACTAATCCTATACTGTTACAGAGTTCATCATGCCACAGAGACATCTGCAGGTATACCTTGAAGGTAACAAAGACTGCATCATTTCTGGCCCCTCTTCTTCCCCAGTTCCAGAGAAAGCCAGGTATCTTCTATAGCTCGGTGACTGGGGCACCTCTGACCATATTCGAACAACTGACCCTAATCATGATAGATGCATAGACTTATCACTTTGATCTCTCTCTCTCTCTCTCTCTTTGGTCCATGTCAATCACTGATTTCCACAACCATCTGTCCTCTGCTCTTTCTATAAGATGTGTGCTGGACCATGCTCCATGCCACTCTTTTAGCCTGTCAAGTACCTTGTTTCTTCGTTTTTCTCTGTCTCTTTGTCCTTCCAGTTTTCTTGCTGTCAAAAGGTGTTCCAGTTTTTGATACTCAGGTGTAATAAGCAATGGAAATTTAAATAGCATAACAATGTTTCAGAACCTGAAAAAAGTGGTTTTCAAAATATATATAGCTTCTGATGCTATCCTTATATAGGGTTAGGTTACCTTAAAAATGTATTCATTAACACAGCATACAGCTGTAACATTTCAGCTTTTGCCTTAGTCATCATACATATGTGCATATACGGATATAGACAATAAATCAGCGATTCCGCACATCCCTTGCAGAACTTTGGCTCCCTAACAGCTCTCACTGCAGGCCTTTCCTAACAGATGTAGACATGTAATTATAAAAAGTACAAGAAGCCAAGCACAGAAAAAAAAAAACGGACGAGAAACTATACGACAGTGAAATGCTGTTTCAATGTCTACATCAGTTTGATTATAAGGGACTCATCACATAAACCAACATCCACGATCACTTGAGAGATCAGGACTCAGCCGCTTACAACACACAGCAACTCCACCCCACTCCGAGCTTTATTTCAGTAATCTTCACACTTTCCTTGGCACTGGATATCCAAATGACCATGTACTCATCTCTCATGACAACTGTTGTAAAACTGCCATGATTTAAGTGAGGTCAGGCTCCGAAAAGTGTGGAATTCAGAAAACGAAGACAGAAATTCCTCTTGTGTCTCCCTGGAACTGTGAGCTATGCTATCTGCTGGCAAGGTGGTGAAGATGTAGAGGTAGACCATCGTGAAAGCTTGGGAAAGGGTCGTGACTGCTAGTTTCTCAGACCCAGGGTGCACACTTCACCATCATGGGGGACTATGGCCGTCCTTGCCCTGTCAGCCTGGGCTAGTGTACTACTGGCCGTACCGACAGACATCAGCTATGGGTCACCTACTGTGATGGCAGCTTGTCAGTTATGGTCCCCTACTGTGATGTCAGCTTGTCAGCTATGGTCCACCTACAGTGATGCCAGCTTGTCAGCTATGGTCCACCTACTGTAATGCCAGCTTGTCAGCTATGGTCCACCTACTGTGATGGCAGCTTGTCAGTTATAGGTCACCTACTGTGATGGCCGCTTGTCAGCTATGGTTCACCTACTGTGATGTCAACTTGTCAGCTATGGGTCACCTACTGTGATGGCAGCTTGTCAGTTATGGTCCACCTACTGTGATGGCAGCTTGTCAGTTATGGTCCACCTACTGTGATGTCAACTTGTCAGTTATGGTCCACCTACTGTGATGTCAGCTTGTCAGTTATGGTCCACCTACTGTGATGGCAGCTTGTCAGTTATGGTCCACCTACTGTGATGTCAGCTTGTCAGTTATGGTCCACCTACTGTGATGGCAGTTTGTCAGTTATGGTCCACCTACTGTGATGGCAGCTTGTCAGTTATGGTCCACCTACTGTGATGTCAGCTTGTCAGTTATGGTCCACCTACTGTGATGTCAGCTTGTCAGTTATGGCCCACCTACTGTGATGGCAGCTTGTCAGTTATGGTCCACAGTAGGTGACCCATAGCTTGTCAGCTATGGGTCACCTACTGTGATGTCAATCACTGATTTCCACAACCATCTGTCCTCTGCTCTTTCTATAAGATGTGTGCTGGACCATGCTCCATGCCACTCTTTTAGCCTGTCAAGTACCTTGTTTCTTCGTTTTTCTCTGTCTCTTTGTCCTTCCAGTTTTCTTGCTGTCAAAAGGTGTTCCAGTTTTTGATACTCAGGTGTAATAAGCAATGGAAATTTAAATAGCATAACAATGTTTCAGAACCTGAAAAAAGTGGTTTTCAAAATATATATAGCTTCTGATGCTATCCTTATATAGGGTTAGGTTACCTTAAAAATGTATTCATTAACACAGCATACAGCTGTAACATTTCAGCTTTTGCCTTAGTCATCATACATATGTGCATATACGGATATAGACAATAAATCAGCGATTCCGCACATCCCTTGCAGAACTTTGGCTCCCTAACAGCTCTCACTGCAGGCCTTTCCTAACAGATGTAGACATGTAATTATAAAAAGTACAAGAAGCCAAGCACAGAAAAAAAAAAACCGGACGAGAAACTATATGACAGTGAAATGCTGTTTCAATGTCTACATCAGTTTGATTATAAGGGACTCATCACATAAACCAACATCCACGATCACTTGAGAGATCAGGACTCAGCCGCTTACAACACACAGCAACTCCACCCCACTCCGAGCTTTATTTCGGTAATCTTCACACTTTCCTTGGCACTGGATATCCAAATGACCATGTACTCATCTCTCATGACAACTGTTGTAAAACTGCCATGATTTAAGTGAGGTCAGGCTCCGAAAAGTGTGGAATTCAGAAAACGAAGACAGAAATTCCTCTTGTGTCTCCCTGGAACTGTGAGCTATGCTATCTGCTGGCAAGGTGGTGAAGATGTAGAGGTAGACCATCGTGAAAGCTTGGGAAAGGGTCGTGACTGCTAGTTTCTCAGACCCAGGGTGCACACTTCACCATCATGGGGGACTATGGCCGTCCTTGCCCTGTCAGCCTGGGCTAGTGTACTACTGGCCGTACCGACAGACATCAGCTATGGGTCACCTACTGTGATGTCAGCTTGTCAGTTATGGTCCACCTACTGTGATGTCAGCTTGTCAGCTATGGTCCACCTACAGTGATGCCAGCTTGTCAGCTATGGTCCACCTACTGTGATGCCAGCTTGTCAGCTATGGTCCACCTACTGTGATGGTAGCTTGTCAGTTATAGGTCACCTACTGTGATGGCCGCTTGTCAGCTATGGTTCACCTACTGTGATGTCAACTTGTCAGCTATGGTTCACCTACTGTGATGGCAGCTTGTCAGTTATGGTCCACCTACTGTGATGGCAGCTTGTCAGTTATGGTCCACCTACTGTGATGTCAACTTGTCAGTTATGGTCCACCTACTGTGATGTCAGCTTGTCAGTTATGGTCCACCTACTGTGATGGCAGCTTGTCAGTTATGGTCCACCTACTGTGATGTCAGCTTGTCAGTTATGGTCCACCTACTGTGATGGCAGTTTGTCAGTTATGGTCCACCTACTGTGATGGCAGCTTGTCAGTTATGGTCCACCTACTGTGATGTCAGCTTGTCAGTTATGGTCCACCTACTGTGATGTCAGCTTGTCAGTTATGGCCCACCTACTGTGATGGCAGCTTGTCAGTTATGGTCCACAGTAGGTGACCCATAGCTTGTCAGCTATGGGTCACCTACTGTGATGTCAACTTGTCAGCTATGGGTCACCTACTGTGATGGCAGCTTGTCAGTTATGGTCCACCTACTGTGATGGCAGCTTGTCAGTTATGGTCCACCTACTGTGATGTCAACTTGTCAGTTATGGTCCACCTACTGTGATGTCAGCTTGTCAGTTATGGTCCACCTACTGTGATGGCAGCTTGTCAGTTATGGTCCACCTACTGTGATGTCAGCTTGTCAGTTATGGTCCACCTACTGTGATGGCAGTTTGTCAGTTATGGTCCACCTACTGTGATGGCAGCTTGTCAGTTATGGTCCACCTACTGTGATGTCAGCTTGTCAGTTATGGTCCACCTACTGTGATGTCAGCTTGTCAGTTATGGTCCACCTACTGTGATGTCAGCTTGTCAGTTATGGTCCACCTACTGTGATGGCAGTTTGTCAGTTATGGTCCACCTACTGTGATGGCAGCTTGTCAGTTATGGTCCACCTACTGTGATGTCAGCTTGTCAGTTATGGTCCACCTACTGTGATGTCAGCTTGTCAGTTATGGCCCACCTACTGTGATGGCAGCTTGTCAGTTATGGTCCACCTACTGTGATGTCAGCTTGTCAGCTATGGTCCACCTACTGTGATGGCAGCTTGTCAGTTATGGTCTACCTACTGTAATGCCAGCTTGTCAGCTATGGTCCACCTACTGTGATGGCAGCTTGTCAGTTATAGGTCACCTACTGTGATGGCCGCTTGTCAGCTATGGGTCACCTACTGTGATGTCAGCTTGTCAGCTATGGGTCACCTACTGTGATGGCAGCTTGTCAGCTATGGTCCACCTACTGTGATGGCAGCTTGTCAGCTATGGGTCACCTACTGTGATGTCAGCTTGTCAGCTATGGGTCACCTACTGTGATGTCAACTTGTCAGCTATGGGTCACCTACTGTGATATCAGCTTGTCAGCTATGGGTCACCTACTGTGATGGCAGCTTGTCAGTTATGGTCCACCTACTGTGATGTCAGCTTGTCAGTTATGGTCCACCTACTGTGATGTCAGCTTGTCAGTTATGGTCCACCTACTGTGATGGCAGCTTGTCAGTTATGGTCCACCTACTGTGATGGCAGCTTGTCAGTTATGGTCCACCTACTGTGATGTCAGCTTGTCAGTTATGGTCCACCTACTGTGATGGCAGTTTGTCAGTTATGGTCCACCTACTGTGATGGCAGCTTGTCAGTTATGGTCCACCTACTGTGATGTCAGCTTGTCAGTTATGGTCCACCTACTGTGATGTCAGCTTGTCAGTTATGGCCCACCTACTGTGATGGCAGCTTGTCAGTTATGGTCCACCTACTGTGATGTCAGCTTGTCAGTTATGGTCCACCTACTGTGATGGCAGCTTGTCAGCTAATGTCCACCAACTGCCAAATCAGACAGTGTCTTCACCACGATGAAACTACTTGAAACTCACAATAAATTAAGTTATGATTTTATCTGCTTATGAAGCTAAACATTCCCTCATCCATCTTGTTATTCACAATGATCCCTGCCTCCATAATTTCTGCACAACTTCATATTATGTCTAGAAATATTACATTTTTTAGTAAATCAACCCCATGCATTCAACTCTGCTGACATATCGTTATCGGCACACATTCGAACACAAATATAAAGATTCTTATATTGCACTCTTCAAATAAAGAAGAAAAAAATATCACAACACAACAACTTAAACATTTTATGTCATTAAGTATATTTGATGAAAAACGTTCCTTTCTACACAGTTTTTCACACATCAGCATTCTCGCTAACTGCAGACACTTAACATCATCACAGACCTTGTTTGTTCTTATATGGAACATATCACCTATTTTCTGAAGTCATCTGTGCTTTACAAGGTCCAAGATAAAGAATTTTTCCACAGCACACATAAACAACGTGAAAGATCATTCTCTTTTAAATGAGGTAGTATTATACACCGAATCCAAGTTTTTAGCTGCCATTTGGACTGTTACCTGCAGCGATGAAAGTAATCAGTTAGTACAAGTTAAATGCTTCTTTTTAGTACATTTCAAAATATGGAGTCCTTATATTTTTGTGTGTTTTGCTTGTAGCAGCTTCTGTGTTGTCCCAAGACAGATTCATTTTTATGTGAGCACCTACTTTGTCATAAAACACTGACAGCTCTGGTGTAAGTTGAATTGTAATGTACTACACTGCACACAAACATTCAGCTGACAGCCAGCTGATCTTACATGGCAGAAAATCCATGAAATGAATATGTAGTCATACTGGCCAGTTACAAAAAAAAACAAAGGCAACATGATGGATTCTGAGCACAGGTCCCTTAGATTAGCAGGTGATATTCTAACCACTGGGCTATTATGTTTTTCATATAAAAATAACTGACAATATAAACATACACAAAGAAACATTCCATTTCACTCATTCATTTGCATGTCCTTTGCGGAACTTTGCCTCCTTAACAGCACTCCTGTAGGCCTCTCGGCTGTGAGCAAGATGGCCTGCTGCTGATGCATCCATTTGCAGATCATAAGCGATTTACAGCATGGTATTTCACATTTCTATATTTACCTGACATAGCATCTGTTTGTATGGCTGTTGGTAAACAAAAATTTAATGTTCCAAATTCAGAAAACTATCTCCCTTCTAGGCATTTAGTATTGGGGCGCTACAGTATTCTAAACCAACTAGAGTGGAGGCAAAATCATGGTAGACAGAGATGTATAGTATTTTGGAGACAAAATCAAGGCAGGTAGAGGTGTACAGTATTTTGGAGACAAAATCAAGGTAGACACAGGTGTAGACAGAGTACTTCATCTCTGCACTAGCTGCTTCAAGCTTTGTACATTTTACACCAAAAATAATTCATTCTTTCATTAGAAGGCTCACTCATAAGTGTTGGCAACTCCTGTTTATGTAGTCCTTGCTATTTTTAATCACATAATTTGATTTTCTTCGCCCCTGCTCATTTAGATATATTTCTCTCAGTCTCCCTACCTTTTTTTCCCATTGAGTTTTCTGATGATTGTCAGGTTTTGTCTTCTCCACAGCGAAGTGGTTAGTGCACTGGTCTCTCATGGCGAAGGTCAGGGGGTTTGAATCCGACTGGAAGCACCCCAGTCACCCAGCTGTAGAAATGGGTATCCGACTTGTTCTGGAGTTGGGGAAGGAAAGGCGGCCAGGCGTGATACTAGCTTGTCAGCTATGGTCCACCTACTGTGATGGCAGCTTGTCAGCTAATGTCCACCAACTGCCAAATCAGACAGTGTCTTCACCACGATGAAACTACTTGAAACTCACAATAAATTAAGTTATGATTTTATCTGCTTATGAAGCTAAACATTCCCTCATCCATCTTGTTATTCACAATGATCCCTGCCTCCATAATTTCTGCACAACTTCATATTATGTCTAGAAATATTACATTTTCTAGTAAATCAACCCCATGCATTCAACTCTGCCGACATATCGTTATCGGCACACATTCGAACACAAATATAAAGATTCTTATATTGCACTCTTCAAATAAAGAAGAAAAAAATATCACAACACAACAACTTAAACATTTTATGTCATTAAGTATATTTGATGAAAAACGTTCCTTTCTACACAGTTTTTCACACATCAGCATTCTCGCTAACTGCAGACACTTAACATCATCACAGACCTTGTTTGTTCTTATATGGAACATATCACCTATTTTCTGAAGTCATCTGTGCTTTACAAGGTCCAAGATAAAGAATTTTTCCACAGCACACATAAACAACGTGAAAGATCATTCTCTTTTAAATGAGGTAGTATTATACACCGAATCCAAGTTTTTACCTGCCATTTGGACTGTTACCTGCAGCGATGAAAGTAATCAGTTAGTACAAGTTAAATGCTTCTTTTTAGTACATTTCAAAATATGGAGTCCTTATATTTTTGTGTGTTTTGCTTGTAGCAGCTTCTGTGTTGTCCCAAGACAGATTCATTTTTATGTGAGCACCTACTTTGTCATAAAACACTGACAGCTCTGGTGTAAGTTGAATTGTAATGTACTACACTGCACACAAACATTCAGCTGACAGCCAGCTGATCTTACATGGCAGAAAATCCATGAAATGAATATGTAGTCATACTGGCCAGTTACAAAAAAAAACAAAGGCAACATGATGGATTCTGAACACAGGTCCCTTAGATTAGCAGGTGATATTCTAACCACTGGGCTATTATGTTTTTCATATAAAAATAACTGACAATATAAACATACAAAAAGAAACATTCCATTTCACTCATTCATTTGCATGTCCTTTGCGGAACTTTGCCTCCTTAACAGCACTCCTGTAGGCCTCTCGGCTGTGAGCAAGATGGCCTGCTGCTGATGCATCCATTTGCAGATCATAAGCGATTTACAGCATGGTATTTCACATTTCTATATTTACCTGACATAGCATCTGTTTGTATGGCTGTTGGTAAACAAAAATTTAATGTTCCAAATTCAGAAAACTATCTCCCTTCTAGGCATTTAGTATTGGGGCGCTACAGTATTCTAAACCAACTAGAGTGGAGGCAAAATCATGGTAGACAGAGATGTATAGTATTTTGGAGACAAAATCAAGGCAGGTAGAGGTGTACAGTATTTTGGAGACAAAATCAAGGTAGACACTGGTGTATGGTATTTTGGAGACAAAATCAAGGTAGACACAGGTGTATGGTATTTTGGAGACAAAATCAAGGTAGACACAGGTGTAGACAGAGTACTTCATCTCTGCACTAGCTGCTTCAAGCTTTGTACATTTTACACCAAAAATAATTCATTCTTTCATTAGAAGGCTCACTCATAAGTGTTGGCAACTCCTGTTTATGTAGTCCTTGCTATTTTTAATCACATAATTTGATTTTCTTCGCCCCTGCTCATTTAGATATATTTCTCTCAGTCTCCCTACCTTTTTTTCCCATTGAGTTTTCTGATGATTGTCAGGTTTTGTCTTCTCCACAGCGAAGTGGTTAGTGCACTGGTCTCTCATGGCGAAGGTCAGGGGGTTTGAATCCGACTGGAAGCACCCAGTCACCCAGCTGTAGAAATGGGTATCCGACTTGTTCTGGAGTTGGGGAAGGAAAGGCGGCCAGGCGTGATACTGACCATATCACCCTCTAGTGTGCTTAGAGATCAAGGAAAATATGGGCACTAACACCATAGTCAAGGAAAATATGGGCACTAACACCATATCCCCTTGTGCCTCTAAGGCATGACAGGATTACCTTTACCTTATAACACTGATTGTCTTTTCCCTATTATTTTTCAGATGTTCTTCAAAACCCTTCCTCATTTGTTCTTTTACCTGGGCAGAGCAGTTTCCTTAAAACTACTTCTCTGTCCTTCGCCAGAGCTATAGTTATCTTCCTGGTACAGCAAGCGAGATGTTCTAGCCAGCCAGTATCATGAAACTGTTGGGACACAAGCATTATATCAGACTGGGACTGGGTTATGATGACTAGTTTTATGACCTAGAGTGGATCAAAAAACCCAAACTTCTTGGCAGTCTCCACAATCTACAGGGACCACAGGGATCTTTGCTCTGTCAGCCAGGCACAGCCTGTTACCAGCAGGACCACATAAGAGAAGGGAGACAATCAACTCTGACTGCCCAGACCTGACATCCATGCCAACAAACTGTCATCTTTACTTCCAAGAGCTAACATAAAAACTGGCTACACATCTAACTTTCCTCAACACTTCAAAAGTGTCCAAAATCTTACTTCACATCCATCAATAACATGATAGTCCTTCAAGATTTTGTCTATATATCCTTCTTGTCCAAACAATCTGACAAATGCTACTTTTTTGTTCATGCCCGACTCCTGGTCCTAATGAGAAAAAAAAGAGCAAATATATTAGTAAAGCAGGACATTAAGTAACTCTTGCCAGTTTGATTGTCTGTATCTGCAGCTTGTTAATCATTTTCAGATTTCCTGGAATCTTCTTGTTATTTGAAATACTAGGAATCTGCAGTTTGTTTCCTCCTTGCGATCTTATGTGCACTGACAGCTGTCCATCATGACATCTGCCATCTTCTGAGGCATACAAAAGTGGACTACACAAAGTCCTTCCAGAGAGCTGTAATGTCTAACTTATCAGTAAGTTCCTCCACCAAGTAGGAAGCAGCACTGTACTCCACTCAGTCAGCCATTTGCATGTCCCTTGTGGAACTTTGCCTCCCTAACAGCTATCATGTAGGCCTCTCGGTTGTAAGCAAGATGCCCTTCTGCTGATGCATCCATTTGCAGATCATCAATGATGTCTTGTAGTCATCTTCGCCGTGATCTTCCTCTCTTTCTTTTTCCCATTATGTACCCTTACAAGACTGTCTTCTCTAAATTCTCATGACATTTAATATGTTCAAAATATTTAAGTTTTCTCTCTTCCTATTTACTAGCCAGCCTTCTTCAATATTAAGTTCTTGTAGTATAGATATATTTTTTTCTGTTTTTTTTTGTGTCCATGATATTTGAAGAACTCTTCTGTAGCATTTACAATCAAAGGCATTTATGTGTTTCTCAGCTGTTTTGTTAAGTGTCCAGGTCTCACAGCCATATGTTGCGATGGGAAAGATCCATGCCCTTAAAAATTTTATTTTTGTAGTTCTGTCTGCTCCTCTCCACAGCTTCTTTAATTGTTTTACTTTCTGAAGAGCGATAGATGTCATCTTTTTAATTTCCCTTATTGTATCTCTATTATTAGTTAGCAGTGATCCAAAATATTCAAAACTCTTCACTTCTTCCAAATATTCCTCATTATATTTTCAGTATAGAAGTTAAATAAGTAAGGCGACAATATGCACCCTTGACGGACCCCTTGTTTTATGTCAAACCAAGTTGTTGTTTCATCATTTATTCTCACCGCTGCCTGTTGGTCTAGATACAGCAGTGATGTTAACTGTATTAAATGTGTTGGAAATCCTATTTTTTCCATTATTTTCCAGAGTTTCTGGTGTTGTACACAATTAAATGCCTTGTATAGTCTTTAAAAGATAAATTCATATTAATATCTCTGCACTTCTCTATTATTAATCTTATATTGAATATATGATCTCTTGATCCTCTTCCTTGTCTGAAACCAGCTTGGACCATACTGACTTCTATTTTCTTATGAAGTCTACCCATTATGATTTTTAACAGAATTTTACTGACATGACTAATCAGGGCAACAGTTCTGTAGTTTGTGCATTATTTCAAGTTACCCTTTTTTGGCAGTGGTATGAATATAGTTCTTTTCCTACTCCACTATTCAGGCTATTACCAGGAACTTTGACTTTTGACACTCACAGCTATGAATTCATAAGCTTTCATTATTTTCACTAAACCCTATGCCCAGCTGTGGAATGTGCAGCTTTCCCCAGTTTTTCTACATGTCCATAAAGCATTCAGTGACAGAAGGGTTTCATGAATTGCTTCCTAAACTGAGGTCCACAAAAGGATTTTTGGGGGTCCATGGATTGGCAAATGAACTAGCCCACTTAAAAAAAAATCTTGGCGTTATACTGGTATGACTTACTTTTCCTGCTTTATATTCAGTGAGGGATCCACAGGTGTTCTCAGGCTGGAAAGAGGGGCTACAATAAAAAAAAAGGTTAAGAACCACTGGTTTTATGGTAGCAAGTGTTTATGGAGATCTTCCAGTAGACAGCAGTCCAGCACTTGATGTTGCATGTTCTTCTTCTTCTTCCTCCTGTCTGTTGTAAAGCATGCAATTACTCAGTGTGACCCACTGTCATTCTGTGTAAAGGTTTACTGAAACAGGTGTGCTCTCAGTGTGCCAGCAATTGGAAATGAGGCATGGCTCTGACCCAGAGAAGACCTGACACAACCAGTGTGCTGGACTATCACTGCTCGGCCAAGACAATCACTGGGAGGATGGATGGGATTGGATGGATGGGAGTGATGGGATGTATGGATGGATACTTCATGAACTCTGACAGCAGCATATATTATAAAATATTATAGTATTTAGTGTATAATATTATAGCATTCAGTGTATAGTAATATTGCAATATAATATTCAGTGTGCAGTAGTTTGCTATATAAACAAATGTTAACCCATTTTTGTCAATAAAATTATTTTTTTTAGGAATTTCCAAACCATCATCAAATATTTTTTTTAGCATTTATATTATAAATACAAAACATTCTGAAAAACTATTACCTAAGACTAAATGGCAATACCTGAAACTTACCATTGGAATTCGGACATTATAAACTGTACCGTACTTTTTAAAATGATTTCGGAGTTCATCTGAAAATAGAAAAAGAAGCACAAGCCAATTGATGAGAAGCTATGTTACAAATTAACATTATTTCCATTATTAAGATGATGATATTAGGAAGTGTTGCCCAAAGAACTGCTTGTATGTAAAAATTTGTGTGTCTTATCTGATTCTGGTCAAGACACATGATGGTGATTGTTAGAATAAATCTATCTCTTTTTTTAGGAATGTATGATAGGGAGTCTTTAAATAGATTTAACCATGTGGTGTATTGGGAAATGTCATTAGATTTAATCATGTGGTGTTTTGTGAAATGTCTTTAAACAGATTTATTATGTGGCATATTATGGAATATCTTTAAACATATTTAATCGTGTGGTGTATTGTGGAGTGTCCTTAAATAGATTTAATTGCGTGGTGGATGAATCAAAATATAGATTTATCGTGTGGTGGATGAATCAAAGTCTGGAGACAGCTTTAATCTCTCCCAGGTCTGTCTGACTGATTCTGCCAATTGCACCATTCTTATGTGACTGCCACCTTCGTCAAGAAAGAAACAGTTAAATATATTGGTGAGATTTTTTTCACATTGTGAGACGCTGAAAGATTAATTAACACACTATGCATATATAAGCAGTATTATGGGGGGGAAAGACACAAAAGTTGCTGAAAACATTTGTAGCACAATCTTAAAGAAGTACATCATGACAAAGTTTTAACTACCCATTCATTCATTCAATCATTTGCATGTCCCTTGCGGAACTTTGCCTCCACAAACAGCACTCCTGTAGGCCTCTCAGTTGTGAGCAAGATAGCCTGCTGCTGCTGCATCCATTTGCAGATCGTCAACGATGTCTTACAGACATCTTCGTTTTGGTCTTCCTCTCTTTTTCCCATTATGTATCCTTCCAATATGGTCTTCTCTAAATTATCATGACGTTTA
Organism: Achatina immaculata; assembly: GCA_009760885.1. Taxonomy (NCBI): domain Eukaryota; kingdom Metazoa; phylum Mollusca; class Gastropoda; order Stylommatophora; family Achatinidae; genus Lissachatina; species Lissachatina immaculata. The sequence continues at coordinate 69,514,083 of CM019702.1, forward strand.
ATGTGTCCAAAATATTTAAGTTTTCTCTCTTTAATCCTCTTTACTAGCCAGCCTTCTTCAATATTAAGCTCTTGTAGTACAGATATATTTGTTCTTTTTTGTGTCCACGATATTTGAAGAACTCTTCTGTAGCATTTACACTCAAAGGCATTTATGTGTTTCTCAGCTGTTTTGTTAAGTGTCCAGGTCTCACAGCCATATGTTGCAATGGGAAAGATGCATGCCCTTAAAAATCTTATTTTTGTGGTTCTGTCTGCTCCTCTCCACAGATTCTTTATTTGTTTTACTTTCTGAAGAGCGATAGATGTCCTCCTTTTAATTTCCCTCATTGTATCTCCATTATTAGTTAGTAGTGATCCAAGATATTCAAAACTCTCCACTTCTTCCAGTTTTTCCTCATTGATACATATTTCAGATGCCTTGTTTGTTTTGTCAGTTGTCATCAATTTAGTTTTCTTTGCATTAAGATAGAGGTTCTGCTCTTCGCTGTTCTTACGGACTGACATAATTAGTTTTTTCATTCCTTTTTGTGTTGTGGACAGTAATACTGTGTCATCAACATATCTAATCTCTGGTATTTCATAACCTCCAAGTGTTATGGCATCGTAATATTCTTTGTCTACATCTTCTCTAACATTCCTCATTATATTTTCAGTATGAAAGTTAAATAAGTAGGGTGACAATATGCACCCCTGACGCTCTTGTTTTATGTCAAACCAAGTTGTTGTTTCACCATTTATTCTTACTGCTGCTTGTTGGTCTAGATACAGCAGTGATGTTAATTGTATCAAATGTGTTGGAAATCCCATTTTTTTCCCATTATTTCCCAAAGTTTCTGGTGTTGTACACAATTAAATGCCTTTGAGTAGTCTCATTCATTCATTCCTTTGCATGTCCCTTGCGGAACTTTGCCTCCCTAACAGCACTCCTGTAGGCCTCTCGGTTGTGAGCAAGATGGCCTGCTGCTGCTGCATCCATTTCCAGATCATCAACGATGTCTTGCAGCCATCTTCGTTTCGGTCTTCCTCTTTTTCTTTTTCCCATTATGTATCCTTCCAATACGGTCTTCTCTAAATTATCATGACGTTTAATGTGTCCAAAATATTTAAGTTTTCTCTCTTTAATCCTCTTTACTAGCCAGCCTTCTTCAATATTAAGCTCTTGTAGTATAGATATATTTGTTCTTTTTTGTGTCCACGATATTTGGAGAACTCTTCTATAGCATTTACATTCAAAGGCATTTATGTGCTTCTCAGCTGTTTTGTTAAGTGTCCAGGTCTCACAGCCATATGTTGCGATGGGAAAGATGCATGCCCTTAAAAATCTTATTTTTGTGGTTCTGTCTGCTCCTCTCCACAGATTCTTTATTTGTTTTACTTTCTGAAGAGCAACAGATGTCCTCCTTTTAATTTCCCTCATTGTATCTCCATTATTAGTTAGTAGTGATCCAAGATATTCAAAACTCTCCACTTCTTCCAGTTTTTCCTCATTGATACATATTTCAGTTGCCTTGTTTGTTTTGTCAGTTGTCATCACTTTAGTTTTCTTTGCATTAAGATAGAGGTTCTGCTCTTCGCTGTTCTTGCGGACTGACATAATTAGTTTTTCCATTCCTTCTTGTGTTGTGGACAGCAATACTGTGTCATCAACATATCTAATCTCTGGTATTTCATAACCTCCAACTGTTATGGCATCGTAATATTCTTTGTCTACATCTTCTCTAACATTCCTCATTATATTTTCAGTATACAAGTTAAATAAGTAGGGTGACAATATGCACCCCTGACGGACCCCCTTGTTTTATGTCAAACCAACTTGTTGTTTCACCATTTATTCTTACTGCTGCTTGTTAGTCTGAATACAGCAGTAATGTTAATTGTATCAAATGTGTTGGAAATCCCATTTTTTCCATTATTTCCCAAAGTTTCTGGTGTTGTACACAATCAAATGCCTTTGAGTAGTCTATAAAGGATAAATATAGATTCACATTAAACTCCCTGCATTTCTCTATTATTAATTTTAGATTGAATATATGATCTCTTGATCCTCTTCCTTGCCTGAAGCCAGCTTGGACCATATTGACTTCTTCTTCTATTTTCTTTCGAAGTCTACCCATTATGATTTTTAACAGAATTTTACTGGCCATTAACTACCCTCGACCTTACAAATGAACTGAGACATCGGGCCTGGTACTTCAACGTAAAAGTATTTAGAAACATGGAGTTGTGTGAAAATATTTTAGAACTAGAAGTTTTTTAAAGAAGAAGTTAAAGGGATTCCTACGTTTTGTGCACGTCCATCCAATATTTAAAACAGCAATAACAGCACGCGACATCTTCAAGCATACACGAACACGTTTCTAACTCCGTCCGTAAGACTTTGCCGACCTCTACTTCTGCTCTGACATGTCAGGGTTGCCAACTCTTACAGCACAGGAAAACGCCTCAGAAAGGTCTTTTTTTGTAAAGAATCTGGTAAAATTCTGATAAAAGTTTAAAACAAATATATAAAAATATTTTGAAACCATAAGTTTTTGTTTTGTTCATACAGATAAGTCAAAAGATGCAATATCATATCTAGCAGTTTCCCAAGACAATTGGTAACATTGTTGGGGAGTGAGAGTTACCTTTTCTTCCAGAAAGCATCCGCATGGTTCATTATCATCATCATCATTTTTCCCGCCGTGATTTCTGATTGTCGTTTGTTGATATCGGTGAAATAATCGCCCGCAAGTTAAACTCGAATGAAAGTGTAGTGCGCAGTTTTACAAAACATGAGAGACCATTTACAATAACAGAAAAAAGTGGGGAAAAAATTAAGAAATAAAACACCAATAGGTTTTAAAATTTTTTTTATTTATTTAAAGACGCGTCTTGGCGCGTCTGGCTATTCGCACTAGAGTATAGATAGACACTCAAAAATTTAAAATCTCCAACTTTACAGACACACATTCATAACCGAACATCCGAAAGCAATGTTTTAAGTGTCTTACTATATGTGATGTGGAAAATGACACAGACAGCTGCACGTACAAGCGACACCTTCCAAGCCAAGTTTCTGAGCAAGATAAAAGGAATGTTCTGACCAGATATCACCGACAATGACCTCTTTTTAAGAAATAAATTTGTCATGACACCACCGTCAATAGCGACTGAAAGCAGAAGGTGGTAATGGACTGGCCACATCATGAGAATGACAGACGAATCCTTACCACGCTCGGCTCTGATGTAGATTCCATAGGACAAAAGAAGAATGAGACATACAGCGCGTACAGCATAGAAAATGCTGGTAAACAGATAAGCCAAGAAAAAAGCAAGGGGCCGACAAAAGTGGAAATGTCTTGCTACCAGTGTCTTGATTACTGAAGTGGGTGGAAAGAAAGAATGGATGAATGAATAAATAATCTTTATTTTTAAGAGAGAGAGAGAGAGAGAGATTGATTGATTGATTGATTGATCTTTATTTCAAAAGGGTTAAGAATTGGCACGCAGGCCCGTCTGACATTCTGCCCTTTATCATACATCTTTCACTCTATTCCAGACATTCTACAAATATGCTGTTCATATAACAAACATAACTAACATTGAAGCTGAGAGACATAAAATAAAATATAACATTTACGTTTCGCTCTTAAACATTCACTCAGTACAGAAGTAACTACATACATTATAAATGACTATCTACTAAACAAAATTTTGGGGACTATTCAGAAAACAATTAATTGTATTCGGTGTCTATAAGAGCAGTTTAAGATAACTTTTAAGTTTTATAATTCATGGAGGCATGTAGTCGACATCAAATAGATATTGGGAAAGCTTGTAGTTGTAGGAGGGAGTATAATTTATATTTTTATATAGGATGGGAGGGTATTCCAAAGATGAGCAGCAGAATAACTAAGGCTTTTCTTGTAAAGATCAAGTCTAGGTTTTGGAAGACATATGTTGTTCAAGCGTTGGCTGCACTTTGGGCTAAATTTAAACAGGTTCCATAGATAAGGCGGGGCATGCCGTGAAAGAATTTGATGTACTAACTTGGCTTTGTTGAAGAGGAACCTGTTCTTAAGAGGTAGTATTTTGATACGTTTGTGATGGTTAGTTGTTTGTGCTTGATCTTTGTCACTAATAAGCTTTACTGCTCGCTTTTTGAGTGAGCAAAGCCTTTTTGTATTTGACACTGAGCAACCATCCCAAACTGTTGAGCAATAGTCTAAATGTGTTTGTATATGAGATATGTAGTATGTCTTCTTAGTGTCTTGATCGATGAAGTGCTTAATTTTAGCTAATTGCTAAGTGCGATGAGTTTTGTTAGACATTGCACATGAGAGTTCCAGGTCAGATGTTGGTCAATAATAAGACCTAGTGTTTTGTGCTCGCTAACGTTTTCTATCTGTGATGTTTCTGTACAGAGCCGAAGTGTTGTTTTTGTTGCGTTTTGTAGTTTCTGTCTTGTTGTTATGAGCATTGATTTTGTTTTATCGGTGTTTATAATCATGCCATTATTTTTGCTCCATCTAATTAAATTGTATAACTCGACCTGAAGAGTTGATTCTAGATTAACACAATCGTAGTCATTGGTGTAGATTGTGTAATCAACGGCAAAAAGGTCACAAGAAGAGTGTTTAAGATGAAGTGAAAGATCATTGATATAGATAGCAAAGAGCAACAGGCCTAGAATAGAACCTTGAGAGAGAGAGAGAGAGAGAGAGAGAGAGAGAGAGAGAGAGAGAGAGAGAGAGAGAAGAGAGAGAGAGAGAATTTCATTCTTGCCATTGTGTCCACTGACTCATCATCAGCAAACTCTATCAAAACATAAAATTCGTCAACAGAATATTTAAAGGACGAGTGACTTCGATTCTAGATTCCCCGAAGATGCTGCTTATTTGATTGAACGTTAGACCCGTAATATGTTTTTTTTTTTTTTTATAAGGGTTACCAACACAGCGCTGACGCTAAGAAAACGACAGACTATTTCCGAACTGTTTCAGTAAATAAATACATAAATAAAACTTCTCTAGACGAGATTGCGGCATTTTTGACAACTAAGTTGAGAGAATGAGAACAACTAGGGAAAAAAAAGAGCTCTATGGTCCAAGTCTCTTGAACAGAATGTTTTCTTTTCATATTTGATCTTTTGTTGTACTATGACCACGTATGTTTGCCATTGGAATATTCATGTCTGACAATGTTCAAATAATGCATTCAGTTATCACTGAGTCTGTAGTGGCTTCTACAAGAATGAAACTAAAAGAATACTCATGAATAATTTTATCTCTTGGATCTGTATTAACAAATCTTGCAAACAGTATTAATTGTTCATTACGACTTATACCTGAAGCACAGGCTGTAACTAGGCTATTATATTTAGCTTTCTGTACCATAGAAACTACTTCCTTTATAATGGCTTAAAATATCCTATTTTATTCCTGTCATATATTAATTATACTGGACAGAAAATATGCGAGTGCTTAAAAAATTAGACTACATTAGCCTGAAGTATCAAAACGCAGACAAGAGAAGAGAGAATTCATTCTGAATCCTTTTATCTAGATAATGTCGGTCCTATCCACAGTAAGCGTATTCAGTAACAGATGGATCTTTTTCCAGTTTATTCTACTTTTCCCATCTTTGCCCCCTCCCCCAACTACACACACACAACATGCCTCCCCATCAGTACTACTACTACTACTATTACTGCTGCTGCTGCTGCTACTACTACTACTACTGCTGCTGCTGCTACTATTACTGCTACTACTGCTACTACTACTACTACTACTACTACTACTACTGCTGCTGCTGCTGCTGCTGCTGCTACTACTACTACAACTGCTACTACTACTACTACTACCACTACTACTTCTACTTCTTATTCTTCTATCTCACTAGAACTGCGAGCTGGTGTTCTTTGCAACCGATGCAGTGAAGATGTTGAAGCATTGCGTTTGATTGAGAGCGGGTTATGGTGGTTATTTTTTTCAGTCCCTAAGTGCAGCTAAAAAGCAAGAGGTGTGCAATACTTCTTTAACAGACTCCACCACCACTGGGACTATGGCGACCCCTGCCCCATTAGCCAGACTATACCTTTTACTGTGGGTATTAACGGAAATGTGGGACAGGGTCTTGGTCACCTATAGTTCGCCAGCCTTGACGCCAACATGTAAGCTGTGTGTTGATCGCCAAATCGGACAGCATCTTTAATAAATATAGACAGAATCAGAAATGTGTTAACTACACTTGTTTCGAAAGTTATGCTACTGCGTTCTTAAGGAACTCGTGTACAAATGGCCTTGTTGATGCTCATAATTCTCATTATTACTATCTGCCTTTTACACACTCGTATCTGCATCACAGCTTTAGTGCAGTGACCTCGTGGATATTAATATATTTACTTATATACATATATTCAATCCATACTACAAGAACTTAATACAGAGAAAGCCTAAATATTTTGGACGTATTAAACGTCATCAGAATCTAGAGAAGACCGTCTTGTAAGGGTACATAATAGGAAAAAGAAAGAGAGGAAGACCAAGGCGGAGATAGCTACAAGACATTGCTAATGGACGCATTAGCAGCGGGGCATCTTACAACCGAGAGGCATACAGGAGAGCTGTTAGGGAGACAAAGTTCCGCAAGGGACATGCAAATGACTGACTGACTTATATTCAAGGATTTGGAGTACAAAATATATTACATTAGAAAAAAAAAGAGTTTACTATAGTCATAGATTGTTGCAATGCAAAGCTCTGTAAGCCCTAAAACTAAGAGATTATGGACAGTAGAAATTTCAACCGGCCGGCAGGGGAGTAAACCTTTATGAGAATGACTTCAAACAACTATTTCTTAAGAGTAGCTTCCCCTCCATGTTTCCCGACACGTCAAGGAAACAACATGGCCGCTGGCAGACGATAACACAAGACTCAAACTACTCATGACGTTCATATAACAAGTTGAGCTTGCTTAACGGAAGACTGGAGAAGTTTAGTAGCAACTTGCAAAACAGACACAATTTCACATAAGTTTTGAACAAGTATGTCATGGTTAGGAGGCAGCATTTCCTCCCTCACCGGTCAGTTGTCGAATTTAACCAAAGACATCTTGACGGAAGGGACAGAGGAAATCGATGGTTAGTTTTGCTACAAATATTTTAGTTAGCAATACTTTGTGAAAAAAGTGTTAGATTACCAGGAACAAGGTCTTCTACCCTGCAGCATTTGCATTACTGATTCATATGGATGGCAAGCAGTGAGTTAATTAAAATGTGGTCAGACAGAAGTGATGTGTGAACAGTTGTTAAGAGTTTCGCGATTTGCTTTAGTTTATGGCGTTCCTGCAACTCTGTCCATCACATATTTTCGTTTTTTAAATGGATGTTGTTAGCTCGAAAATTCCATGTACTGTCATATATGGTTTGGCTGCTTATAGTCAAGTTAGTTAGTTGATCCTCTTGGGCCAAAGGCGGGGCATAGGGCGGAGGACAAGGCTCTCCATGTCTGGCGATTCCTTGCTACTTGCTTTAGATTGTCGGTGTTTCTGATGAACATTATTGAACACTCCTTGGTGATAACTCTTCTTAGTGTGTCTTTGGGTCTTCCCCGCTTTCTTTTACCCCTTGGTGACCACGTAAATGCTTGGTGTGGGAGCCGTTTTTCGTCCATTCTAAGTACGTGGCCGATGTAGTTCCAGCGAGGTCTTCTGATAAAGTTTGATACGTAGTCTTGTTTAGTTTCTTGTTTTATTGATGAAACCGATCTGAAGTCATGCCAACAGATATTTAGCAGTCTTCGAAGGCACTTATTTTCAAAAGCATCTAATCTCTTTTTCATTGCTGGGGATGTTCTCCAACTCTCGCAACCATAGGTTAGTACTGGCACTACTCAGGAGTTGAAGATCTTGAGTTTCGTGTTCCTGCTGAGTTGTTTTGATTTCCAGATGTTAGTCAGCTTGTTGAAAGCGTTTGGCGCTAAAGCAATTCGGGTCATAATTTCTGTTGATATGTCTCCCATGGGTGTTAACTTGCTTCCTAGGTATGTAAAACTAGTGATTTTTTCAAGAGCATGGCCATTAAGTTTAATGTTGTCCAGTTTGTTGGTGAGATCAAGAACTTTAGTTTTTGCTGAGTTGATTTCGAGGCCAATTTGTTAGAGATATTTTGGAGTTAGTTTTCTCTTGGCATAAGCATGTGTGGAGCTCAGAAATGCTATATCGTCTGCAAAGTCTAGGTCTTCCAGGGATTTGTTATCAATCCATTTGATGCCCAGGTATGTATCATGGGTGCATCTATGCATTACCCAATCAACTGCTAGCCCAAATAGCATTAATGACATGACGCAACCTTGTTTTACACCTGTTTCCACCGGGAACCAGTCAGAGTTGCCAGATTCTGTTCTTACACAGCAACGCGATTCATCGTAGAAGGCTTTTATTATGTTTACTTATTTGGGTGGAAAGCCATAGATTGTAAGAAGTTTCCACAGTGTGGGTCGGTGGAGGCTGTCAAAGGCTTTTTTGGAAGTCCACAGAGTTGATGATGAGATGGGACTGAAATTCTATTGATTCCTCTATGATAGTTCTGAGTGTAAATATATGGTCCATGCAGGATCGGTTTGGTTTGAACCCTGCCTGTTCTTCTCTAAGTTTGACATCCAGTGATTTCCTGAGTCTATCTCTCTCTCTCTGAACCTTAAGTGCCCAGGGCACATGGGGCTTCCACAAGGGTTTTCCACAAATGCCTGTCCTTTGCCTTTTTTTCTGCTCTTGCCCAAGTGAGGCCTCTATTGCTCAACATCCTCTTTGTTGTTCTTCTCCATGTCTCTTTTGGTCTATCCTTACTTCTGTTCCCCTGTGGTGTCCATCTTAGTGCTATTTTTGGTAGTGAGTTGTTAGTCATTCGGAGCACATGTCCCAACCATCACCAGCGTCTTTCCTCAATAATTGCTGTCAGTGGCTTGATCTGCATTTCTGCCAGCAAGATGTTATTTCTTATGGTGTTTGGCCAAAATATTTTTCTAATTCTTTGTAAACATTTAGTCTGGAAAGAATTCAACTTGTTTTCTATGGTTTTGGTGATTTTCCAGCATTCACTTCCATAGAGTAGTACACTTAGAACATTACTCTTAAATATCCTGATTTTCATATTCATGCTTAGTTTTTTTTATTTCCATATAGTCTGCAACATTGCAAAAGCCTGGTTTGCTCTAGTAAGTCTGCTATTGATGTCCTCTGTGCTGTCTCCTGAATCTATCACATACTGCAAAAGAGTTTTCTTGGTATTAATAGCAAGGTTATACCACACCAGTTATTGCAGTCAGATAAATCCCCTTTTTTAGGCAGTTTAAAAGGGGATTTGTCTGACTGCAATATAGGCAGGTAGTGAATTCAAATACTGTTGTAGTTTTCTTCTCGTTTCTGATTGGTGCATTGAGGGTAGTAAGTGTGTACTTTTTGGTGTTGTTTCAGTGGAACTGTCAGCTGTTGTCTGTAGCTCTGACTGTGTTTGATGTTAAAGTGCATCATAATTGAGTGGATTATGCTAGCTAACTTGAAGACCAGCAGGTATAGTGTTTTTAAGTGGTTGGTTGAGGAGATGATTTGGTTGAACAGGTGATTTGGCTGGTTGGTTGAGCAGATGAATTGGTCATTTGGTTGAGCAGGTGAATTGGTCAGTTGGTTGAGCAGGTGAACTTCTTGGTTGAGCAGGTGAACTTCTTGGTTGAGCAGGTGATTTGGCTGTTTGGTTGAGCAGATGATTTGGCTGACTGGTTGAACAGGTTGGTTGAAAATCAGCTTATCGGCAAAGTAGGGGTTCATGTAACATAGACAGGGATACCTGAAAGGTTCACATTAGCATACACTTAATGTGAATATTGCATTTACCTTCACATTATGATGTACACAGATGATTCAGTTACATTGACATACATAGTGGGTATGAATAGTTTGGTAGAGATTGTGTTATCACAGGACAAGTTGATGCTGTTTCTTTCTTTCTTTCTTTCTTTCCGTCTGATGTAGAGTATCTGCAAATGAGAGCTGTGTAATAAAGGACAGAGTGTCAGGTGGGCATATGTGCCTATTTCTTCATCCTTTGTGACTGAAGTTCATCAACCAGTCAACCAATCAATCAGTTGATCAATCAATCAGCTAACCAGTCAATCAATCAGTCGCAATTAAGTCAGCCAGTCAGTCTTTCTTACAGAGGTTCATATCTGAGGGTATGGAGGCTAAATGATATGGGTGTAGAACTTCATCTATGAACAGTTTTGAAAGAAACAAAAAATTATTGTTAGATTAGAACTTTTTTTTTTTTTCAGCTGTTCTGACCCTGCCTATCCATATGTAAATTAAAGCCAAGCTGTTAACAGATTTTGCTGTCATACCGTTACTTCATAGCTGTGGCGACGGTGATAATTTCAAGTCTCTCATTATAGGCCAAAGTAGTTAATTGACTTTGCCTCATTCTGGTTAAGTGTTATAACCATTTCTTTTATTGTCTTCCCATCCATGTTTGTTAGAGCTGGTGTTGCTAGGGTTGTGATTCTGATCTCTGCATTTATTGTCCATACATCTTGTTGATTGCTTTTCTTAGGCATATCACCACACTTGTACAGACATTACACCTGTATGGACATCACACTTGTACAAAAATCACACTTGTATAAAAATCACACTTTTACAGATATCGCACTTGTACAAAGTTCTTCATTTTATATATATTTTTACACACACACACACGCACACTCACATGCATGCATGCACACACATATGACGCACACACACATATCTCCTCCTCCTTTCCCTGGTGTTATTTGCAGCCAACGTGGTGAAGATGTTGAAGCACTTGTACAAAATTAGCATAAATATGGAGTTTTATCAGTTTTCATTTTCTGCCATAGGGTATGTATTGACAGGTTCTAATTTCCTGAAAAAAACTGAACTGTTATGTTTCCTTGATGTGGTCAAGATAAATAGAAATACTTTCTTTATGATCACTACTATTCTTATGTGGTAAAGCAGAGTTGAAAGGAGAATAGGTTTTTGTTATGTGTTGTTTCTATAGACAGGACTTCAGATGGGTCGTTTGGCTTCTTGAGCAGAAAGTTTGGGTAGTTTGTTGAGCAGCTTGGCTGGATAGTTTGTTGGTTGTTGAGAGGTGGGTTGGATGGTTTGTTAAAAAGATGGGGTGGTTAATTTGTTGAGCTAGAGGGTTGGCTATTCTGTTTAGCAGGTGTTTAAGTGGTTTGTTGAGAAAAGTGGGTTGACTGGTTTGTTGGGTTGGTTATTTTATTGAGCTGGTGGGTTGTTCAGTTTATTGAGCAGGCATGTGAATGGTTTGTTGAGTAGGTGAATTGACTGGTTTGTTGTGCTGGTGAGTTGGCTGATTTATTTGTTAGGTGCATTGCTTGGCTGGCTTGGTTAGTGAGTGTTGGGTTGGATGGTTGGTTGGACTTGTGGGTTGATTTGAATGATGTTTTGAGGAAGTATTGAACTGGGGTTTTTTTTTTTTTGAGCAGGTGGGTAGAACTGGATTACAAGATCAGTAGTCCCTTGGTTTTCCCTCGTAACAGTCATTCATGTGATCTCATCTTGAAAATAGGGCCTCAGTGAGTCTCCATCAGACACCATCATTCTCATTCTTGAAAGACACTGGACAGGCTGTTTCCTGTACATAGATTTGTGCCACAATGTACATAGATTTGTGCCATAATGTACATAGATTTGTGCCATAATGTACATAGATTTGTGCTATAATGTACATAGATTTGTGCCATAATGTACATAGATTTGTGCCATAATGTACATAGATTTGTGCCATAATGTACATAGATTTGTGCCATAATGCACTTGCACTCTTCTATCTTGGATTGTCTTGGAAAGTGAGGATATCTGCATGCACAGTGAGACACTGAATTTACACTGCAGTCATAACTGTCAATGGAGGAATGAATGAATGAATGAATGAATGATCTTTATTTTTAAAGGGTAAAGAATTGGGCACCCAGGTCCGTCTTACATTCTGCCCTTCATCATTCCATCTTTCATTCTTCCCACACACTCGATTTAATACAAGTATGCAAATTACATTAGGAAAAAAAATATATCAAAAAATGTAAGATTAAACTATTACATTCAAAGTAAAAGAGAAGTAGTAATTAACCTAATAAAATAGCACTCACTCACACACACATACATGCACACACACAGACATATACATAAACAAAAATACATTTTCAGTACAGATATTCTAACATATGTTTTTTAACAAACATTAAAATAATTTCTAACGGTATCTAACAAGTTACTTTTTGAACTATGTCATTTTAGTATTTGATGGCTGGCGAGTCATGGGTTGAGAGAATGCTGGTTATTCTATGGAGGCATATAATTACAAGCAAGTAAATAATGAAACAGATTTGAGTTAAAAGATAGGAAAATAAGACATCCAGTGCAGTTCAGTTGAAGGATTTTAAAAATTTGTCCAAGTTAAAGTGGATGTACAAACATTTCTTGGATTTTTTTTTCCTATGAGGCCAGTATTTCTAGTAAACATAGTTTGAATAGATTTAGTATGTTTGGTGACTTGTACATCCTAAACTTAGTTGAGGTATCAAAGACATCAAACCCATTTCATCATTATAGTGTTTTCTCTGTTTTCTATAGCCTCTGGTATATCCAGTTAGATTGGTTACCTTTCTCAGTCTGTGCAGTACACAAGACAGTCAGACTTGCACATGTTGACAAGCCATGTCATGTTGACAAGCCATGTCATGTTGACAAGCCATGTCATGTTGACAAGCCATGTCATGTTGACAGTCTAGGTTCACAAATTTTCTCTCAACCCCTGCTAGAGAGGAATGAAGCAGGGGCCTCTGTCTTGGAAGCTCTGTCATTCAGGAGAATACTGGGTAATGTTGAAGACAGGCAGCTGGAGTCAGAAGCTTTGAGAAAAGTGAATTTTATTCTGGTAACATCTCCTCTGAGATGAAATGTTGCAGAAGAGCTCTCAGAAGGAAGGATAAGAGAAGCAACAAAAGCATCTTTGAGGACCATGATGTGATGAAAACTCACTCCTCAACTGCATCAAGAAAAGAAAGTTTATCTTTCTGTGATCGTGTAAGCAACATGATGACCTAGAGAGAGCAGTAATAGTGGATATTGCTGCATTAAAATGTAAGGGGTAGACAAGGAAGCCTTGGGTCCAGGACAGTACTGATGCTTTAGAGCACCACTCTCCCACAAGCAGTCATTATGGGCTGGCAACAGGACATTGTCAGACTGGCTCTCAGTCATTCAAATGACAAATCTACTTGTGTCAGATTGCCTGTCAGTCATTCAAATGACAAATCTACTTGTGTCAGATTGCCTGTCAGTCATTCAAATGACAAATTCACTTGAATGATTGAATTGCGTCAAAGATTAAACAAGATCTGACATTTGAATTTTGATTAGGAAGGAGTTATTTAAATATTTATAGGACTTTCCTCATGATTCCATGTTGTGGAAGATGTTTGTGAAAAGAGTAATCACTTTGATGGTGTTCACTGTTATAGGTAGTTATTTCCCTTTTATCAAATAAAGACATTTTCATCTTCTGAACGGTTTCATATATTTAGCCATCTAGGCAAAGAAGTGAGTAGCATTCAAGAGTCCCTTTGTCAGCAGGAGTTTTTCATGCATGTCACATAGTAATTGTAATCAGAAATTTTCTGGACTGGTTTTACACGATATTTGCAAATTCACTACTCCTTTTTTACATCCGTATTGAAATTCAGCACACAAGCACATGAAACAAACAAATGAACGTCACAACACTCTTTGTAAGTCTTACTTCATGCCACTTGGCACACTGATTCCAACCATGTGCTAGTACTGCCACTTGCTGTTGCATCCTGGCATTCCAGCAGGTTTAGGTGTCACAATCTCAGTGTGGAAAATTTCTGATCAGGTCTTGAAGTTTTCTGTGCATATTCTTTTCCTGGGGCCAGGTTTTGGGTTGTGAAGTCTCTGTAGAGACTACAGGTTGGCAGGATGTGTTCTGGGGACTAAAGATTGATTTGTCACATACAAAACACGATTCAGGCGTCCTTTTGTTAACAAAGATGGGCTTGTATTCTGCAGTGATATTTTTGTTTGTTTGTTTGGAATCTGAAAATTCTTGTCTTCTGTTTAGATTTGGGGTGTCTTGTGTTTGTTCTCTATCACCATGTGATGTTGTACTTTTTCTTGACAAGAATTTTTACTTCTTTCAATGATACTCTAAATTGGAGTTGGGCCTGTTTTTTTGCAAGTTTATAAGGTGTGTCATTTCTCGCAGGACCATATTGTGCAGGAATATATTGTTTGTTAATATCATCCTTTGTCAGGTGATCTTCTGCTCCATCTGTATCAAGATGTTTTTACATGATGTAAATTAGTGGCTTTCAAAGTAGCTGGTACCGTCCCTCTGTGGGGCTGGGAAGATTCAGGGAGGTAGTGAGGGAAGTGGAGGCTACTAGGGTATCAGAACAGATTCAGTGAAAAAGGCTGTTGGGGACACCAGGGATGTGTTTCTTAAGAAGTTTGGAAACCATTAATGTAAATTATGTGAAAGTTCATGATGACAAAAACGGGAAGCAATAATGACCAAGAGTATATCAAGCAAGGTTCTAAGGACTGTTATTGCCGGAGGTGGGGTGGAGGATATGCTCTCCACTCCGGTGGCGTGCGTCTCAAATAGCCTCTGCCAGTCAAGTCCAGCTCCTGGCCTTCTCGTGGCAGAATTGTTTAAACTGACAGGAGAAGGGGTGAAGGTGAATATCTGGTGCCTGAAAACCAGACGTTTCGAGTAGATAAGAGTCATATTTGGTAGCTCATCTATTGCTGCTGGCGAGATTCTTCAGCTGCCGTGCATGGAGTGGGGCACCTCCCGGTCAGTGAAAGAAAGTAGTAAGTGAAGTAATCATGCACTGTGGAAAATCCTAAGATGGCATGGCCTTCCCCCATAAGATAGTTAATGTAATCAAAGCCCTATACGAGGGTTTTCAGTGCAAAGTTATCTGTGGAGAACATACCTCCAGCAGCTTTAGGGTACAAACAGGAGTGAAGCAGGGATGTGTACTATCACCAACGTTATTTATCTTGGCAGTAGACTGGTTAATGAAGGAGGCAGCATCAGACAAACGCAGAGGATTACAATGGACCCTTGACACAGTGCTGGAGGACCTTGACTTAGCGGACGACATTTGTCTGTTATCAAGCAGTCACAAAGATATGCAAGATAAAATAAACAAGCTAACTCAGAATGCAAACAACATAGGACTAAAGATCAATGTAGGAAAGACAAAGTTAATGAAGCAAAATGTGAACAACAGAAACGCTGAGGTTTTCCGGTGAGAAAGTCCAATGCTGGACTGGTTGGGCGACCACCTCTCACCCGGCGGGGATACATGGGTATCCCAAAACACGTCAAGGTTTTCCGATGAGAAAGTCCAACTCTAGGCTGGATGGACAACTACCTCTCACCCAGCGGGGATATACTCATATCCAAAACACTTCGAGGTGTTCTGGTGAGAAAGTCCAACTCTAGATTAAACTGGTGCAATGAAAACCACAGTGTCACGCAATCCTGCTTCTGAGACCCACCAAGAATACAGGCTTAAGCCTTGCGATACTCTGAACCTCTTGTGATCCTCTCGGCGATCTCGTGTGGTCCTTTTAGGGACCATGGGACCTATTGAGGACCACGGGAGTAAATTCAGTAAGATCATGGGGTGGTGTTGGTGGTAGAAGCGAACGAAGAAAAAGAAGAAGTATATCAGACAAGAATGACCAAGAGTATATCAAGCAAGAATATGTCCAAGTTTGTTCCTTGTCAAAAATGTAGAGATCATCCAGGGATAAAGGAAAAAAAAAAACTCGGTGAATTCATCACTATATTAAATAAAATTTCCACTGAAATATAGACATCAGTCTTATATTAAAAATATAAAATACTAAGTGTGGACAATATACACACATAAACAACTGAAAATTGTTATATAGAAGTGTGGGGCTAGTTATCATTTTACTGCAAATTTTAACATTAATTTTAGTGATTTCAAATCTGTAGGTATTAACTTGTTCCCATTTTTAGAAACTTTTTGGGATGAAGGTTGTTTTAAAATCTTTACCTCACTCATGAACTTTCAAATAGTTGTCTGTGTTACAGTTCAGAGAGGAGCAAAAATAATTGTGCATGAGTGATGGCACAGTTGTCAGGCTATATAAACTCCTGTATGATAAAGAGCATATCCCACCTTGCCATTGTTGCTCCCAGTGACAAGCTCAGCCAGCCCTCTGGGTCAGGAATTGCTGTGGTTCCCATGGCAGTGCAATCTGCAGAGAGGTATTGTACTTTTTCTACTTTGGGTCTGAAGTTTAGCTTCTGTAACCTTCTCTGTTTGATTCGGTGGTTGTCCCTGAACACCTTCACTGAATTTGCTGCAAAGAACATCCTGTATGCAGTTCCAGAGAGATAGAACAAGTGGAGTTCAGAGATAATATGTGAAATCTCAGAAGGCAGTGGTGTATGCATCACAGTCTACATCATTGTCATTTCCAGTGGAGACTGTGTCAGAGATAAGCTTCCTTCATGAAGACTGGTTCTGGGCCAGCCATTTTACAGTTCATTTAAAGCATTCATGAGCGTAACCATTACTCTTTCAAAACGCCTTCATATGTGTCTCTAGGTCTTCTCTCTTCTGTGTGGGTTATTCCAAATTAAGATAATAGAGGAACAAGAACTTCTTTTCTCTTAATTCTTAACTTGGGCATCTTCAGAATTTATCCTAGCTTTGAGCAAAGGGTTACTAAAGCACTAGTTGTAACATGTAGAACATGATGGGAGACGAAATAAAAATAATGATTCTTACTGTACAGGTTTTAAGTATAAAATTTTTCTTACCATGTTTTCCTTGGAGACAAAAGTCATAACAGACGTTAAGAAGAAAAAATCTGAATTACTTAAAGAGTGCTAAGTGAAAGAAAAAAAACTGGTCAAGAACATCTTCTGTAACGTTCTCATTGGATGTAGATCGTATCGTGGGAGCTAGATGTTCTATCTACAGAAACTGTGATCTGAGTGTTTCATAGCCATCCATGTTGTGTAGTTTTTGAAACACTGATATTGTTTTGATTTGATGTTTAGCTGCTGTGATTAGCTTGAAGACCCAGGATGAAGTTACACTTAATGAAATTGAAACAGCAGTAAATTTAATGGCTAACAACAAAGCTACAGGTGAAGATGAAATAACAGCCGAAATGTTAAAAGCTATTAACAGTGACAACATGAGACAACTACAAAGAATGTTTAATAAAAATTTAGAAAGAAGAAAGGTTCAAAGGACTGTTATAGCCGGAGGTGGGGTGGGGATATGCTCTCCACTCCAATTAAATGTCTCCAAGGCATGCTCTCAGATAGCCTCTGACAGTCCACGTCCAGCTCCTGGCCATCTCGTGGCGGAACTGTTCAAACTGACAGGAGAAGGGGCAAAGGCGAGTATCTGGCGCCGAAAACCAGACGTTTAGGGTAGATGAGAGTCTTGTTTGGTAGCTCATCTAAGAGAAAGAAAACTCTGAAAACCCGCTGCTGGTGAGATTCTTCAGCTGCTGTGCATGGGGGAAACTCCTCCCTGCCAATGAAGAAAAGTGTGACTAGGGTTGCCGTGCAGAGCCGCTGTGGAAATGGTGAAGGAAAGGATTAAGTAACCAGTAGTATCGAGGTCAGTTCTACTCAAATCACAGCACTTCTGCTCTAGAGGCCAGCCACATCCTGTACCCATGCTGGGGCAGATTGCCTAAATTGGCTTAACCCAGGGGTGAAACTGAGACACTGCTGGCGAGATTCTTCTTCTGACGCGCATGGAATGAAACTCCTCCAGCCAATGAAGAAAATGCGAAAAAGCATTTAGGGTTGCCGTGCATCACCACACATCACTGCTATGAAAGGTGATGGAAAGGATAAAGTGAAGCTTAATCGATATGTCCAGTAGTCTCGCGGTGAGAGCTTCTCATACCACGGCACCTCTGCTCTAGAGGTCGGCCACATCCGATATACACTCATACTGGTAAAATATGCCTAAACCGGCTTAACCCAGATGTGAAACTTGATGACTACTAATGTCACAGTACCTCTGCTCTAGAGTTCAGTCACATCCTAAACATGCCCATACTGGGTTAATATGCCTAAAATGGCTCAACCCAGGGGTGAAACTTACTAGTGGTGAGGATTCATCCTAGACAAAAGCTCCATCCTGGTCACAACTAGGAAGGGTAGCAGCTATGACCACAAAAATGCTGAAGTTGGAGACATTGGACCAGTGCAGTCTAGATAGGCAACCACCTCTCACCTGACGGGGATGTATGCGTATCCTGATCATGCTGAGGTTTTCCAGTGAGAAAGTCCAATGCTGAACTGGATGGACAACCATCTCTCACCCAGCGGGGATATACTCATATCCAAACCACGTCAAGGTTTTCTGGTGAGAAAGTCCAACTCTAGATTAAACTGGTGCAACGAAAACCACAGTGTCACGCAATCCCGCTTCTGAGACCCACCAAGAATTCAGGCCCAAGCTCTGCGATACTCTGAACCTCTTGTCGGCCTCTCAGGGACCACGGGACACATTGAGGACCACAGGAGTAAATTCAGCAGGATCACGGGGCGATCTTGGTGGTAGAAAAGAAGAAGAAAAAGGAAAGAAGAAGGAAAGAAGAAAAGGTCCCTTCTGAATGGAAAAAAAGGGAATCATTGTTAAAATATCCAAAAAAGGCAACCTCAGTGACTGCAATAACTGGAGGAGTGTAACCTTACATCAGAGGTGTTCTGTTAAGTGATTCTGAATAATATTAAGGATGTAGTGGATACTGCAGTGAGTGAAGAACAGGCAGGATTTCGAAAAGGGAGAAGTTGTCTTGACCAGATCTTTACTCTAAGAATAATACTTGAAGAACATATTGAAAAGCAGAAACCATTGATCCTGAACTTCATGGACTTTAAAAAAGCATTTGATAGCATACATAGAGATTCATTGTGGAGAATTTTAAGACTATATGGAATACCATCTAAAATTGTCAGCATCATTAGAGATCTCTACAACAGATATGTTTGGCAGTCAAGACAGAAGAAGGAATGAGCGAATGATTTCAGATTGAAACAGCGTGAAACAAGGTATATTATCTCCATTGCTTTTTGGAGAAATTTTTTTTTTCACCTATACGGGTAAACATTGATTGGGTACATGGGACCCAAATAGATCATCTTGATTTTGCAGATGACATAACTCTTATCAGTGACAGTGTGAAATCGATGCAGGAAAAAGCAGATTGCCTGTCTTCCTTGGCTAGCAAAATAGGTCTTGAAATTAACAAAGACAATCACTACGGATTATCACATGTGCCATGAGGTCCACACCAATAGTAGAAATGCAGAAAATAGTTGGTGTTCAAGTGCTAAAGGAACATAGAGACACAAAGGTCATGACCATGGGAGAAAAATTCCTTAGCTCTGTAAGCCATCCCCTGAAAGAGAGATTCAAAAACTTGGCACTAAGTCGGCTTAAAAGAAGCAGCTTCATTCATCAGGCCAAGCGTATGCGTAAGCTGATACCTGATCTTCCAACTGTAGTCACTCCATTATCATCTGTACCAGAGCATACACCATGGAAAGAAACAGATTATGCACAAATAACTATTCAGACTGAAGTGAAAGGTGTGCAGAATGGTGAGATGCAAAGCAGTCTTGTAAGATCAACAGCCACCCTTAGTGTTCTAGATGACAAATATCCATGTGACACCTGGATATGTGTGTATACAGATGGATCTGCACATAATGCCATAAAGAATGGAAGGGCAGGAGCATATATTGAATATCCAAACAACACCATTGACAAGATTTCCATACCCACTGGAAAATACTGCAACAACTTTGATGCAGAAGTTAGGGCAATTATTGCTGCAGTTGAAAAACTATCAGACTCCAGAATTGTTACATGTCCCGTGGTAATTCTCACAGATGCAAGATCAGTACTGGAGGCTCTTCAGTGCAACAAACTACCAGACCTTAAAGATGCCTTATCAAAAATTGGCTTACAACACAGAGTCACCTTGCAGTGGATTCCCTCCCACTGTGGGATACCAGGCAATGAGAAAGCTGACCGTCTGGCCAAAGAAGGCACTGGAATGGACCAACCAGACATACCAATCACCTATAATCAGAAGAAAAGCATGATAAAAACCTACAGGAAGCCACAAACACCACCACATGATGACTATCACATGCTAAACAGAAAGGAACAAGTCACCATCTTTCGTCTTGGAACAAGTCACCATCTTTCGTCTTCGAACAGGACACAGCCGACTCCGAAGTCATATGTATACAAAGTTTAAGGTTGGTACTTCTAATCTATGTACATGTGCCCAGGTGCCCCAAACTGTGGAACATATCCTCCAGAACTGCATCAACTATGAGACACTGAGGAATAATTACTGGCCCAGTGAAACCACTAAAGAAGATAAGCTCTACGGTTCCATACATGAATTACAAAAAACAGTGAAATTTATCCAAGAGACAGGACTGCAGATATAGACAGACAATGTGAACGAGAAGAAGAAGAAGAAGAAGAAACAGAACAAAGACAAAACAAAAATAATGCAACTTCTCATTAATGAAGGACAAATATACGTAGAAGGAAGAGTTGTTGATGAAGTAAACCAATTTGCATACCTTGGCAGCTACATAGACCAGGATGGTGACACCAGGAAGGAAGTTAGAATTCAGATTGCAAAAGCAGCTTGTCCTTCAAAAATCTTGAGAACATATGGAATTCAAAAGTTATAAGCACAAAAACCAAGTTAAGATTATTCAATTCAAATGTGATATCCACCTTCATTTATGCATGCAAAAGCTGGAAGTCAACTGAAGAAATAGACAAGAAATTAGACTCTTGAAAACAAATGCCTCAGGAAAATACTTAGTATAAAGTGAATGAATTCAAGAACAGTGCAGAGATAAGACAGATGTGCAAACAACAACCTATCTCATGGGTGATCAGAAAAAGAAGATGGACACATGTAGACCATGCGATGAGAAGAAGCAATCAGAGAATACCAAAACAAGCTATCAAGTGGAGTACAACAGGCCGAAGAAAAAGAGGTCGACCACGTGAAACTCTAAAGAGGACATTGTTAAGAGAGGCCAGTTTAGTGGGCATAACATCCCTTGATGAAGTTGAAAGACTCGCTGAGAACAGGAAAACTAGGCAAACAGCTGTGCGAGCCCTATGTGACGTTTAATGGCATGGTAAGGACATAAGAAGATGAGATGCAGAAGATAAGCACATGGCAACCTGTCTCATCAGTGATCTGAAAAAAGGAAATGGACATATATCAGCCACATAATGAGAGGAAACAATCAGAGAATCCCAGAACAAGCTATTAAGTGGGACACAATAGAAACAAAGAAAAAGAGGTCAGCCTTATGAAACTCTGTGGAGGACATAGTTGAGAGAAGTTAAATTAGCGGGCATAAGATTCCTTGACGAGGTTGAAAAACTTGCAGAAAACAGAAAAACATGGCAAACTACAATGTGAACCATTTGTGACATTTAACGGCACAGGAAGGATGTAAGATTGAAAACTTTAACAAGAACAGTATCTGCATCTGGGATCATTGAATGATCATTTTTTGGAGTATATTCTCAGCTTCAGATTTCAGACACTTCACAACTTTTACGAGAAATTCTTCCGAAATAAGACACTTTTCATCTGGGTATTTGACCCTGCTTGTGTCATTCAGACATCCGCCATTGCCTCCTGCATGAGTTTCACGTCTGCAGGATTGTAAAAGATTATGATTGGCTAGTTTACTGCGCACGTATGTCAATCTTTTGTTTGCAGAGCTAGGAGACCAGTGAGTTTTATCTCGATTGTGTGACCAAATGCTCCTACCGAGGTCAAACCGTTATCAGTCAAGTGATGTGACTCATAACTAAGTTCAGTAGTTTTTCCTGTTACTTCTTTTTATATAACCCTGTCAATCTACAGGTTTTTTAAAAACTTCCCCTACCCTATAGTAACTGGTGGCACTATTTTCTGAGGTGAAAACCATTTTGTCTTGGTGAAGTATTCGTTTGCTCTAATGGGAAAGAATGGGAGTGGTGTGGGGTATGGGAGTGGGTACATTATAATCCACCACCCTTCATTTGGTATGAGGTGATTGTACGTGTTTATTCAATGCAGAACAGGGGCCTAGTTTGATACGGGGTTACGATGGCATTCAGATTATCGAATTTGTCTCATGTTCTTATTTGTTTGCCTCTGCCACTCCTCCAGTGCCTCTTTAGGTGTCATTGCCACACAGTTACAGCAGCACTTTATCAAGTTACCACACAGTTACAGCAGCACTTTATCAAGTTACCACACAGTTACAGCAGCACTTGGTCAAGTTACCACACAGTTACAGCAGCACTTGGTCAAGTTACCACACAGTTGCGGCAACACTTGATCAAGTTACCACACAGTTGCAGCAGCACTTGATCAAATTACCACACAGTTGCGGCAACACTTGATCAAGTTACCACACAGTTGCAGCAGCACTTGATCAAATTACCACACAGTTGCGGCAACACTTGATCAAGTTACCACACAGTTGCAGCAGCACTTGATCAAATTACCACACAGTTGCGGCAACACTTGATCAAATTACCACACAGTTGCAGCAGCACTTGATCAAATTACCACACAGTTGCAGCAGCACTTGATCAAGTTACCACACAGTTGCAGCAGCACTTGATCAAGTTACCACACAATTACAGCAACATTTATTCAACTGCCACACAATTACAGCAACACTTATTCAACTGCCACATAATTACAGCAACACTTGTTCAACTGCATTACAGGATAATTACCTGAGACTTGAACCATGGCCTCTGGTAGGA
Organism: Achatina immaculata; assembly: GCA_009760885.1. Lineage (NCBI taxonomy): Eukaryota > Metazoa > Mollusca > Gastropoda > Stylommatophora > Achatinidae > Lissachatina > Lissachatina immaculata. The sequence goes on from CM019702.1 coordinate 69,537,034, forward strand.
TGAGCAAGCATCTAATCATGAAAGTACAGCATATTAACAAACTTCACTGTCTTACACCCCCAAAAATGGTGTTTGATAGTAAAGCCATCATTGCCTGCCTGGCTGGAATCATCTCCCAGGTAGGGAGTGAGATCATGACACAGAAATTTCATCACTCAGGTTCAGTCTCTCACAGGTACAAATTTTTTTGAGGTGCAAACAAACACACATGGTCTCCACAAATGTCTAGTGCATACTGAACAACAGTAACAGCAAATAAACAAATTCTATTTACATAATTGTAGTTTCAGTTTATGGTTTTAGATGGAAATAACATAGCTTTCATACAGTAAAATACAAGTAATAGAGCAAAGTATGGTTAGATCTTGAGAAATCATGGATGAAGCACTTTTTTTAGAAATGAGATAAAGAAAAATGATGACACATGACATCAGCACATTTAAGCATTCAGGCATTAAAGTATATTTTAGAAATTTGACATATGAATTAGGATACAAGGGAGACATAAAAGAGAGCATCAGTATGAAACAAAACAAAGAAATAAAGCTGTAAATAAACAGAATTCTGCAGCGTTTTGACATTTTTTAAAATGCCAGACAAGCATTGATGGCTTCACTATCAAACACCCTTTTTTTTTTTTTTGGGAGAGGAAGATTGCGAAGTTTGTTAATGCACTGTACTCTCATGGCTAGATGGCTGCTCCTCCTATGGGAGTCCATGGTTCAAGTCCCAGGTAATTCACTTGTCTTTTTTCCTTCTCTCACATCTTTAAAAAATGTGATTTGTCTACAGTTTTCCCAGTTCTAACCATACAACACTGTGCTCTGATATTTTACAGCACAAAAGCCTTGCTGTTTCCTTTTTGTAAACATTTGTATCTGAATACCATCTTCAGGATAACCCAACCCCCCCCCCCCCCCCCCCCCCCCCCCCCCCCAGTTTGACAGACCTAAATAACCAACCAGTACTGTTAGATATTTTTAACTCCATTAACTTTTCATATTCACCATTACAGAAAAGTGTCAAAACCTCCAGAATTCTGTTTTTTTAAAAAAATGTCTTAATTTATTTGTTTTGTTTCATATGATGCTCTTTTTAAAAGTTTCCCTTGTATCATAATTGACATGTAAAATCTATAAAACATATTAATTAATACCTGAATGCTTAAATGTGTTGATGTCATGAGTCATGTGTCTTGATCCTGTGTACTTCTTTGATCAGTCAGTATACACTGGGTGCTAGTATGAACACTCATACCCAGAAATAGACATGAATTCTTAGAGACTGATGTATGAAGTCACACTAGGGTAATCTGTTGATGGTGGTGAACTACTTGAAATCTTTGCAGCTGATTCAGTGATGAAGATTTTAAAACATGATATGCCTCTGCGTGCTCTGTTTACTTTAGAGGACACGTCTGTTTCAGCGGCCAGGTAGAAGTAATGTGCCGTTAGAGCACTTATGCCTTGGCTGGGACCAGTTTGCAGGTCTGGTAACTGAGTTGTCTGCCCAGTACCATCACTTTCACTCTCACATTATCATATTACAGCTGCTACTGCGTCTCTCCTGCTGATTTCTTTCAAGAACAAGATCTATGATAAAGCACGATTTTTCAGAAAGTAGTTCTTGTGTATACCAAGTTTCCATACAACAAATCCATACTTGCAAATTACAATTGATGTATTCGAAATCTTAAACCTGTATGAGGAATGTTGTACTGGAATATGTACACTTAATGTGTACTTCTCCAGAGTGGTTGAAAATCAGGCTGAAATCTGTTTCCACACGATGATAGCTAAGCAAGCTGGGGCTTTAGTTGATGCTGGTTGGCCAGTACAAAAACTTGATAAACAATCAGCCGAAACTGGAGACTGTGCAAATGTTGGCCGTCACATATTGACATTATCATAAACTGGAATGGTTCTTTCTTTGCCTTTTCTGTTAGAAATGAGAGAGAGGGTTTTGGAAAAGCAGGTTAAACAAAGCTCGTATGGAGAAGAGCGTGGTTAGATGCCAGGAAAACCATCGTAGACGAGGGTGGAGAAGGACACGAAGGCTACTTATTATTCAGGCAACAGCAAATGTTTGTGAAACAGTTTAAATGTAGAAGATAGTGGTGAGAAGTTGCTTGAACAGTCACATGTTCATAGGTGGAATGGAGATAGCAAAGGTAAGGAGAAGGTTTATGTAGTTGAAGCTTTGTATTTTCTTAGACCGTAGCATTCTGCAGCTAAAACCGTGATGACAGTCTTAAAACACAGACATCTGTTATGTGGGGAAATAGGACAAAGCAGTTTTCAGTATTCCCATAGTTGACCCAAGAAATAGGCATCTTAGCAGGGTCCATCACGATGGAGCTCATCTTATTTGAAGATTTCAGTATTAAAAAAAAAAAAAAAAAGAAAATTAGTTATTGAGGCTGTCTCTAGGTAGCTGTATATATCTTGTATGATAATGCTGACATGTTGCTTGTATGATAGTGCTGACATGTTGCTTGTATGATAGTGCTGACATGTTGCTTGTATGATAGTGCTGACATGTTGCTTGTATGATAGTGCTGACATGTTGCTTGTATGATAGTGCTGACATGTTGCTTGTATGATAGTGCTGACATGTTGCTTTTATGATAGTGCTGACATGTTGCTTGTGTGATAGTGCTGACATGTTGCTTGTATGATAGTGCTGACATGTTGCTTGTGTGATAGTGCTGACATGTTGCTTGTGTGATAGTGCTGACATGTTGCTTGATTGATAGTGCTGACATGTTGCTTGTATGATAGTGCTGACATTATGGTTGTATGATTGATAGTGCTGACATGTTGCTTGTATTTGTCTCTCAGTAACTTTAGACTAGGAGCTTCTGGTCACTGATGCCTTAGAAAAAGACAAATTAATAGTGTCTTGGCATAGGATGGAAAGTGAATGTAATGCCTTTGTTTACTCATATTTATGAAGACAAAGAAACAGGCCATACCACTTTTGGTTCCCTGCTGTTCTGGCAAAGCCATATTGTCATAATAGTCTGTTAGAGGAGCACATTTGGAGGCTAAGGTCTTAACCAGTTGTGACTAGTGGCTGATTGACTATGGTGGAGATATATAAGGTCATAGCCAGTTGCAGTTATTGATTAATAGACCATGATGGAGGCAGATATGGTCATAACCAGCTGTAGTTATAGTTCACAGACCATGATGGCTGCAGATAAGGTCATAACCAGCTTGTGATTTTTGGTTCATTGACTTTGATGGGTGCAGATAAAGTCACAGCCAGATGCCATTGGTTCACAAAACCAGAGATGAAAGTCATCTACCTAACACAGTTATCTTGTACCTGATACCATTGTAATTAAATATATTTACAAATGGTGGTTAAAATGGATATACAATCTACTCAACAAATGTAATGCTTGGATAGTAAAAAGAAGTTGCAGTATGAGACATGGTGTGTAACATCTGTGCTTGATACTACACTCTTTAATGTAAGTCAGAAAATCATGATGTGCTCCAGGCATACTCTCTGTAGAGAGAGTAGCTCCTTGCTACTTTGTTTGAGTGCAGTACAGGTTGAGTATCCCATGTCCAGAAAATCCAAAGTCTGGAATGTCCCAAAATGTGAAACCTTTTGAACACTTGACATGATGCCACAAGTTGAAAAATTCCACACCTGATCTCATGTGATGGGGTCACTGTTAGCTCGGGCATATACTTCATCTTCCTCAAGGAAGAAGAGACTCTGGCCAGTGATTGCAATTAGCAGTGATGATGAGCAGAATGGTGACTTTGAAGGATTCCATGGATTGAATGACAAAAAAATGATTTCTGACCTTCTTTTGCATGTGCAAAAAAAAAAAAAAAAATACCCTCAGAGTCTGTTGGTGAAGTGGAAGAGGTGGATATTGAAGAATTTTTTAACACTGATAATGAGGCTCCTGTTTTTCATTCATAGACTGGTTGTGGAACAGTAGAAGTGATCTTGAATCAGGGTAGTTGTGATAATGGTAATACTCGGTGAAGCAATAGATATAAAGAGTTGCACACTTTCTTTGTCTGTATTGCAGATCCAGCAACAGAACTTAGACTTGCCAAAGAAAAAATTGATCAGCAGAATGCCCTTCTGACTTCCCAGAGACTTGAAGTAAGTGTGCATCTCCACTTCCTGTCCTCCTCATCCTCCTCTTTCTTCTTCTTTTTCTTCTTCTAAATGATCTATGTTGATATGCTTGAATATATTTTAAAGGGAGTTGAATGTTGATAAGATTTTGAGACAACAGGCTGCTTTCATTTGACATCATCAATACAGCATGAAAAATTGATGGCTGGAGAAGTTTAGAAGAAATTATCCAGTAAGTTGAAAGAATGAAAGAGCATGAAATATGTGAATTTTACATTCATATCTGTGAAAGAACAGCCAGAAAGCAGTTGAATGATCATCATGCAGGATATTTTATAGATGTTAAAAAAAAAAAGTATGCATGATAGGCAAGAAGATGAGTTCTAAATTGCTTCTTTTCAGTATTTTGAATTGCTTGTTTTTATGTGTTATAGATTGTCTATTTTATATAGTCTTATTTGCTTTGTTCAGGGACCAAGAGAGTGAAAACTCATAAAAGTAAAATGCCAGGTTTATTTGTTCTTGTGTTATTCATTGCTTGAGTCTTTTCAGTGATTGCTTTACCCTTTCATGTGAATTGCTTGAGTCATGTTGATAATTACTATGTTCTGTTGGTATAAATTGCTTGGATCCTGTGTTTTAAATTATGTGGGGTCTGTGTTCTGAATTGCCGAGGTTCTGTATCGTTTTTATAGAGAATTTAATTTTATATGATTTTAATTGTGTTCGTGCCACCACAAGTAGCAGTCTGGAGCAAGCCATGTAGTGACGTTAACATCCAGAACGAGAACTTCATTCTTCAAAGATATCCTGAGAATGTTCAGAGACCAACTGCTGTTGAATTAAAATGCTTGGGTCTTGTGTTCTAAGTTGTTTCAGTCTTTTGCTTTGAATTTCTTGGATATTGCATTCAAAATCACTTCATTCCTTCTTTATGAGTTGTTTGTATCCAGTCATCTTGATTTGGTTATTGTTTAATTCATTTTCAAGAATGAACGACTTAAACACATTAATAAAGAGTTGGAGGAAAAGGCAGAGTCCAGTGAACTTCAGATTAATGCCATATCAAGAGAGTATCGAGTTGTGTTGGAAAGTAAAGAGGTAAGAATATACATAGCATGAGAAATCCATTGGTTACATAATGCTTCATGATCATGTAAAAACTCTATGAGTAAATAAAACATGTTAGTCTTACAAATGGCATAAATAACGATCACCAGTTTATTTCCATGGTTCTTCAGTTTGTGTGTTGTAACTGTTAGCTATCAAGAGCCATTTTAAGTGGCTTTTTTCTTTTAAAAAATATTTTAAAATAACAATAGTCATATAGTTGTGTTATGTTTTCAGGAGTTTGTTATTTGAAACTACTTTTAATGCTAGAAATAGACATTGTATAATTTCCCAGTAAAGCATCATGGTCAGGATTTTTTATTATAAAAATGTTTGTGGGTCATGGATTATTTTAGAGAGCAAAGATTCAGTTAAAAGAAAAAACAATACAAAAAAAAAATTGCAGTCAAGTGTTAAATTTTCTGTATGTGTGCTTTATTTCAGCGGGAAGTTAATGCACTGAAGCAGCAACACCAGGAGCTGCTGGAGCAGCATGCACATTCAGCAGCAGCTTTGTCATTGCCTTTCCAGGATGGGGCACAGTTGCTGACATCATCGTCCACTGCTGCAAACACTGGTGAGCTCCCACACAGCTGGGCATCAGTTGGAGGTGATCAGTTTTCCACATTCAGTGAGTTTGATCTTGTTCACTGTGAGTCTCTTGATGTTTTTTTTTTTTGTTCACAGTCAGTTGATGGTATCTTTGTTTATTGCCATCTGTTGATAGTTTATTTTTGTTCATTGTCTGTTAGTTTACATTTTATTTATTGTCAGTCTTTTGGTTTATTTTTGACTGATTTTCAGTTTTTTTGTCTTTTGTTTTTTTTTTTTTTGATGATCAGTCCATTTGTTTACTTTTTGATGGTTGCCAGTCCTTTGGCGTCTGTTATTATCAATTAATTAATTTACTTTTCTTGATTATCAATCTGCAGGCTTATTTTAATTATTATCAGTCTGCAGGTGTATTTTTGATGATTATTGGTCTGCAGGCTTACTTTTGATGATTATCATTCTGCAGACTTTTGATGATTATTGGTCTTGAGGCTTAGTTTTGATGATTTTTGATCTGCAGGCTTACTTTTGGTGATTATCAGTCATTATTTGAGAAAAGTGGGGGGGGAGGTTCAAATGAGGCAGTGAAGCATTTACAAGATTCACAAGGTCTCCTAACCTCTCCTGTCCAAGCCTACGTCGCCTACCAGTTGGTGAACCTTGTTATACCCATCTGCCCAATACTACCTCACCTACAAGTTGGTAAACCTTCTTATACCCAGCAATCTGCCCAAGCCTACCTCATCTAACAGTTGGTGAACCTTGTTATACCCATCTGCCCAAGCCTACCTTACCTACCAGTTGGTGAACCTTGTTATACCCAGCAATCTGCCCAAGTCTACCTACCACTTGGTGAATCTTGTTTTACATCTGCCCAAGCCTACTTTACCTACCAGTTGGTAAACCTTCTTATACCCAGCAATCTGCCCAAGTCTACCTACCACTTGGTGAATCTTGTTTTACATCTGCCCAAGCCTACCTTACCTACCAGTTGGTAAACCTTCTTATACCCAGCAATCTGCCCAAGTCTACCTACCACTTGGTGAATCTTGTTTTACATCTGCCCAAGCCTACCTTACCTACCAGTTGGTAAACCTTCTTATACCCAGCAATCTGCCCAAGCCTACCTACCACTTGGTGAACCTTGTTATACCCATCTGTCCAAGCCTACCTTACCTACCAGTTGGTAAACCTTCTTATACCCAGCAGTCTGCCCAAGTCTACCTACCACTTGGTGAACCTTGTTATACCCATCTGTCCAAGCCTACCTCACTACCAGTTGGTAAACCTTCTTATACCCAGCAATCTGCCCAAGTCTACCTACCACTTGGTGAACCTTGTTATACCCATCTGTCCAAGCCTACCTTACCTACCAGTTGGTAAACCTTCTTATACCCAGCAATCTGCCCAAGTCTACCTACCACTTGGTGAACCTTGTTATACCCATCTGTCCAAGCCTACCTCACTACCAGTTGGTAAACCTTCTTATACCCAGCAATCTGCCCAAGTCTACCTACCACTTGGTGAACCTTGTTATACCCATCTGTCCAAGCCTACCTTACCTACCAGTTGGTAAACCTTCTTATACCCAGCAATCTGCCCAAGTCTACCTACCACTTGGTGAACCTTGTTATACCCATCTGTCCAAGCCTACCTTATCTACCAGTTGGTAAACCTTCTTATACCCAGCAATCTGTCCAAGCCTACCTTACCTACCAGTTGGTAAACCTTCTTATACCCAGCAATCTGCCCAAGTCTACCTACCACTTGGTAAACCTTCTTATACCCAGCAATCTGTCCAAGCCTACCTTACCTACCAGTTGGTAAACCTTCTTATACCCAGCAATCTGCCCAAGCCTACCTTACCTACAAGTTGGTAAACCTTCTTATACCCAGCAATCTGTCCAAGCCTACCTTACCTACAAGTTGGTAAACCTTCTTATACCCAGCAATCTGTCCAAGCCTACCTTACCTACCAGTTGGTAAACCTTCTTATACCCAGCAATCTGTCCAAGCCTACCTTACCTACCAGTTGGTAAACCTTCTTATACCCAGCAATCTGTCCAAGCCTACCTCATCTAACAGTTGGTAAACCTTCTTATACCCAGCAATCTGTCCAAGCCTACCTCATCTAACAGTTGGTAAACCTTCTTATACCCAGCAATCTGTCCAAGCCTACCTCATCTAACAGTTGGTAAACCTTGTTATACCCAGCAATCTGTCCAAGCCTACCTCATCTAACAGTTGGTAAACCTTCTTATACCCAGCAATCTGTCCAAGCCTACCTTACCTACCAGTTGGTAAACCTTCTTATACCCAGCAATCTGTCCAAGCCTACCTCATCTAACAGTTGGTAAACCTTCTTATACCCAGCAATCTGTCCAAGCCTACCTCACCTACAAGTTGGTAAACCTTCTTATACCCAGCAATCTGTCCAAGCCTACCTCACCTACCAGTTGGTAAACCTTGTTATACCCAGCAATCTGTCCAAGCCTACCTTATCTAACAGTTGGTGAACCTTCTTATACCCAGCAATCTGCCCAAGCCTACCTCATCTAACAGTTGGTGAACCTTGTTATACCCAGCAATCTGCCCAAGCCTACCTCATCTAACAGTTGGTAAACCTTCTTATACCCAGCAATCTGCCCAAGCCTACCTCATCTAACAGTTGGTGAACCTTGTTATACCCAGCAATCTGTCCAAGCCTACCTCATCTAACAGTTGGTGAACCTTGTTATACACATCTGCCCAAACTTACCTCACTTACCATTTGGTGAATCCTGTTATACCCAGTAATCTCCCCAAGCAGACAGGCCAGTAGGGGTATCAACCTAAGTAAAGGTGAAATCAACACTTCCTGCTAGAAGGAAGCAGTTCCAAACAAAGTCAGGGATATGCTGTACCAGCTCAGAGCACAGCAAGGGAACATTGGCAAAAGGACATGAATGCAGCCATTTGATGGATCATGGCTCAGAGAACAGAAAATTTGGACAACCTAAGATTAGAAAGATGGATGAATGGGATCACTGAACAAATAGAAAACAAAAACTACCAAGGAACTGAAGAATGATTCAGACAGAAAAACAGTTAGTGATGAATGTTACTTTGTCTGGGGAAATGGGTTATGGAGAGTTAGGTTACAAGTTTATTTTCTTGTTGCATGAAAGTTTCTCTGTAATTTAAGTTTTGTATGGAAAATCTTGTTTCTTATGTAGAAAACCTTTATGTGATTTTGATTTTGTAAAGAGAATCTTGATGTGAGTGTATTTCTTGGCATTATCTAGTGTTAACTCAGATTAAGAGATTAAGATATGATCTTAAACATACAGGATTGATTTTTTTTTTTTTTACTGCACTAACAACCACTTTGACTTGTAGGCATGCACTTTTTTAAAATTCAGGGGTAGTTTTCAAAGCAGACATGTGTGTAATCCATTTCAGATACTTCTTCTCTCCTCATTTGAGTTCCTATCTTTTTTGTTGTCTTCATTATTCTTCCCTTGGGCTGTACTTTTTCTTCCCTTGGGCTGTACTTTTTCTTACCTTGGGCTCTACTTATTTCTTCCCTTAGTCTCTACTTTTTTCTTCCCTTGGGCTCTACTTTTTTCTTCCCTTGGGCTGTACTTTTTCTTACCTTGGGCTCTACTTATTTCTTCCCTTAGTCTCTACTTTTTTCTTCCCTTGGGCTCTACTTTTTTCTTCCCGTGTGTTCTACTTTTTTCTTCCCTTAGCCTCCTCTTTTTCTTCTTCTGGGCTATACTTTTTCATTCTTATCTAATGCTCTTTATTTTTTCTTTGCATGAGCTCTTCTGTTCCTTCTCCTGGCTTTTTTTTTTCTTTTTCTTCTTTGGACTCCTTATTTTCTTCCATTGGGCTCTTCTTTTCTTCCACTGGGCTTTTTTTTCTTCCCTTGTGCTTATCTTTTTCATTCTCCCCCCCCCCCCCCCCCAGAATTTTTTTTTTTTCTTTTTTTTTCCTGGGCACTTTTTCTTAGCATGGGCACTTGTTTCTCCCACTGATTGGCAGTTTTGGACTTTGACCCAGATTTGCATATACTAGAGCGGTTATCAGAATAGCAGGAACACCTAGCAACTATCACAACTAGGGATGTGTGTTCTTGTATAAATCTGACTGAGAGAAACAAATATTCTGCCCTTCCCATAACCCTGCCTTTAGATAAGACCATATAGATTTATCTTTTAGCATTTGTAATATTTGCTAGCTTGAAAGATCTTTGGGCTTTTTTTTTTTTCTTTCCTTCTTAGTTTCTTCATTCCAGTTTCAGATATGAAAGTCAAGCTGATGTACTCAGAACTGTAAATTCAATTTTTCCTCTAGCTAGAATTGCTGAAAGCTTCTTGCTGTATCATAGGATCAGTTTTCTGATTTGATTGTGATGGGTTTTTACAATGTCCATCAAGAATGAGATAGTAGGTTCCATGCTGTTTGTTTCTTCTCTTTATTGGTGACCTCAGGACCATGTGGTGGTTTGTCAGGATTGTCATGTGGCATGAGTTGTCATGTGGCATGAGTTGTCATGTGGCACACTTCCTCACCATTTTGAATGTTTTTTTTTTTTTTTTGCATAATCTTCTATGAATGTCAGTTTTAAGGTCTGGTGTAAGCTTATGCTGGCCTTAATCATCTCTAAGGTCTAGTGTATGCTTATACTGGTCTTAATCATCTATAAGGTCTGGTGTAAGATTGTACTGGTCTTAATGATCTCCTAAAACCACATGTGTTAGTTGGTACTTGCACCAAAGTTTATCATTGTGGGTCTGTCTTAGCCTACCTCACCTACCAGTTGGTAAACCTTGTTATACCCAGCAATCTGTCCAAGCCTACCTTATCTAACAGTTGGTGAACCTTCTTATACCCAGCAATCTGCCCAAGCCTACCTCATCTAACAGTTGGTGAACCTTGTTATACCCAGCAATCTGCCCAAGCCTACCTCATCTAACAGTTGGTAAACCTTCTTATACCCAGCAATCTGCCCAAGCCTACCTCATCTAACAGTTGGTGAACCTTGTTATACCCAGCAATCTGTCCAAGCCTACCTCATCTAACAGTTGGTGAACCTTGTTATACACATCTGCCCAAACTTACCTCACTTACCATTTGGTGAATCCTGTTATACCCAGTAATCTCCCCAAACAGACAGGCCAGTAGGGGTATCAACCTAAGTAAAGGTGAAATCAACACTTCCTGCTAGAAGGAAGCAGTTCCAAACAAAGTCAGGGATATGCTGTAGCAGCTCAGAGCACAGCAAGGGAACATTGGCAAAAGGACATGAATGCAGCCATTTGATGGATCATGCCTCAGAGAAGAGAAAATTTGGACAACCTAAGATTAGAAAGATGGATGAATGGGATCACTGAACAAATAGAAAACAAAAACTACCAAGGAACTGAAGAATGATTCAGACAGAAAAACAGTTAGTGATGAATGTTACTTTGTCTGGGGGAATGGGTTATGGAGAGTTAGGTTACAAGTTTATTTTCTTGTTGCATGAAAGTTTCTCTGTAATTTAAGTTTTGTATGGAAAATCTTGTTTCTTATGTAGAAAACCTTTATGTGATTTTGATTTTGTAAAGAGAATCTTGATGTGAGTGTATTTCTTGGCATTATCTAGTGTTAACTCAGATTAAGAGATTAAGATATGATCTTAAACATACAGGATTGGTTTTTTTTTTTTTACTGCACTAACAACCACTTTGACTTGTAGGCATGCACTTTTGTAAAATTCAGGGGTAGTTTTCAAAGCAGACATGTGTGTAATCCATTTCAGATACTTCTTCTCTCCTCATTTGAGTTCCTATCTTTTTTGTTGTCTTCATTATTTTTCCCTTGGGCTGTACTTTTTCTTCCCTTGGGCTGTACTTTTTCTTACCTTGGGCTCTACTTATTTCTTCCCTTAGTCTCTACTTTTTTCTTCCCTTGGGCTCTACTTTTTTCTTCCCGTGTGTTCTACTTTTTTCTTCCCTTAGCCTCCTCTTTTTCTTCTTCTGGGCTTACTTTTTCATTCTTATCTAATGCTCTTTTTTTTTCTTTGCATGAGCTCTTCTGTTCCTTCTCCTGGCTTTTTTTTTCTTTTTCTTCTTTGGACTCCTTATTTTCTTCCATTGGGCTCTTCTTTTCTTCCACTGGGCTTTTTTTTCTTCCCTTGTGCTTATCTTTTTCATTCTCCCCCCCCCCCCCCCCCCCAGAATTTTTTTTTTTCTTTTTTTTTCCTGGGCACTTTTTCTTAGCATGGGCACTTGTTTCTCCCACTGATTGGCAGTTTTGGACTTTGACCCAGATTTGCATATACTAGAGCGGTTATCAGAATAGCAGGAACACCTAGCAACTATCACAACTAGGGATGTGTGTTCTTGTATAAATCTGACTGAGAGAAACAAATATTCCGCCCTTCCCATAACCCTGCCTTTAGATAAGACCATATAGATTTATCTTTTAGCATTTGTAATATTTGCTAGCTTGAAAGATCTTTGGGCTTTTTTTTTCTTTCCTTCTTAGTTTCTTCATTCCAGTTTCAGATATGAAAGTCAAGCTGATGTACTCAGAACTGTAAATTCAATTTTTCCTCTAGCTAGAATTGCTGAAAGCTTCTTGCTGTATCATAGGATCAGTTTTCTGATTTGATTGTGATGGGTTTTTACAATGTCCATCAAGAATGAGATAGTAGGTTCCATGCTGTTTGTTTCTTCTCTTTATTGGTGACCTCAGGACCATGTGGTGGTTTGTCAGGATTGTCATGTGGCATGAGTTGTCATGTGGCATGAGTTGTCATGTGGCACACTTCCTCACCATTCTGAATGTTTTTTTTTGGTTTTTTTTTTTACCTACCTTTCTTTTCTTCCTGTGATGTCTATGTGAAAGTCTGTGTGGCCAGAGTTGATCACCTTTTTTTTTCTTTCTATCATTCATTCATTTATTTATCATTATTATCTAATGCTCTTTTTTTTTCTTTGCATGAGCTCTTCTGTTCCTTCTCCTGGCTTTTTTTTTTCTTTTTCTTCTTTGGACTCCTTATTTTCTTCCATTGGGCTCTTCTTTTCTTCCACTGGGCTTTTTTTTCTTCCCTTGTGCTTATCTTTTTCATTCTCCCCCCCCCCCCCCCCAGAATTTTTTTTTTTTCTTTTTTTTTCCTGGGCACTTTTTCTTAGCATGGGCACTTGTTTCTCCCACTGATTGGCAGTTTTGGACTTTGACCCAGATTTGCATATACTAGAGCGGTTATCAGAATAGCAGGAACACCTAGCAACTATCACAACTAGGGATGTGTGTTCTTGTATAAATCTGACTGAGAGAAACAAATATTCCGCCCTTCCCATAACCCTGCCTTTAGATAAGACCATATAGATTTATCTTTTAGCATTTGTAATATTTGCTAGCTTGAAAGATCTTTGGGCTTTTTTTTTTCTTTCCTTCTTAGTTTCTTCATTCCAGTTTCAGATATGAAAGTCAAGCTGATGTACTCAGAACTGTAAATTCAATTTTTCCTCTAGCTAGAATTGCTGAAAGCTTCTTGCTGTATCATAGGATCAGTTTTCTGATTTGATTGTGATGGGTTTTTACAATGTCCATCAAGAATGAGATAGTAGGTTCCATGCTGTTTGTTTCTTCTCTTTATTGGTGACCTCAGGACCATGTGGTGGTTTGTCAGGATTGTCATGTGGCATGAGTTGTCATGTGGCATGAGTTGTCATGTGGCACACTTCCTCACCATTCTGAATGTTTTTTTTTGGTTTTTTTTTTTACCTACCTTTCTTTTCTTCCTGTGATGTCTATGTGAAAGTCTGTGTGGCCAGAGTTGATCACCTTTTTTTTTCTTTCTATCATTCATTCATTTATTTATCATTATTTTATTTTTTTTTTGCATAATCTTCTATGAATGTCAGTTTTAAGGTCTGGTGTAAGCTTATGCTGGCCTTAATCATCTCTAAGGTCTAGTGTATGCTTATACTGGTCTTAATCATCTATAAGGTCTGGTGTAAGATTGTACTGGTCTTAATCATCTATAAGGTCTGGTGTAAGATTGTACTGGTCTTAATCATCTATAAGGTCTGGTGTAAGATTGTACTGGTCTTAATCATCTATAAGGTCTGGTGTAAGATTGTACTGGTCTTAATGATCTCCTAAAACCACATGTGTTAGTTGGTACTTGCACCAAAGTTTATCATTGTGGGTCTGTCTTAGTCATCTTTCTTATGAAGCTAAATTTAAATTTATACAGTATTAGTCATATTTTCTGTGAAACTATACAAAATATGACCATGCTAAAATAATGACTTGTTTATTGGGACCAGTAAACTATACAAAATATGACCATGCTAAAATAATGATTTGTTTATTGGGACCAGTGAACAAATAGAAAACAAAAACTACCAAGGAACTGAAGAATGATTCAGACAGAAAAACAGTTAGTGATGAATGTTACTTTGTCTGGGGAAATGGGTTATGGAGAGTTAGGTTACAAGTTTATTTTCTTGTTGCATGAAAGTTTCTCTGTAATTTAAGTTTTGTATGGAAAATCTTGTTTCTTATGTAGAAAACCTTTATGTGATTTTGATTTTGTAAAGAGAATCTTGATGTGAGTGTATTTCTTGGCATTATCTAGTGTTAACTCAGATTAAGAGATTAAGATATGATCTTAAACATACAGGATTGATTTTTTTTTTTTTTACTGCACTAACAACCACTTTGACTTGTAGGCATGCACTTTTTTAAAATTCAGGGGTAGTTTTCAAAGCAGACATGTGTGTAATCCATTTCAGATACTTCTTCTCTCCTCATTTGAGTTCCTATCTTTTTTGTTGTCTTCATTATTCTTCCCTTGGGCTGCACTTTTTCTTCCCTTGGGCTGTACTTTTTTCTTCCCTTGGGCTCTACTTTTTCTTCCCATGTGTTCTACTTTTTTCTTCCCTTAGCCTCCTCTTTTTCTTCTTCTGGGCTATACTTTTTCATTCTTATCTAATGCTCTTTATTTTTTCTTTGCATGAGCTCTTCTGTTCCTTCTCCTGGCTTTTTTTTTTTCTTTTTCTTCTTTGGACTCCTTATTTTCTTCCATTGGGCTCTTCTTTTCTTCCACTGGGCTTTTTTTTCTTCCCTTGTGCTTATCTTTTTCATTCTCCCCCCCCCCCCCAGAATTTTCTTTTCTTTTTTTTTCCTGGGCACTTTTTCTTAGCATGGGCACTTGTTTCTCCCACTGATTGGCAGTTTTGGACTTTGACCCAGATTTGCATATACTAGAGCGGTTATCAGAATAGCAGGAACACCTAGCAACTATCACAACTAGGGATGTGTGTTCTTGTATAAATCTGACTGAGAGAAACAAATATTCTGCCCTTCCCATAACCCTGCCTTTAGATAAGACCATATAGATTTATCTTTTAGCATTTGTAATATTTGCTAGCTTGAAAGATCTTTGGGCTTTTTTTTTCTTTCCTTCTTAGTTTCTTCATTCCAGTTTCAGATATGAAAGTCAAGCTGATGTACTCAGAACTGTAAATTCAATTTTTCCTCTAGCTAGAATTGCTGAAAGCTTCTTGCTGTATCATAGGATCAGTTTTCTGATTTGATTGTGATGGGTTTTTACAATGTCCATCAAGAATGAGATAGTAGGTTCCATGCTGTTTGTTTCTTCTCTTTATTGGTGACCTCAGGACCATGTGGTGGTTTGTCAGGATTGTCATGTGGCATGAGTTGTCATGTGGCATGAGTTGTCATGTGGCACACTTCCTCACCATTTTGAATGTTTTTTTTTTTATCTACCTTTCTTTTCTTCCTGTGATGTCTATGTGAATGTCTGTGTGGCCAGAGTTGATCACCTTTTTTTTTTCTTTCTATCATTCATTCATTTATTTATCATTATTTTATTATTTTTTTTTTTTGCATAATCTTCTATGAATGTCAGTTTTAAGGTCTGGTGTAAGCTTATGCTGGCCTTAATCATCTCTAAGGTCTAGTGTATGCTTATACTGGTCTTAATCATCTATAAGGTCTGGTGTAAGATTGTACTGGTCTTAATGATCTCCTAAAACCACATGTGTTAGTTGGTACTTGCACCAAAGTTTATCATTGTGGGTCTGTCTTAGTCATCTTTCTTATGAAGCTAAATTTAAATTTATACAGTATTAGTCATATTTTCTGTGAAACTATACAAAATATGACCATGCTAAAATAATGACTTGTTTATTGGGACCAGTAAACTATACAAAATATGACCATGCTAAAATAATGATTTGTTTATTGGGACCAGTAAACTATACAAAAAAATGACCATGCTAAAATGACTTCTTTATTGGGGCTAGTAGACTGGGAATGAATAATTTTGCTCGACTGATGACTTATTTGCTGAGGCCAGTAAACTATGTGAAAGATGGCTATGCTAAACTGATGATTTGTTTGTTGAGGCTAGTAAACTGTGAAATATGACCATGCTAAACTGATGATTTGTTTGTTGAGGCTAGTAAACTGTGAAAGATGACCATGCTAAACTGATGACTTGTTGAGGCTAGTAAACTATGAAATATGACCATGCTAAACCGATGATTTGTTGAGGCTAGTAAACTGTGAAATATGACCGTGCTAAACTGATGATTTGTTTGTTGAGGCTAGTAAACTATGAAATATGACCATGATAAACTGATGATTTGTTGAGGCTAGTAAACTATGAAAGATGACCATGCTAAACTGATGACTTGTTTGTTGAGGCTAAACTGTGAAAGATGACCATGCTAAACTGATGATTTGTTTGTTGAGGCTAGTAAACTGTGAACGATGACCATGCTAAACTGATGACTTGTTTGTTGAGGCTAGTAAACTATGTGAACGATGACCATGCTAAACTGATGATTTGTTTGTTGAGGCTAGTAAACTGTAAAAGATGACCATGCTAAACTGATGACTTGTTTGTTGAGGCTAGTAAACTGTGAAAGATGACCATGCTAAACTGATGACTTGTTTGTTGAGGCTAGTAAACTGTGAAAGATGACCATGCTAAACTGATGATTTGTTTGTTGAGGCTAGTAAACTATGAAATATGACCATGCTAAACTGATGATTTATTTGTTGAGGCTAGTAAACTATGAAATATGACCATTCTAAACTGATGATTTGTTGAGGCTAGTAAACTATGAAAGATGACCATGCTAAACTGATGATTTGTTTGTTGAGGCTAGTAAACTATGAAATATGACCATGCTAAACTGATGACTTATTTGTTGAGGCTAGTAAACTATGAATATGACCATGCTAAACTGATGATTTGTTGAGGCTAGTAAACTATGAAAGATGACCATGCTAAACTGATGACTTGTTTGTTGAGGCTAGTAAACTATGAAATATGACCATGCTAAACTGATGATTTGTTTGTTGAGGCTAGTAAACTGTGAAAGATGACCATGCTAAACTGATGATTTGTTTGTTGAGGCTAATAAACTGTGAAAGATGACCATGCTAAACTGATGACTTGTTTGTTGAGGCTAGTAAACTGTGAAATATGACCATGCTAAACTGATGACTTGTTTGTTGAGGCTAGTAAACTGTGAAAGATGACCATGCTAAACTGATGACTTGTTGAGGCTAGTAAACTATGAAATATGACCATGCTAAACTGATGATTTGTTTGTTGAGGCTAGTAAACTGTGAAAGATGACAATGCTAAACTGATGACTTGTTTGTTGAGGCTAGTAACTGTGAAATATGACAATGCTAAACCGATGATTTGTTGAGGCTAGTAAACTGTGAAATATGACCGTGCTAAACTGATGATTTGTTTGTTGAGGCTAGTAAACTATGAAATATGACCATGATAAACTGATGATTTGTTGAGGCTAGTAAACTATGAAAGATGACCATGCTAAACTGATGACTTGTTTGTTGAGGCTAGTAAACTGTGAAAGATGACCATGCTAAACTGATGATTTGTTTGTTGAGGCTAGTAAACTGTGAACGATGACCATGCTAAACTGATGACTTGTTTGTTGAGGCTAGTAAACTATGTGAACGATGACCATGCTAAACTGATGATTTGTTTGTTGAGGCTAGTAAACTGTAAAAGATGACCATGCTAAACTGATGACTTGTTTGTTGAGGCTAGTAAACTGTGAAAGATGACCATGCTAAACTGATGACTTGTTTGTTGAGGCTAGTAAACTGTGAAAGATGACCATGCTAAACTGATGATTTGTTTGTTGAGGCTAGTAAACTATGAAATATGACCATGCTAAACTGATGATTTATTTGTTGAGGCTAGTAACTATGAAATATGACCATTCTAAACTGATGATTTGTTGAGGCTAGTAAACTATGAAAGATGACCATGCTAAACTGATGATTTGTTTGTTGAGGCTAGTAAACTATGAAATATGACCATGCTAAACTGATGATTTATTTGTTGAGGCTAGTAAACTATGAAATATGACCATGCTAAACTGATGATTTGTTGAGGCTAGTAAACTATGAAAGATGACCATGCTAAACTGATGACTTGTTTGTTGAGGCTAGTAAACTATGAAATATGACCATGCTAAACTGATGATTTGTTTGTTGAGGCTAGTAAACTGTGAAAGATGACCATGCTAAACTGATGATTTGTTTGTTGAGGCTAATAAACTGTGAAAGATGACTATGCTAAACTGATGATTTGTTTGTTGAGGCTAGTAAACTGTGAAAGATAACTATGCTAAACTGATGATTTGTTTGTTGAGGCTAGTAAACTGTGAAAGATGACCATGCTAAACTGATGACTTGTTTGTTGAGGCTAGTAAACTGTGAAATATGACCATGCTAAACTGATGACTTGTTGAGGCTAGTAAACTGTGAAAGATGACCATGCTAAACTGATGATTTGTTTGTTGAGGCTAGTAAACTGTATGAAAGATGACCATGGTAAACTAATGTCTTATTTGTTATGACCAATAAACTGGAACTGCTCAAGACATTGTCCATTCTGTGCACGGTGCATCCCTCTGTCACCCTGGCAGACGGGTTATGGTTGATCATGTTCTCTAGGGTAATGGAGTCTGCTGAAAATCTTTGGCCTACTTAAGGTCTTCAAGCACACCGCAGTATTCCACCCCGTGTCGTACACAATGTCCATGCTTCCATACAGCACGATTAGCTACAAGCAAGAACTGCTCAGCCAGATCAAAACTAGAACAAACTAGTTCTGGCCACAAATAATTCTCAAGTAATCGGTATCGCCAAATGCGATCGTAACTCTCAATAGAGGCTTTGTTGAGTGCCGAGATATGATCCTTTGTTGTACAGGGGTGGGCATTTGAAGGGAACGAGAGCGAGCTGTACTCTTATAAAATTACAGAATGACCTGTTATTTATGGCCGAAACATGTTGCAGGCAGAAAATTTGAAGTCGTGGTTGTTTAGGTGCAGTTTGAATCGAAATAAAGGCCCATCGACAAACAGTGGGTTATATCGATCTTGATTTGTGCACCAGCACGTGTCGCGTTACGCGATACGTTGTAATAATGCAGCAGGAACAGTGGAGGCGGGCGGTTCTGGGTACACTTGGATTACATGGATCCGGGAAGAGTAGATGTACACTAGATAAACTTTCATTTCTGTGATCCAGTAAAGTTATATCCACAGAGGATTTTGTGAATTTGAAAAACAAAAATCGTTTGCAAGGAAGACTGAAGGATATGAAACTGGGTTTGCTTTGATAGTGGGATGAATAAAATTTGACATGACAGTCTGCAGTTATTTCTCACTTTCCTTCGGGTATTAAGGGGTCATCATTCTCCAGAAAAAACAAACAGACAAAGAAACAAACTTTGGCTGCGGCTGTATCCAGATTAATGTCTCTTTTTGCCGTGCTCATCTCTGTCTGTCTCTTAAAGTTGTCCACTCATCTTTATCATTGTCATCCTCGAGATGTTGTTGTCCAGCCTTCTATACCGTTGTCATCCTCGAGATGTTGTCCACCCATCTGTACCGTTGTCATCCTCGAGATGTTGTCCACCCATCTGTACCGTTGTCATCCTCGAGATGTTGTCCACCCATCTGTACCGTTGTCATCCTAGAGATGTTGTCCACCTTTCTGTACCGTTGTCATCCTCGAGATGTTGTCCACCTTTCTGTACCGTTGTCATCCTCGAGATGTTGTCCACCCATCTGTACCGTTGTCATCCTTTGCCTAACGAGGTAAGTATCCAGCCGTGGCTGTACCTTTCGACATGTACGCGCGGGGGACACTGAACGTCATCACTCCCAAGTCAGTCTGTCCATGTCTTTATGATGGCTGAGAATTTCGAGCAACATCCATGCATCAAATTTTGCGTGAAGCTCTGCAGACCTGCTACCATGACCCTCGAAATTCTTCAGGCTATTGGCGGGTGTTCTTTAGGTAGAACACAGGTTTTTGAGTGGCAGGCGCGCGTCAACGTCGGTCGGTCTGTTCAAGGTGATAACATTTATAAACTAGGAAAAAAGTAGGAACAGCTTTATTGCTTAACGAGCACGCAGTTGTGACATTTCAGTGTCAACTTATTCATAAAAAAAAACACACGGGACGAATATATATATATATATATATATATAGAGAGAGAGAGAGAGAGAGAGAGAGAGAAGAAAAAGAGGCAGACCGCGTGAAACTCTGAAGAGGACATTGTTAAGAGAGGCCAAATTAACAGGCATAAAATCCTTTGATGAGGTTGAAAGACTCGCCGAGGACAGGACAAATTGGCGAACTACTTTGCGAGCCCTATGTGACGTTTAACGGCACGTGAAGGATATAAGATATAAGAAGATATATATATATATATATATATATATATATATATATATATAGAGAGAGAGAGAGAGAGTGAGAGAGAGGATAAGATATAAATCCACATGAATGCTGTGTAAAAATAGCTGTGACGTGTAAGAAGCTGTAGCCTGTAAGGGGCTGTGTTGAGAAGTGCGCTTGGTGGAGTGTAGAGAATGTTTAAATGGAGACTTGTGATGTGTGATAGGTGGGTCGTAAATAAGGAGGGGGACCGTGGAAAGGGGAGAGAGTGATACAGTGGTAATCTAGCCGGGAGAGGGTGGAATAGATGATTATAGTTGGGGGTAGAGGGGTTGTAATGTGATGCTGTGAGGAGGTTCTGAATTATGTGTTACAAGTGAGAAAGAAGTTGAACTTGGTGCAGAGGGATTGTGATTGTAGAAGAAGGGAATGTCAGATGTAGCTGTATTGCGAGTTCAGACATGTGGTTCCAGCGTCCCACATTCCTGAATGTAGCCGTTCTCAGGTGCTAGGCGACTCCTGTCATCAGCGTGATATTGTTTGATGGCTGTTTCCAGAAAATCAGATTTGCCTCTATGGTTTTATATAGTTATACACTAATTATTCGTGTGTTCAAGATGACGAGCGCTCATGGTGGCCAGTCATCAGTAGAATACCAGACACTGTGGAAAAAAAAATTCGTGAACTCATCCATGAAGACCGTCACCGAACAATCCGCTCTCTGATAAGGTTGGAATCTGTGTCAGGAGATACTCACGGAAAACCTGAACACGCAACGCGCTGCTATGAAGTTTGTCGCCCGAACCTTTGACAATCGATTAAAAAACAGCAGCATCTGGATGTGTGCTTTTGAGTTTCGTGAGATGATAACGGCGATCCAACTTTCATCTCCAGGATCATCACGGACGATGAAATCTGGGTTTACAAGCCGGAGACAAACCAACGGTTGTCACAGGTCTGCAGTCATCAAGACTAAAGAAGCCGTGGCAGGTCTGGAGTGCAACGAAAAGCATGCTCATAGTTTGTTTTTTGTTATCGACATCAGGGGCATCCTTCGCAGAGAAATTGTTCTTCCAGGCATCCGGAACTGTCTCGCAACCTCTGTTGGCTCTTGCATCATCATCACCACAAGGATGCGCCCGTTCACACATCTCTTAAGTCGACGCAGTTTTACTCGCCTGACCTAGCCACCTATGACTGCCTTGTTCCTCAAAATGAAACTGAAGTTGGAGGGGCACTGCTTCGACACTGTAGATGAAATCCAAACGGAATAGCAAGAAGTACTGAACAACCTTCAGTAGAAGGATTTCCGCGCTGTTTTTTGAGGCGTAGAAGAGCGGCTAGAGCGTACATTCCCGCGTAGACTGTTTCAAAAGGGATAGCCACCAAATTTAAACAAGGTAAGTCTGTACTTTTTTTTTTTAAAGACCATTTGAGGAACTTGTCAATATGAAACGTAAAGTTACGTTTTGTGGTTTGTCAGTTTATACATGTAGTTCTAGGTTTTCCTCCCCTTCAGCTTTGATATTTGTACATGTTTCACCTAACAGTTTTTAAAGGAAATGTCTGCTCTCATATTACGACAGAACAAGGCATGGACTCAGCATTGTATTCTTAGGTAATGTCAGTGTTAGTCAGTGAGTAGACGGGAAGATAGATAGATATAGACAGACAGACAGATAGATAGAGAGAGAGGGGGGGGGGGGAGAGAAAGGGGAGTAGATTAAGCTTCAGATCCACATATTAGTGATCAAGTTTCAAGTTCGTGAACAGAGTTGAAAATAGCACGGTGCTGTCTTTACATACATGATCGGGTTCGCCTACCTACTGTACGATAGTCGGCAGGATTGTCTGCCTACTGTACGATAGTCGGCAGGATTGTCTGCCTACTGTACGATAGTCGGCAGGATTGTCTGCCTACTGTACGATAGTCGGCAGGATTGTCTGCCTACTGTAGTCGGCAGGATTGTCTGCCTACTGTACGATAGTCGGCAGGATTGTCTGCCTACTGTACGATAGTCGGCAGGATTGTCTGCCTACTGTACGATAGTCGGCAGGATTGTCTGCCTACTGTACGATAGTCGGCAGGATTGTCTGCCTACTGTACGATAGTCGGCAGGATTGTCTGCCTACTGTACGATAGTCGGCAGGATTGTCTGCCTATGTCTGATTCACTGACCTCAAGGTGGCCCAGGAGAGTCACAGACTAACGGAGTAAATCTCAAAACAAAACAAAAACCAGAGGAAAGGACGCTGAGGTATTTGAGGATGAATATATTTAGCCTGGTCACCTCTTGCTATCCCCTGAGGTATTTGAGGATGAATATATTTAGCCTGGTCACCTCTTGCTATCCCCTGAGGTATTTGAGGATGAATATATTTAGCCTGGTCACCTCTTGCTATCCCCTGAGGTATTTGAGGATGAATATATTTAGCCTGGTCACCTCTTGCTATCCGCTGAGGTATTTGAGGATGAATATATTTAGCCTAGTCACCTCTTGCTATCCGCTGAGGTATTTGAGGATGAATATATTTAGCCTGGTCACCTCTTGCTATCCGCTGAGGTATTTGAGGATGAATATATTTAGCCTGGTCACCACTTGCTATCCGCTGAGGTATTTGAGGATGAAAATATTTAGCCTGGTCACCACTTGCTATCCCCTGAGGTATTTGAGGATGAATGTATTTAGCCTGGTCACCTCTTGCTATCCGCTGAGGTATTTGAGGATGAAAATATTTAGCCTGGTCACCTCTTGCTATCCCCTGAGGTATTTGAGGATGAAAATATTTAGCCTGGTCACCTCTTGGCATCCCCCGCAACTCTTGACACATTTTCAGACTTACACACGTTGTGATTGTTCTTTTGGACTGAATTGATAGAACTGAATTCGTGTAAAGTATAACACACTGGCAAGGTACTTTCTTCGCACCACTTGCCCAGGCGAAACAGTGTATTGTTAGTTGTTACTGTGACTCAACATTGGTAGAATTAGCCACGAGGCACCACGTGCCAGGTGGAGCAGTGTATACACTGCTAGTAGCTACTGTGTTGGTAGAATTAGCTATAATAGGAACTGTTCAGCAAAATGATGCGTGGTCAAATTCAAGTTAGTATTTACATGTTTCAAAACCGTGGTGTGACAGGTGGAAAAAATGTCATTATTAGCTACATGTGGAGGACATGCCAGGTGTCAGCGTCCCCTCTCCCCCCTCTATTTATTTGTATGTGTCTCTTAACACAGAATAGCGCAGGGGAAGCACTTGTGAAAACTGATACCTGACACTAGTATTAGGGAAAATAAAAGCCAATGACAGAGGACACTTCACCTGTGGAAGCAGAGAGTTTGAATGCTTCACTATACTACAGCAGTTATTCGTGTTAATTGTGTGAATTTGTATTCCGTGTTCCAGTGGGACGCTTTGAAATCTTCTGCCAGAGAAACAGGCTAGTACCCAGTATACGGTTAACACGATGTGTAAACTAGGGGAAAAGTAGGAACAGCTTTATTATTTAACGAATACAAAGTCGTGACGTTTCGCCTTGAGCCTTAATCATACAAACACATACAGGACGAAGAATTAGAGAGAGGAGACAAAGTATAGGTGTACTGGGAGAACAAAAGAGTTAAAAACATAAAAGTAGATCTTCTGCGCTGGCCCAGGTGGCCCTTTGAGGACGGTCAGTTTTGGGATCACTTCTATACCGTCTTGCAGACTGCAGAAGCGGGAAAGTTGTATTGTAAGCTGAACTTTGATATCTCAACGGGTACAAATTTACCAGTTTAAATTTTACTTTGTTATTCATTCTCTAAAGGAAAAGACGGATCTAATTTCCCGCCCACGCCCCCCCCCCCCAGTAATTACACAAAATCTGGGGGATATCTCTACATCCTGGATCCTCCCTTAGGAACGGATCAACCAATGAGCGCTTACCACACCCTCATACTGAATATCGGTCACACAGTGGCACCTAAAGCAGGATTTACAACCCTCATACCGTATCTTTGAGTGCCAGTTCATCGCTTGACTGACCTGAAAAAAAAAAAGGAAGGGTGGTTAACCAGAGCAATAATCGTGCTGAGATGGGCGGGAAAACCGCTGACAGAGTGGAGGGAAAGGCACTCTTGAATTTGTTTACGGTGACTTGCAGTTTCCTCTTTTGTTTTGCGCGGTTGGCGCGCTTTCATACGGTACAGCCACCGCGCGCTTTGTGTGACTTCCTGGATCTGAGCAGTCGATCTTTTGTAGGGGTGGTCAGATGTGACGAAGTGTAACGCTTCAAGACACGATCACACTAGCACGAATTGTCTGGAAGCACAGAGTGGCAGCAAATGCAGCCATTTAAATATGCAAGCTTATAGTGTCTGTCTCGGTATTCATTTACCTCAAGGTGGCCCAGGAGAGTCACAGACTAACGGAGTAAATCTCAAAACAAAACAAAAACCAGAGGAAAGGACGCTGAGGTATTTGAGGATGAATATATTTAGCCTGGTTACCTCTTGCTATCCGCTGAGGTATTTGAGGATGAAAATATTTAGCCTGGTCACCTCTTGGCATCCCCCGCAACTCTTGACACATTTTCAGACTTACACACGTTGTAATTGTTTTTTTGAACTGAATTGATAGAACTGAATTCGTGTAAAGTATAACACACTGGCAAGGTACTTTCTTCGCACCACTTGCCCAGGCGAAACAGTGTATTGTTAGTTGTTACTGTGACTCAACATTGGTAGAATTAGCCACGAGGCACCACGTGCCAGGTGGAGCAGTGTATACACTGCTAGTAGCCACTGTGTTGGTAGAATTAGCTATAATAGGAACTGTTCAGCAAAATGATGCGTGGTCAAATTCAAGTTAGTATTTAGATGTTTCAAAACCGTGGTGTGACAGGTGGAAAAAATGTCATTATTAGCTACATGTGGAGGACATGCCAGGTGTCAGCGTCCCCTCTCCCCCCTCTATTTATTTGTATGTGTCTCTTAACACAGAATGGCGCAGGGGAAGCACTTGTGAAAACTGATACCTGACACTAGTATTAGGGAAAATAAAAGCCAATGACAGAGGACACTTCACCTGTGGAAGCAGAGAGTTTGAATGCTTCACTATACTACAGCAGTTATTCGTGTTAATTGTGTGAATTTGTATTCCGTGTTCCAGTGGGACGCTTTGAAATCTTCGGTCAAAGAAACAGGCTAGTACCCAGTATACGGTTAACACGATGTGTAAACTAGGGGAAAAGTAGAAACAGCTTTATTATTTAACGAATACAAAGTCGTGACGTTTCGCCTTGAGCCTTAATCATACAAACACATACAGGACGAAGAATTAGAGAGAGGAGATAAAGTATAGGTGTACTGGGAGAACAAAAGAGTTAAAAACATAAAAGTAGATCTGCTGCGCTGGCCCAGGTGGCCCTTTGAGGACGGTCAGTTTTGGGATCACTTCTATACCGTCTTGCAGACTGCAGAAGCGGGAAAGTTGTATTGTAAGCTGAACTTTGATATCTCAACGGGTACAAATTTACCAGTTTAAATTTTACTTTGTTATTCATTCTCTAAAGGAAAAGACGGATCTAATTTCCCCCCCCCCCCAGTAATTACACAAAATCTGGGGGATATCTCTACATCCTAGATCCTCCCTTAGGAACGGATCAACCAATGAGCGCTTACCACACCCTCATACTGAATATCGGTCACACAGTGGCACCTAAAGCAGGATTTACAACCCTCATACCGTATCTTTGAGTGCCAGTTCATCGCTTGACTGACCTGGAAAAAAAAAAGGAAGGGTGGTTAACCAGAGCAATAATCGTGCTGAGATGGGCGGGAAAACCGCTGACAGAGTGGAGGGAAAGGCACTCTTGAATTTGTTTACGGTGACTTGCAGTTTCCTCTTTTGTTTTGCGCGGTTGGCGCGCTTTCATACGGTACAGCCACCGCGTGCTTTGTGTAACTTCCTGGATCTGAGCAGTCGATCTTTTGTAGGGGTGGTCAGATGTGACGAAGTGTAACTCTTCAAGACACGATCACACTAGCACGAATTGTCTGGAAGCACAGAGTGGCAGCAAATGCAGCCATTTAAATATGCAAGCTTATATTGTCTGTCTCGGTATTCATTTATCACAAGTCCGATGTTACAGTTAAATTGACCGAGAATAGAATCCCGAACTATAGCGAAATGAAGATAATGACTGAGAATAGAATCTTGGACTCTAGCAAGAAGAGGATAATGACTGAGAATAGAATCTTGGACTCTAGCAAGAAGAGGATAATGACTGAGAATAGAATCTTGGACTCTAGCAAGAAGAGGATAATGACTGAGAATAGAATCTTGGACTCTAGCAAGAAGAGGATAGTGACTGAGAATAGAATCTTGGACTCTAGCAAGAAGAGGATAGTGACTGAGAATAGAATCTTGGACTCTAGCAAGAAGAGGATAATGACTGAGAATAGAATCTTGGACTCTAGCAAGAAGAGGATAATGACTGAGAATAGAATCTTGGACTCTAGCAAGAAGAGGATAATGACTGAGAATAGAATCTTGGACTCTAGCAAGAAGAGGATAATGACTGAGAATAGAATCTTGGACTCTAGCAAGAAGAGGATAATAACTGAGAATAGAATTCCGAACTCTAGCGAGACGAGGATAATTGAAAATAGAATCCCCGAACTCTAGCAAGAAGAGGATAATAACTGAGAATAGAATTCCGAACTCTAGCGAGACGAGGATAATTGAAAATAGAATCCCCGAACTCTAGCAAGACGAGGGTAATGACAGACTAGAATCCCGAACTATAGCAAAACGAGGATAATGGATGAGAAATAGAATCCCGAACTATAGCAAAACAAAGATAATGATTGAAAATAGAAGCCCGGACTCGTAAAACGATAATTTTTTTTTTATAAATAGGAAACAACAAGACTGTCGTACGGTAAAGTAAGAGAACAGTTTTGTAGGATTAGACCTGGAAAAAATCGTAGACAAAGCACTTTAGTGAGACGCTTTGAAATCTTCGGTCAAAGAAAACAGGCTAGTACCCAGTATACGGTTAACACGATGTGTAAACTAGGGGAAAAGTAGAAACAGCTTTATTATTTAACGAATACAAAGTCGTGACGTTTCGCCTTGAGCCTTAATCATACAAACACATACAGGACGAAGAATTAGAGAGAGGAGATAAAGTATAGGTGTACTGGGAGAACAAAAGAGTTAAAAACATAAAAGTAGATCTGCTGCGCTGGCCCAGGTGGCCCTTTGAGGACGGTCAGTTTTGGGATCACTTCTATACCGTCTTGCAGACTGCAGAAGCGGGAAAGTTGTATTGTAAGCTGAACTTTGATATCTCAACGGGTACAAATTTACCAGTTTAAATTTTACTTTGTTATTCATTCTCTAAAGGAAAAGACGGATCTAATTTCCCCCCCCCCCCACCCCCACCCCCCAGTAATTACACAAAATCTGGGGGATATCTCTACATCCTAGATCCTCCCTTAGGAACGGATCAACCAATGAGCGCTTACCACACCCTCATACTGAATATCGGTCACACAGTGGCACCTAAAGCAGGATTTACAACCCTCATACCGTATCTTTGAGTGCCAGTTCATCGCTTGACTGACCTGGAAAAAAAAAAGGAAGGGTGGTTAACCAGAGCAATAATCGTGCTGAGATGGGCGGGAAAACCGCTGACAGAGTGGAGGGAAAGGCACTCTTGAATTTGTTTACGGTGACTTGCAGTTTCCTCTTTTGTTTTGCGCGGTTGGCGCGCTTTCATACGGTACAGCCACCGCGTGCTTTGTGTAACTTCCTGGATCTGAGCAGTCGATCTTTTGTAGGGGTGGTCAGATGTGACGAAGTGTAACTCTTCAAGACACGATCACACTAGCACGAATTGTCTGGAAGCACAGAGTGGCAGCAAATGCAGCCATTTAAATATGCAAGCTTATATTGTCTGTCTCGGTATTCATTTATCACAAGTCCGATGTTACAGTTAAATTGACCGAGAATAGAATCCCGAACTATAGCGAAATGAAGATAATGACTGAGAATAGAATCTTGGACTCTAGCAAGAAGAGGATAATGACTGAGAATAGAATCTTGGACTCTAGCAAGAAGAGGATAATGACTGAGAATAGAATCTTGGACTCTAGCAAGAAGAGGATAATGACTGAGAATAGAATCTTGGACTCTAGCAAGAAGAGGATAGTGACTGAGAATAGAATCTTGGACTCTAGCAAGAAGAGGATAGTGACTGAGAATAGAATCTTGGACTCTAGCAAGAAGAGGATAATGACTGAGAATAGAATCTTGGACTCTAGCAAGAAGAGGATAATGACTGAGAATAGAATCTTGGACTCTAGCAAGAAGAGGATAATGACTGAGAATAGAATCTTGGACTCTAGCAAGAAGAGGATAATAACTGAGAATAGAATCTTGGACTCTAGCAAGAAGAGGATAATAACTGAGAATAGAATTCCGAACTCTAGCGAGACGAGGATAATTGAAAATAGAATCCCCGAACTCTAGCAAGAAGAGGATAATAACTGAGAATAGAATTCCGAACTCTAGCGAGACGAGGATAATTGAAAATAGAATCCCCGAACTCTAGCAAGACGAGGGTAATGGATGACAGACTAGAATCCCGAACTATAGCAAAACGAGGATAATGGATGAGAAATAGAATCCCGAACTATAGCAAAACAAAGATAATGATTGAAAATAGAAGCCCGGACTCGTAAAACGATAATTTTTTTTTATAAATAGGAAACAACAAGACTGTCGTACGGTAAAGTAAGAGAACAGTTTTGTAGGATTAGACCTGGAAAAAAATCGTAGACAAAGCACTTTAGTGAGACGCGAGAGAAAGAAAAATCACAAGAGAATTACCTGAGATTCGAACCATGGACTCCGGGAGGAATGCTTATATCGTACAACGAGCAATCGTTTAGCCGCTAGAGGGCACTTCTCTAACTACCAGGTCTCTAATCAACATTATCTTACATCCGTATATTTTGCCTAGGTCTTTGCAGCGTACTCCCACCCCGACCTCTCCCCCTCTCACATCTGTGCACAAACCTTTCAGTATATAACTATTGATTACTGACTGTACTCAGTTCATTGATTATGACAGCGCTCACAACATAACCTTGTGCCAGTCGGTCGCTCAGTGTCTGGTTATTACCATCGGTCATGTGCTCATAGCCATATCCCTACCTTGCACTGATTACTGGTTATAGCCTCATTAAAATCAGAGGGATTCATCGTGTTAACCAGAGTTCCTTTCTAACAGACAGGTGAAGAATGGCCAACAAAAGCTGGTTCGCCAAGAGAAGAGTTTAGGTAAAAGTGTACAAACGGGGGTCAACATTCAATGGATATGTAATGAAAAGAGTTGCATATCTGTCAGAAGAAAAGATATGTGGAAACGAGGTACAGAGAAAGAATGAAAGAAGATCGTGGACGTTAGCGATGGAATTATAGATCAGTGTTGATTTCACGTGGTCATATGCTGTCAGCCAAGCAATGATCTAAACCTTGGTAAACTCTTTGATTTGTGAGTGTCTGCACTAGTGTACTGCCAGACAAACAACGATCTAAACATTGGTAAACTCTTTGATTTGTGAGTGTCTGCACTAGTGTACTGCCAGACAAACAACGATCTAAACATTGGTAAACTCTTTGATTTGTGAGTGTTTGCGCTAGTATGCTGCCAGACAAACAACGATCTAAACATTAGTAAACTCTTTGATTTGTAAATGTTTGCGCTAGTGTGCTGTCAGCCAGACAACGATCTAAACATTAGTAAACTCTTTGATTTGTGAATGTTTGCGCTAGTGTGCTGTCAGCCAAGACAACGATCTAAACATGAGTAAAATCTTTGATTTGTGAATGTTTGCGCTAGTGTGATGTCAGCCAGACAACGATCTAAACATGAGTAAACTCTTTGATTTGTGAATGTTTGCGCTAGTGTGATGTCAGCCAGACAACGATCTAAACATGAGTAAACTCTTTGATTTGTGAATCTTTGCGCTAGTGTGCTTTCAGCCAGACAACGATCTAAACATGAGTAAACTCTTTGATTTGTGAGTGTTTGCGCTAGTGTGCTGTCAGCCAGACAACGATTTAGACACTCGTAAACTCTTGAGTCCACGGTAATGTGTATTAGTCTGCTAATCAGGTTGTGTTCACCGCACAGAAATGCAGCAAAAATATACCTTTACCTGAAACAAGCTAGTTGCAGTTGTATTACCCGACATGTGTGTTATTCACTCACCAGATCTATGAGCTTCCCAATAGATTTATCTCCTCAATAAACGTGACACTAAACACCGACTCTGGCGGAGTCGAAAGCCACAATAAACGGTTTATTGTCTGGTCTGACTTAAGTTCTCTTGTAAGTGCTCAAATATGCATTGAAATCGTAGTTATTCAGAGCAGAACGAACCAACGAACGAACGAAAGAACAGACTATTTTCAGAGGGTTAAGAATTGGGCTGCCTGGCAGGCATTTCTACCATTCTGCCCTTCATCATACAACTTTCATTCCGTCACAGACATTCATTGGGGAAGGGGTGGAGGTGTGGGAGGTTTAATGGAAAAGACGAACAGATGGATCAAAGGAGACAGGAAAGAGTGGGGGGGGGGAGTGAAATTTGTACTAGTGGAAAATGAAAAAAGGGAGATGAAACTAATGCAAAAAAGGGGGGGGGGGACAGTTGATGATGAGAAATAAATTGGTAAGAAGAGTAATGGGGAAAATGGTGCAGAATTTCGTTAGAGAATTAGTAGCACTGAAGAGAGTGAGAGTGATATATGGGTGGGAGGAGGAGGGAATGAAAGAGTGAAAGATTTGAGGAAAGGAGTGAGGAAAATGGAGGAATGGCAGGGGCGCAGGTGTAACACAGTGGCTTGTAAGTTATGATTGTAGTATTATTATAGCCTTGTTAATTAGGATAGTACTAATATGAGGCCGAGGGAAAAACAGATTCAAGAGATACACCCAGATTATAATAGTCCTAAATGACTAAACTGAATGGTTAAATCAACAGTATGGAAACAGACAGACGGACACTGCGTAAGCAGAAATTCCCTACAGGTATCGCAAACGCCTGATACTGAATAAGAAGAGTTTACCCACGCCAGAAAATTGAATAGACTGATTTGACGCAACTGACTTACTGACAGGTGAGGCGTATTTGCTTATCTTAGGACGCAATTTGCACACATGAATAGTCCATCGGACCAATAAGATGACCAAAGGGATTGGACCGGCTTATCGCGAAGTCCAATCAGTATGTAGTTAACCAATTGACCAATAGAAAGATCTAGAGGTGTGTCCTATCGGACAACTGACTTACGATATATAAGCCAGGCATACAGATTTAAAAAGAAAAGGAAGACTGAGAGGAGAGAAGAAGAAAAGAATAGAAAATTAGATAGGAGAGCAACGGCAGATAGAATAGATGGACAAGTAGAACCAAAAGATATTCAGGAGATAGATTTATTCACGAGTTGTTGATCTAGTGCAGTGTAGAGTTAGCCATTTTTGGTCACAGTTTGTGTAGAAAATAACGCTAGAGTTTGATTTTGTAAAAAAATGATTATGTGCTTCAAAGACGAAACCAATGAATTTTATGTCCTATTGCATCTTATTCCAAGTGATGTTGTCAGCAGTATATCTGTGACCTTATTTGTCAGACTTAAATGGATTCAGTGAACTTATTCAGCGGACTTGGTCAAGTGAATCTTGTAATATCTGTGAAGCGTATTCTAAACCACAGAAATCTTGATGTATGTGAAGATAATGTCCCATAACGTCTAACTAAGATTTGAGTATAATACGAGGAATAATTATAAGGCTTTAATTGCTGTTAATAAGTCAGATGTTTCGGCCACAACGACTGTTTGTCGTATACAAGATACAGGCAATCAGTGATTCGTCCAGGCATCGATCATTATAATTAGACGATATCAATCAGAGAACACTTCAGTCATTGATATATAATTCAGAGCCAAACAGTTATACAGGAACATTGATTAAAAAGGCAACAGTAATTGACATGGGAGTTGTGATAGAACAAAAGGTCAAGGGAGAGAAAGAGAGGGGGAGAGTGATATTTGTACTAGTGGAAAATGAAAAAAGGGAGATGAAACTAATGCAAAAAAAAGGGGGGGGGGGGACAGTTGATGATGAGAAATAAATTGGTAAGAAGAGTAATGGGGAAAATGGTGCAGAATTTCGTTAGAGAATTAGTAGCACTGAAGAGAGTGAGAGTGATATATGGGTGGGAGGAGGAGGGAATGAAATAGTGAAAGATTTGAGGAAAGGAGTGAGGAAAATGGAGGAATGGCAGGGGCGCAGGTGTAACACAGTGGCTTGTAAGTTATGATTGTAGTATTATTATAGCCTTGTAATTAGGATAGTACTAATATGAGGCCGAGGGAAAAACAGATTCAAGAGATGCACCCAGATTATAATATTCCTAAATGACTAAACTGAATGGTTAAATCAATAGTATGGAAACAGACAGACGGACACTGCGTAAGCAGAAATTCCCTACAGGTATCGCAAACGCCTGATACTGAATAAGAAGAGTTTACCCACGCCAGAAAATTGAATAGACTGATTTGACGCAACTGACTTACTGACAGGTGAGGCGTATTTGCTTATCTTAGGACGCAATTTGCACACATGAATAGTCCATCGGACCAATAAGATGACCAAAGGGATTGGACCGGCTTATCGCGAAGTCCAATCAGTATGTAGTTAACCAATTGACCAATAGAAAGATCTAGAGGTGTGTCCTATCGGACAACTGACTTACGATATATAAGCCAGGCATACAGATTTAAAAAGAAAAGGAAGACTGAGAGGAGAGAAGAAGAAAAGAATAGAAAATTAGATAAGAGAGCAACGGCAGATAGAATAGATGAACAAGTAGAACCAAAAGATATTCAGGAGATAGATTTGTTCACGAGTTGTTGATCTAGTGCAGTGTAGAGTTAGCCACTTGTGGTCACAGTTTGTGTAGAAAATAACGCTAGAGTTTGATTTTGTAAAAAAATGATTATGTGCTTCAAAGACGAAACCAATGAATTTTATGTCCTATTGCATCTTATTCCAAGTGATGTTGTCAGCAGTATATCTGTGACCTTATTTGTCAGACTTAAATGGATTCAGTGAACTTATTCAGCGGACTTGGTCAAGTGAATCTTGTAATATTTGTGAAGCGTATTCTAAACCACAGAAATCTTGATGTATGTGAAGATAATGTCCCATAATGTCTAACTAAGATTTGAGTATAATACGAGGAATAATTATAAGGCTTTAATTGCTGTTAATAAGTCAGATGTTTCGGCCACAACGACTGTTCATCGTATACAAGATACAGGCAGTCAGTGATTCGTCCAGGCATCGATCATTCAAGCGGCAGTATAATTAGACGATATCAATCAGAGAACACTTCAGTCATTGATATATAATTCAGAGCCAAACAGTTATACAAGAACATTGATTAAAAAGGCAACAGTAATTGACATGGGAGTTGTGATAGAACAAAAGGTCAAGGGAGAGAAAGAGAGGGGGAGAGTGATATTTTGGGGAGAGATAAGTAGAAGAAGGAGGGAGGGCTTGTGAGTGCGAGAAATAGCAAGGACTGAACGACAGATCTGGATAGAGATGGAAGTAAAAGATTGTGAATAAGAGAATTTAGGGTAAAAGAATGTAGAATGGCGGAATATAGAATGAAGGAATGTAATTTGACGGAATCTAGAATGAGGGAATTTAGCATAGAAATGTAGTATGTTGGAGGTAATTTAGCATAGAGATGTAGTATGTTGGAGTATAGAATGAGAAAATGTAGTAAGATGGAATACATAATGATATGCATATGCAGGAAACTCTCCACCGTAGAGAGCGGAACAACAACACAACTCCTTCAGATCATCAGAGGAAGTACCCCCCCCCCCTCAGACAAGTGTTTCGGCCCTTTAAACTCCTGACACTCTAAGTGGGGTGGGCCCCTCTGGGTCATGACTCCCATGTGTCTTGTGAGTTGTTGCTTTTTTTTTTCCAGTCCCGGGATTGAACCCATGATCTCCCAGTTGCCACTGCACTTTGTCTTTAGCGATCCAGCCACGGAGGGGTTGTGGCAAATGAAATTGCTTATGTTCCCGATGCTTGTTTCGCATACTCCACAGCCAGCATGAGCCCTTTTCTGCTGTTTCTGAAAGGCTTCTCAGTGCCCTTGCTCTTGCCTGTCCCTTTATGCCCAGTTGCTTACATATGTCATATGCTGATGTTGCTACGAATCCTCTTGCTCCCACTTCTACAGCTATCACTTTTGCCCCGATTCCTGTCCCCTGCCTCATTTGCTTGACCAGATCATTGTACTTCTCCAATTTGAATAAATGTTGTTCCTCTATTCTAGTTTCGTATGGGACCGTAAGATGGAACACATAATGATAGAATGTAGTATGATGGAACACATAATGATAGAATGTAGTATGACGGAATATAGAATGAGAGAATGTAGTATGATGGAATATAGAATGATATAATGTAGTATGACGGAATATAGAATAAGAGAATGTAATGTGATGGAATGTAGAATGAAAGAATGTAGTATGACGGAATATAGAATAAGAGAATGTAATGTGATGGAATGTAGAATGAAAGAATGTAGTATGACGGAACATAGAATGAGAGAATGTAGTATGACGGAATATAGAGTGAGAGAATGTAGTATGATGGAATATAGAATGACATAATGTAGTATGACGGAACATAAAATGAGAGAATGTAGTATGACGGAACATAAAATGAAATAACGTATAACGGAACATAAAATGATATAGCGTTGTATGACGGAATATAGAATGATATAACGTTGTATGCCGGAGTATAGAATGATATAATGTAGTATGATGGAACAGAGTGAGAGAGTATTGTATGACGGAATTTAGAATGAGAGAATGTATTATGCCGGAACATATAATGATGAATATAGAGAACATATAATGATGAATATAGAATGAGATAATGTAGTATGACGGAATATATAATGAGAGAATGTAGTATTACGGAACATAGAATGAGATAATGTAGTATTACGGAATATATCATGAGAGAATGTAGTATGACGGAACATATAATGATATAATGTAGTATGACGGAACATAGAATGATATAATGTAGTATTACGGAATATATCATGAGAGAATGTAGTATGACGGAACATATAATGATATAATGTAGTATGACGGAACATAGAATGAGATAATGTATTTTGATGGAATGAAGAATTACATGCATGATGACGGAATATAGAATGCCAGAAAGAATGTACCAGAGAATGTATTATGAAAGAATTGCACTAGAGATTGTATTCTGACAAAATACAGAAAAGGAAAATGATGGAGTATAGTTAGAAAGAATGTAGAACCGGAGAATACGGAACGAGGGAGTGTAAACTGAAGGTATGCAGAAGAAAAACTAGCTGTGTAAAATTATTTGTAAGAAATACTGGCCTTAGTAGGTATTGTCTAGCTAGACTAGTCTGTTAACAGAATTGTGGATACGTATATATGTGAACACGAGAATACAAAGTGAACAACATTAATTAACCATGTCAATGTGTCTGTGCATCCGGGACTGATAGTGTCTCAGCTACCATCGTCAATAGCTTTGAAAAAAAAAATAGAACACGCTCTACTCAGACTGGGTTCCTGTTGTTGAAAAGCGAGTTAAGTTGGTTTCTGATTGTGTTATCAGCGAACACTGGAACTCCTGGTGACATACAGCACGTAGAGTAGTGTTACTAGACCATTTATTACCCGCTCCAACTTCTGTGCTTCTGAGAGAAAATGATCTCATGGTGTTCCGTCAGTGAAGTGAGTACATATACTAGTACCCGTGTATGGTTGCCCGTTTTGACTATGTGTAATATTTTTGTTCTTCATAATGTAGGTCATTTCAAATGTGCGTGGTTTCACGATACAGTTACATACGATTTGTAATGTTTCAGTTTTGTAAACAGCGTTAACAAATTTTTGTGTTAACATTATTTTCTTTCTTATGGTGTTTGTCAGTGATGCTGGTTATCTTGTTGTAATATTAGAATTTTGTCTATAATGTTGGTTGCCTTGTTATAAATATTAGAAATTTTTGTCTATAATGTTGTACTTGTGTCTATAGATGAATGTTAATGTGCGTGTCTAGATATCCATACTAAAGTTGTACGTGTCTAGATATCCACACTAAAGTTGTACGTGCCTAGATATCTATACTAAAGTTGTACGTGTCTAGATAGTCATACTAAAGTTGTACGTGTCTAGATATCTAAAGTTGTACGTGTCTAGATATTTATACTAAAGTTGTACGTGTCTAGATATTCATACTAAAGTTGTACGTGTCTAGATATTCATACTAAAGTTGTACGTGTCTAGATGTCCATACTAAAGTTGTAGGTGTCTAGATATCCATACTAAAGTTGTGCGTGTCTAGACATCATACTAAAGTTGTGCGTGTCTAGATATCCATACTAAAGTTATGCGTGTCTAGATATCCATACTAAAGTTGGACGTGTCAAATAAATCTTACTTATTGTACTTGTTTAGACACGCGTGTTAATATTGCACGGGGTTTGACATCCTCGTCAATACTGTTTACAGTATGCCTAGAGATTCGAGTCAGCGCTTTACTTGTTAAAAGAACCAGGTTAATGTTGTACGTTTGTAGTAACACATTCTTGTCATGCTAGGGCCAGACCCGCGTCAAGAAACTGTTTGCTTGTTAGTGACGCTGCGTGACCTTTCGCCTGAACATGTTTTATGTCCAGCTTTTGCAAGATGGTGTTCGGAAGCAGCGTGGTCGCCCTTCCTAATCCTGCCTTCTCTAGAATTCGGCTGTGCTTGTTTTATTTCTTTCTGTTTGGTTTTTGTTTTAGCAATGTCCTTGTGTATTTGTGGTTTGCTCTCTCTCTCTCTCTCTCTCTCTCTCTCTCTCAATATCCTGAATGAGTTCTAAGAGTACGGTCCGCCATATTTTTCATCATTGTAGTTTGACATTGCCAAGCGTTATCGTATGAACATTTCCATTTTAAAGCCAAAGTCTTCGTTGTCATCATCAGGTCTACAGGCGCGTAAGAGACCTAGATCTCCGTAAACATCTGCCTTTCCATTGTTCTAATCTATTTCCAGGTTTTCCGTCGCGTCTTTCTTGCGCTTTGGAGTTCAGCGTGAAAGGCTTTGACTCTTTGGATGCTCTCTCGTTTTTTTGTTTCTTTCCTCGGTTTGGAAGGGTTTGATCTCCTGGTCTTGTATGGCGATGGCGTTTGTTGGTGTCAGGTAGCTGTGACGTCGTCCACAGCCGGTGAAAGCTGGACATCCTTTGCACTTCCGCGGTTCTCCTGGAGGCGGCTGGTTTTGTTATAATACCGATTTGTCGGCGTGTTAGGGGTAGACATGTTCTTGTGGTGTCAAAGCCTACAAGAAATTCTGCTCTTCAGGGATGCTCCCCGTGGTACACTCCCCATCCGTTCGTACGTTCTCCCCCCCCCCATAGATATTTAGTACGCATGCCACCACTGTTTGTTCTCTTCCCCCCCCCCCCCCCTAGATCTTTAGTACACTTCCCATCAACTCTTCTTTCCACGTAGATCTTTAGTACACTCCCCATCCAAGTTGAATCTGTATGCTCAAACAACCCCCCCCCCCACCCCAACTTCCTGCCCCTAATAAACTGAAGACTGAAGAATCTAGGAGAGACCTTACATCGGTGGGTTTCTCAACCCAGGGTTCCATGACAAGTCTGCTGGGATTCTGCCAGAGATTGTGACTGGAAAATCCCTCGAAGGCTGTTCTTGAGGAACCTGTATCTCTTTCCTAACACCGGCGAAGTAAAAATCACATTTTAAAACATAACAAAGCTAACAAGAGTTTTTAGAAAATCGTTTTGAACGAGACAGAGGTAAGTACCATAGGTGCTTGAAAACTGTCTTCACCAGTCTCCCTCAGACATCCATGCAAACATAGATTAGTGTTAATAAACTATTGGGAGTCATCAGACACGTGGCATCCATCATAGCTCATATTGAGATGAAAGTACTCTGTAAATGACAGTTTACGTATTTACATTACATATAAAGATGATAAAATAACACCTTACAAGTAAGTCAGTTTCCTGTGCTTCATGTGTGATAAAATAACCACCTACAAGTAAGCCAGTTTCCTGTAAGTGCTTCATGTGTGATAAAATAACCACCAACAAGTAAGCCAGTTTCCTGTAAGTGCTTCATGTGTGATAAAATAACCACCAACAAGTTTGCCAGTTTCCTGTAAGTGCTTCATGTGTGATAAAATATGGACACAGAAGAAATGAAAAAAAAAACCGAGCTCACATGTCATGAGAATTTATTACAAGAATATTGTTTTTGATGTGCTACATAATTCACAATCTTGTATTTGATGTGCTACATAATTCACAATCGCGTTTTTGATGTGCTACATAAATGACATTGCTGCTGGCCATCTATTTCATCATTCACGTTTGTGCAGCATTACAAGACAAGGAGATATTTTTTTTTAAGGCTTCTCATGGCAAACTCCACAAGGCAAACTTCTCAGGGCAAACTCTGTAAAACAGACTTTTCAGTGCAGTGCAGACTTCATAAGACTAACTTTTCAGGGCAAACTCCACAAGACAAATTTGCCAGGTCAAACTCCACAAACTGTTCAGGTCAGACTCCATGAGACCAACTAGAGCAGAGTCAGGAAAACAAACTGTACAGCACAGACTACTGATGCCAGTCTCCATAGGACAAACTCTTGAAGCTTTCATCTGTTTAAATCAGTGGGTAGTTGGCAACATCTTTGGCACAAGCCACGCCTTTGTGGCTGAAATGATGCGTGACTAAACCGAACAGCACAGCAGGTTTATGGCTGGTGTGAAACTGAGGTCACGTAAGTGCCACGTCATATAATCCCATCAGAAATGAGAAAGAACTCTGGATCATTGAGCCCCCTACTGAATACATTGTATGATTTGGTGATGATGGAAAGTACCCCCCACACCCCTACCCCTCCCCCCCCCCCCCACACACACACTTTTTTAATGCGTTTTTTCCCACTTGACTTGTTTAACCATGGTTGAAAAAAATCTTTAGAATTGGCATCAATAGAATATGTTATGGAACTGATTCTCAAGCTGTAGATCTGGGTCCCCACTACAAAAGTAATCATTGATGGTGTCCTGTAAAAAAAAAAAAAAACTCCTTGGAGAGCAAAGATGATGAATTTGGAATCTGTTTATTTCTTTATTACAGCATTTTTTTTTAAAGATACAAACCTGCAGCCTTTGTGTTTGATCATGCTGAGAATATGAAGTGTTTCATATTTTACTGATCCTCTTGAGGTTTCCCCTGACAAATGATAGGCTAAACTATTATTTTATAATGTGCATACCAGATAGTTTGGAGAATGGAATTGAGCAGGTCATCCATTCTGATGAAAGGGCCCGTAGTTTCAGCAGTTTTCTTAAGTGCTGAGCTCTTTAGTAACAGGCTGTGCCACAAGAGCCTGGTGAATGAGATAGAAGGTTGCATCATTTCCTTTGTGATGGAGTTTTTAAAATTTTTAAAAACTAGAATAGCATTGCTGTGTACTGGGAAATCATTGTCCCAGTGACCTTGTATGTGTCCAAGGGAATGAAATAACCATGACAGTCTGTTACTGTCATCATCATCAGCAGCAGCAGCAGCAGCAGCACTAGTACTACTGGACAGAAGATGAAAAAAAAATACTTTGTACTTAACTTTCAGAACAAAAATAAAAAGATAACTGAGTAATTTTAAAAGTTCATGGTAGGGTCTAGTTCGAGAAGTTTGAGAATCTCTGGTATATACAAAGCCGCA
This sequence comes from Achatina immaculata, assembly GCA_009760885.1. Taxonomy (NCBI): domain Eukaryota; kingdom Metazoa; phylum Mollusca; class Gastropoda; order Stylommatophora; family Achatinidae; genus Lissachatina; species Lissachatina immaculata. The sequence continues at coordinate 69,577,470 of CM019702.1, forward strand.
ACATCATATGCTTCATCACAGTCTTTCAGCATCGCTCATCCAGATCAGTAACCTCATTCACATATGCAAACATAAGCCAACATTCATTACACTTTTACTGCTCTCAATACCTCCCCTACTGAAGACTCCATATTAGTTTAACATTTGTTTTTCACATGTAGTGTGAGAATTGAAGGATTTTCCAGTGTGGAAGTTAAATATAACATGGAGACTACAATTTAACGGAATTTGGACACCATATACCTTACTTGATCTTATTTTATGATTACATTCTTCGAGGTTTGTTGAAACTGGAGGGTAAGGTCATAAGGTATTTGTATTATGCTTTGATATCATCAGTTATTGTTGATTCTTGTTTAACAGAGTCTATTTAGAGCTGTTTTGGGTAATGCGGAACAAAATGCATGCAAGCATTTGTTTCAGGTATCATTTTCTTTCTGTACGTGATCACAGATCTGCAAATATTATATGGGCAAACTTCTAAATTAAAGGGGTCCACAAGGTAGACCAAAACTGAGATGCAAGAGTATTTGTGTGTCTTCAATGTCACTTTGGAGAGTTGGTGTAAAACTGAGTTACATGAAGCGTTACTGCATGTAAAGATGGGACATCATTTGAAGATGAAATGAGAACCAAAACTGAATACAGAAGACACAAGTGCAAGGAAACTGAACCTTTCAACAAAATATTTTTTGCTGGTGAGGCCAGGTAGAGTCATCCATGAGGGAAGCCGTTAAACAAATATGATGCTCAGCAAACTCACATGTATCTGCTTCTGAAGATGAAAAATGCTTTTACAAGTGCTGCAGCTTGTTAAGCTTACATTTGTGATGACAGTGTTCAGCAGCAGATGATTAAGGTGACTAGGATGTAGTACAAGATTGAATGACAGCTTCAAGCAGATATTAAAAGGGGTCAACCAGGTTCATGACAACTGACATACACATATATGTATAAGACCCCCTTCCCTTCCAAAATAGGACTTGGAAGAACTGGCAGAACACCATGCTGCATGGAAATTGGCTCTGCCACGTTTTTAGAGGAAGAGAGTCAAAACTGAAGACAGAAGATGCAAATGCATAAAGAGGCTGGACTTTGTAGTATGAATGTGTTACTGCAGCCGATAAGACAGTCACGTATGAATTACGTGATTGTCTTATCTTCTGTCATAAGAGGAGCTGGTCAATGGAAAGATCACGTGTAACTTAATGAACCAGTTATCATCAGCCGGCCTCAGAAACCATCTTATAGAAGATGAAGACCATTATTATGTCCATGAACTTGTGGTCTTTGACCCAAATTATACATGGTAATGAATATGACTTTTGACCCAAGTGATACTTGGTAATCTTCTTCTTCTTCTTCGTTCGCATTGTCTGTCTATATCTGCAGTCCTGTCTCTTGGATAAATTTCACTGTTTTTTGTAACTCATGTATGGAACCGTAGAGCTTATCTTCTTTAGTGGTTTCACTGGGCCAGTAATTATTTCTCAGTGTCTCGTAGTTGATGCAGTTCTGGAGGATATGTTCCACAGTTTGGGGCACCTGGGCACATGTACATAGATTAGTAGTACCAACCTTAAACTTTGTATACATAATGACTTCGGAGTCGGCTGTGTCCTGTTCAGAGACAGAAGATGGTGACTTGTTCCTTTCTGTTTAGCATGTGATAGTCATCATGTGGTGGTGTTTGTGGCTTCCTGTAGGTTTTTATCATGCTTTTCTTCTGATTATAGGTGATTGGTATGTCTGGTTGCTCCATTTCAGTGCCCTCTTTGGCCAGATGGTCAGCTTTCTCATTGCCTGGTATCCCACAGTGGGAGGGAATCCATTGCAAAGTGACTCCATGTTGTAAGCCAATTTTTGACAAGGCATCTTTAAGGTCTGGTAGTTTGTTGCACTGAAGAGCTTCCAGTACTGATCTCGCATCTGTGAGAATTACTACAGGACATGTATCAATTCTGGAGTCTGATAGCTTTTCAACTGCAGCAGTAATTGTCCAAACTTCTGCATCAAAGTTGTTGCAGTATTTACCAATGGGTATGGAAATCTTGTCAATGGTGTTGTTTGGATATTCAATATATGTTCCTGCCCCTCCATTCTTTATGGCATTATGTGCAGATCCATCTGTATACACACGTATCCAGGTGTCACATGGATATTTGTCATCTAGAACACTAAGTGTGGCTGTTGATCTTACAAGACTGCTCTACATCTCACCATTCTGCACATCTTTCACTTCAGTCTGAATAGTTATTTGTGTATAATCTGCTTCTTTCCATGGTGTATGCTTTGGTACAGATGATAATGGAGTGACTACAGTTGGAAGGTCAGGTATCAGCTTACGCATACGCTTGGCCTGATGAATGAAGCTGCTTCTTTTAAGCCGTCCTAATGCCAAGTTATTGAATCTCTCCTTCAGGGGATGGCTTACAGAGCTAAGGAATTTTTCTCCCATGGTCATGACCTTTGTGTCTCTACATTCCTTTAGCAGTTGAACACCAACTATTTTCTGCATTTCTACTATTGGTGTGGACCTCATGGCACCTGTGATAATCCGTAGTGACTGATTTTGAACCTTGTCTAGATTATGCAGCGTAGTGTTTGATGCTGTGCACCAAGATGTTGAACCATATTCTAAATGTGGTAGAATACTTTGTTGATATACATTCTTGAGGATTCTTTCACTAGCTCCCTATGTGGTTCCACTCAATTTTCTTAATATGGCTAGTTTTCTTCTGGCTTTTGCTTCTGCACTGTTGATGTGTTGCTTCCACGCCAGTTTTGAGTCAAGAGTCACTCCTAAGTAAGTATATACTTGGTAATGAATATGACTTTTGACCCAAGTGATACTTGGTAATGAATATAACTTTTGAAGAGATGTCCATATCATCAAGATCACCAGACTCCAGTAGGTCAAGACCAATGTTCCCTCTAAGGGTTTGTGGTCTGTGTGCAAAATGTTCAGCTCATGTGCATAAAAATATTGTGAGTGCAAATGTGCGTAGTAATGCCGCAATAAAAGACCAGTTGAAACATCTGATCTGAAAGTAATTTCTCAACAAGAAAGAAACAGTAAAGGAAAAACATGTACCAACATTGTATTTTTCTTGATTGTAATTAAAGCACGGAGTAACATCTGGAAACTGGAAAATAAAAGTAGCAGTTTCATTTTTCATTTTGCGTAGCTCCAAAAATTTTGTGTGCGGTATGATTTTTTCTGTGCATGGCCGCGCAGCTTAGAGGGAACAGCAATCAAGACCTTAAATGATGCTAAACAGGCTTTTGTAATGCTGCTACCTGGCCAGTGAAGTAGGGATTGATGTGTGTTTATCATTGGTGGTGAAGCTGACAAAGAAGCCTTATTTTGGAAATCTATAGCCGGTTCCTGTTCTGCTGCTGTGCTACTGGATGCAAGATCTTCATCAGTTGATGTTACTTTCAGGGTCATATGTGTTATATATATATATATATATATATATATATATACTGCAGCTAGAACAGTAGCATCACTAATGTTTCAATAGGTTAGGTTTCTAAGTACATGTATATAGATACTGCAGCTAGAACAGTAGCATCACTAATGTTTCAGTAGGATCTTATGTGTTACTGAAGTTTAAAGATTATGGTAACATGTTCAGAAAATGTTGCTCAAGAGACTTTTGATCAGTTTTAGGTCAGTGTTTTTTTTTTTTTTAATTCTTGGACAGTTGATTATATCTGTTATTTTGATTCTTGGACAGTTGATTAATACCTGTTATTTTTGACTATTGGACCACTGATTATACCTGTTTTTTTTTGCTTACTGGACAGTTGATTATACCTGTTCTTTTTTACTATTGGACTGCTGATTATACCTGCTTTTTTTGCTTATTGGACAGTTGATTATACCTGTTATTTTTTACTATTGGACCGCAGATTATACCTGTTTTTTTTATTATTGGACAATTGATTATACCTGTTATTTTTTATTCTTAGTCAGTTGATCATAGCTGTTATTTTTTATTCTTAGTCAGTTGATTATACCTGTTTTTGATTCATGGATAGTTGATTATAGCTGTTATTTTTGATTTGTGGATAGCTGATTGTAGCTGCTATTTTTGATCTGTGGATAGTTGATCATAGCTGTTATTTTTGATTTATGGATAGTTGATCATAGCTGTTATTTTTGATTTGTGGATAGTTGATCATAGCTGTTGTTTTTGATTTGTGGATAGTTGATCATAGCTGTTATTTTTTATTTGTGGATAGTTGATCATAGCTGTTATTTTTGATTTGTGGATAGTTAATCATAGCTGTTGTTTTTGATTTGTGGATAGTTGATCATGGCTGTTTGTTTTCTGATTTGAGTGCCTTTTTTTATCAAGTATTACTGTACTTGTCATCATCTTAGTGAACAAATGACATCCCATTTTGTTGCACCTGAAAACAGCATTAACTCTTTTGTAAATGTTAGTCAATGTTAACATCAGTTTTTACTTGTTCATACCAGTCTGTGCATGTTTTATTTTTGTATGTTTTTTTGTTTGTTTTCCCAGAACTTGGACAGTTTACCATATTCAAGGAACTGATTTGGACATGATATTCTATTTTTTTCCCCATCATTCACTAAAACCTGTACAGTTTACTCTGGTGTGCCTTGCCTTGCGTGTAGATTTCTCTAATTTTTAGAGATGGTTTCCTCAGCACTGATGTATCCAATAACAATTTATACTGCTGGGTGATTGGAACACCATATTTTCGGCCATTTAAGACGCACTTTTTTTTTATCCCCATAAATATCTCCCTCCAAAATTGCCCCGTGTCCTGCACACCAACAGTTAGTTTTAAGTAGGCTTAGGTTAGAGGTTACACTACCAGACTAGACCCATGTTTAACCCTCCAGTCTTTTGATGACCCTATAATTCATTAATATGATTAATGATTACATTATGATTATAGACTAAAGTAATATTAAATATACTCTCACCCGGCGGGGATGTTTGCGTATCCTAATCATGCTGAGGTTTTCCGGTAAGAAAGTCCAACTCTGGACTGGATGGGCAACCACCTCTCACCCGGCGGTGATACACGGGTATCTCAAAACACATCGAGGTTTTCCGGTGAGAAGGTTCAACTCTGGCCTCGGTGGGCTACCGCCTCTCCCCTAGCGGGGATGCACTGATATCCTAAACACGTCGAGGTCTTCCGGTGAGAAAGTCCAACCCTAGACTAAATTGGTGCAATGAAAACCACGGTATCACGCAATCCCGCTTCTGAGACCCACCAAGAATAAAGGTAAAGCCCTGTGATACTCTGAACTCCTTGTGGTCCTCTCGTAGATCTCATGTGGTCCTTTCGGGGACCACACAGGAGAACACGGGACCTAACGAGGACCACAGGCGTAAATTCAGTAGGATCACAGTGCGGTTTTGGTGGTAGAAGCGAACGAGGAAGAAGAAGAAGATATTAAAAATACAAAAGCTGGCTGAATATTACTTTGTAGCCTTGAGTAATAGTCAGATAATATTGGTAAGTTAGAGACAGAGCAAACCAGAATTCAGTGAATGTTGTTGCTGTTTTTGTGCTGTTATTGTGCTGATGGATGTTACTGTCAAACTTTATAGTGCATTTGGGGATTCTACCAGTACATGTAGGCTAGAGTACACCCAAACTTTTAAACCATCTAAAAGTCAGGATCGTAACATTGAAAAACAACGTACTGGATAATTCAAGTATAGGTATAAACCATACTAAGGTTAGTGAGGTTCTGTGAATGATAGATGCAGACCTGCACCACTTCCACAACATTGTAGTTCATGAGATAGTCAACAAACTCCGAGCAAGGTAACTATTCAGACTCGCTGTGAGAGCAGACATAACCTAGTAGCATGGTTAGTTGTGTGTTCTGATTAAGAAGTTCAGTAGGGGAATGTCCAGCACCATACAAAACCATATAGAGGGGGAGGCTGTGGTGTTTATGAAAAATGTGGGGTTTTTAATTTCTTTCTAGACTGTTACTTGCCAAATTATATCTTATGTGTGAGTGCATCTTCAACGCTGGTCTATCTTATACACGGGTGCATCTTCTGTGTTGGTGTGTAAGTTATAGTGGGAGACATGGTTTGTTATTTGTGTGTCCCACAACTGCAAAATATTTGTATGGAAATCCAAATTAGTGTACACTGTGTTGCTCCTGTTCCTGTTCATCTTAATGATAAATGTGTGTTGTGCACATTCTAGATTGTGATGGAGGCCACGGTGACTGGGACTTTGATGACAGCATTCGACTGCAGAGAGAGAACAACACTCTCCGTACAGAGCTTCAGAAGTTACAGGCAGAGGCCAAGCATTGGAGATCTGTAGCAGGCCACTTGGTAAGTCATGAAAAATGTGCCAGTAAATCACATAGGTTTTGTTCTGTAGTATTTTGTCAGAGATTTTTTTGTTATCTGTGGTTGCAAGAGATGAAGTGCAGGCATTTTTTATTGGCGTATAATCTTGTTGGCCACACTTGTTTACCTTCTTTGATAAACAGTGGGCTATACAGCCAGACCCCACTCATGTGGCTGATTTGGTTTGTGACCTCTACTGAAAAATGGAGCTTATATCTATAAAAGCCAGATGCCATGTTTATATTGTCATATATTAAGGGCATAATATGAGTCAGATTAAAAAAAAATGATTTAAAAGTAATGTGAATTCAGTGCATGCAGGGCTTATCTTGAATTATATTCACCCTCAACTCATGATGAGTGATGAGTTTATGTGTTTTTTCTTGCTGGAATGATGAAGAAGATGGGACATTTTCAATATCAAGCATAGTGAATCTTGGTTGTATATCACAGTTTGTGTTGTTGATGATGTTGAAGGTTGTTCAAGGCTGCCAAACTTTTGTGGTGGTATTTTCTTGAAGTTTGAAGTCTGTGAATTTTGTCACATTTATTCTTGTCCTATTTACCATAGACTTTCTTTATCTTACATCCTTCCTGTGCCGTTAAACGTCACGTATAGCTTGCATAGTTGTTTGCCAAGTTTTCCTGTTCACTGCGAGTCGTTCTACTTCATCAAGGGATGTTGTGCCCACTAAACTGGCTTCTCTTAATAATGTCCTCTTTAGAGTTTCACGTGGTCGACCCTGTCTTTCGTTAAGCGATGCTGCCACAGTAACAAGATGAACAGACATTCTCTGAGTGTTTCTTCTTGTCACATGGCCTACATATGTCCATTTTCTTTTTCTAATCACCCATGGGACTGGTTGTTGTTTGCTCATCATCTCTGTGTTGTTCTTAAGTTCATTCCACTTTATGCCAGGTATTTTCCTGAGGCATTTGTTTTCAAAAGAGTCTAATTTCTTGTCTATTTCTTTAGTTGATGTCCAGCTTTCGCACGTATAAATGAGGGTGGATATCACATTTGAATTGAGTAATGTTGCGAGATTCCATAATGGCAGGATTTTTCCCCATCTAGAATCGCCTCTAGATGGGTCTCAGGATGAGGTTGGCCTCATGCCCAATTCCCATTCTAAGGAAGACAGGGAATCTGTTTTTTCTTGCATCGATTTCACATTGTCGCAGATAAGAGTTAATGTCATCTGCAAAATCAAGATCTTCTGTTTGGGTCCCATGTACAGCATGTTTTAACTGTACAGCATCTTTTCATTATAAAGTCTATGGCAATTCCAAAAAGCAAGAGAGATAATATACATTCTTGTTTCACGCCTGTTTCAGTCTGAAACCATTTGCTCATTCCTTCTTCTGTCTTGACTGCACAAACATATCCGTTGTAGAGATCTTTAATGATGTTGACAATTTTGGATGGTATTCCATATAGTCTTAAAATTCTCCACAATGAATCTCTGTGTATGCTATCATATGCCTTTTTAAAGTCTATAAAGTTCAGGATTAATGGTTTTTGCTTTTCAGTATGTTCTTCAAGTATTATTCTCAGAGTAAAGATCTGGTCAAGACAGCTTCTCCCTTTTCGTATCCTGCCTGTTCTTTTCTCATTGCAGTATCCACTACATCCTTAATTCTATTCAGAATCACTTTACAAAACACCTTTGACACAACTGATAGTAAGGTTACACCCCTCCAGTTATTGCAGTCACTGAGGTTGCCTTTTTTGGGTATTTTAACAATGATTCCTTTTTTCCATTTAGAAGGGACCTTTTCTTCTTTCCAAACTCTATTAAACATTCTCTGTAGTTGGCTCATTTTGTCACTGTTAATAGCTTGCAACATTTTAACTGTTATTTCATCTTCACCTGCAGCTTTGTTGTTAGCCATTAGATTCACTGCTGTTTCAGTTTCATTCAGTGTAACTTCATCTAAGTTGACATTTAGTTGTGGGACTGGTAAATCAGTTTCAAGATCTATTAATTCATTTGGGTGTGGTTGATTAAGTATTTCTTGGAAGTGTTTGACCCATCTTTGCTTTTGGTCTTTACTTGATGTTAATAGGTTGCCTGTTTTGTTAAAGACTGGTCTTTTATCTGGAGGTAACAGCACCTGTTAGCTTCTTCTGTATGTTATATAGAGTTTTGCTGTCTCCTGTTTTTGCTGCATTTTCTGCTTCTTTTACTATATTGTCCATATATTCTCTTTTGTCTCTTCTAGCTGAACTTTTTACTTTATTTTCTAGTTCTTTGTATGTTGCTTTTGCCAAAACTTTTCCAAGATCTCTCTTTACATTCAACATGGCTAATTTGGCTGCCCATCTTTCATGTATGTATTTCCTTGTGTTATCTGATGTCCATGCTTTTCTATTTGTTTTGATTGCAGTCCAGCACTTGCTTTTGCTGCCGTGATTATGGCTGTGTTGTATGAATTCCATAATTCTTCTATATCTGTCTTGTTTACCTCGCTGAGTGCTGTGAAATGTTTGGTAAGTTCCAGATTGAAATCACTGTTGGTATTTTCTTCTTATAGGGTATGACTGTTTATCTTTCTGAGTACTGATTTCTTGCATTGGCTTTTTAGTTTAAGTCTCATCAATACACAGGTTGTGATCACTGTTGACATCTGCACCCCTATATGCTCTTACATCTATCAGAGATGTTCTGAATTGTTTTCTAATACAAAAATGATCTATCTGGTTTATGGTTCTATCATCCATGTTGTTTTATGTATTTCTTTGTGTGGAAATATTGTTCCTCCAATGACCATTTCCTCTGTTAGACATAATTCAGTTAATCTTTCTCCATTCTGATTTATTGTATCAATTCCTTCTTTCCCCATTACTTTTTCAAAGTCTGTGTTATCTTTTCCTACCTTGGCGTTGAAGCCTCTCATGATAATTAAGATGTTGTGTTTAGGCACTTTGTTGATGAGTTGTAGTTGGTAATAGTGCATCGTTCGTGGGTGCATAGCATTGTATGATTGTCATTCTTCTGTGCCTTATTTTGTATCATGCTCTTATCATACGACTTTTCACTGGTTCCCATTCTAAAAGGTTATTTGCTGCTGTGGATGATATAATTATACATACTCCTTCTTGATATTTCCCATCGTCTCTGCTGAAATATATTATTAACTTATGGTTTTCCACCATTCTTTTCCTTTCATCTGGCCATCACATCTCACTGATGCCCAACACATCCAGGTGATAACTATCCATTTCTTTTATTACCTGAGCAGTTTTTGTTGTTGCAGCCATCGTTCTTACATTCCAAAATCCGATTTTTGTTATGCATTTGGGGCTGGTGAATTTTCGATCATTGTCAGCGGCATGCAGAGTTGGCGTCCTAGACTTTCTTTATAGCAAACACTTAATAGCATTTACAAGGAGAAAGGGAGAGTGAGCAAGTTAGTGAGTGTGTGAGCAATTAAATATGTGCATGTGTGTTGTGTTGTATTGGGGAGGGGGCAATAGAGAAGCAAATATTTCTTATGGGGAGGGGGGGCAGATGAAAATAATTGTGATTTAAGAAGTTTTGTAGTTAGCTTTTTATTTTTTTCGCTGTCAGTACTTCATGTGCAAACCAGTAAGAGATGCCAGAGGTTCATGTCAAACTTTTGAGGGTGCATCTTGCCAAAAGCATGGAATAATTGAGCATGGATTTAATCCAGAATCACCATATTTGTACAACACCAAGAAGCAAAGTTATCCAAATCATTCCTTCCAGTTACATATGCTCGCATTTCAAGCAGGATGGTTATACAATAAATGAAAGCACGTCTCATATTGCATATTCACAGGCATTTTGCTGCGGCTCTTGTTAATCACCTGCTCTTATAGTTCATTTCCCTGTGTATGTTGCTTATGCACTTGAGTAAGCTCCACTGCTCCGATACCCACGTTCTTCTTTCACAGTCACTCAAGGGTTTTATTACCATCCCTCAGGACAAGGGTTATATTTTTGTGGTGCATCCACAAAAATCCAGAATAAACACAGGGTACGCCAAAAAAAAAAAATCTGTACAATAAGAAAGATATACACCACACTTCCTCCCCCCCCCCCCCAAAAAAAATACTGTAAAAATCAGTTTGAACACTTGGCTTATTCAGTTAAATTTTATAAGCAGACTGCCCGTAACTTGTCAGAGTGGTAGAAAAAGAAATGATAATGTGAAGAATATATGAGAAGAGCCGGAGAGACAAAAAAATCTTGTCAAAACAATAAGAGAGAGACAATGTACTTTCATAGGACATGCAATGAGAAGAGGGGAAATTGAAAATATTATAACAACAGGAAAAATAGAAGGAAGAAGATCAAGAGGAAGACCAAGAGAAATGATACTGGACAGTCTGGCGGGATGTGTGAGAGGAGATCATCAAATGAGCTGATGGCCTGCATGAAGGATCATGTAGTCTGGAGAAGCATAATAGCCAACGCCAGTCGGCACAGCACCTGATGATGATGATGAATGTGGTTTTTATGTTAACAGATTATTATGTCCTTGTATTTCTTGCCTTGTTTGACTTGAAAGCTGCCAGGGTCTTTGCTGATATTCTCTTTGTGATCTTGTCAAGACCTTTCCTCAAATTGTGAAGCCTTTGAATATTGGCAACTTTGGCAGTATTATATAGAACAGTAGGATTTCTTCCTTTATGCAGACAATTATCAATAAATAACATAACATAGACAGTAAACAGATGGCAATGCTATTGCAACAAAAACAAGTACAGTTTTGTCTTGCCCTAGAACTGTATTGTAATATACTAAAAAAAATAGATCTGTGATGGATACTAAAAATAAATGCAGATTCACAAGTCAAGAAAATTATGTATATGGATTAATTACTTAACTGATCAGAAAAGTAGAGAAATTGACATTGTCATTACATTGGATTCACAGGGTGATAGATGTGGGTTATAATATAGATTTATAGATTGACTCTCCTGAACTCCTAAATCCTAGAAATAAATGATATGCACCTAACACTTTGGGTTAATTAAACTGCACCTGAGATTATCAACATCCAAGATAAGACACACAATTAAAGGCTGTCCTAACTATATGTAAAGTATATTAAAGAATTGTAGGAAATTCATGAAAAAATCATTCTTTTTTTTTTAAACATAACTACTTTTGAATTGAAAACAGGGAAGCAGAAAAAAAGACATAATAAACTTTCACAAGCCAAATACAATCATACACTTTTTTTTTCTGTATAATTAAATATATTAATGCTGTGATCCCATAGTTTTTTTTTTTTTTTGGGACAATCTGTAACTCGGTGCTAGCCGCTTGTCATGTCAGGCGCAAGAGCCCACCGTATTACAGTTCCCATTTTTTTAGAAGTTTTATTGTGTTCATGTTAGCTGTGTTGTTGTATGCCCTGCTCGCTTTTATAGACTTCAGGGCTGTGTAAGAAAAATGATACTGTCAAATGGACCCAGTGAATTAGAATTGGTCAAGACCCTGTCTTTCGTTAAGCGATGCTGCAACAGTAACAAGATGAACAGAACAAGGATTGAACTTGCCAGCGTATGCTCCAAGGATAAAAGGAAGCCATTGTGTCACATAACACATTTGATATGGTGCTTATGCTGCAAAGTGCTTCTAGCTCACAATTACAAGAACATATACAGCAAGAGTATTAACTTTAACTTTTGTAGCACACCAGACTGGGGATCATTGATTTCATTATGTGAATGAACTTTTTTTTTTAATTTTTGTGTATGGCATTGAATAACCTTACATTAACTGCAAACAGGTAGTCATTATTTAGTCAGTATGTAGTAATAGTATATCATTACAGGAGTCTGTTCATCACTTAACCGGCATAGTGTAATGTTATAGCATTGTTAACCTTTAGCCGGTATAGAGTAGTGGTTTGTATATCAGTGTCAGTTAGGTAGTCATCAGTTAGCCAGCATGGAGTATTGGTATATCAATTTCAAATAGGTTGCCATCAGTTAGCCAACATAGAGTATTGGTGATGTATCAATTTCAGGTAGGTAATCATCAGTTAGCCAACACAGAGTATTGGTGGAGTATCAGTTTCAGGTAGGTAATCATCAGTTAGCCAACACAGAGTATTGGTGGAGTATCAGTTTCAGGTAGGTAATCATCAGTTAGCCAACACAGAGTATTGGTGGAGTATCAGTTTCAGGTAGGTAATCATCAGTTAGCCAACACAGAGTATTGGTGGAGTATCAGTTTCAGGTAGGTAATCATCATTTAGCCAACATAGAGTATTGGTGATGTATCAGTTTCAGGTAGGTAATCATCATTTAGCCAACATAGAGTATTGGTGATGTATCAGTTTCAGGTAGGTAATCATCATCTAGCCAACATAGAGTATTGGTGATGTATCAGTTTCAGGTAGGTAATCATCATTTAGCTAACACAGAGTATTGGTGGTGTATCAAGTTCAGGTAGGTAATCATCAGTTAGCCAGCATAGAGTATTGGTGATGTATCAGTTTCAGGTAGGTAATCATCATTTAGCTAACACAGAGTATTGGTGGTGTATCAAGTTCAGTTAGCCAACATAGAGTAATGATATTTTAGCTCCAGACAGATTACTGTTGGCAGGTCAACATGGTGAATCAATTTCTCTTGCCAAAAGGAATTTTATTCTTGTTCCACTTGGTGAAGTGTAAAAATAGATACCTGACACACATTGTTGGGAAAAACAGTGTCAGAAATCATAAAATATCTGCATAAAAGGTAAACGGTAGCAACATAAATGTTGGATTTAAGCAGAGGCTGACATCATTATCAGCTTCATGTATGTAGGATCACACACAGTGAATGTTGAATGAAACTGTAGTTTTCGTGAAATCATGAACATGAAATATCGAATTTACTATGGTTTGCAAAACATTTCAGTCGCAAAACTGCTCAGTTTGGTAAGCTCCCTGACATTTTGGAGCATGTCTTTTATAATTTTTATGGTCTCCTGTAAATCTTTTGTCATCAGAGCCTTCTTATGCAAGCCTAAATGATATTTATTTGTTCTTTGAGATGTGGGTGGGTGGGGGGGGGGTTGTTGGGTTTTACCTCCAACTGTTGAACTACATTAGGAGAGTGTAGCAACGCCACCAAGATAACAGGCAACCCAGAAAACCTGGTCTTAGGCTTTCAAGGTGCCTAGATTTGTTGGTTTGTTCTCTTATCTCACGCAAAGTGAAGCATTTCACTGATTGGCTAAAAGGGCTGGCGAATCACATTATTGTTCGATACTGTGTGGCTGGTGGTGGTGTTACTATCGTACTCTTGCTACAAGTATTTCTGTTATACAGTTAGAGCTGTTTTTTTTTCACCTCAAGTTGTTCCTTGTGTTGTCTTATAGTGTAACTTTTATCAGAAAACGTCAGTGAGATTTTTCCTGAAGCACGCCATCGAGAGATGATATGGCTGGTCCAAAGTGCAGCTTCCCACAGTTCATTTGGCTAGTGTAAAATTCTGTAAGAGTTTCAAGACTTGCTAGGCATAGCTGTAAAAGCCTGTATTTCCTGCATTATATCCGACTGTTGCGCCAAGTTCGGTGTAAGAAACTGCAGAGACATTCCCTGAGTTAATGGTTATGGAGTCTTTGAATGTATTTATTAAAAAACTTCATGACTTAAGTAAAAGATGACAGTGTTTTATCACCATCTTGTTATATAAGATTTGGACTTAATTTATGCTGTTGCCTGAGTAATTTATGCTGCTGCCTGAGGAGGCAAACACAGAGGCTGCTAAGGCCGGAAAAGTGAAAGCAAGTGCATGAGGTGTTTGCTGTCAGTGTAGAAGTGTTCTTCTACTAGCACACTAAAGTTCAGTTGAGTTGTTTTGTGTTGTGTTAACTTCAGACAGGAGTCAGAAGTGTGGTAAGTTCAAGGCTGTAGCCAAACATTGTTACCTTGACCTTTTTTTTTTTTTTAGGTTTTGTGGGAATTTACTGAAATGTGAATTTTATCAAAGAATCCATAAAAACAGGTTAAGACTCATATTCTGACCTGGACTTGATTGTGAACTATATCAATGGTTGCAGATTTTTCTCTTTCGATAGAAGTTGGAAAAAAGTTGCATATCAAGAACTCTTCTGAGTTTCTTCTTGATATTTGTTTTTATAGCATTGTATCAGTTTCTGTGAAGCTTCTTTGTGAGCTTTCGTTGTTGTTCATGCTCATCACTGGTCTTTGGTTCCAGGATATGGTTTTGATAATTCTCAGATTAGTATCTTTAGTATCAGCTTTCAAGAACTTGTATGGCAGCCTCATATATCATTGTGTTGAAAGCTTTTGTGCAAGCATTGGAGCTAAGTGCATTAATCATCCTTGGTTGCCAGTCAAAACAGCTGTCATTGTCCCACATGACTTGATGTGGTTTTGCAAGACATCAGTGTGTTCTCTTCACTACTCATACTCTACATGCAACCTTTGTATTGTGTTCTTTCTGCATTGTGGCCTTTTAATCCAATCCTTATATTGTGGCCCTCTTTTCCAACCTTTGTATTGTGGGCCTTCTCATCCAACCTTTGTATTGTGGCCTTTTTTCATCCAACCGTTGTCCTGTGGCCCTTCTCATCCAGTCTTTGTATTGTGGCCCTTTTTTACCCAACCTTTGTACTGTGGCCCTTCTCATCCAACCTTTGTATTGTAGACCAGTTGTGTTGCCTACTTCATCTCTTCATTATCTTTGGTGAGTCTATCAACCTCATTCCTCTCACTGACCATCACTTGGCTGGTCTCTCTCTCTCTCTCTCTGAACCTTAAGTGCCCAGGGCACATGGGGCTTCCGCAAGGGTTTTCCACAAATGCCTGTCTTTCGCCTTTTTTTCTGCTCTTGCCCAGGTGAGCCCTCTATTGCTCAACATCCTTTCTGTTGTTCTTCTCCATGTCTCTTTTGGTCTACCCTTACTTCTGCTCCCCTGTGGTGTCCATCTTAGTGCTATTTTTGGTAGTGAGTTGTCAGTCATTCGGAGCACATGTCCCAACCATCGCCATCGTCTTTCCTCAATAATTGTTGTCAGTGGTTTCATCTGCATTTCTGCCAATAAGATGTTATTTCTTATGGTGTTTGGCCAAAATATTTTTTTAATTCTACGTAAACATTTAGTCTGGAAAGAATTCAACTTGTTTTCTATGGTTTTGGTGATTTTCCAGCATTCACTTCCATAGAGTAGTACACTTAGAACATTACTCTTAAATATCCTGATTTTCATATTTATGCTTAGTTTATTTGATTTCCATATATTCTGTAGCATTGCAAAAGCCTGTTTGCTCTAGTAAGTCTGCTGTTGATGTCCTCTGTGCTGTCTCCATTTTCTACTACTCTGCTGCCAAGGTATACAAATTCGTTGACCTCCTCCACTAACTTGTTATCTACTCTGAGTACATTTCTGTTGTTCACATTTTGCTTCATTAACTTTGTCTTTCCTACGTTGATCTTTAGTCCTATGTTGTTTGCATTCTGGGTTAACTTGTTTATTTTATCTTGCATATCTTTGTGACTGCTTGATAATAGACAAATGTCGTCCGCAAAGTCAAGGTCCTCCAGCACTGTGTTAAGGGTCCATTGTAATCCTCTGCGTTTGTCTGATGTTGCCTCCTTCATTAACCAGTCTACTGCCAAGATAAATAATGTTGGTGATAGTACACATCCCTGTTTCACTCCTGTTTGTACCCTAAAGCTGCTGGAGGTATGTTCTCCACAGATAACTTTGCACTGAAAACCCTCGTATAGGGCTTTGATTACATTAACTATTTTATGGGGGAGGCCATGCCATCTTAGGATTTTCCACAGTGCATCTCTGTTGACACTGTCAAAGGCTTTCTCAAAATCTATGAATAATGCATATGTTGTGCTATGCCATTCATTTGCCTGTTCTAATATTTGTCTAAGTACAAATATATGGTCTATGCATGATCTTCCTTTCCTAAATCCTGCCTGCTCTTTCCGAAGTTTTTCCTCAAGTGTTGGTACAATTCTGTTGATGATTATTCTGCAAAATACTTTACTAGTGAGTGGCAGTAGGGTAATGCCTCTCCAGTTCCCGCAATCTCTGAGGTCACCCTTCTTTGGTAGTTTTACTATAAGACCAGTTTTCCACTCCTCTGGGGCTTTTTCTAAATCCCAATTTGTTGTAATATCCGGCAAAGTTGTTTTGGTGTTTCTGTTTCTTCTGCTTTCAACATCTCAGCAGTCACTTCATCTTCACCTGGTGCCCTGTCTGATTTTAGCATCTTTATCGCCTCTTTTACTTCATTTATTGTTATTGGTCCTGTATTGATGTTTAGTTCCGCTTTTGCTTCAGGTATATCTATTGCTTGTGCTGCTTGTGTTCTGTTTAGTAGGGTGTTAAAGTGTTCCCTCCATCTTTCAATTTTTTCTCTTTCTCCACTGACCAGTTGTCCATTTTGTGTTCTTACTGCACTTTCACATCTTGTATTGAAGTTACCTGTCATCTGCTTTGTGATTTTATATATGGTTTTCATGTCATTTGTATATGCTGCTTTCTCTGCTGTCTCTGCTAAGTTGTCATAATACTATCTTGACGGCATGATTCCTTCACTTCTTTGTCTTTTTGTGCATAATTACTTAAAACTCGTTCTTTAAGCCGTTGTGATTTGGTGTTCAGTAATTTTTTCTTGATTTCTTTTCTTTGCTCTATCTTTTCCCATGTGGTCTCACTTATCCATTCCTCTTTTCTCCTTTTCCGATATCCCAGCACCTCTTTTGCTGTTTCCTGTAGTGTTTTATTGAACTCTAATATGGACATTTCTGCTTCGTCTTGTAGGACACTGAAGCGGTTCTTAAGTATTATTGAGAATTCATTTCTTGTTTGCTGGTCTATCAGTTTTCTTGTATCAAAATGTATCTTTCTGTGTTCTCCGATTCTGGCTTTCCTTAATTTTAGTTTTATTTTTGCTACCAGAAGGTTGTGATCACTTCCTATATCTGCTCCTTTCCTTGCTCGCACATCTTGTAGTGACCGTTTCCACTTGTTGTTTATTAGTATGTGATCGATTTGGTTTTCTGTGGTTTTATCTGGTGACCTCCAAGTCACCTTATGGATGTTTTTGTGTTGGAAAATTGTCCCTCCGATGGTCATCATGTTTTCTTCACAGAAACTGCACAGTCTTTCTCCATTTTCATTTATTTCTCCGATTCCTTCTCTTCCCATGATTCTTCTTCTATCTTCATTTCCTTCACCTACTTTTGCATTGAAGTCGCCCAAGATGAGTAGCATGTCATGCTTGGGTATTGTTTCTACTGTGGCTTGGAGGCTGTTGTAAAAATCTTCTTTTAATTCCTCTTCAGCTGCTTCTGTTGGTGCATAACAAACTATAATAGACAGCTTCGTGAATCTTGAGTTGAACGTGCATATAATAATCTCTCATTTATTGGGGTCCATTTCAGCAATGCTCTTGATGCTTCTTTTGTTATAATCAATGCTACTCCTCCTTCATGAAGATCTTCTTTACCTGACCATATTATTGTATCTTCTGTGTGCTGTGTTGTTAATTTCCTTCTGCCTTGTCCTGTCCATCTTGCTTCTTGTATTCCTAGTATGTCTAGTTTGTATCTGTGCATTTCCTTGATGGTTTGTGCTAGTTTTCCAGTCTGGTTTAGTGTTCTTACATTCCAGCTGCCTATTTGCATCTTTTGTTTAGGTTCCAGGAGGTCTGCAGTCGGGCTGGGGACTTCCAGTGGCTGGCTTTCATCCACAACCTTCATGGGCTCAGTTTCCTGATACGCATTTCTCCTTCCACCTGCATTTGCTTTTTCCCTTGCTTCTGTTTCTGTAGCAGTCTGATTGTTTTTTACCAGATAGGGTTGCTGGCCCTATGCCGAACCCTCCTTAGTCGCCTTTTACGATCATGCATGGTAGGGTACAGTGGTCCTATTCTTTGCAGATCCCGGGTACCACACGGGGGTTGGCTGGTCTAGTAATAGAGTTTTCAGAGCGCGTGACTGTTTCTAAAGCCTTTCTGCTGCAGTAATGAAAACACTTGTATAGAAGTGCTTATTTACTAAGATACAGTGAGTGATTGTTAGTTTTATAATTCTTGTTTCTTGAAGAATAATCATGTATTGTCCTGTTAGACTAGACAGTTGCCTTCTAGACAGATCCAGTGAGAGGAGGATGACGAGCTCAGGATCATAGGATGAAAGTGGATCTGGAAGGTTTGGGGGTGGGGGTGGGGGGGGGGAGAGTGAAGTGGAGCCTGAGGACTCAGTCATTTGATGTCCCTTGTGAAAATTTGCCTCCCTAACAGCACTCCTGTAGGCCTCTCGGTTGAAGCAAGATGCCCTGCTGCTGATGCATCTATATGCAGATCATCAATGATGTCTTGCAGTCATCTTTGCCTTAGTCTTCCTCTCTTTCTTTTTCTCATTATGTACCCTTCCAAGATTGTTTTTAAATTATCATGATGTTTATGTCCAAAATATTTAAGTTTTCTCTGTTTAATCTTCTTTATCAGCCAACCTTCAGTATTAAGTTTTTGCAGTGTAAATATATACTACAAGAGCTTAATATTGAAGAAGGCTGGCTAGTAAAGAGGATTAAAGAGAGAAAACTTAAATATTTTGGACACATTAAACGTCATGACAATTTAGAGAAGACCGTATTGGAAGGATACATAATGGGAAAAAGAAAAAGAGGAAGACCAAAACGAAGATGGCTGAAAGACATCATTGACGATCTGCAAATGGATGCAGCAGCAGCAGGCCATCTTGCTCACAACCGAGAGGCCTACAGGAGTGCTGTTAGGGAGGCAAAGTTCCGCAAGGGACATGCAAATGAATGAAGTGTAGATATATTTGTTCTTTTTTTTTTTGCGTCCATGATATTTGAAGGACTCTTCCATAGCATGTGCAATCAAAGGCATTTATGTGTTTCTCAGCTGTTTTGTTGAGTGTCCAGGTCTCACAGGCATATGTTGCAATGGGAAAGATGCATGCCCTTAAATATCTTATTTTTGTAGTTCTGTCTGTTCCTCTCAACAGCTTCTTTAGTTGTTTTATTTTTTTCAGAGAGGACTCCAGAGGCAAAATGTGGATCATTGTATGGGGTCTGAAAATAGTTTTGCCCTACTTTATAACATTCCTCAGAGAGCCCCTTCTGAAGCATGGGATCCTGTTATCAGTCATTCACATACTCATTTTCTTTGTTTCATGTTAGTGTGGCTTGTGTAACAAGTGTAATCCTACTTGTTCTTCTCTCACATTTTGTTTTTCTCATAAGAGAAATGTACACAGGCAAGTGGGGCTTAGTTCATGTACAAAAAAAAGTAAGGAAGATTTGCTTTGTGATGAAAATTTGAAGAGAAAGAAGTGAAGAGTTCTCTGTAACTAGACAGATGTGTTATTTTAGACACAAAACGGACAGCACTGTACTTCACACTGTATCGATGGGAAGGCTGAGAACAAAGAGTTGGAAGCTGATGGTGGTACATAATAGAAAATTCATTGCATTTGACAGTCATGTGGCTGTGACACACAATGTTTATAACATGCAGAAAAACTGACAGACCAAGCCAGCGATGATTGCTTTAGTATTTTATTCGCACTGTGTGTTGGCTTAACTTGACAACCAACGGTTCAACTTTGTACAGTTTCTCATTTAATTTAGTAATCCTACATATTACCCAGCCTTGCTTTAGGAGTTGTGCTTTTATTGCATATCTGTATCTCATTTGGTTCAGTTTAATGAGATGTATCTGGCTTTGCTATAGGAATACTGTTTTTAATTAACTGAATTGGTTAAGGTTAATGAGGTATGTTTCATTCAGATCCTGTTGGTAGCTTTTCAGATGGTTTCTATGCTGTGTTCTTTGAGTTGCTGGTTTCATTTCGTTGTCTCTACTGTTTCATTGTGCTCCTTTCTGTCTTTGTTTGTTTGTTTGTTTTTTTTTTCTTTTCTTAAACCTGAAAAGGGCAGTGATTATGTTGAGTTACAGTTTACAGTTTGGCTGCTATACCTGCAACTTTCAGCCTGTCTCTGGTATGGCATATTTATAGAACTGGATTTGCCTTCATATTATTCAGTTAAGTTTGATCATCCAGACTGTGGGTTTTGTTTGGTTTTTTTTTTTTTTCAACAAGTGGAGTAACTGGGAAATATAGAGTGTTGGTTAGCTATGGTTAACAACATGACACGAGCAGTCAGTTTTGAATTGATGTTCACTGTCTCATTCAGTTTGAGGATTATATCACAGGCAGGCATACTCTTCCACAAGCTGTACAGCATCCAGCAGCTTTCATTATAGTTTGATACAATGAGACAAGATCACAGGAGTACAAGAGAGAATAGTTGGTGGGATTAGCATTAGAGAATGACATGAAGCAGAGCCCCGGACCCCAGTGGGACAAGCAGCAACACTTAACCATGAAATGACAGCACATATTAATCACCAGGAACACTCTGTGGCTCAGTGCTTGTTATTTCCTGAAAAATTTCTGAAGCACTTTTCTAAGAAAGCTTTGATACAGAATCTCAGCACCAAGATGGCTTTCTTAAATCTTTGGAGAAGAGGACAGGATTAATAGTTGGTAGTTCCAAAATCTTGTACATCCAGAGACTGCTTTTCCTACTACATATAAGTTGTAGACCATCAGCTTATAAGCAGTATTGCAATGCTGCAACTCCTAATTGCTTTTATTCAGTAGATGGCGCTTAATCAAACTGATAAAACGGCCGTGAACTACCTGATAATGTGCTGTGGATCATCTTGGTCCACTGACCACAGGTTACAAATCACTGTTTTAGAGTACCTGTATATAAGTACAAGTCATTTTTTGTAATACTCGTTATCTCGTTTATAGTAGAAATATGAGTTTCTTTTCTGGTGAGGAGACATTGTTTAGGTTTGTTGTTATGCTATTTGGATGATAATCTTTGAAGGGCTTTGTAAAACAAGGAGGTACTGTCAGTGCTGCCAAATCTGCAAGGAATCTCTCTTTGTTTGCACATAATCTGTTTCCTTTTATGGTAGAAAGTGCTGGAAAGATTGGGCCCACTGCAGACAAGTCAGCATAGTTGATAGTTACAGAAATATGCAATTTGTAGTTGTAGCAATAGAAGTATAGGTAAAGGTAAATTTCCCGTTTCCCTGGCATTAAGGCACATATATATATATATAACAGAAGTATACAGCTTGTAATTGTATCAACAGAAATACACAACTTGTAGTTGTAGCTATAGAAATATACAGCTTGTAGCATTTCTCAAATTAATATGACAGTCATAAGTATCACATTTTCTTTCTGTTGTTTTTTTTTTTTAGGGCCAGAATGCTGGTCTGTCTGGTGAGCATCAGTCAGCAAACAAAGATGTCCTTGATCTGCAACATAAAGTCAAGGTAAATTCCAGTCCTCACACCTATTTCTTGTTATGTGATTCCATGTGTGTGTATCTCTCTCTCTCTCTCACTTTTTCATTTGCGCTCTCTCTTTCATTCTCTCTCTCTCACTCTCTCTCTCTCTCTTGTCTTTATGTCATAGGTTAGGGAGTCTTCAGATATGTCCATCTTTATGTCATAGGTTAGGGAGTCTTCAGATATGTCCATCTTTATGTTATAGGTTAGGGAGTCTTCAGATATGCCTGTCTTTATGTCATTATTGTCATTATTTGTTGTATATGGGCCCAGATGTTTTAACCTTTTTTGTCCAAAAGTGAGGATGTGGTAGTGATGTTTTGGTGGTAGTAGCAGCATTTTTGTTTGTTTTGTTTATGATGATATGTTGGTTTTATTGATGGTATTATCTTATTGATTCTGATATCTTTATGATAGTGGTGCTTTTATCTGATGATAGTGAAGGTGATATTTTAGTGATAGTAATGGTTGTATTTAGATGGTAGTGTCTAAATTTTGCTGTTTGTAATGGGCATATTTTATTATAGTTGTGACTATATTTTGGTGATAGTGATGGTATATTTTGGTGATGATAGCAGTAACTATATGTTGGTGACAGTTGTGACTATATTTTGATGATAATTATGGCTATATTTTGGGATAGTGATTATATATTTTGGTGATAATACTGATTGTTATATCACCATTGTGATAATGGTGACTATAATTTGGTGATAGTGGTGGTATATTTTGGTGATAATAATGATAGCTATAGTTTGGGATAGTGATTGTATATTTTAGTGTAATAGTGATGAATATATATTGGTGACATTGGTAACTATATTTTGGTGATACAGATGATTAATGATAGTAATGATAATGCTTTGGTAATTGCAAGTTTCCATGACTTTCTTAATTCCTGAAATGTGCAAAAGAGAGCAGGGTTGATTTTCTTCCAGCTGCAGTGCCAGATTAACATTTAATTTTTAAGAATGAATTGTCGCAAAGTATTCACATGATTTTTGGCAGTGTCCAGATAAGACATACTGGTAGGATATTTAGAACAAAAGTAGGAGCAGCTTTATTAATTAATGAGCACACAATTGCAACATTTCAATTTACACCTTAATCATACAAAAACATAAAGGACAAAGAGGTAGACATACCTGTAAGATATATTTGTTTCATTGATCTTACCGTAAGCATTGATGATTTTTTGCTTGTTTTGGATTTCAGAGTCTGGAGGCACAGTTGGCCAGGAAGGGTGATGAAATGCAGCAGCAAGCAGCATCGTTACATGAACATCACCGACAGAAGGTTGCCAACCTGAAAGCCACTCATAAAGCTGAGCTTGAAGCCATGATATCAAGCCATAAGGCAGAAATTGAAGCTCTGAAAGTAAATCACAAGACAGAGATTGATTCCCTAAATGGACAACTGACAGGTCTCGAGCAGCAGTTGGCAGACGGTAAGTTTCATTTTCTGCTGTTGCTAAGTAGTTGGTTCGCCCAAATAATAAACTGTGTAACTTTCAAAAGATTAGAAGTTTCTAGTATATGGAACTTTGAATGAACAACTGGAACACTATAGACATGAAAGATAACATTTTTGTTTTAGGTACTTTTAACCTTTAGGACTTGGTTGCCTGAGAAGTGAATTGATCAGCGCATTCCATCTCTCATGCTAGTGGTTAATAGTTGGTTATGGAGAATTTGGTGCATTCTGCCCTTGTAAAAAAAAAAAAAAAGAAGTTATAAAATATGTGCATGGCTCTTTCTGGAGCTAGGGAAGGAAAGGCAACTGGACATGATGAAGGCCACATCTTTCTTTCTAGTGTACCAATGCATTAACTCATTAAAAATAAGTGTTAATACTATAACCTCTAATGCTTGAATGGCACAAACTGCAACACCATATCCTCTTTAGACCTCACTGGCAGGGAGAAGGACTTCATGTAAGGCACTTTGCTGCGAATTCAGTTATTTGACTTGCTCCCCCATCCTCACATCATGGGTTGCTGTATATTTCATAGCACTCTATTCTGAGTGTAGTTTTCTCACATGATGGATTGCTGTATATTTCATAGCACTCTATTCTGAGAGTACTTTTCTCACATGATGGATTGCTGTATATTTTATAGCACTCTATTTTGAGAGTACTTTTCTCACATGATGGATTGCTGTATATTTCATAGCACTCTATTCTGAGAGTACTTTTCTCACATGATGGATTGCTGTATATTTCATAGCACTCTATTCTGAGAGTACTTTTCTCACATGATGGATTGCTGTATATTTCATAGCACTCTATTCTGAGAGTACTTTTCTCACATCATGGATTGCTGTATATTTCATAGCACTCTATTCTGAGAGTACTTTTCTCACATGATGGATTGCTGTATATTTTATAGCACTCTGTTCTGAGTGTACTTTTCTCACATCATGGATTGCTGTATATTTCATAGCACTCTGTTCTGAGTGTAGTTTTCTCACATAATGGATTGCTGTATATTTCATAGCACTCTATTCTGAGAGTACTTTTCTCACAAATTGGGTTGCTGCATATTTTCTAGCACTCTGTTCTGAATTCAGTCCCAGCAGTTGGATTTTTTTTTCTGGTACGCACCAAAAAGACCTCAAGGTTCACCCAGCCTCTAAAACTAGATACCAGAGAAATCTGGGAAGGTAAAGTGGCCAGGTATGATACTGACCACATCACACTTTCGTGTGCTGAAGGTTATGGAAAATACAGGCCTAACACGTGTTCCTCAATATGCCTTAGTGGCATGGAAATGGGAATTTTACCCTTTCTTTTCTCTCTATTCTGATGTACTTTTTTAAAAATAAAAATTGTTCATTTTTCTAAACTAGATGTTTGAATACCCTATTTTATGTTGCTCTATTTTATGTTGTTCAAACATCTTATTATCAAGTGATTGTTTATCTGTAATTTGAAATAAATGTTGCAAAATATACTGTCCAAAAAAAGAAACGCGTAACTGCTGATGACCCAATTTTAGCCATAACTTTGATATTCTATAGATTTTTAAAATTGAATGAATAAAATTTTCAAATTGCACACAATAATACCCAAGGGTTGAAACACTCACTTGACAGTTTCTTGCATCTGTGTGATGAGAATTTGTTAGTCCCAGTGGTTCTCAAGTTAGTATAGTGTATGGCCTCCGCTTGCATCGATCAGCTACTAGCATCTCCTGGGCATAGATGTGATCAGATGTCTGATGTGCACCTATGGGATGGCTGCCCACTCTTCCTGGAGTGCCTGCCACAGATCACAGTGATTGGCTGGAGAAACGTTTCAGCGACAAACATGTCTTTGCAGCTTATCCCGTAGGTTCTCGATTGGATTCATATCTGGAGACAAGGATGGCCAGGGAAGGGTGAGAATGTTGTTGGCAATCAGGAACTGTGTAGTGAACCATGCAGAATGGGGTCTGGCATTATCCTGTTGAAACACAGACCTTTGCGGAAGGACATGGGGTTGAAGAATTTCATTGACGTATCGTTACGCATTCAAGCCTCCTTCAGTCTGCACCAATGGACTCCATTAGTTGAAATTGATCATTCCCCATACCATTACTCCTCCACCACCGTACGGCAGAGCTTCATCAATGCAATTTTGGGCAAAACATTCATTGGGTCTATGGTATATCCTTCTCCGCATATGGTGGTGCAACAAAAAGGAAGATTCATCACTAAACCAGACACATCTCCATTGATTGTCAGTTGTCCAGGACCAATGCTGGTTGGCCCAAATAAGTTGATTTTGGTGATGGCGTCTAGTTAAGACAGAACCTCAGCGAGGTTGTCATGCCACCAGTCCAGCTTCATGCAGTCTATTCCAGACAGTTTGGTCAGACACACGATGTCCTGCAAGCAATGACTGGGCACTTGAGGAAGCTGTTGTAAACCTGTTTCTGAGGTGATGAACCAGAATAAAGCCTTCACCAGCTGCTGTTGTCACCCTGGGTTGTCCACTGCAGTGCCGATCTTCATCTGAGCCAGTGGCTTGGAAACGGTGCCAAAGTCGACTGATGGTACTCTGCTGCATGTTTAAATGCCTGGCAACCTGACTTTGACTTTCGCTTGCAGGTGACCAATAGCAGTGTTTCGTAAATTTTGCAATAGACGCGCCATAATTGTCTGCTTGAAAATTAACTGATTTTGTTTGTGTAACCACATCCTTTTATAGGGTTTCAATTTGCGTGGGAAGTGAGTTGTGCTCATCACAAAAATCATGACTTTTCCATAAACGCAACGTGAGTTATGGTAAAAAAAAAAAAATGTGTGATTAGCAAGGGCAGCTACTGCATTCTGACTATACACGAGAATAGCAAAATTCATGCTAAATCATGGACCTGATATCTTGGTGACAATTTTGGTTTGGTTTGAGATACCCAGGAAAAAATTTTTTATCATAACAAACATGAATCTGATCGAGCACCTATGGGATGAGCTGCAAAGACATGTTTGTCACTCTGTGGCAGGCACTCCAGGAAGAGTGGGCAGCCATCCCACAGTTGCACATCGGACATCAGATCACATCTATGCCCAGGAGATGCTAGTAGCTGATCGATGCAAGCGGAGGCCACACACTATACTAACTTGAGAACCCCTGGGACTAACAAATTCTTGTTGCACAGATACAAGAAACTGTCAAGTGAGTGTTTCAACCCTTGGGTATTATTGTGTGCAATTTGAAAATTTTATTCATTCAATTTAAAAAGCTATAGAATATCAAAGTTATGGCTAAAATTGGGTCATCAGTAGTTATGCATTTTTTTTTTGGACAGTATAAAATGTTCTGTTCTGTCCTATTATTTATTCATAGATACAAATCAAAGTTTTGGTAGCTGTTGTTTTTCTGTGTTATTGTTTATCTTTATGTTCAGATTGATGTTTCAGTTGTTGTTGTTGCTTGTCTTTATGTTCAAATGAATGACTGGATTATTGTTATAGTTTATCTTTTTATTCAAATAAATGTTTATATTGTTTTATGTTATGTTCAGATAAAATGTTTAGGTTGTTGTTATTGCATATGATTATGATCAGATTAATGTTTAGATTGTTGTTACACTTGCCTGTTTCTGTGTGGCTGTACTTACAAATGAATGTTCATATTCTTGTTTATTCTTCTTCTCCTCAAGCAGCCCGTGATGGAGGTAACAGCTCCCAGCATAGTGGCTCTGGCAACTTGCCAGAGTCTGACAGAGTGGGATCAACCCTGAGAGAGGTGGAGCTGCAAGGAAGGTTGTCACAAGCACTGCAGGAGAACCAGGAGGTAGGATCTGTTTGCTGAAACAATCTGATGTGGCCATGTGCCTTTGTTTTTCATGCAGTCTAACAGCAGGAGATGCTCTTGCTGTTGGGCTATTTCTTCTGTGAGTTGAGGACAGATTTATGTCTTTGCCTTCTGGTTATGCTCATATAATCTAAGGAGAATTTTTCTACCTTGTTACCTTTCCAGATTTTTTTTTTTTTAAATTCTAGAAAAAAGTGGAAATATTACAATAAAAGAGAAGTGGAAATTTGAAATAAAAACCCCCACAAATAAACATCTCCTGCTAATTTTTTTTTGTTCTGGATTTATGCCTGTAATTTCTGATTTTGTCCAACCATTTAGTTGGATCCTCCTCAGGCAGTTTACAAGTGTCTGCAACTTTTGTTATGTTGTTTTGCCACTTTCCATGTCTCTGAGACTGAGAGTAACACAGTTTTCACAGCTGTGTTGTCTTTGTCCCTTTCCTTTCCTTGTCTCTGAGATATAAAGTAACACAGTTTTCACAGTTGTCTTTGTCTCTTTCCTTGTCTCTGAGACTGAGAGTAACACAGTTTTCACAGCTGTGTTGTCTTTGTCCCTTCTCTTTCCTTGTCTCTGAGACTGAGAGTAACACAGTTTTCACAGCTGTGTTGTCTTTGTCCCTTTCCTTTCCTTGTCTCTGAGATATAAAGTAACACAGTTTTCACAGTTGTCTTTGTCCCTTTCTTTGTCTCTGAGATATAAAGTAACACAGTTTTCACAGTTGTCTTTGTCTCTTTCCTTGTCTCTGAGTCACAGAGTAACACAGTTTGCACAGTTTATTTGTCCCTTTCCTTGTCTCTGAGTCATAGAGTAACACAGTTTGCACAGTTTATTTGTCCCTTTCCTTGTCTCTGAGTCATAGAGTAACACAGTTTGCACAGTTTATTTGTCCCTTTCCTTGTCTCTGAGTCATAGAGTAACACAGTTTGCACAGTTTATTTGTCCCTTTCCTTGTCTCTGAGTCATAGAGTAACACAGTTTGCACAGCTTTGTCATGTTCCAGATCTCTGAGCCATAGGTTAACATTTTGGTCAGTTTAAACTTATTTTACAGTAATGAAGGACAGCTGTACATTTGCAGTAAAATAGAAAGTTGGAAATATAACAGTAGACAGGAATATTCAGTTCTGTTCAAGTGCCATGCTGCATGGTGTAGGCGATCATTTGTCTCCACAATTTCCTGTCTTTAGACCTGATTATGAGATCTGCCTGTGACTTTCTTCCTAGCCACACTGACAGCCTATCCAGTAACGTCTCTCTCTGTCTTCCTCTGTCTCTTCTTCCTTTAGTTTTTCCAGTTGCCACAGTGTGTTCCAATTTTCCTCTTCTCAGGAAATGTCCTTTAAATCTCGCTTGTCTGCCTCTGATCTTTGCTACAATTTGCCTTTTAACTCCAGCCTCTCTCAAGACTTCTTCATTGGTTTTCTTAGCTGTCCATGGTACCTTCAACATCCTTCTTATAAACCACATCTCAGTGGCCTCCATTTCTCGCTGTACTCTCTTATTCATAGACCATGCTTCACACCCATAAAACAAAATTGGCTCGATGTAACATTTAAGTAACATAACAAGATTCCAAGTACTTAAATGTTACATTGAGACAAGAATAGACAAGTAAAAATTTTTACAATAATAAAAGGTACTTAGATGTAACAAGAGACTAGAGAAACTTACATTAGTAGGATCTAAGTGGACCTGTTTGCAATAATAAAAGACAAACAAAAAACTTGATCTAATGTTAGATAAGAGGATGAAATGTGAGAAAATTTTAACAGCATAGGCATATGAAGCTTCAAATAAAAGTTTTGAGATAGCAAAATGAAATGACCATGATAAGTTGACACACTTAAAGATAGGCCATGAAAAATCCTTTGATAAAATATGCATCAAACTGAGTGACCTTGTGTGAAAGATTATCAACCTCACACTTGGAAAAGAAACTATCATCTTAAATGTTGCCTGATAGTCACTTGAATAGTGCATTATCGTTTACTGGTGCATTGTATTTTAATGGATGATGATGATGATGATCATGACGATGACAGGCCGTCATGAGTTTTCTTCATGTGCTGAGCCATGTTTAGGAAATTAGGATTAGGGTTAGTTTGTTTTGTCTTGCCTTGCTTTATCTTCTTCCTTGCTGTGTTGATGGGATAATAGGCTTTTATGGGTTCTGTGATCAGCTTCTTACAAGGACTTGTTCTGAATATAGGTTCTGTGATTGGATTCTTACAAGGACATGTTCTGAATAGGTTCTGTGATTGGATTCTTACAAGGATATGTTCTGAATAGATTCTGTAATTGGATTCTTACATGTTCTGAATAGGTTCTGTGATTGGATTCTTACAAGGACATGTTCTGAATAGGTTCTGTGATTTGCCTCACGTAGGGATGTATTCCGAATGGGCTGTGTAGGTTGTCTGATATATTCTGGATAGTTTCTGCAAGTTACTTCTAAAAATCTTTGTCCCATGGCATTTTCATGCAGCAGGAGTGTGAAGTGTTAGTGCCTTCACATTTCTGGGTCATTGCAACATTAGAGGTAGAGATGCCAGCACAAACTGTTCCCTTTGTCCTTGTTTTCCTAGTAAACCTGCAGATACCTATTTTTTGAGGCTGGATTGACTTCAGCACTGGCCAGTCCAACAAAATTCTGCCAGAGTTGAAATTGAACCAAGGACTTTTCTTATCAGCAGGCGAGTGCACTAACCACTACAGATTTGCCTCTTACAGGGATATATTCAAGGTGCTGATTCAGCAGATTGCATTTCCAGATTTCTTATTGGGCTCCATCACAGTGGTCACCTTAACCTTAGTCACAGGTGCCAGCCTATGTGGACACCACCTGTTATCAGGGAATGCCATGAAGAGTAGTTGTAGTATCTTTGCTGGTCGTCATTCACCAGAACTGCCTTGCTGACCTAGCGATAGCTCCCCAGATCTGGTATCAGAAAGGACGCCTTGGCTTTCTGTGACAGTGGGAGAGAACCCTACTTCTCATATCGCTTTGCGGTCTCGTTCAGACAAGTATGCACAAGATCTAGATTGTACTCTCCGCTATCAGGGAGGGAAAAATCCATAAAAAAGATAAATGAAGCTTAAATCATTTGACTGAGTTAGAACTAGCAGTATTGTTCAGTCATGTCACAGCACAAAAAACTAACAGTATTATCCAGTAATATCCTAGAACACAAAAAATTCTTCAGTATGCTTATCTGTATCTCCTCAGGGAGGGAAAATGTACACCTTATCTGTCTTAATGGTTTTGAAAAGTTTCTAGAAAGGTGGGAGTGAAATATGTCTCTCTTATCAAATCTAGGACACAGCTTGTATTTTGAGAAGGAAACCTGTCGAGCCAATGTTTGCTTTGTGTCAGTTTGGGATTTGGTTTTATCTAAACTCAGAGTTTGAATGTAGTTTGGCCTCTGTAGCGTTAGTAGTCATATCATGGTGACATGAACAAGTCCTGTGTGTTTGTGCATGTTTTGGTTATATCTTTATCTTTTATGGAGACCATCTTCGATTTGAAGAACATTTCTGAGATTGGATGTTTGCTTGAAGGTTGGAGTTGTGAAATCTTGAATTTAATGAATTAGTGTTTTATACTATTATCTCTGTTAGGACATAAAATATTAATCTACTATGTCTCAGTATCTATTTTAGTGTCCCTGATATTAATTTAATATCTCAGATGTATCTTGTCTATCATCTCAAATGTCTGTTTTAGTGGTTGTGATACTAGTCTTACATCTTACATCCTTCTTGTGCCGTTAAACATCACATAGGGCTCGCATAGTTGTTTTGCCAAGATTTCCTGTTTTTGGCAAGTTTTTCAACTTCATCAAGAGATGTTATGCCATCTAAACTGGCTTCTCTTAACAGTGTCGAGTTTCACGTGGTCAACCTCTTTTTCTTTGGCCTGTTGTGCTCCACTTGATAGCTTGTTTTGGTATTCTCAGATTGTTTCTTCTCATCATATGGCCTACATATGTCCATCTTCTTTTTCTGATCACCCATGAGACAGGTTGTTGCTTGATCATCTGTCTTATCTGCTTGTTCTTGAATTTGTTCTGCTTTATACCAAGTATTTTCCTGAGGCATTTGTTTTCAAAAGAGTCTAATTTCTTGTCTGTTTCTTTAGTTGATTTCCAGCATAAATGAGGGTGGATATCACATTTGAATTGAATAATCTTAACTTGGTTTTTGTGCTTATAACTTTTGAATTCCGTATTTTCTCAAGATTTTTGAAGGACAATGCTGCTTTTGCAATTCTAATTCTAACTTCCTTCCTGGTGTCACCATCATGGTCTATGTAGCTGCCAAGGTATGCAAATTCGATTAGTTCATCAACAACTGTTCCTTCTATGTATATTTTTCCTTCTTGATTAATGAGAAGTTTCATTTTGTGATACTGGTGCATCATGCCAAATGTCTATTTTACTGACCATGTTTTTAGTCTGTCTCAAACACCTGTTTTATCATTCTCAGTTCTAATCTGTTCCATCAGAGATGTTTGAGTTCATATCCATTTCACAGATCTTGTAAGTTGTAAATTGTCTGTTTTATTGTGCTTGATAGAAACCCCTTGTCTCAAACATTTCTTTTATTTACTTTGGTATATGACCTGTCATAAACTTTTGTTCTGTTTCTTTATGATATTATGTACAAATTTGTTGTAGTTGTTGTATTTGTCATTTTTCATTGAAGTAATTACTGAAGGTAGCAATAACTAAAGATATTGTGTATCTAGCCAGATTTTCATGCATTGTTAGACCAGTTATATATTGAACAGAGCTTAATTAAATTATTTTTTGGTTTCCATATACTTCAGCTTCAGAATGCTCGCAGCCACATGGAAAGTGTTTTGGAAGACCTTCAACGAGACATTGAACAGATCCAGAAACAGAAGGAAGGTGAGGCTGGAGATGAAACTTTGCGAAGAAAAGTCATTGAACTCACTCATAATTTACAAGGTAACCCACAATCTCATCACTAAGTAAATGTAGGCTTTCTTTTGTCTTTTTTTTTGTGTGTGTGTGTATGGCAGCATAGAAAAATATGTAGGGGAGTTATTTTTCCTTGAAAGTCTTGCTTTTACCTAAACACAGAAAAGCATTTTGTCTATGTACTCTTGTTTGTAAGTAAAATTTAAGTCAGAAATTAAACATGAGAAATTTGTGAAGATGTAGTCATCCTTCTCTTGTTTATGAGAAGTTATTATCTTGATGAAAAACCAGGGAGTCTGGATGGCTTAGTGGTTAAGGTGCTGGAACACTGGTCAAAAGGTTATGAGTTCAAATCTCGCATTTGGCTGGGTTTTTTTTTTTAATGAGCCAGTGCTTCTGTAAAGTCCTGGCATGATCTGTTGTGATTGGTGTGATTGAATGTATGATTCAAACATAAGTGGATAAAACCTGCAAGAATAGTCTGCATACATGGATGTCAGATTGTTGCTGATCATATAAAAACCAATTTAATTTATATGGGACAACATGTGTATGTTCTTAGAAGGTAAAAAAAATAGAATAGAAATCAAGGATTGGCATAGAATAGAGTGGAATTGCCTCAGTGAAGATTTGAGAAACCATGGAAATAGTATGGAGTGTTGTATCTAGTTTAAGACAAAACCAAAAAAAAAAAGGATCAATCATTACATTGTAAAGTAATGTTTAAAAATAAAAAAGTAAGTTTAGAGATGTTTTAGTTTATATTTGAAAAACCTACATTCGTTACAAGATACATATCAAATCAGGTTTGCCTGTTGTAACAATAAATGTAGGACAGTTAAAAAAAACTTACAAACAGAATCATGCATTAAAGGAGGATGTAGATGTAATGTTTTGGCTCATACAGAAATGTAGAAGACCAAGGAGTATGAGTGTAAGAGAGAAAGGCTAAATTTACATGCATGATTTGTAACAAGTATAAATGGAAGAAAAAAAAATTGGAGGTAGTTATAATGTGACCTGCAGGAAGAATGAAGTGTCCTACCACCCACCGTCTTGATGAATGGCTCAGGAGAGTTGGTGGCTGGGAGAGTGAGCCCTGGCAGGACTGTCTTGAAGGAACAGCTATCAACACTGTTAAGATGTTTTCTAACCAGCATCTACCCCACAGCAGAACTAGATTTCCAAATATATGTTCAGTTGCATTTCCTTTAAAGCTGATAGGCAGAGCTACGAGTGCTGGTGCATCTTGACACAAGATATTTTCTCCATAGAAGTTATCCAGCAAGCCAGGGATGAAACTGGTAACACCAGCTTTCATCAGTAAAATGCAACATTAATGGATGTCTATGAAATAGAAGAATAAACAGTTTTTTCAGGTTTATTTTAAAAAAAGTGATTTAGAGTGAAAAAAAAAAAAGAACAGTCAGTCATTAAGAACATCTTAAAGTGAGGAAAATACAGAGATGTTGAGTGTTGCTTTAGTAATAGCATTCTCTCACTCCTCATTCCCTTCTATTAAAAAAAACACACACATGCACACACAAACAAACAAAAACACAGAGAGAGAGAAATCAGATTGTTTAAATCACTCATTGCTTATTTCTTGTTGTGATCACTGCTTTAATATCATCATCGTCATTTCTATCTTCCAGAGTCTGAAGAACGTTGTCAGGAACTTGAAAAAGAGTTACAAGAGGTGAGGGAGGACCTGGTTGTAACAAAACACAGACTCTTGGACCAGCTGGATGCAAACCATGTAGCGTACATACCTTCTAGACTGGCCAGATTTTTAACTTTGACATTCCTTTTTTTCCAACCAAAGTTAAAAAAAAAAATTATATAATGTTAGAGATTTTGGAGTTATAAATATATCCATTTTTCTTTTCCTTTAAATGGATTGTTAATCTGCAGGTTAAAGCATGAATTTAACATTGGTTATTGAGTATGTTTATACCACACAAAAATAATGGTACAGTATCAGTTTAGAAACAGAGAAATAATGAAAATAGTAGTTGTTAAAAAAATGGAGAAATAGTGGGAAGAGATTAAAAAAAGCAAAGTTGTAGATCTGTGAGAATATTTGAGAGAAATAATCAAAGTGTTCAAAAACAAGAAATGAGGTTTAAAAAATAGTGAAATGATAAGAATATTAAGGGTTTGGAAATAGGGTAGTGATGATAATATTAGAGGTTCCATATGAAAATAAAACATGGTATTACAGGTTACGATTTAGAGAAATAGTGGTTATATTAGAGGTTCAAAAATAGAGAAATGAAATCTTTATCCTCAAAACTACTGTCTAACACTGTCATATAAAGTTAGTGATTCTGCTCAGATTCCAGCAAAAACTGAATAGAATTATTCTTTCTTTTTTTTTTTATAGAAAAATGCCAGTGCAAGTGGGACATATTTACTGCAGTATAAAGTTTACATTGTCAGATAAAGTTTACATTGTTAAAGTTTACGTTGTCATATAAAGTTTACATTGTTAGATAAAGTTTACATAGTTAGACAACATTGATGCTTGAAGAAAATATGATCACTGCATGCTGTAGTGGCACTTCGCTGCATGATCTGAATATTATACATGCTGCAGTGGCATTTTCTGTAGATCATTTACTGCAAATTTGCTGGCTTTTTTTTTTAACAGATGAGTCATTTAAATTGCATGGCTTTGATTAGAAATTCAGGTCAAAGGATTAGTATATGTGTATTGCTGCACTCTTTTCCATCTTCCAGCAGTTTTGGGATTTCAGTCTTGCGTTCATAATGAGTATCTTGTGTAGAAGAAAACTATTTTGTGCAGTCCATCTTTGTCAGTAGATACTAGGAAAAGAGCCTTGAAATACTATATTGAGCCAGCATTATTATTTGGAATGATGGTCATTTAAAAAAAAAAAAAAACTGGCATCATGCTGAAGTATGGTTCCTATGAAGAATGTTAAAAACATCCCGGACAGCAAAAATAACAAATGAAGAATTCCTTATAAAAGCCAGTGAGAAATGAATCTTAATGAACACACCATGGGAGAGACAGTCTATGTTCATTGGCCGTATAATGAAAAGATGAGGAATTTTAAATTACTGTAACAACAGGGAAAATGGGACGCAGGAAAGGAAGATGTAGACCAAGAGAGAAAATCTCAGATGGCTTGACAAAATGACATGGGAGAAGTGCCAACAAATGTGATGGAAATGTTGAAAGATCGAAAACTACGGAAAGTCATGGTCACTAATGCTTCCAGTCATGGCACATGATGATGATGAGAAAGAGTCTACAGTAATCTTGAGGCAATCTCATGGATTCTGTTCTTCTGGCCAGTATCTGCTGGTCATTCTTGTATTGCATGTTTTGGAAGTCACAGTTCCATTCCATCACACTTATATCTATACGGATATTTTAAGCTCATGTTGGTAAACTCACACTCTACAGGGATCAGTTATGTTAGAGGGAAACATTCTGTGCATTTTGAGACTAAAGGAGATTATGTTAGGATTGCATGAGATTTATATTCTAATATTATGTTAGAACAGTATATGCTTATTATTCACTTTTTTATATAAAGTTTAGTTTTTTTTTTCTCTCGAAGATTAGAAAAATGATACATTAATTTAAATAAGTGAAAAATTATTTTGAAATACTTACCTTTAAAAATATATTCTAAATATTTAAAGTTAATCATGTTTAGAAGCATGCAGAAAATAATTTCACTGGAATCTTTGCTTAAGAGTTTTGCTGTCTTGAAGTTCTGAAAACTCCCCCTTTTTTTTTTGTGAAAACGCACACACACAAAAAAACCTCATGGTTTGCAGAACAGCTGTGTCTGATGTCCACTTGTCATGTTGTTTGTGTGTATTAATGTCAGTGTATTTTTATTTTGCTTGAAATATGACCAAGGAATTGCTTGTTAGTGTGTAAAAGAAATTGACTGGCCTGGGGGTAGTTTTTTTGTTTTTTCTTGTGAGGCTAAGTAGTTAAAATATATGCTTTGAGGTAGTCTGATGGTTGATTTTCACTTTTATACATAACATGTAAATTAAAAGTCTTTGCGTAAAGGAAGTAAGGTATATTTAATTTTATCACATTGTGAGCACAGAATAGTCTTCTCTCAGTAGCTTAATGCATCCTGTAGATTAAAATTCTCATGAGGCAAGCTTTGGTGGTTAGATATACAAATTTAAATCTAGCGATGAACAGATTTATTACAAATTTAAATTTGGCTGTGGACAGATTTAAATCAGGTGATGGACAGATGCATGACAAATTTAATTTTATCTGAATGCAGCTATGATATACAAACAGTTGAGAGAAAGCTATTTGAGAAGTCATTTTTGAAAGGGCAGTCAGCCTCTCATGGGAACAGTATGAAATCCAGTAATGTCTCCAGATATTTTTTAGTATGTTGTAGATGTGGTTTTTTACATCTTTAGTATTTAGATTAGGGATTTGTCTGTCATACAGCTTTCATATTTCAGCCATCAGTGGTTAAAAGCCAAAACATTTCCCCAGTACAAAAGACTGCAGAGATATTGTTCAGAAAACATTTTACCCCCCCCCCCCCCCCCCCAAAAAAAAAATTACAGAGTAATATTTCAGCAGTAGCAAAAAAACTAGAGTAGTATTTCAGTCTTTTGACAGCTGGAGTATGAGGGGCCAGTGTCCTGTGCATGCCATAGAAGGTCCGTATTACATGAATGGCATGCTCTTTGTTGCTTCATTGCTGAGCTCACGAGAAAGGTCTTTGTGCTGGCTTGGCCTGTCTGATGTGGTTAGTGCCTGCTGGAAGCTTGAGCATGGAGTTTCTGGAGCCTGAGAGTCTAACATGCCTGCAGAAAACTGAGCCCTAAACCTGCATCTGCATGGCATTTCAGTGCCTTCACTCAGGGAGAATGCCCATTTACCTGAACGCCTTTTTTCAGGCAGATGCCCAGGAAGTGCTTAGCGAACTGAGAGAGCTGAGGAGCAACATGAGCACGGAAGCCGCCCAGCGAAGGCATGAAATGCAGGCTGAAAGACGGGTCTTGGTCACTCAGCTGTTTCGAGTGGGGCAGCAGGTTGGGCTAGACGAGAGACATTTTTTTCCCAGATACACTGGTCTGTATTGTATATGCAGCACCATGAAAGTTTGTTTCTTGTCAGAATCTGTAGCATGATTAAACACTTCTGGAGGGAATTTAGTTTTAGTTAAAATTAATGCCATTTAAAGAATGTACCTTTATTGTGTAATAATGATTTGTTTTAAGGATGTATGCTCCAGCATTCCAAGATAGGAATTTTATATACAAAAATAGTACATCAGTGCCTTGTTATAAAAGTACTTTTTGGGACCACAAAGTTTGACTGTGGTGGTGTACTTGATGTCAAATTGTAAAGAGTTCATCTATGTGTATGAATGACTGGCTGAATGATAATATGAGGGCAGTAGCTGTCCACAGTGTATGCTGGTCTGAGTTCTACTGAGGCATGTTGTATCAAGGCAGTGGTGTAATTTCTAGTCTGTGATAATAGTTTTCTTATCATCTGGGTAATTTCAAGTCTGTGAGAATTTACTAGAAAAAAAAAACTGGGATTTTTTTTAGTTCTTGTTTTTTTTTTTTAAATAGAGATGTAACATTTGAGGTTTTCAACTTTTGTTTTTGGTTTTGTCTTAATTGTCATCAACATCAACAGAAAAGTCATTTAACACAGTCGCTTCTGGCTGTGAAGGAGGAGCAAGAGAATGTGCTGGCACAGACAGAAGCAGCAATAGAAAAGATAGGAGACAGAAAGAGGCCAGAAATTGCTGCAGGTAATTCTTCCATGGTTTGATTTGGGATCAGTGACAGTGCAGTCAGTAAGCTGGGCCATTGACATAGCATTACAGAGATATTTTTAGCACTGATTTTACAATTTGTAATACAATTAAAATACTAATTCTAATATATATATATATATATGTGTGTGTATATATAATATAAGGAAAAGGAGATGGACATATGTTGGTCACTTGATGAGAAGAAATGATCAGAGAATTCCAAAACAAGCTATCAAGTGGAACACAACAGGCCAAAGGAAAAAGAGACGTGAAACTCTGAAGAGGACGTTGCTAACAGAGGCCAGATTAACAGGCATAAAATCTCTTGATAAGGTTGACTCGCTGAAGACAGGAAAAATTGGCGAACTACTTTGCGAGGCCTATGTGACATTTAATGGCACGGGAAGGATATAAGATTTAAGAAGAAGAAGATAAGATATATAATATGTAATATATATATATAACACATACATGCATATATGTATATATCAGACACACAAAAGAAGGAAAACTGTGTTATAGGGGATACTGTACTGCAGGGATAGACAGGTAGTGCCAACAAATATGAGCAGAAACTAGTCAGGATCCTGTCCTTCCTTCCTGTGATTCTCTGGCAAACAGGCTGTTGTTGCTTCATACTGTTTACAGGGGTTGGGCTCAGCATAATCCTCATTCTGATGAAACCAGTTTGGCCTGATTACGGGGGTTGGGATCAGCATAATCCTCATTCTGATGAAACCAGTTTGGCCTGATTACGGGGGTTGGGATCAGCATAATCCTCATTCTGATGAAAACAGTTTGGCCTGATTATGGGGGTTGGGATCAGCATAATCCTCATTCTGATGAAACCAGTTTGGCCTGATTATGGGGGTTGGGATCAACATAATCCTCATTCTGATGAAACCAGTTTGGTGATTACGGGGGTTGGGATCAGCATAATCCTCATTCTGATGAAACCAGTTTGGTGATTACGGGGGTTGGGATCAGCATAATCCTCATTCTGATGGAGCCACTTTAGCCAGATCAGAGGGTCAGGATAAAAAAACAGACCTCTATACTGATGGTACCCCCTGAGAAATCCACCACTTTTATCCACTCCAGAAGCGCTAGCATTTTAACATCTTTATCACATTATAATCTGCAGAAAGTGAATTTCATAGTTACTTGTTTTTAGTTTTCACATCACTGGAGCCAGGAGATATTTGATTATGGCTCTTTTTGTCTTAGAAATTTTTTGTTAAAGCAGATGTGTGTCTGCTGTTTCTTCAGTCATGGCTGATTCAGTATTTGACTGACAGTTAACCATAGTAATAACAACCATGTCTGTATGCTACAAGGTCCAGTCTTTTTGTGTTTGTCTGCTCTGTTACTCATGACAATTTAGAGAAGGCCATCTTGGAAGGGTACATAATGGGAAAAAGAAAGAGAGGGAGACCTATGCAAAGACGGCTGCAAGATGTCATTGATAATCTGCAAATGGATGGGTCAGCAGCAGGACATCTCGGTAAAAACTGAGAGGCCTGCAGGAGAGCTGTTAGGGAGGCAAAGTTTCACAAGGGACATGCAAATGATTGACTGATTGCTCTGTTGTTGAATTGGCTGTCAACCAATCCATCAAAAGTTTCAGTATTTCTAAATATTCATAAGACACAGATCATTTCTCTGTAAATGAACTTCTTGGTGCTTTATTCTGCTCATGTTTGTTCAGACCTGCTGGATACTTTGGAACGAGAAAATTTGCTTCTGAAGGAAGAGAAGTTGAAGCTTGAGGAAAATGTTAACCTCTTGGAAAAGGTGGCTTCTTCCAGTGCCATAGAGAGGCAGACACTTCTGAGGAAAGTTACAGATCTTAAATCACAGGTCAGAGACTTGGCAGGTAAGTCAGAACAGTGGTTTACACTTGTTTATGATCACAAAGAAGTGTGTGTGTGTGTCCACTTACTGGAGGTTAGCATCTTGAACTTCTAGCAACATCCACCCTCATGACCAACTTCAGACAGTTTCCACCTGCCCTGACATGTTTGCCTTTCAGATTAGGTTCTGTAGCAGGAGAAGACAGACTTCCATGTTCTCTTCACAAATGTATTTCTTGTTGATTGTGTACAACACTTGGCAGGTTTCTGTTGTAGCAGGTGTGCTTCATGTGCTTAAACTAACTGTGGTTTGTGTGGTTACAGAAATTAGGATTTGTATGACCATAGTTAATGGTTTGTATGGTTATAATATTTGCAGTTTATATGGTTGTAGTAACTGGTTTGTATGGTTATAATAAATGTGATTTGTATGATTATAGTAGCTGGTTTGTATGATTATAGTAACAGTGGTTTGTATGATTATAGTAACTGGTTTGTATGATTATAGTAACTGTGGTTTGTTTGGTTATAGCTATAGATTTGTCTCTTTCTCTTGGAAGTCTGCTTAAACATCCCTATTTTCATACAGACAGAAAAACAAGTACAAACTCTACCATGATTTAAAAATAAGGAAAATTTTTTTTTGTTTTTATATCAGAATTTGCCATCTTGGTTCATAGATCTCCATCCTTTAAATGGTTTCTTTTTAAATGTGTTGCATGAAGTGCTGTTAGTATCTGGGCATGCTCACTTGACTTTGTGCACTTGTGTTACTAGGTGAAGACTGGGCTGATACAAGTGACACTTGGGACCATGATCTTTTATCAGAAAATAGGTAATTGTCAAATTTTGTACTTTAAATTATATATAATGTATGATATTTTGTAGAAATGAACTATATTCAGGAACACAGAAATTTGTAACATTTAAGAAAGCTGTTCATGAGCTACACTGTACAGGAAGATAATTATTTATGATAGGCTGTGGAGAGGAAAGTAGTTATTTGTCAGTGGTTTAGGTTGTGGAGAGGAATGTAGTTGTTTGTCAGTGGTATAGGCCATGGAGAGGAATGTAGTTGTTTGTCAGTGGTATATGCCATGGAGAGGAATGTAGTTGTTTGTCAGTTATATAGGCTGTGGAGAGGAAAGTAGTTATTTGTCAGTGGTTTAGTTTGTGGAGAGGAATGTAGTTGTTTGTCAGTGGTATAGGCCATGGAGAGGAATGTAGTTGTTTGTCAGTGGTATAGGCCATGGAGAGGAAAGTAGTTGTTTGTCAATAGTACAGGCATTTTCTCTCCGCAGAAAAGTAGTTGTTTGTCAGTGATAATAGCTGTGGAGAGAAAGGTAATTGTTTGTTAGTGATAATAGCTGTGGAGAGAAAGGTAATTGTTTGTTAGTGATAATAGCTGTGGAGAGAAAAGTAGTTGTTTGTTAGTGATAATAGCTGTGGAGAGAAAAGTAGTTGTTTGTTAGTGATAATAGCTGTGGAGAGAAAAGTAGTTGTTTGTTAGTGATAATAGTTGTGGAGAGAAAAGTAGTTTGTTAGTGATAATAGCTGTGGAGAGAAAAGTAGTTTGTTAGTGATAATAGCTGTGGAGAGAAAAGTAGTTTGTTAGTGATAATAGCTGTGGAGAGAAAAGTAGTTGTTTGTTAGTGATAATAGCTGTGGAGAGAAAAGTAGTTGTTTGTTAGTGATAATAGCTGTGAAGAGAAAAGTAGTTGTTTGTTAGTGATAATAGCTGTGGAGAGAAAAGTAGTTGTTTGTTAATGATAATAGCTGTGGAGAGAAAAGTAATTGTTTGTTAGTGATAATAGCTGTGAAGAGAAAATAATTGTTTGTTAGTGATAATAGCTGTGGAGAGAAAAGTAATTGTTTGTTAGTGGTAATAGCTGTGGAGAGAAAAGTAGTTGTTTGTTAGTGATAATAGCTGTGGAGAGAAAAGTAGTTGTTTGTTAGTGATAATAGCTGTGGAGAGGAAAGTAGTTGTTTGTCAGCAATATAGTTTTTCAGAAGTTGTGCTGTTGTAATTATTATCATGTTGTTGCTTCTTCTGTACATGTTTTGGTATTCCATGGAAAGATATTGTGGCACATGCAGAAGTGCTGCCAAATGTCTATACATATTCTGCATATATAGCATAGTCTATGAAGATTGTGCACCATGTCCTGTGAACAAGAAATAGATAAATCTTTAAAGATATTTTTCCTGGCAAATCATACATGGCAAAAGAAGTTCTAGATTTTCAGAACTGAAGTTCAGTGTGCAAACAAGTAGTATGAAGATGCTGGATGTTGACATAGACTCATCAATATTGGAGGGATGTGCTGACAGCTGTTCCTAATGGAATTGCTCATACTTCAGAAGGGTTGAAGACATATTACTGTTTAAAAAAAAAGTAATGTAAAGAGGATCTGTCCAGGATAAAGTTAAAAAAATGAAAGAGCAAAATAGAATAAAAACAACTCTTTATTCTTCACAGTACCTCAGTCTCAGACTCTAGAAATGCTGCTGTCTATGTCAGTAAAGAGGAGGTCGAGAAAGAGCTGCAGCTGCTCAGAGCCCAGTTAGAGAGCCAATCAACAAGCGTGTCTGCTGTTGAATTGGAGAGAGCTGATTGGCTGCTAGAGCGTGAGGCATTGGAGGACGTGATTACAGATCTGAGAAAACAGACGCAAGACCAGGAGCTGGAAATTAAATCCTTGAAGGTGAGGAGGCAGAAAATGTCGTGCTTCCCGCAGGAAGTTAAACTGACAGGTTCAAAGGTTGAGCAAGCACCAGTGTGGTCACACAGTCTGCTATGGTTTCTACTTCTCATTTTCTCAGTTCTCTCCTTTTTTAATTTTCTTATTCCAAGTTCTTTGTCAAGCTATCCATGTTTTT
Source organism: Achatina immaculata (assembly GCA_009760885.1). Classification (NCBI taxonomy): domain Eukaryota; kingdom Metazoa; phylum Mollusca; class Gastropoda; order Stylommatophora; family Achatinidae; genus Lissachatina; species Lissachatina immaculata. Next base: position 69,619,987 of record CM019702.1, read on the forward strand.
TAATTTTGTTCTATCCCTGTTTTCAGTCCTGTTTAATTACAGTGAATTTTGGGTTTTTTTTCCCCAGTTTTCGTTTCTTTGTCTTCATTTTCCTGTTTTTATTTCCTTTTATCCAAGTGTTTTTATCATAATTTCCCTGTTTTTGTGTCCTTTTATCCAAGTGTTTTTTTCTTCATTTCCCTGTTTTCATTTCCTTTTATTCAAGTTCCTTAGTGGCCTTTATTTTCCTGTTTATATTTCTTTTTATCCAGGTGTGTTTGTCTTCATTTCCCTGTCTCTATTTCCTTTTATCCATGTGTTTTTAGTAGTCTGTATTTCTATGCAACTTCCTTCTTTGATGAGGAGAGCTGTGGAGCTTCAAGTAAGACAAAGTTAATTCCATTTATCTGTTACTGATCATAATTTCTATGTTGTTACTTTCTGCAGGTATATTAACTCTTCCCATGCCAGCGGGAAAAAAACACAGATGTCATGTTGGTGCCAAGCAAAATGCGCGGGTGTTGTGATATTTTTTGGGTATAGTTGAAAAAGCAAATGTAGTGATTATTTCCATTGGGAAAAGTATACTTTTTATACATCCCAAAAAAATAAAAATGAATGAAGATTCCATAAATGCAGAGTTTTCTTAGGGAAAAAGTAACTGGTGAGAAAATAAGACAACATTTTCAGCGCCCCCCCCCCCCCCCCCAAAAAAAAAAAAATTTATGACACACAAATAAAATTGGTTTCTACTTACTATTAGAGCTGTAAATATCCACATGTAAATCACAAATCAATGATAGATGGAATTCCTCACATGAAATGTAATCACTTTTTGCACTAATTTGCAGAAACAAAAGCACTAACACAATAGAAAACATTCAGAACTCCTTTTGCAGATCCACCAAGTGATTGGAAATTAGGAAAAATATTTACACCAAATCGAACAGATTGAAAAAATGGCTACTACACAGCCCACGCTATGAAAATCATGGCGGGTAACTCTGACAAGCGTGGATAACTTGTGAACCAAAATTGAGCATGGTTTTTCACAGAAATGGATCAAACATTATTATAGTGATTTCAGTCCAAACATGAACTAGCTGGAAGGCCGCACTATAATACTGCTGGCAGGGGAAGAGTTAATAGTTTTTGTAAATTCCATACAATTTATTTTATTATATTTTATTTGGTTCGATGAGAATAAATAATTGACATTGTTGCCTGTTTGGTTTTGGCTTTTTTTTGTAATTTTTTTTTTTTTTAATCTCCAGTCAGGAAAAGCTTCCATCAAGAGTGAAGACTCTATAGGTAAGCTTAGCACTAAAATTTTTAAGGGTTAAAAAGGAGTGATTCTTGTTCGTTGGGTATTCTGTAGAGAAGTGCAGAAGGTAATGTGAATGAAAGTAAGAGTGAAAAGAAAGTGACCCGAATGAAAGTAAGAGATAGAAAAGTAAGTAGCTTTAAATGAAAGTAATTAAAAAAAAGTAATTGTAATGAAAATAATGAAAGAAAGAAAGTAAACCCAGAGAGTCCTTAGAAGAAAGAAAGTAATTTAATGAAAATAAGGAGATGAAGAAAGAAATAGTACTCATGAAAGTAGGCAATAAGAGAAAGTAAATTTCAAAAATATAGTGGTATTTGGACAAATTATAAAAGTCAGTTAGTCATTTGCATGTCCTTTGCAGAACTTTGCCTCCCTAACAGCACTCCTGTAGGCCTCTCGGTTGTAAGCAAGATGCCCTGCTGCTGATGCATCCATTTGCAGATCATCAATGATGTCTTGCAGCCATCTTCACCTTGGTCTTCTTCTCTATCTTTTTCCCATTATGTATCCTTCCAGGACAGTCTTCTTTAGATTATCATGACATTTAATTATAAAAGTACGGAGCTAAACCTAAGAGCTGTTTTAACTCTTTCACCCCAGAATTATTTTCCACCCTGTGCCAAATTTGTGTTCCGAGTTTTTCCTAGCAGTTTGTGTCAGGTTCTTGTGCAGTGTTTCATGTACTTATTTATGTGTTATTATTTTCAACAGATGAAAATTCCTCTGAGAACCTTCAGATCCTTGAAGCGGAAATCTCATCCTTGAGGGAAGAAAAGGGTGAACTGGAGAATGCTTTGGAGGAATTAGACACACAGCACTGCCAAGCACAGGAGCAGCTTATTAAACAGAGGGATCAGCTCATGTCCCAGCTGGCTGAGAGAAGTGCCCAGATTCAGCAGCAGCAAGAGGAGATTGATCATTTAAATAGCCTGATCACAAAGTTAATAAAATCAGGAGAGACACAACAGCTGGATGAACATGATCAAGGGAGCCAGCAATTGGAAGAGAGATGTAGGGAACTTGAAGCTGAGCTTGATGAAGTAAAGTCAAGGGGGTCATGTTCTGCCTTGGAGAAGGAGGTTACAGAGTTGAGGGAAAGGCTTCACAAAGGTGGGCTTGTCATTAATGACCTCCATATGGATAAGCAGGAGCTTGAGGATGAACTGAAACTGGCTAAAGAGGACATAGCTGCCAAAGTGGCCAAACTGAAAGAAATGAGGGAAGAAAATGCTGCTCTTTTGAAAGAGAAGAAGAATTTGGAAGAGAAAATTCTAGAAATGGAAGAACGGCTATCTGAAATGGAGGAGGAAGTGGAAAGATGGCAGCAGGTAAATGAGGACAGGCAGGTAAATTCTGGGAAAGTACGTGAAGAATGTGATAGGCTCAAATCTCAGGTTGCTGCAATGGAGAGAGAACGTTTGTCCAGTGCAAATTTTGAAAGCTTATCAGCCAAGCAGCCAGCAGCAGATTTTTCACTTGAAGATGCTGCTTTTGGGAAAATTCTTGAAGAGGAAGCAAAGGTAAGAAAAAAAATTGAAGATGACAGCAGGGTTATTCAGGAACTGAAAGGAGAGGTGCAGAAGTTGTATGAAAGCAAGCAGCAGTTAAAACGGGAATTTCATGAACAACGCAGGTCACATGAGAGTGATACTATAAAGATCACAGAGTTAGAAAATGAGTTACGTGAATCTAAAGTCTTATTAGAGTCTGCAGTCCAGGAGAAGTCTGAACTAGAGTTGAGATTAGAACAAGAACTTGAAAATATTAAATCGTATAAATTGAAGTTGAGTGAATGTAATGTTGAAATTGAAGCTGCCAGAAGAGAAAATGATGAACTTTCAACCAAGCTGTCTATGCTTAGACAAGAGAATTTAAATCTTACTGGCCAGTTAGATAGTTGGCAGAAGCATGAAGCGTCCGCTGAAGAATTTCATTCCGATGTCATGTCCAAACATCAGAAGTTAATAGACTGCCAGAGGGAGATGATTAGTAGTCTCCAGGCTGAGGGCAAGGTAAAGGCCAAACTGGAAGTGATGCTGGAGGATAAAAACCTGGAGATTCAGAACCTGAACTATGATGTGGCAGCTGTGAAACAAGAGCTATCTGCAGCACAGATAGAGATCACAAACCTGGAAGATGTGTGCCTGAGGAAAGATGAAGAGATCAGCAAACTGAAGGCTGAAGTGACACAGTCAAGCTCAGACTCGACTGAAGGCAAAGAGTCTGTCACTATTACAGAAGAGATACCTGGTCCAAATCTGAGCAGAAAAGATGAAGAACTTCAGTTGCTTAGAGACAGAAATGCTTTTTTGGAGGGAACTTTGAATCGGCTGTGGAATGCTTTGAAATCTGTTTCAGTACATGAGCAAGCCGTTACACAGATGGGCCGTGTTAGCTCCTCCACTTTAGATGATATTGGTGAATTGGAATATGAAATTGAAAGATTGAAAAGTGAATTGTCAGAAGTTCAGAATTTACATGAGTCAATCTCACAGTTAGAAATAGACTTAACTTCAAGCAACGAGTTAATTTCGAGGCTACGCAAAGACCTGGCCGAGGCACAAGAAACTATCAGATGTCATGTGGCAGGAATAGCAGACCTGAATGAAAAAGCTGATGTCCTGCGACATCAGCTGGAGCAGGCTGAAGCTAACATGGCACAGCAGAAAACCACGGCTGCAATCCTGCGGCAAAATTCTGTTGAAAAAGAGGCTAGTATTAGTGAGATGGAGGAGAAAATGAGGTTTTTACTTTCTATACTAACTCAACAACAGCTAGAGCAGTTTAGAAATCATACATCCACTTCAGATATTCCTGCACTTGAGTATAAACAACATCAGGCTATTGAATTCACTAATCACGACAGAGTTCGTGACTCTGTCCATGTGCATAGCCAAGAGGATCAAGAAAGGGAAGGTGCAAAGTTTGTAGATCAGCCATTGGTTAGTGAAAAATCTAGTTTAGAGGTGAATGGCAGCATCGTTGAAGATGATTTTGACAGTGGCACCTCAGATCAAGATAGGTTTGCTGGTCTTGAAAAAGAACTGGATGATCTTCGAGATCGACTGAAAGAGAAGGATGCCATTGTAGCTGATTTACAGAGAAGTAATTCATCTTTATTGGCTCTTCTGGAGAAAGGTAGTAGTGCCTTTGACAAGGGTTTGTCTAGTCAAGTGTCCATTCACAAAATGGAAGCAGAGCTCCGTGGTCTGAGAGCAGAGAGAGAGCAGATGGTAGCTGTGGTAACAGAAAAATCCAGGGAGAATTCTTCTCTGAAGAGCGAAGTTCATAGACTGATGGATATAGTGTCATCTGGGCAAGCAGCCATAGACAAGCTCCAACAGGATAACAGGAGCTTAGAACAGCGTAGGCATTCACCGCCTAGAGATGACGAAGATGATATGAGACGGGAGGCACTGGCAAACATGGCCAGGCTGGTACGTGACCGGGAGACTGAGATTGAAGCCTTAAAACAGAAGAATGAGACCTTGTTAGCTGTCCTTCAAGAATCTAGTGAGTCTCAGGCAGCTGCTCATCTGGCACCGTTGTTACGGGATAAAGAAACCCTTACACAGCAGCTTTCTTCCTTCACCTCCGAGAGAGAGCAGCTGATAGCTTGCATCACACAGAAACATTCCGAATCCCTGGCCTACCACGCTGAAATTCAGCGACTTTCAGCAGTTTTGATTGAATCCCAGGCAGCAAGTGAGAAGGTTAGAAGAGATTACGAAGCTCTTATCCCAGCATATGAAGACAAATCTCAAGCCTTACTTTCAACTCAGAATGAACTCATCAGGTGTAAACAGAAACTTACTGAGCTGGAGATTCGGCATGGAGAACTTATCCAGAGATCCAGCAGTCAAGATTCTTCCAGTTCCCCAGAGCTGTCATTATTACAGAGTGAACTTGAGAGGTTGAGGAACATAGAAACTGATCACCGAAGCACAGTAGCCCAGCAGGAAGAAAAGATCCACGTCCTTAACTATCGCATCAGCACTTTGGAAGAAAGCATAGCTTCCAAAGAGACAGAATGTGCTCATTTGAGGAAGCAAGTGGAGAGCTCCAAATTCCAGCTCTCTGGTTTGATGGCTGAGATTTCAGATATGAGGGCCGAAAGAGAACAAATACATCAGAAACAGGTAAGCAGAGTATAGTTGTGACTTGACTATAAAGAGAGAGGAGATTTCCCTCTCGTTAAAGTATATGATTAGAACATCTACATACCTGTCAGTATTGCATTACAGTCATTCTTGCTATAAAAATTGGTACATGGCTCTTGTTTTTAGGGAAAATGCCTCAGAAAATGCATAAATGTCTGCTTGAAAGTTGAGAAACCTCAGCAGTGTCAGTGAAGGGAAAAATACAGTATTCCCATTAAAAGTTAGACATATGACTTTTCACTTCTCTACAGATGAATACAAGAAAAAAAAATTCTATTACATGTTATTATCATTTATTTCAGTATAATATAGTAGCATTCACACTAACCAGTGGTTTTCAAAATGCATTTGATGGGTCTTGAAAGACTGAAGAAGACAAGTAATATTATTAGATTAAAACAAATAGATGTTGATACTTGAGTAGCTTTTTATAAAGTCCTTTGTAAATACAGGATAAATCCATGGTAAGTATGATTTATTAGCATTTAGAGACTAGATACAGATATACAAGGTTAGAGTGGAACAGCAGCATTGAAGAGATTTGAACCTGTAGGAACAAGTTAGGAACTACTGTGATTACAGCATCTGTGATTGGCTAGGGATCTGATGATGGAGACAAACAGGAAGCTAGCTTCCTATGCTTTGGAAAATAAAAATAATAGCTGTGATAATTCATCCTGCATCTGGCTCTGTTTTGATAAGTTCTGTACGGTGTCAGAGAAGTGAATGCTATGACCTTGAGGAAAACCTGTCGCAGGTAAAGCTCTATGTATTTTGATCATGTCATTTAGTTCTTTCTCCACTTATCATTGGCCAGGACACAGAGTCTGCTGGTCTTCGAGAATCTTACAACAGAATGTGCCTGGAAGCAAGAGACAGGAACATTGAGTTGTCTTCGCTGAAGGAGCAGGTCATGACCTTGACCTCCCTTCTCAACGAGCAGCAGGGAGAGCAAGGGCAGGTCACAAAACTGATGAGAGAGAATGAGACAGCCGTGGCATCAGCCTTGCAGTTACAGCAGGAAAGAGACCAGCAGACTTTGCTGGTTGAGCAGAAGATGCAGGAGTGTGGCTTCCTGAGGAATGAGGTAGGCTCACAGTGAGGTGACATTTTGGTATCAGTAAGACTACTAAGATAATTACAGAATTTTCCTCTGTACATAAAAATAAAATTGATTAGTGTTTTATTGTTGTCCTGTGCTATCTCTAAAGAGAGATTTCATTGCGGTGGATTACCAGCTTTTATCTACAACAGGTCATCTGGCCACTCTTTTGTGCCTGTTTCTTTAAATGTAATCCATACATCCATATCTTGGTCTTCTTTGTTTCTCCATTCAGTGTTTCTTTTCCATTATTGCTTTCTGTATTTTTTAAAAAATAGAATTGTATCTCTTTATATGGTCAATATGGTTGACAATCTGCAAATGGATCCCGCAGCAGCAGGCCATCTTGCTCACAATCGAGAGGCCTACAGGAGTGCTGTTTGGGAGGCAAAGTTCCGCAAGGGACATGCAAATGAATGAATGAATGAATATGGTCAATATTCTTAATTATCTGGTTCATATCGTTTTTTTTATTAATTTTTTTTTTTTTCAAATTCAGTTGTTTCATTTCCTTTTATTTGAAATGTTCTTCTTACTAAGTGCAGTCCTGTCTTCTGAATGTCCATGTTTATAAGGGCAGAGTTTGCTTTCTTACTTTCACATTTTAGTGTTAGAGTGTCTGCTGTGTGCCTGCGTGCACTGGTCAGCTGTCAGTTACAGTTTATTGTTCCATGTTTTCAGTTGTCTCAGGTGAGGGACAAGGAGTTCAGACTGACCAGAGAACTAGAAAGACTACGTGGCCATCTTATGGAGGTATGATCAATGCTGTTTGACAGTCATAAGTGCTAGTTATCTCATGTTTCACACATGGCAGTCATCTCACATGTTTCACACGTGACGGTCATGTCATATGTTTTACATGAGTCAGTAATCTCATATTGTATGTTTACACATGACAGTCATGTCATATTATATGTTGTACATGAGGCAGTAATCTCATATTGTATGTTTACACATGGCAGACATGTCATATTATATGTTGTACATGAGGCAGTAATCTCATATTGTATGTTTACACATGGCAGACATGTCATATTATATGTTTTACATAAGGCAGTAATCTCACATTGTATGCTTACACATGGCAGTCATGTCATATTATATGTTTTACATAAGGCAGTAATCTCATATGATTTACATGTTTTATTGATCTAATTTTTTATGGTTGTGCTGTTGAAATTGGTTCCTGGCACCTGTTGGAGCTCGGGAAAAGAAGGCGGTTACATTATTTACTACATCAGTCTTAAATGTGTGAAAGAGAATCTGGATGTTAAGACTTTTATCTCCTAAGTGGCACAGTAGCTTGAAACAGATCAAGGAAAATGGAATTATGCCAAAGTCCATGGCAAATGAATTTGAAACTGATTTTGCTTGATTCATTTTGGCTGAAAGATTGTTTGTTTTGTTTAACGGAGATTGTGCTGTTGTCTTAATTTTTTTTATAACTTTCTTCAGATTGAGGATGGCTTCACAAAAGATGCTCTCGAGTCTGAGGAAAGGGAGAAGGATTTGCGTAACAGACTTGCTGTGGCAGAGGAACAATTAATGTCATCTTCCTTGCAAGTTGATATGGCCAGGTACTAGTTTTTGTTTAATGAGATACTTTTATACAGCAAAATGGGCAATTCACTTTTCTCCAGAAAAGTATTAAAATGTTAAAAAGAAATGATTTTGAAAATAAGAGAAGTTCCACAGTCTTCTCCAGTGAAAGAGTATCACATCAGTGAAGAGGAAAGATAGTACGGCCATGAGAAGAATGTCTGATAGAGCTGACCAAGTGGCAAGGGGAGAGTGAGGCAGCTGAAAAGATTTCACAACATGAGGAGTTTACAATGTGGAGAAACATGATCATTAATGCTTATCTGCATAGCATCTAATGAATGAGTGATTCAAATGATAATTGGCAATACACTGTCTCTGTCTTGTTAGGAGTGATAAGCAAAATTTTGTGTTTATGTCTCTAGGGTTCTAATCGTCTTATTTCTTGCTGTTTTTTATATCATTTTGTTGTCTAATTTTTCTTTCAAAAGCTAGCCAGGGTTTTGGGTGGGATGTTCTGATCAGTGCTTGTAGGAACAACCCTTCACAAACTATTGAGCTTGGGGTAGGGGGGGATCAAGGTTATTTGTAAGTCTGTATTCCACTCTCTGGCTACAAAGATCTTTCTCAGAATGTAACCTGAAGTTTAACCTGCAACCAGCTTCTGGATTTAGGTATATAAAAATAAACACACAAATATACATAAAGCCACTGCAGTAAAGTTTTGATAACAAATAATCATACTGTTTTTGAAAATGAACACTCCTTTTCTTTGTTTCTTAAGTGTTATATGCCAGGCATGTAAATTTAGACTTCCTCTTCTTTTCCTGTTTCTTCATCTTGAATGTTTTTGTTTAAGTGTGGCGTAAGCACAGTCCTAGCTTTTTTTGTAAATTATGGCTGAACCTGCTTTCAGCAAAGAGTCGAGACGTCAGATTGAGAGCATGCAGCAGCAGCTCCATCAGGTGGCCAGTCAGAGAGACTCTGCCTACATGCAGGTGGCAAGCATCCAGGAGCAGTGCCAGCAGTATGCTGCCTCTCTGAGTAACCTGCAGCTCGTCCTGGAGCACTTCCAGAAAGGTAAGCTTGAAACTGGTAGCAGTGTCTGCTGTACTCTTAAGAGATCAGTAGGGGTTGTTGGTAGCCAGCTTGGAATTTGTCTTCATCATCAACACCATTCATCATCATGTTTCTGTGAAAGAAGTCTATGTCACCTTCATTTAATTAAAGATCTAGACAGCCTGCACATCATCACCATCATCATCACCACCACTGAAGCTGAAGCCTGTATCCATTGCCTTCCTAGCCAAGTTTTTCTTGTGTCATCTCACTAGGGAGATTTCCTGAAATGTATCTACTCTCTGTTCAGTTTTTATTTATATGCCTTTAATGTTCTCAGCACAAGGGTCCGGACAGTTTTATAGTGTGTCTTAGTTATTTGCACAAATTCTGTGAAAAATGGGTAGAGTGTTTCATGCAAGAATGAATGAATTATCTTTAATTTTTAAAGGGTAAAGAATTGGGCACGCAGGCCCATCTTACATTCTGCCCTTCATCACACCATCTTTCATTCTTCTTCCACACTCGATTGAATACAAGTATACAAATTAAATTAGGAACAAAAAAAAAACATATCAAAAGAGTGTAAGATTAAACTATAACATTCAAAGTAAAAGAGAAGAAGTAATTAACCTAATAAAATAGCTCTCACACACGCATACATTCGCACACATATACATAAACAAAAATACATTGTCAGTACAGATCTTAAAACATATATTTTTTAACAAACATTAAAACATAAAAAAAGAAACATGAAATAGGTATTAACCTGGGCTGTGGTATCAGAGTCAAGAGTCAGAAGTAAGTTTGAGTGGAGCTGGAGTCAGAACCAATAGAAATGTATCATTTATGAGGGAGTCAGACATAAGAAAGTTCAGAAAATTCAGATTGACTGAATTGTATTCATTTTAAAGAGTTGGAATCAGACGGTAGAAAAATATAAGTTCAGCAGTGATGTAGTGGTTAGTGCACTCACTAGCTGATCAGAATGCCCCTAGTTTGATTTTGCACTTGAGCAGAATTTTCTCAGACCAACTGGCACCGAGGTTCACCTAGCCTAAAAAGATGATTACCCGGGGCATCCCTGGGAAAACAAAGAGAGCATGGACAGGTACTAGCATACCTGGGAAAACAAAGAGAGCATGGACAGGTGCTAGCATCCCTGGGAAAACAAAGAGAGCATGGACAGGTGCTAGCATCCCTGGGAAAACAAAGATAGCATGGACAGGTGCTAGCATCCCTGGGAAAACAAAGATAGCATGGACAGGTGCTAGCTTCCCTGCCTCAGATGTTGCAGTAGTCTAGAATTGTGATGGCACTAACACTTCACACCCATACATCATGCAAATGCCATAGGACATAGAGTATAAAAATAATGGAGTCAGAGGCAAAGGGTTGTGCATACTTACTCTACAATTCTGTTAGTAGTTTATGTTCAGTTGACTTTACAGAACCAGATATACTAAATTTCTGAGTAATTATTTTGTTTATAATCCTCATGTAGAGAAGGACGCAGCTATTGCCAGTGAAACCGAACGTCTCCACAATGAATGTAAAGTGCTGAAGATTGAAGTGAAGGAACTACAAGCTGAGCTACAAGCAACAAGGGTATGTACCAGAGTCGTGGACATCTGCATTTAGAGTGCTGAAAGAGCACTTTCATTTTCTTCTTTCCAAGCTTTTGTATCAGGCAGGCTTACTTCCCTGTCACTTCAGTTAACACACCCTTCTCAAGGCCTTCTCATAGGAGCCAATAGGTTTTCCCTTAGCTCCACTCCTTTTGGCCAGATTGGACATTGAAAATTGTCATGGCCTGGGGAGTTTCGAGGAGTGTTTTCTAAAACCTGGATTAAAGCTTCACAAAGGCATTCTTGAGTGCACATTTCTTTGAGATGATGGAGGTGGTTCTGTAGTCTGCTTTGATTACTTCTTTGGTGAAGAGTAATGTGTGGAGACTCTACCTTTGCAGGTGAAAATCAGGTCCCAGGCGTCCATTGTGAATTATAATAGTTGTAGAGTATGATTTTTAGTTTCTCTGTATAATGAGTTGTAGAACATTTCCACTGTGTTTGGTTTCAAATCATTTTTTTTTTCTTTTTAGATTGGAAATTACAGATAATTAATTTCTGTTTCCAGATAGACTTAATTAAAGTTTTGGATTCTTTCTTTCTTTCTTCTTTGAACTAAAATAGTTGATTTCTGTTTTCAGATAGATGTAATTAAAGTTTTGTATTCTTTCTTTCTTCATGGGGCTTTAACTGGAGCTTGTTTTTACATGATTTCTTTCTGTTTTTTTTTTTAGGAATGTAGTTAAAGCTTTGGATCATTTCTTCCTTTTTTTACCCAGGGAGATTTATCAGAAGCTTTGGATGGGCTTGAAGCAGCTAATAGACTTAGTGAACAACTAGACAGGAAAGAGGAGGCTATGGCAGCCCTTAGAGAAGAAGGTAGGTCGTAGTTTCTGGGAAAAGTTTTTTTCTTTTGTCCTATTTCTGTTTGGTTGTGTATTTACAGCTGTGTTTCTCATACATCAGGCTTTGTTCACAGATATATTTACCCTGATAAGGATAATTTTTGTGGGTTTTTTATGACAGTTTAGATTATGTTGATAAGAAGGATAATATTGGTGGCAGTGTTTTATGGTGTGTACACTTACTTCAGTAAAAAAAGATAATAAAGATTATTTATTTCCATGCTTCAGATAGAATTGCTTGCGCTTGCCAAGTTGTGATGTTTGTTTGTCCTGGTGTGTTCATATAAACAGTAGCTATGCCTGTTGCTCGAGTTTTATGAATGCTGTTTAACTGGAATTTTTCTTCTCCATTTTGTGTGTGTGTATTTGCTGATTTATGTTGTTTGTGTGATGCCAGCGTTGTTTTTTCATTTACACAGTGAAGTGGCCGATAATTTGGGTTTGTAGTCTAGATATTTTGTTTTCAGATATTGTGCGTGAACTTGCTACTTAAAAATGAGCAAAAGATAACATGGTTTGAGGTGTTTCATGATTATTAAAAATGGAGAAGCTTTGTTGTCGTTGCATGTTGCCATGGCACCAGATGAATGAAATATTATTAATAGTGAAGAGAGTGATGATATTGTATTATGTAATTAAATACGTCAGATGAACACATTTATGTACACCCTTACGTGAAAAAAAAAAAGATCCAAAAGTTGCAGAATTTAAATCCTCTGTAGATCGGGTTTTGATACTAGATACCTTGAACCAACAGAATTTTGAACTAATCTGCCACATGGCATTATGCTATATGTGTTGTTTCATTTTATTTTTGTTTTAAACTGTTGATTTTTTTTTTTCTTACTTGAACCGAAAGAATGAGTGTGTTTGAAATTTTGTTTCCTTTTATTCCAAATGGTCCATAATACTGTAGGGTCTTGGAATCCAGTGAGAGAGAAGCCTGATATGTGTCTAGTTGAGATGAACCCTCTTTGTACATTCACAATGAGGTCTTCAGAACAGTTGCAGAACATCAAAAACTGAATCTTGAAGGAAAAGAATCAAAATTCTTTTTTAATTTGTTTTGAAAAAAATGTAAGTGGGATACTTTGACAGTTACTGTAAAACTCTAAGAAAATAGAGAGAAAGACAGAAAAATATCTAACCAAGTTATGCAGAAAAAAAGACACCATAAACCACACTGTTTGGAGAAGCATGGCGCTTAATGGATTAAGCAAGCATTCATTCTTTAACTCTTGGCTTACCATCGGTCATTCAAGTAGCTACTGAAGAAAAAAATAGCTATAGCCATGTAGCATTGTTTTGTAGTTAAGAGTTAATTTTAAACTGCCATAAATGCTAAAATTAGACATCATTTCATTTCTATGTAAATGCTGCAGCTGTATGATTGATAACAAAAAATGTTCATGTGTCATGGATGCTGTTTGGTTACAGTTCATGAAGATCTGAGCTTTGATGAAAGGAACTCACCAACTCAGTACAGATTCCTAGGTTCATTTATCACAATGTTTTTCCCCCAGTGGTCCAGGGTAGAGTTTTGTCATTGTCTCTTGTGTTTCTTGCCTTCTTGTGTAGCAGCAAAAATCTAGGACATCCTGTGTACAGAGAAGTCCTCACTGTGTGTGAAAATCACAGATTACTCCTAATTCATTGTGTAAAATCTACCCTCACCATTTCTATGCTTTAGTTAGTATTCTAATTTTTAACGGTTACAATTTGTGTGTCTTAATTTTTTTTTTTTTTTTTAGTGCTTGTCATGTGGAAAATAATATTTTCTTGCAAAGCCTATAAAAACTGGCCATGCTAGTGTAATATCAGCTGGTAATCCTGAGTTTGATTGTGTCTCAGGAGGCCAGTTGGTATTTCATAAGTGTTGCCATTATCATCACCATGTGCCATTCTGCAGTGGATCAGTTTCTCTTTCTCCCTCTCCCCATAACTGTACTCTTGGACAAGATGTCTTTCATTCAGTTCTTAATGTTGTTAGAACCACCATGACTGTCTGTGTGCTCTTTTGTCTTGTTGCCAAATAAAGCATCCAGCATGGCATCCTGTTTCTGAGATAAGAAATCAGGAAACTGTTTCAGAGAGCATACGAACCACACATGTCAGTCTCATCTGACAAGCACTCCCTTTCCTGGGCCTGCAAAACTCTTCGAGTATGTGTCTTCATTATGTGTAAGTAGATGTATTTTAGAGTTTATGTCCCATCCCCACCTCATAAACATCCTCTAGATCCATCCATGTCTAATGTGATATTCAACAACACACAGACATCAAAACCAGTTACAGTATCAACGTCAAAATTCTGGACAGAAATTAGAAACAGCGTATGTTTACAGGATTGTGCTATGCAGTTGAGGTTTAACAGAGGATACAGTGTTAGTGTCCACATTTTCCTTCACCTTCTGGTGCATCAGTGGATGATGTGGTCTGTATGATGCCAGCTACACATCAGAGGAATTACTGTGTCACTGCACCATTGCTAGACTTCTTGTGGTCATGACGTGGAAACAAATTCGTTGTTTCATTAGGTACCGCGCCATTAGTGATCATACTTTTCCCTTTATGGGGTTTTTTTTTTTTTTGAAAATTCTAATCACTTTCTTTTCCTGTGTCATTGGTGTTCCCTTATTCAGGCCTCTCTCTCTCTCTATCTCTCTCTCTATATCTCTCTATATCTCTCTCTCAGTCTATCTCTCTATCTCTCTCTATCTCTATCTCTGTCTCTCTATCTCTCTCTCTATCTCTATATCTCTCTCTCTATCTCTCTCACTCTCTATCTCTCTCTTTCTCTATCTCTCTATCTCTCTCTCTATCTCTATCTCTCTCTGTCTCTATCTCTCTCTCTATCTCTCTCTCTATCTCTCTCTGTCTCTCTCCCTAAATCTCTCTATCTCTCTCTCTATTTCTCTCTTTCTTTCTCTGTATTTGCTTGGGTATTTTTAGACCAAAATATGAAAATGTGAGATACAAGTGAAAGTTATTTTGTGCACAAGAAAAATATGAAAGTATTTTGATAATCCATGATGACCATCCTGATGTGTTTCGTAACACTTTTTTTTTTAGGTGAGAAATTGCTGTATGGTATATGTGCTGTCAGGTGTATGTTTATGAATCACATCAGTGGCTGTAAATGTACAGATCTAAATTTTGGTATAAAATAATAATGAGTTAAATCTGAGATGATGAATTCATAATAATGGCTTATGTACATTTCGGATGTCCTCATGGTTATGATTTTCTTTCTATGTCTCATACTCTTTCTGAGTTGTTTTTTTTTAAAAATCTCTGAAAGTAAACAAAGTGGGGGAAATAATTAGTAAAATGACTACTCACAAACTTCATTAATTTATCTTCTTTGAGTGATGCAGTTATTCCTCTTAAAATTTGTTTCAACTGTGTCCAAATTTCAGTCCTAGATAGAGGTAATTTACTGTTAAAGATTGTGCATGCATGTGTAGGTAAATGTTTTTTTTTTTCTTTTTCTTTTTTAATCTTGTTAAAGAGATTACAGTGTTAAGTAATATTTTGGGTTTTGTGATGGATCTTGAGATAGAGGCACAGATTAAATTATTATTCAAGAATATAAAGAAATTGAGAAATGAGTCATTTTCTTGACTCTAAAGGGTCACTACATTAGTAGGAGTAATATTCATGTTTTAATCCGTCATCAGGATTACAGATAATTTTATTATTACTCCTGCACCTTAAGCATATTCTAATCACTAAATTAAATATATAAAAATGAGTAATATGAAATAAACTAGTCATGTGAGGACAGATGTTTTTAATAATAACAAACTATTTTTTTTTATACCTTGAACTTGAAACTTGAAAAATGTCCATGCTCTGCTGCAAGCTTAGAGATGGTCCTTCTTGTGCTCAGAACACCCCAATATGTGCTCGGCCTTTAACCTCAGCTTTGTTCACGGTGTACCTTTAATAAAATTTTATTCTTAACCAAGACACTTGTGACGTAAAATTTTGACACTGGATTGTAACCTAAAACTGATTTACCTTGGTAGATGATATGGAAGGGTTAAACACTGATGATCTTCTTCCTGCTTTCCAGAAAATGAAACTTTACTAACCAACAGTACAGGAGCTTTACTGAAGTAGCAAAGTTTCCATAGTTTTAGAATCACAGTTTCATAAGTAATTACAGTAGATGCTTTTAACTTTTTTTTTTTTAAACTTGTTTTCTGTTATGGTAATTTTTAATTATTCTCATCATTTTCAATGTCTAAGTCTGTTTTCACAATTTTATTTTATTTTTCTTGTGCAATAATTTTATTATAAAATATTTATGTGCCCAATACTTGTGTGCTCTTTTAAGGAACAAGTAGGAGTTTGCTTATAAGAGCTTTTCAATATTTCTGTGGCTGTTCTTGGCATGGATTGCAAATTTCATGGTTGATGTTTTTAGCATGAAAAAAATATGCACACTTCGGATACTGCAACACAAATTGTTAAATTTATACCTTTTTTTTTTTTTAGTAATCTCCCTTCCTGGTGTGGCTGTGGCTTGCAAAGTGCATTTTTGATGTTGATGTTTGTGTAATCTCAGCTGGTAATTCTGAGTTGATGTTTGTAAATCTCAAGTTACTAGCCGGGGTTACATGAACACCTCTCACTTGCTGCATGTTGCTGTGTTTATTTGTTTAATGTTTTAGCTGCACATTTTCAATACTGATCCAAACAGGATCTCACAGTCACTATAGCGTTATTACTGTTCCCCATTCACCATCTGCGGATTTGAGTACAGTGAGTTTATACTCCTCAAATAACAACAGGTTGCTGAAGGCTGTACCACTTGTTGTCAGAATCATTTATTTAATCCACTCATTGTTAGATAAAATTAAGATATGAGAGAAGCATAACATAAGATGTATGATAGGTCATATTAATATATGAAAGAGGTCAAATTACAGCAAGAAAATATCAGATTGAGACATGATGAAATGTCAGATTAGGAGAAATTAAGAAGAATTCTATTAAGAAGAGGTCAGATTAATTCATGAGAAAATATCTGATTAATCCACAAGAAAGATCAGATTAATAAGTGAACATAACCTTCAGTGATGAAGATGTTAACTGATAACTTATGTCTGAACAGGTGAAAGAAAGGAATAACATGATGGGAAAAAAATCTGTTCTGGATAAGTTACTATTAATGGCAACCTTTAATCTTTTCATATCCTACACTGAAATCTAATAAGGCAGGATAAATGTTGTCCTTCAGTCATGTGTCACTTTCAACACAGAGCAGATAGACTCAAGAAAAGAAGTTCTCCTATTAATTACAGGTAGCAAAAAATGGGTTTATTCAATTTAATTTCACGTATTGAGTTGTCTTGTACAACTTTCATGCAGAAATAAGATTTGTAGATGGATCAGAAATAAAATACAGACAGAAGAAATTGGGCACAAGGAAGTGAAAAGAAATGGATTCCATAAAAATAAGAATTTTAAAAAAGGGGAAAAAACCCTTTGAAATGTAAAGGGGTGTGAAATATGTGGGTGTGAACAGAAATTTCTGTAGCAGACAGAAGCAGTATTGAATTAGAAAGGAAAACCAGTAGAAAAATCTTACTTTATGAGTGCAGCGTGCTTAAAAATATTGAAAAGGCGTGCATAAATGGATGTCTGGCACTTTGTTAACTGTATAACTTCCTAGGTTTGTAGCTATGTGCATCTACAACAAACACTTAATTTGATTAATTCATGAGGTCATCACACACATGCAGTGCATGGCAGAGAAAGAAGTAAAATAATAATACATATGATATAGTTTGTTATGTCACGTCAGCCTAAAGGCATATGTCATACACAGAGTTCTGCCATCTTCTTCACTGTTACTTTCTATTTTGTCTACCATTTTACTGAAGGACTGAATTGCTTAGAAATGGCATATTACTGTACTATAAGATGATTCTATTATTTTTGTGTGCTGTGGCAGATAGTGTTGGCGATCAAAGCTCTCCATCTTATGTGATCTTTTTTGTTTCCATTCAATTCAAATGCTTTTATTTTTCCATACCTTTTCGTCATTTTACCGAGGTATTTTTCTCTGGCCTTCCTCTCTTCCTTTTTTCCTTGAATTTTTCAGTCATTACTAATTTGTCTAACTTTTGTCTTCTCATGATATGTCCAAGAAGTTTTGAATGTCCTTTTAAAATTAAACTAGTTTTCATTGTTCTTAAACTTTTTTAAAGGACTTTATTTGTTTTTATGTATGTCTAGAATATTTGTTGTGTCTTTCCTCAGAACCACGTGTCTCTGTTGCTTCCAGTTCCTTTGAAGAATTTCTTGACATTGCTAATGAGATGAAAATGATGTACAACATCATTTCTCTAACAGTCTTTGCTGATTCATCTTTGGTTGTTTGTTAAGCCTAGATTTTAAGTGAAATAAGTTGCAGTGCACAAGCACAATATCAAGCGCACTTAGCAGATGCTGCAGATATATTAGCACTTCATATAACAAGTCCAGAAATTCTTGAGTCACAGCAAAGATAACAAAGAGAATTTCAGCAAAGACATCCACAGCTTTTGAATGAAATGAACCAAAATTGATCTTGTCCAAAGAAGACAATTTTTAAGTAAAATGGTACTTTTATTTCTTCTCCCATTCTTTTTGACGATTAACAACTGCTTTTCAAATAACTTCCCATTACACTTCCAGCAAGAAATGCTCTCCATTTTTGTGTGCTGTTGCTACACATTGTTAGTTGCTTCCCTTATTCTTAGCATTTTCCCATCCAGTTTTTATTATGTTTTTTTTTCTGTTGTACGATTTAGATGATTAATTAATCATTGTGACAGACTCTCGTGAGAGTGTTTGTCTCAGCAGCTGAGTTGGCTGTTTTGAAAAACTGCCAGTCATTTGATTATGTGTTTTATACATTATGTTTTTTTAATGTAGTCTTGTGATTCATTGGTGATAATTGTGCATTTAATTTTCTTGGCCACGCTCTTTGCTTGTAACAAATGTATTCAGTTAATTTCCTTTCTTTATGATTGAAGCTTTTTATTTTTTAATTTAATTTTTCCATAATTTAAATTTTTTTAAAAAAAAGACACTGTTTGATTAGAATCAGCAACTCTTAGCTGATATGTTAGTGTCAGGGTTAGTGAACCATAGCTGACCAAGACCCTGTCCCACCTCTCACAGTAACTGGGCTAGCCTGGCTAATGGGGCAGGGATTGCTGTAGTCCCCATGGTGGTGGAGTCTGCACACACCCACTGCTTTTTAGCTGCACTCTAACTGAAAAAAATTGCAGTGCACAAGCACAATATCAAGCGCACTTAGCAGATGCTGCAGATATATTAGCACTTCATATAACAAGTCCAGAAATTCTTGAGTCACAGCAAAGATAACAAAGAGAATTTCAGCAAAGACATCCACAGCTTTTGAATGAAATGAACCAAAATTGATCTTGTCCAAAGAAGACAATTTTTAAGTAAAATGGTACTTTTATTTCTTCTCCCATTCTTTTTGACGATTAACAACTGCTTTTCAAATAACTTCCCATTACACTTCCAGCAAGAAATGCTCTCCATTTTTGTGTGCTGTTGCTACACATTGTTAGTTGCTTCCCTTATTCTTAGCATTTTCCCATCCAGTTTTTATTATGTTTTTTTTCTGTTGTACGATTTAGATGATTAATTAATCATTGTGACAGACTCTCGTGAGAGTGCTTGTCTCAGCAGCTGAGTTGGCTGTTTTGAAAAACTGCCAGTCATTTGATTATGTGTTTTATACATTATGTTTTTTTAATGTAGTCTTGTGATTCATTGGTGATAATTGTGCATGTTGTGAAGAATTTTCATCACCGTGTACTTGATGTATAGTTTATAGCTTGCATTGATTTCTCTTCATCAAGCTATGTAATTTTCTTGGCCACGCTCTTTGCTTGTAATAAATGTATTCAGTTAATTTCCTTTCTTTATGATTGAAGCTTTTTATTTTTTAATTTAATTTTTCCAGAATTTAACTTTTTAAAAAAAAAGACACTGTTTGATTAGAATCAGCAACTCTTAGCTGATATGTTAGTGTCAGGGTTAGTGAACCATAGCTGACCAAGACCCTGTCCCACCTCTCACAGTAACTGGGCTAGCCTGGCTAATGGGGCAGGGATTGCTGTAGTCCCCATGGTGGTGGAGTCTGCACACACCCACTGCTTTTTAGCTGCACTCTAACTGAAAAAAATTGCAGTGCACAAGCACAATATCAAGCGCACTTAGCAGATGCTGCAGATATATTAGCACTTCATATAACAAGTCCAGAAATTCTTGAGTCACAGCAAAGATAACAAAGAGAATTTCAGCAAAGACATCCACAGCTTTTGAATGAAATGAACCAAAATTGATCCTGTCCAAAGAAGACAATTTTTAAGTAAAATGGTACTTTTATTTCTTCTCCCATTCTTTTTGACGATTAACAACTGCTTTTCAAATAACTTCCCATTACACTTCCAGCAAGAAATGCTCTCCATTTTTGTGTGCTGTTGCTACACGTTGTTAGTTGCTTCCCTTATTCTTAGCATTTTCCCATCCAGTTTTATTATGTTTTTTTTTCTGTTGTACGATTTAGATGATTAATTAATCATTGTGACAGACTCTCGTGAGAGTGTTTGTCTCAGCAGCTGAGTTGGCTGTTTTGAAAAACTGCCAGTCATTTGATTATGTGTTTTATACATTATGTTTTTTTAATGTAGTCTTGTGATTCATTGGTGATAATTGTGCATTTAATTTTCTTGGCCACGCTCTTTGCTTGTAACAAATGTATTCAGTTAATTTCCTTTCTTTATGATTGAAGCTTTTTATTTTTTAATTTAATTTTTCCATAATTTAAATTTTTTTAAAAAAAAGACACTGTTTGATTAGAATCAGCAACTCTTAGCTGATATGTTAGTGTCAGGGTTAGTGAACCATAGCTGACCAAGACCCTGTCCCACCTCTCACAGTAACTGGGCTAGCCTGGCTAATGGGGCAGGGATTGCTGTAGTCCCCATGGTGGTGGAGTCTGCACACACCCACTGCTTTTTAGCTGCACTCTAACTGAAAAAAATAGCTGCCATAAACTGCTTTCATGCTGATACAGTGCTGTGCCCCCAAACCCCCACAGCATTAGCTGCAAAGAACAGCAGTTCACAGTTACAGGGAGACACAAGACAAGACAAGACTGGCTCTCAAGTGATAGTGCTTTTATTTCATGAACATATTTCACTGAAGCAGGCATCCTAACTTGCATGTGGAAAACAAGAATTTAATGTGGCCATCATGTCGCTGTAATTTTCCACTCAGTTTTCTCATTCAGATCAGTGCAGAAGAATTTGCCTATGATCAGATCAAGATAACCACCATAGCCAAAAGCTTTGGGGCTCCTATCAGGATCTGGAGAGAACTGTGAGCTTTGCCATGTCAACAGGGATTGGGATTTGATGTGACCAACAACCTCGAATGAAGAAGAAAATTGTAATAATTTGCTGTATGGTGTTCAGACATCTTTGAGTGATCAAGAAGTTGCCCTTTCTGTAGGAATGCTACAAGCTGGGGCTTCTTCACAGAGTGTGTTCCTACACATTTTGGAGTCAACAGAAGTTTGATATTGATCTACTCAGCCTTCAGATGGTTTCAGGAAACTAACCAGTACTTTGTTTTGGCAAGGACTATGTATCACCACCCTGAGAGATGATCATGTTTTTGGTGCTTTTTGCAAGAAGACAGCAGTTTGTAACCACAAGAACATTACAAACTGGCAACAGCTGTCTCTCCTCACATGACTAGTTTATCCTGACTGAGACACTAATAGTTTTCTCTCATCATATGACTAGTTTACCCTGACTGAGACACTAATAGTTTTCTCTCATCACATGGCTAGTTTACCCTGACTGAGACACTAACAGTTTTCTCTCATCACATGGCTAGTTTACCCTGACTGAGACACTAACAGTTTTCTCTCATCACATGGCTAGTTTACCCAGACTGAGACACTAACAGTTTTCTCTCATCATATGACTAGTTTACCCTGACTGAGACACTAACAGTTTTCTCTCATCATATGACTAGTTTACCCTGACTGAGACACTAACAGTTTTCTCTCATCATATGACTAGTTTACCCTGACTGAGACACTAACAGTTTTCTCTCATCATATGACTAGTTTACCCTGACTGAGACACTAACAGTTTTCTCTCATCACATGGCTAGTTTACCCTGACTGAGACACTAACAGTTTTCTCTCATCATATGACTAGTTTACCCTGACTGAGACACTAACAGTTTTCTCTCCTCACATGGCTAGTTTACCCTGACTGAGACACTACAACAGTTTTCTCTCATCATATGACTAGTTTACCTTCACTGAAACACTACAACAATTTTATCTTGTCACATGGCTAGTTTACATTCACTGAGACACTACAACAATTTTCTCTCATCATATGACTAGTTTACCTCCACTGAGACATTACAACAGCTGTCTCTCCTCATATGACTAGTTTACCCTGACTGAGACATTACAACAGTTTTCTCTCATATGACTAGTTTACCATCACTGAGACACTACAACAGTTTTCTCTCATATGACTAGTTTACCATCACTGAGACACTACAACAGTTTTCTCTCATATGACTTGTTTACCATCACTGAGACACTACAACAGTTTTCTCTCATATGACTAGTTTACCATCACTGAGACACTACAACAGTTTTCCCTCATATGACTAGTTTACCATCACTGAGACACTACAACAGTTTTCTCTCATATGACTAGTTTACCATCACTGAGACACTACAACAGTTTTCTCTCACATGACTAGTTTACCATCACTGAGACACTACAACAGCTGCCTCTCCTCACATGGCCAGTTTACCTTCACTGAGACACTACAACAGCTGCCTCTCCTCACATGGCCAGTTTACCTTTACTCTGACACTAAAACACTTGTCCCTCATCACATGACTAATTTACCTTCACTGAGAATTCTCAGATTTACTGTAAATCATCCATTTGTTATCTTACGATCATCTTCTTTAACCATTAAGTCATTAAAACAAATGATACAAAAACTGCTACATCTGTCACCCATACCTGAGACCCAGTATCCCGTGTATGTGGGGATTTCCTGCCAAAGTTGGCAATAACAGCTCCACATTACACCACATGATACCAGAAGAATATATGGCAATAAAATGGTAATCTTCCATCATTCATAGCAGCATATATGCTCTTTCATGTCCCATAATTTAGCTAACAGATTGCTGGCTTCCCCTTGTTTCTGTATTATTAATGAGCTCTCATAGATTTCCAATATCTGTACGGCCAGATTTATGTTACTGTGCATTTTTTTCTCACAATTTCTGGAGTAGAGAGGGAAAAATAAACTAAACTCATATTACATTTTATTCTTGTGTCATTTGTGTAGTCTTTAAATAGAACAGAAGATGGATTTTTAAAGAAAAATATACAAGAAAAACATGGGTATTTTTTTACATATACAACAAACAAGGTTGCTTGTTCTTTAACTTTAGAGTGTTTGTGTGTGTTTATCTCTCTCTCTCTCTCTCTTTCACGCACACACGCCAACCACCCAAACAGACAGACAAACAAACATCACAGCACTTCTCAGTAAAACATTGGGACAATCATTTTTTATTGCAAAATATGTTTGTGTGTCATGTATTTTGTTTGAATGGTTAAGAGTTAAATATACTACAAAAAGGTGAGTTGTTCTTTAAGTATGCAACAAAAAGTTGACATTCATTAAATACGCAACAAAAAAGATGGGTTGTTCTTTAAATATACAACAAAATGATGGATTATTCTTTAAATATTCTTCTTCTTCCTCTTCTTCTTCAGCTTTCCGAGCCATTAAGGCTCATTGCTGCAGATAAAGTTCACCTCCATTCCTTGCTATTCCTAATCTTCTCTCTCCAGCTGGTGACACCAGTTTCTTTTATATCCTCTTCTATGTTGTCTTTCCATCTCTGTCTTGGTCTTGTTTCCCTCATCTCTTGTGCATACATCATTTTTGTTTGTCTGTTCTCTTCTATTCTTTCTACATGCCCCAGCCAGCATAGTTTGTTCAGTTTCAAGATATTTATAATTTGTTGGGATTTAGATAAGCTCTTCAGTTCAGTGAGGATAGTTTTGGGAAATGTGATCATTTGTATCACTCTCTCTCCCCTCCACAGTTTCCCCACCCACCACCCTCAGTTATGACCTATCTATCACACATCCCAAGTCTCTATTTAAATACTGTCTACACTCCACCCTGCGCATTTCTGACACACAGCATCAGACAAGCCATAGCTTCTTACAAGTTACTGCTAAGTGCTCTATTCGTTTTATTTGATTTTTCTTTCTTTCTTTTTTTTTAACATAGCACTCATGTGAATTTATACTTTAACTCCTCTCTCTATTTCTCTGTCATGTGTGTTTTTGTATGATTAAGGCTCATGCTGAAACATCCCAACTGTGTACTCTTAAGTAATAAAACTGTTCCTCTTTTTTTCCCCTTGTTTCAACAAAATTAATGTTCATTAAATATGCAACAGAAAGATGTGAAAATATATTCAGAGTTCCCAGAAGATTGCATACAAATGTTTTGTGTTATCAGCAGTTTAGAGACGGAGGTGGTACAGTTAATAGAGAACTGCCTTCTAGTGTGAGGAGGTTTTGAGTTGAAGACAGTGTCAGGTAAATACTGATTCAGAAAGTGAAGAATATCTCATCACATGACTAGTTTACCTTTATTGAGACACTGCAACAGTTTTCTCTCATCATATAACTAGTTTACCTATACTGAGACACTATAACAGCTTTCTCTCCTCACATGACTAGTCTACCTTCACGAAGACACACAACAGCTGTCTCTCCTGACATGATTAGTTTACCCTGACTGAGACACTACAACAGTTTTCTCTCATCATATGACTAGTTTACCTTCACTGAAACACTACAACAATTTTATCTTGTCACATGGCTAGTTTACATTCACTGAGACACTACAACAATTTTCTCTCATCATATGACTAGTTTACCTCCACTGAGACATTACAACAGCTGTCTCTCCTCATATGACTAGTTTACCCTGACTGAGACATTACAACAGTTTTCTCTCATATGACTAGTTTACCATCACTGAGACACTACAACAGTTTTCTCTCATATGACTAGTTTACCATCACTGAGACACTACAACAGTTTTCTCTCATATGACTTGTTTACCATCACTGAGACACTACAACAGTTTTCTCTCATATGACTAGTTTACCATCACTGAGACACTACAACAGCTGCCTCTCCTCACATGGCCAGTTTACCTTCACTGAGACACTACAACAGTTTTCTTTCATATGACTAGTTTACCATCACTGAGACACTACAACAGTTTTCTCTCATATGACTAGTTTACCATCACTGAGACACTACAACAGTTTTCTCTCATATGACTAGTTTACCCTGACTGAGACACTACAACAGTTTTCTCTCATATGACTAGTTTACCCTGACTGAGACACTACAACAGTTTTCTCTCATATGACTAGTTTACCCTGACTGAGACACTACAACAGTTTTCTCTCATATGACTAGTTTACCATCACTGAGACACTACAACAGTTTTCTCTCATATGACTAGTTTACCATCACTGAGACACTACAACAGTTTTCTCTCATATGACTAGTTTACCATCACTGAGACACTACAACAGCTGCCTCTCCTCACATGGCCAGTTTACCTTCACTGAAACACTACAACAGCTGCCTCTCCTCACATGGCCAGTTTACCTTTACTCTGACACTAAAACACTTGTCCCTCATCACATGACTAATTTACCTTCACTGAGAATTCTCAGATTTACTGTAAATCATCCATTTGTTATCTTACGATCATCTTCTTTAACCATTAAGTCATTAAAACAAATGATACAAAAACTGCTACATCTGTCACCCATACCTGAGACCCAGTATCCCGTGTATGTGGGGATTTCCTGCCAAAGTTGGCAATAACAGCTCCACATTACACCACATGATACCAGAAGAATATATGGCAATAAAATGGTAATCTTCCATCATTCATAGCAGCATATATGCTCTTTCATGTCCCATAATTTAGCTAACAGATTGCTGGCTTCCCCTTGTTTCTGTATTATTAATGAGCTCTCATAGATTTCCAATATCTGTACGGCCAGATTTATGTTACTGTGCATTTTTTTCTCACAATTTCTGGAGTAGAGAGGGAAAAATAAACTAAACTCATATTACATTTTATTCTTGTGTCATTTGTGTAGTCTTTAAATAGAACAGAAGATGGATTTTTAAAGAAAAATATACAACAAAAACATGGGTATTTTTTTACATATACAACAAACAAGGTTGCTTGTTCTTTAACTTTTCCTAGAGTGTTTGTGTGTGTTTATCTCTCTCTCTTTCACGCACACACACCAACCACCCAAACAGACAGACAAACAAACATCACAGCACTTCTCAGTAAAACATTGGGACAGTCATTTTTTATTGCAAAATATGTTTGTGTGTCATGTATTTTGTTTGAATGGTTAAGAGTTAAATATGCTACAAAAAGGTGAGTTGTTCTTTAAGTATGCAACAAAAAGTTGACATTCATTAAATACGCAACAAAAAAGATGGGTTGTTCTTTAAATATACAACAAAATGATGGATTATTCTTTAAATATTCTTCTTCTTCTTCTTCAGCTTTCCGAGCCATTAAGGCTCATTGCTGCAGATAAAGTTCACCTCCATTCCTTTCTATTCCTAATCTTCTCTCTCCAGTTGGTGACACCAATTTCTTTTATATCCTCTTCTATGTTGTCTTTCCATCTCTGTCTTGGTCTTGTTTCCCTCATCTCTTGTGCATACATCATTTTTGTTTGTCTGTTCTCTTCCATTCTTCCTACATGCCCCAGCCAGCATAGTTTGTTCAGTTTCAAGATATTTATAATTTGTTGGGATTTAGATAAGCTCTTCAGTTCAGTGAGGATAGTTTTGGGAAATGTGATCATTTGTATCACTCTCTCTCCCCTCTACAGTTTCCCCACCCACCACCCTCAGTTATGACCTATCTATCACACATCCCAAGTCTCTATTTAAATACTGTCTACACTCCACCATGCGCATTTCTGACACACAGCATCAGACAAGCCATAGCTTCTTACAAGTTACTGCTAAGTGCTCTATTCGTTTTATTTGATTTTTCTTTCTTTCTTTTTTTTTAACATAGCACTCATGTGAATTTATACTTTAACTCCTCTCTCTCTTTCTCTGTCATGTGTGTTTTTATATGATTAAGGCTCATGCTGAAACATCACAACTGTGTACTCATTAAGTAATAAAACTGTTCCTCTTTTTTTTCCCTTGTTTCAACAAAATTAATGTTCATTAAATATGCAACAGAAAGATGTGAAAATATATTCAGAGTTCCCAGAAGATTGCATACAAATGTTTTGTGTTATCAGCAGTTTAGAGACAGAGGTGGTACAGTTAATAGAGAACTGCCTTCTAGTGTGAGGAGATTTTGAGTTGAAGACAGTGTCAGGTAAATACTGATTCAGAAAGTGAAGAATATCTAAACACTCTGAGTTTTAAAGAGCATCTGAAAAGATTGTAAGAAATGTCATTACAGATTTTTAAAATAAATAGTTTTAATGTTGAAAGTGTAGCATATCTGAGTCCAAAGAGTTAAAGAGTATTTGAAATATTGAAAGTGCAGCACATTATTTGAGCATAAAGAGTTAAAGAATATTTGAAATATTGAAAGTGCAGCATATCTGAACACAAGGAGTTAAATGATATAAAATATTAACATTGAACATAAAAGTATTTGTTAATGCATTTTTAATGTTGTGTCGCGCACCAGAAGTAGAGATGATTGCTTGTGAAGTTAAATACAAGAAACGATTCTGAAGGCACTTTTGATAGTGGAGAGCCTGGCAAGACGCTCTCTGACAGGTGGCCGGCCGTTTGAGTGGGTTTGCTATTGATCTCTTATTGAGTATTGATTTCTTTGTTTGTGTGTGTTTATCTCTCTCTCTTTCACGCACACACACCAACCACCCAAACAGACAGACAAACAAACATCACAGCACTTCTCAGTAAAACATTGGGACAGTCATTTTTTATTGCAAAATATGTTTGTGTGTCATGTATTTTGTTTGAATGGTTAAGAGTTAAATATGCTACAAAAAGGTGAGTTGTTCTTTAAGTATGCAACAAAAAGTTGACATTCATTAAATACGCAACAAAAAAGATGGGTTGTTCTTTAAATATACAACAAAATGATGGATTATTCTTTAAATATTCTTCTTCTTCTTCTTCAGCTTTCCGAGCCATTAAGGCTCATTGCTGCAGATAAAGTTCACCTCCATTCCTTTCTATTCCTAATCTTCTCTCTCCAGTTGGTGACACCAATTTCTTTTATATCCTCTTCTATGTTGTCTTTCCATCTCTGTCTTGGTCTTGTTTCCCTCATCTCTTGTGCATACATCATTTTTGTTTGTCTGTTCTCTTCCATTCTTCCTACATGCCCCAGCCAGCATAGTTTGTTCAGTTTCAAGATATTTATAATTTGTTGGGATTTAGATAAGCTCTTCAGTTCAGTGAGGATAGTTTTGGGAAATGTGATCATTTGTATCACTCTCTCTCCCCTCTACAGTTTCCCCACCCACCACCCTCAGTTATGACCTATCTATCACACATCCCAAGTCTCTATTTAAATACTGTCTACACTCCACCATGCGCATTTCTGACACACAGCATCAGACAAGCCATAGCTTCTTACAAGTTACTGCTAAGTGCTCTATTCGTTTTATTTGATTTTTCTTTCTTTCTTTTTTTTTAACATAGCACTCATGTGAATTTATACTTTAACTCCTCTCTCTCTTTCTCTGTCATGTGTGTTTTTATATGATTAAGGCTCATGCTGAAACATCACAACTGTGTACTCATTAAGTAATAAAACTGTTCCTCTTTTTTTTCCCTTGTTTCAACAAAATTAATGTTCATTAAATATGCAACAGAAAGATGTGAAAATATATTCAGAGTTCCCAGAAGATTGCATACAAATGTTTTGTGTTATCAGCAGTTTAGAGACAGAGGTGGTACAGTTAATAGAGAACTGCCTTCTAGTGTGAGGAGATTTTGAGTTGAAGACAGTGTCAGGTAAATACTGATTCAGAAAGTGAAGAATATCTAAACACTCTGAGTTTTAAAGAGCATCTGAAAAGATTGTAAGAAATGTCATTACAGATTTTTAAAATAAATAGTTTTAATGTTGAAAGTGTAGCATATCTGAGTCCAAAGAGTTAAAGAGTATTTGAAATATTGAAAGTGCAGCACATTATTTGAGCATAAAGAGTTAAAGAATATTTGAAATATTGAAAGTGCAGCATATCTGAACACAAGGAGTTAAATGATATAAAATATTAACATTGAACATAAAAGTATTTGTTAATGCATTTTTAATGTTGTGTCGCGCACCAGAAGTAGAGATGATTGCTTGTGAAGTTAAATACAAGAAACGATTCTGAAGGCACTTTTGATAGTGGAGAGCCTGGCAAGACGCTCTCTGACAGGTGGCCGGCCGTTTGAGTGGGTTTGCTATTGATCTCTTATTGAGTATTGATTTCTTTGTTTGTGTGGCCTTGCATCGGCGATCGATAAGCCTGCTGAATCCCTTCCTCCCTCTCTCTCCGTGTTTTATGTGTGTGAGAGAAAGAGAGAAGAATGAACTGTGAGCACTAGTTAACCGACACCGGCTGAAACCCCGACTTGTGTGTTCACGTGCTAGTGTGTGTTTACCCTGACAGCACGCGGGCAGTGAGTTCGTTAATGGCACAAGCGCAACTGGGCTTAATGAGAGTCGTTAGTCGAGTACAGCAGGCGTACGGAACTTTGAGAATGTGATGGCATGTGCTGGATCCGTCAGGTCCTGCTCGGACTTGTCAGAGTGAATTGTACGTGTAAGTGCAGTATCGTCATGCGCGGTGCTTCGGTTCAGTTTCTCTTTTCTTGGATTAAATAATTCAGCCACTTTGAGAACTAATATGTTAAGCCGTAACTTCTTGTGACAAAATCTGCCACATTTCCTTGGACATTTCTCAATACGTTTTTTCTATCTCTTATTCTTTGTGAAGTCGAGTAAAGCCTCTTGCTTATTCTTTGTAAAGTCGAGTAAAGCCCCTCGCTTATTCCTTGTAAAGTCGAGTAAAGCCCCTCGCTGCTTATTTGTGAAATCGAGTAAAGCCCCTCGTTTATTCTTTGTGAAGTCGAGTAAAGCCCCTCGTTTATTCTTTGTGAAGTCGAGTAAAGCCTCTTGCTTATTCTTTGTAAAGTCGAGTAAAGCCCCTCGCTTATTCCTTGTAAAGTCGAGTAAGCCCCTCGCTGCTTATTTGTGAAATCGAGTAAAGCCCCTCGTTTATTCTTTGTGAAGTCGAGTAAAGCCCCTCGTTTATTCTTTGTGAAGTCGAGTAAAGCCTCTTGCTTATTCTTTGTAAAGTCGAGTAAAGCCCCTCGCTGCTTATTTGTAAAGTCGAGTAAAGCCCCTCGCTGCTTATTTGTAAAGTCGAGTAAAGCCCCTCGCTTATTTTTTGTGAAGTCGAGTAAAACCCTATATTTTAGGGAGATTGATTTTACGTAAACATTTCTTTGTCCTGAATGCACTGAAAGCTTTGTGTACAGCGACCTCTGGCGTGCCTCGCCTTGCTGGTTTATACGCTGTCCGATTTCAGTGTCAGTTCCCCTAACACAGTTTTCGGGTAGCCGTTTCTTTTTACAGATGACTGTAACGCGCTGATGGCAGAGTCCACAACCAAATGTCCTGTGTTGAGAGACAGATACCTGCAGCCTCCCTCCTCTCATCGCTCTGTTCTACGCTGTTCTAGGTTACTCCAGGTCTCACAGACATGAAGTGATGTAGGCTGTATACATGGCCCTGGCACTGATTGTCGCAGGCTGTTCAGGAGAGCTGCTTGTAGTTTACCTAATGCTGACTTGTCTATAAAACTTTACGAATGAGTGCGCGGTCATTGACCTCAGTAGTAGAGATAACATGGGTGCTTTGTTTTATCTCTATAGTAATATATAACTAAAACTATATAGGTGATATTTATCTGTATAGTAATATATAAGAAAGATAATATTGGTAATTTTTGTGTGCAGAGTTATATTTGTGTAAGAAAGATAATTGTAGTGGATTT
Source organism: Achatina immaculata (assembly GCA_009760885.1). Lineage (NCBI taxonomy): Eukaryota > Metazoa > Mollusca > Gastropoda > Stylommatophora > Achatinidae > Lissachatina > Lissachatina immaculata. The sequence goes on from CM019702.1 coordinate 69,650,860, forward strand.
GTTTTTTTTTCCTGGTTGAACTGCATGTGTTTGTCCATACCATGATTGATATGTGCTGATTTACTTTCTAAGTTTTTAATTTTCTCAAGTTTTAATTTTTTTTTTGCTTTTGAAAGAAACATGTAGTGTTCCTGACTGAAGCAGTGTGTGTGTAACTACTGCATTAGAGTCACAGAGATGAAACGCTCAGTGACCTGTGAACAGCAGTGTACCAGATATGTAAGCTTTTCTCATGGGTGATAGTACAGTGGATTCCATCCTGTTATGGTGTCCCTGGTAATGAAGCAGCTGATATCCTAGCTAAAGAAGATGGCAGATTACCACAGACAGATACAAGCAGGACATCTGAGGAATAATCCACGAAGAAGACTCTGCTTTGCCGTGTGCTTGATTCTGATATATAATGTTTTCATTTTTTGTCTCTCTGGGATATGTCTCATGTACATTACCCATATATTTCATATAATTCTTGAGTTTCCATGTTGCATGAAAACCTACAGTCTCCCAGATTTTTTTTTTCCAGTTAGGGGAACCAGATCTACTATAATTCATTTCTTCATGAAAACATTTGGCTGTGCAAAAATAGGTTAATGTGGAGATGTGTCAGCTTGAATATTTTATAGAGCGGTGTTCAATGACAGGTCGTAGTTTTGTTTTATTTGCTTGGACTTTTGTATTGTGTCTAGAAATCGTGAATGTTTGTGTGGGGACAGCAGTGTTCACTGGAGTGAAAGTGTTGCTTGATTCTGGTTTGTGGGGAGTAGGGTCCTTTCTTTTATCATGTAGTGGTGGAGCCTAAAGCCAGGGTTGAGAGTCACCATTAGCCCCCACCTTCTGTCTCGTGATCTGCACCATCGTCTCGGCAACAAAGCAGTCAGATTCACAGCTGTGGGAGAAACAGCTATGGTTGTTACTACTTATGCTACAGCTACTATTACTTCTACCACTACTATTGCTGCATCTGCAGCTACCAGTGCTACTGCTGCTATTACTCTCTCTCTCTCTGAACCTTAAGTGCCCAGGGCACATGGGGCTTCCGCAAGGGTTTTCCACAAATGCCTGTCTTTCGCCTTTTTTTCTGCTCTTGCCCAGGTGAGCCCTCTATTGCTCAACATCCTTTCTGTTGTTCTTCTCCATGTCTCTTTTGGTCTACCCTTACTTCTGCTCCCCTGTGGTGTCCATCTTAGTGCTATTTTTGGTAGTGAGTTGTCAGTCATTCGGAGCACATGTCCCAACCATCGCCAGCGTCTTTCCACAATAATTGTTGTCAGTGGTTTCATCTGCATTTCTGCCAATAAGATGTTATTTCTTATGGTGTTTGGCCAAAATATTTTTTTAATTCTACGTAAACATTTAGTCTGGAAAGAATTCAACTTGTTTTCTATGGTTTTGGTGATTTTCCAGCATTCACTTCCATAGAGTAGTACACTTAGAACATTACTCTTAAATATCCTGTGTTGAGAGACAGATACCTGCAGCC